>CM061041.1:105677152-106287902 GCA_030762985.1 Adelphocoris suturalis | reverse complement strand
GGTCTAGTCCATCAATAGCTCCGATTGTCCATCCTCAAGACAACTATATACAACAATGTTTTTTGGAATTAGTCGGGATGCGGCCCAAGGAAAATAAATGAAATTATTTCATTTATTATTTTATTTTGTAACGTTTCGTCCTCTTGCTGAGGATATCTTCAGATCTTGGTGAGACCAGGAAAAAATTCATAAACATCCGAAAATATAGCGGATTTGTCAGATAAAAAATAGAGGTTCACCAAGAATTGACTTGATGAACCTCTATTTTTTATCTGACAAATCCGCTATATTTTCGGATGTTTATGAATTTTTTCCTGGTCTCACCAAGATCTGAAGATGTCCTCAGCAAGAGGACGAAACGTTACAAAATAAAACAATAAATGAAATAATTTCATTTATTTTCCTTGGGCCGCATCCCGACTAATTCCAAAAAACAATAAATACTTACGGCCGACCAAACTACCTACATCAATATATACAACTATATACTCACGCTGAATGCCAAGAAATATAATAATGTGTTTTGAGAACATCCCCATTTTGAAGGTAATATTAACGCCATTTTTTATTATTACTACTCCATTTGTTATTACTTTCCCGAATATGTAATTGTTGTACGTTTACGATACTGCCTGTTATACATTCTTAAAACGTTGTCTGAGAGAACTGTGTTGTACATGATACTTTTCAAGTTCGAAAATGTTTTTGGTCGAACCAAATTTGGATTGAAATGAGACTCTAGCTTGTCAACAATTCAAATAAGCTTTTTCCTGTTATATTACTGTATATTTACACTATTGAATGTATTTCTCTCTCTCTCGCTCTCGCTCTCTATTTTTTTTTTTTTTTTTTTAGTAGAGGATGAAACTAAGTTTATTTAATTTATTATTACTATATTATTTTATTATTATTATAATTTTTGTTTTGTTTTTTGTTTTGTTAAAGTATCACTTGTTTAAGTGTGAAACCTGACTTAAAGTGTGTAACCTTATTTTTTTCTGTGTGTATTGGAAGAGAGGGCCTCCTAGCCCTACATATGTACAGAACATCTAATAAACGAAGTCAATATCTCTCTCTCTCTCTCTCTCTCTCTCTCTCTCTTGCTGTAGGAGTCCCTGAGGGCTCAGTTATGTCAGCAATTTTGTTTGTTTTGTTTGTTAATTCATTGGGGAAATGTTTTGGGTCGCAATGTGAAGTGTCATACATGATCTACGCCTACGACTTACAAATCTATGTATCAACAAAAGCACATCTAATAAATGAAACTATAGCTAAGCTCAACTTAGAATTTGAAAACCTAGTAAAATGGTGCTCCAAGCACTCCCTCAAGCAAAGTTATACTTGTAGGA
This sequence comes from Adelphocoris suturalis, assembly GCA_030762985.1. NCBI lineage: Eukaryota > Metazoa > Arthropoda > Insecta > Hemiptera > Miridae > Adelphocoris > Adelphocoris suturalis. The sequence continues at coordinate 106,286,553 of CM061041.1, read as the reverse complement.
AATAGGCGTATACTAAATAGTATAGATCGTTCGCAACTGGTTCCTGTAGTCTTAATATTCGAGCATCAAGTAAGTAATCTAGGTCTGATTATAGATGAAAGTTTATCTTGGTCTCAGCAGGTAGAGATGAACTGGAAGAGAGTTTTTAAAGCATTTTACCAGTTGAAACGATTAGCGTATGACTTCCCCATTAAAACGAAGGCTGACCTTGTTATGGCTCTTATTATGCCTTATTAACATGTATCATGTTTTAGCCCTGGGGTCCTAACAAATTTTGCGAGTCAATTTTTTTTCCGCGCACGAAACATATAGTGTTACAGTGATTTCCGCCTACAACCGAGTCGTTGCTAGGGAAATGGTACTTCGCCGTTTTTCATCCCACAAAATTCGTTGACCATTCGTTCGAAAGCTCTCGATTTATCCAACAATATTATGTTAACTACTGCGAAGTGCGTGTCCAACAAACTGAGTTATGAGCATGGTTATATAAATAATTGTTTACACACAGGTGATCATTCTCAATAATTGATATTGTGAACATGATTGCAACCGCTTGTTAATTTCGAATCAATATCGAGGAGAAAACATGATACATGGTTGAAATTTTTGGTTCTAGAACAGAAATAAGTTGTGGACGAAACCGAAACCGTCAATCTGTTGTAGGTACAGATATACAGATAAGTATCTTAACTATGCTTCATCTGTGATGTGTGACATTAACGAGGGTGATATGGATTCTTTGCAAAAAGCACAAAATGCTGCGATTCGTTTTATCTATAAGTTGCGATTCGATGAACATGTGACACCATTTTATAGGAAATTAGGCTGGCTGAAAGTAAGATACAATTGGAAATTCAATATTGGGCTGCTTACATTCAAAATATTGAAATATAAAAAACCAGAATATCTGGCGATTGATTATGTAAAGCAGGACACTGTTCATAGCCGTGATACCAGACATGCTTCTAGCCTATTTCAAATTCCTCTTCATAGGTAGTACAGTTAACTATTCTAAATCATTTCTTGTTCAAGGTATTAAAATTATAAACCAACATCCTGACCTATTCAGAATCCAATCTGTAGTCAATTTCAAAAAGGCATTATTAGATATCATTACGAAACCCGATGCATCAATTTAATTTAATTTGATTACAATTTAATTTAAACCTACCTATTTTAAGGTACTTAGCCTAAAATTGTACAGATTAATAAATAAACTCAATCTCTCTCTCTCTCTCTCTCTCGTCTTGTAGCCTCTCCTCGTATTGTCCTCCGTAGCCTCGCACTGAAAATCGGCTCCTTCCCCCGAAATTATGCGCATCCCAAATGTTTTCCGACCCCCATTGTCTCGCGCCCTCTCCCCTCCACCGCTAGGAAATTGGACGGGGGGATCGGACCTTGATATCCAGCTGTTTAATACGTTTCACGTCTACGAAACCCTCAACCCGTTTCGGCGAAGTTCCTTTTCAAGTTTGGTCTAATAACAGGATTAACTTCTCCACCTGAGCCAAGTGGGAAGGCCCTCTCGCGCCCCATAAATGATAATGCACGCTACACCTCCCAATGACACATAATGACTCCCGCCCGCTGTATGGAAATCGTTGAAACACTCCCCCATTGAAACGGCTCCCGACACAAACACTCTTCAAAAACAATCAAACGCGATTATTCAAATTCCCCTTTCGTCATCCTGTATATAATTACTTTTTGGGAATTATGACCTCTCTGAACCTGAGAAGGGTTTTCCTCTGACAGTATTTACTCCAAACATTTGTCTTTTCCCATTGACCTCCTCCCGTGCCTTCTTGTTATAAAGTGAATAACTTTCCTCTCTTCAGAGTTGCTGATCTAATTCCGGAGTCAAAACCTCGTGAAATGTATTCATCCTAATGAATATGTTGATGATGTATCTTTGGCTCGAGTCTTCTAAACAAGATTAATTCGGACAGGTGGAGCTTCGCACCTCGGATTTGGATGGAAATCAGGAAATAATTCAATTTGTTGTTTTCTTTCGACTGCTTTGATGTTATAATGCTATTAACATTGTCATTCAGCCACGCCTACAATATCTTGTGAAATGGGTTTTTGAAATATTACTTTATTTACCTACCTTTATCATTTAAATCTGCTGCCATCTCGAATGGCAATACTTTTGAGACATGGACATTTTCGTTATCATCAAAATGAGCACTAGACGATAACTCTCCTAGGATTAAGATAATAATTCCGTTCTTGCGACAAAAAAATCAAGCTTTCCAAAGGAAAGGAAAAGTTCGTTGGCCAGCACTTTTTGAGCACATTAAATTAGCCAAATTTCAAAAAATGTGCTGAAGAAATAGGCAAAATTGACTAATAACGGCTAAACATTTTTAGTTTTTTTTTTTTTTTTTAAGCAGAATATTGCTCAAATAAAGTTTATTACCCATAAAATACGAGTAGAATATTCAAAATTTCATGTACAAAATTATGCAGAACAATACAGTTAAATTTCATTAAAATGTGCAAAATTTGCTGAAACTGCAAAGCTGAAAATCCAAAAACTCTTTTTGAATCGCAGATTATTTTATGGAATACTTTTTTTTCATGAAATTAGTAGTCATCAATTCCTTTGCACTCAAAAAGCTCAAATTTCAAAACAATAACTCATTATGTAATTCGATAATTAACGGAAATTTGCTCATACGGTCATGCTTCATGACTGGGATTTTTACCCATTTTTTCGTAGAAAAGGAGGTATTACAGCCGTCGACAGGGCGGCACTCGGGGGTGGGCATGCATTTTCTTTGCGTTCCAGAGGGTGAAGAGCACATTTTCAGTAGTCATTTATTTTCATAAATTAGATATATAGGTATATATATATATATATATATATATATATATATATATATATATATATATATATATATATATATATTTATTTATTTATTTATGGACAAAATTTTGTGCTCACTACTCCTCCAAAAATGCTGGTCCGATTTGGATCAAAATTTGATATCATGTATCACCATGTCGGAACTTGTGTCACGCAGACTTTGGTGAGGATCAGCTGACCACGAGCCGTCGTAATATCAATCATAATAGAATAGAATAGATTGGAATAGTTTATTCGCATCCTTTTTATTTAATATGAATATTACAATCTAAAATAGTACAAAATACATTCTTTTCTGACTCTTGAAACGATGGTGGTGCCTGACTGGCTCAAAATCTCCTGTTCGTCGTCGAACTTTGAAAATTGATAGGGAGCCTCTCTGGGACAACAAGAGACAAATGACCTTACAGGCTCCATCCTGATCAGCTGAGTGTGCTAAAAGTTGTCGTCTGTCCGATTACAACGAAATTCACCATTCACTCTACAAACTTGAATATTACGATTCCAAATTTTAACAATCCGTTTTTCAAAAATTTAGGTATGTTTCCTCTCTTCTGGCTCACGAAAAAATAAATAAATAAAGATGTTCTATATACTTGTCACCTACTTATATTCCACCCATCTCATATTCGAAAAGGTAGTTCAGCTGACGCAAGCTGCGTAAGTGTATTTTCTCTTGTTTTTAATTATTAGTCTGATCGCCAGATTGACAGAATAATGCCATCTCCATCTTAGTTGCACAATATAAAACCGAAAACCGTATGATTATTGAATAAATAAACGATAAATACATCCAGTCACAAAGTAACCACACTTTTTGATTATATAACATTTTTTGAGGGCGACGACCGAGCCGTTCAAGGATAGTTCGGGAGCTTTTCGCAGTTGAGAATACACCTCCTAATTGAGACTCCAGCGAGGGACCTTCTGAAGCGACCCGGACGATCCGTATGCCATCGGAGTCCGAGCGATCTTTTTTCTTATTCAAGCGGAGTTCGCCTCTCGGAACGCCGTCGTCTCGACTACTAATTCCTCATAACCAACCCGCTCTCGACGTCATGTGGAAATTCAAAGTCTGCCCAACCCACATGAAACGAGCGTTCGGTCGAACAGTGCGTCGCTGTGAGACCACATACCACGGTTTTGGGTCAACTTTGAAAAATCAACGTTTTATGAACTGAAGGCCAACCGAGGGAGTGCAAAACTCTGTAACTGGGTCAGGAATTCGTACACCCGATGTCCTGCCAGACACCATTGATAGGAAAAGTTGGTTGAGGTGAGGTGACTTGAGTAAATAACAAGGTGAGCTTATGAAATGCGCGAATAATCGTCTGGCCTGCAAGCAGTTTTACAGTGGAGGGTCCTCACTCTTCTGGGCTTGTCGGCAATTTTTCTCTTCTTTACTTTCCATTATTCTGGTAGCAGGTCGGTCGGTTTCGAATCTGTTTATTGAGTGAAACTGTACAATGGTTGGACGAGAAACTCAACCTTCCATAGATTTTAACATGGATTTTCTTAGTTCTGGGAGTAATTCTTCATTTTCGTCCAACAAACAAAATGTCACACTTTTCTATACTAGCTCAAGTACAACCAATGGTTGCTAGGGAAAATATAACTTCCTGATTTCCCATCGCACGAAAATCGTTCACCACTCCTTGGAAAGCTGGGGATTTATTACATAACTCCGCATTTGACTGGGCCAATTTTCTTCTCCTTAACTTTCCTAGTACATGCTGCGTTACGTATAAAAACTAAGTTGTTGTGACTCACTGGATCAATCCACTGCTCTGCTGGGTTTGGTCCCCATAGTTCTATACTCGGTTGATTTGTCTCACGTATGGTTAGCTACTTGGTGATATACCTAGTAACCAAGAGCTGCTACTTGCATCATACGCCTCACTTCATTTAGTAGAAAATGACGCTGTTGCAACGGCTTCAAAAAATTTAAATTGAACATTTTCGAAATTTTTCTTCATTGAAATCCAGTTTGAGGCATTCTAAAACGAATCCTAGAGTTTAACGCTTTCTTATATATATATATATATATATATATATATATATATATATATATATATATATATATATATATATATATATATATATATATATATATATATATATATATATATATATATATATATATATATATATATCTCGGCCCTTCGGGTCTCGCAAGGGGCTCCGCCCCTTGACCCGCCAGGGGGGCCTCGCCCCCTTGGACCCCCTAATCTATACTCGGCGCTTCGCGCCTCGCCGGATCTTTTCTCTTTTCTACTGTGTAGAAAACGAGGATAATTTGCTATGCAATTCGTCTCACGAGAAAAAAAAAAAAAAAAAAAATTTTCAGGCCTGGCCGGGATTCGAACCCACAACCTTCGTCTCACTAGGAAAAAAAAAAAAAAAATTTCAGGTCTGGCCGGGATTCGAACCCACGACCTCTCGCTTCCCATTTCGGGACAAAAAACGTTACACAAAAAAAGTGGACATTTTAAAAAAATTATTGGGGGTCGGCCTAAGAATTGCATAGCAATTAATATATATATATATATTAATGTATATATATATACTTATACATATATATATATATATTTGCGTGTGTGTCATTCCAGACGATAACTTTCCTTAGGATTGAGATAAAAATGCGGTTTTCGCTCTAAAAAATCAAGCGTCCCAAACCAAAGGATTAGTTTGTTGACAAGAACTTCTTGAGCACATTACTTAAATTGGTCAAATTTCAAAAAATGTACTTAAAAATCACTAAAATTGGCTTAAAACGGCTAAAAGTGGATAGAAATCGTTGAATTTATATTTTTTAGCAAAATTTTAGTCAATAAAATTTATTAACAACAAACAAAGACACTATAAAATGTATAAAAACCAAAATCAGAAATATGTACTTGAATTTTTGGTATTGGCTGAAAAATCGATTAAAACACTAACGTGATACGCTAACAAATTAATTATAATCATTAAAGGTAGCAAAGAAAACGTTTGCATACGAGTCTGCAACACATTGGGACATTTTATGTTTTTAGTCCCCCCCCCCCCCTATTTCCTACCCTTTCTCCTACCTTCCCCTTTCCCTCTTCTATACTCCCCTCTATCTACGAATTACAATTGATACTATTTTGAACAAATAATTTTGACGAATAATCTTCAAAACAACAATTTTCATTAGAATTGTAACAGTTGCAATGATTTCAATAAACTCTTGTAATAAAGCAATTATCTCTACCCACGGCTTCATTTTGGCGTTTTCATTATAAATCAACTGTAACGCTTTTTTGTAACACAACGATTTTCGAGTTCATGTGCCAAAGTGAAGACATAAAATGTCAAAAATGTAAAATTGCTAAAAACCCAAAATCGGTTTTGAATCGTAGAATATTATTTCAAACGAGTTTATTTGCCATAAATTTGGTGGTTAACAATTCTTCGTCGTCAAAGTGCTCAAATTTCATATCAATGTAAAATAATCTACAAAAATTAGCTCCTACAATCATGCTGCATGACTGGAATTTCGTTTTGTCCACAGTCAGTTCATTCAAAAGAATACCTTCAAATAGAGAATAGGTGCGTGCCTCTAATAAATGCACACATCTGATCAGCACACTGACTTATTGAAAACATATGACCTTGATAATAACATGAAGCTTCATAGATTATTTTAGCATTATATATCACAATATTATTGTACTATTTTCTTATCAATCATTATTACTGATTAGTTTTCTCACATCTTGATCTACATCGTGATTATTAATTTTGAGTGTCCTGCTAGATACCTACTTATTATTTGGATATTATGTTGTTTCTACGTGTACAAGTTAATATCGGTGAATTAAGTGCACACAGCAGCGTAGTTCTGTGACAACTAGCCCCTGGACAAGTCGTCGAGACGTTATGGGCCTATTAAAGAAGTTGGTTTCTTTCCATTGTTTGCTTAATCTTCGTAACATACACCTAACTGTACTACTTGTTCATCCTTACATGTTTTTGCCAACATGAAAAAAGTGAATCCAGCTTGAAAACATATCCGTGATCGATGCGGTAGATAAGGGGCCATCCAGACGCGAATCAGATAGGAGGTCATACACGATACAGCCCTTCACAATAGAGGTGTGTTCGCTCTGCTGGCCATTAGTGGCGAAGCGGTCACAAACAGCGGTCACCAACCGCGGCAGCTTCACGCTCCGCTCACTCCACCATGGCCGCTCAGCTGCCTTTTCCTCCGCTGTGGGATTTTACTCATCATCCTGACATTTTTACTGCTCTCTCTCAAGGCCTCCCTCATCAGAACCCTGCACTCAGTCTGCCTTTACACCTGATGGACAAGTCTCAATTCATGTCAATTCTACTCGTTAACTGAGCGTAGTATGTCATGATATGATAGTTTGAAAAAGAAAAAGTAAGAGTTTTCATTTGACGAGTAGAAATGAACACAATATAACTATATTAAGATATAATATTGACGCCAAAGAGTAACAAAAATTACAAACATTACGGAATGGTAATCCATCTGCAGGATGCAAGGACCTTTTTTATTTCGTTAAAGAAAAAAGCTAAATCAAATAAATGATCTGCGACGCTGGTTGAAACGGATACTACTCTCCAACAAGAAATGAGAGCTAATTCCAGGCAGCTTCACAAAATAGGCCCAGTTCTGTCCAATCCGAGCCATTGAGAACAGCAATCGCATCATCACACCTGATATAGTGCGGCAGCCAAAAGCAACAATGCGAAATTGCCAGAATATACCCAATAAGAACAGAACGACAGTAGAAGTGATAGACATGTTCTCACTCGTAGAGATTCTACTTCATAAGACTTGGTGTTAAAATTGAGGGGTTCAGCGCGAATTCTGAAGGCTCACCATGCTGCATGCAATGGAACACCAGCGTCAACAACCAGAGTGGCCCACCTCACGATGCAGCGTGAAGAATTCTTAGACTACTACCAGCTACCCGAAGTGAGATATGTTGTCCGAGGTGAAGGAAGCGACCAGTCGATCCATATCCGAATTAGAGACAGCATGGCACTGAGAAGATAAATTCTCTGGGATATTGAACTTGGAACACAAATAACCGTAATAATTAGCAAATCCAGCACAACATCTGACAATCTTAGAAGCTGAGCGACCTCGACTAATTGCGATCGTGAGTTCTTATTTATAAATTGAGCTAACTTATGAAGTCAGAATGAAAAACTAGATTTTCGCTAGTACAGGTACATATATAATGTTTGTGAACACCAGAATCAGGACAGTCAATAGAACGAAATTGGAACATTTGAGAGCCTTAAATTGAGCACTTAAACGAGGAAAATGAAATAAATAGTACTTATAAAACTATCGGATTGTAGAAAGACGGGTGCCAAAAAAAAGCAACGAGCAATGAATGGGTTAAAGTAGAGAGAATGGCAATTTGACAAAAAGAAACAAAAGGCGACTGACAGATGTGATGGTTGGCACAATTGAGATCTTACCGAAACGATCCGCTCAAATGAGCTAATAATAATATTAAAATTCAGATTAATAAATCAAACAATACAAATAAATAAAATTGACCCCTCCTGTTTATAATAATAATATAGTACGAGGTGAAGAACAACGACTGTATCGGCTAAGGATATGACGCGTATCGGCTCACCTCAAGTGGAGAACGACTGCAATTGCATATCTTTGTGTACGATCGTTATGTTTTTTGCAATGCTTCTTTGTATCAAATTGTCTTCTTACCCTTACGAACTCTGTCCCAATCAAATCGAAAGTTTAACCAAACACAATGTGATACCCACTAATAAATCATTTTAATAATATTTACTAATATAGAATAACTTATGTATGGCCACTCTGGCAGACGGTAATATCATACCATGCCATTCATGCTATTATTGCCAACTTCCAGCACTATTAACATTTTTATTGAATCTTATACGTCATAAGAGGTAACTGGAATGTAATAATATTAACAATCACAAGCCATGTTATTTTTTAAACAATTTCCTAAATAAAGCATCTCTCTCTCTCTCTCTCTCTCTCTCTCTCTCTCTCTCTCGTATTTCTGTAAGCGAGGCTGACCCGAAGCCATGATTTCAGGTATGGCATCTTGATCACAAGTAGCTCAGGGGCAACTGATATGATAGTTCGTAAGCCGTACTATGTACGATGTTCCTCGTAAAATTGACAGAAATTCTGTCTTATTAGGTGCAGATTGAAGTTAAGAAGTTGATTCAACGCATGTTATTATACTTTGAGAATTGTTGAACTGCACTAACAGGTAGACCTTTGGTATAGATGTTATAATTCAAGCCCCTACAATTATATAGGTAAGTGTGAATTTTCCAGTTTTACCAATTTATTGCAGTCGACCGTACTACTAATTCAGTTTATGACTACTTACAATGTTACCACCACGCTAATGTTCTTTGCCTATCGATTGGATGAGTCAGATATGTAGAATAGGTACGTGGAGCTTGTGTCCCCCAGCGGCTCAGCTCACGTTAGGGGCTGAGTTAGGCTCATCCCCAGGAGTATGAAGGGGTCTTACCCTCTTATTACCCCCGAAAGTCCGTCCTGCCTTTACCCCCTCCACCACCACAAACCCTCATCGCACTACCCCAATTTTAAAATTTCCTCTCCCAATTCCGACTTCCGGTCCAGGAACAATCATCTGCCCCTCACAGTCCCATTCTAAACTGAAAACCAGAAACGTAATTCCTCCTCACACGACGGGCCCTTCTCCTCCCCTATTTTCCCGCAATTGAATTTAATTCGGATTTGATTATCTCAATCAAATACTGGAGGGGGGCCTCCACTCTGTGCACCGTCCTTGAATCAGCTACAAATTTTCTTCTTGGAGGGGCGACCAGAACCAGAGCAGAGAATACTCTGCTAATGAACCCGTTAAAATTATATAAACTTTTAAAGGTTGAAAATTAAATTAGATGTCTTGCGGTATAAAAGTTGGAGGTAATCTATTGTTCGAACAAAATGCAGCTTCGTCTGATGGGGAATGTTCTTCCAACATAACATAGATTTGAAAAAAAAAAAGAAAAAAAAAAACGCGTTTAAAAATACTGATCCATTCATAAATTGCAATTCATTGAAAAATACCAACCATCAAGAAAATTTCTACAATATTAGTATGTCCTTCTTTGCAACCCTTGAATGCCTTCAAGTTTGGCGGGATCTTCAAAGTATTGGCAGATCTTGAGAAATGGGGCTCCAAACATGAGAAGCTCGGGATAGAACATACGTAAACAATGACCTTACCGACTCGCTATTATTTATTTGCCTATAAGGGCGATGGTGACGGACACAAGTTTTTTTTTTGTTTTGTCGGTTTTTTGTTTGTTTGTGTGTTTCTTTGTTATGATAAGTTATTTATTAATAATATAATTATCATTTTCGACCAGTGTTGATGGGATTGATGGTGAGGGGAAGGAATTGTAGAGCGAAAAGGGGTGGCTCAAGGTATCAACAAGGGGAAATACATATATCAACAACCATGTCCATTAGGTCATTCGCCCCCTGCCGCTCCTAGCGGGGGACCTTGTTAGTTCGGGGCCCCATTATTGGTATTAGACCTAAAGGGTTATTTCCGCTAGTAGTAATGGTAAAATTAACATTCACAGACCTTTCGAAAGTGTCCGTCGTCACTAGCAAGTCGAGCGCCGAGGGTGAGCGCTTTCGATGTAAATACATCATCAGTGTTTTCAATGTAAAGACATCATCAGCTGGCCGTCGAAACAGTACTACTCCGATGGCAGTACTGTAGCACTCTTTCGACGGCCTGATGATGGTGTCTTTACATCGAAAACCCTCGGTCCCAGTGCTCGATTCGCTAGTGACGACGGACTCCTCCAATAGGTACAAATGATAGTATGAGAAACTACCAGCTCCTCACCATCGATCATTACCAGATCTTGTTTTACTTTTCTATTTAGATTAACCTATTTGGAAATAGTTGATTATTACAATTTTTCAAGTTTAACTAATTTGAATACTCGAGTTTAAGTATATTTATGAATTATTGAATATGAAAAACGTAAGGAATCTATTTAATCCCCTTCACTTACCATTGTATTCTTTATCAGCAATAAGGTTTTTGCATTAAGCATTAAGGTTTTTTTCAAATATCACACCATTCATTTTGTCGTTCTAAACTAGAGTGAAACTCAAATCAATCGCACTATATTGGAGTCTTGAAATCAATTGAGTATTTTCCCCTTATCGGCTCCCTTAAAAACAAAAGTATGAATGGCAACTGAGTTTTGTGCCAGGGTTTTATATTTACTTTGAACTACTTAGCGTCCCCTTGAATTACATTCACGCTCATCAACTTTCCTTCTCGGAAATCCTGCGCAACATCCTAACAAGGATATTCAGTATGTGAATTTGATTGTGGGTAATAGGATATTGTCTACTTCTTTTAGTTCTTCTTATCATGAAGAATGTCGTTCTTCTTGACAAGAAGACTCAGATCATTTGTACGTCGACATGTCACACAGCACACAGTTTCGATTCCTGGGGTTTCGGTGGAAAAAATTCCAAAACCACGAAAATCGATAGTAAAGAATACCTATTTCAGTTCAATTATCCTAAGTAATCGCGGAAGCTCTTAGAAATAAGATAAATGGAGAAGAAAACAATAATTTTGAGGCCTAATCGTTGCATTAATGAAGTTTGCTAAAAATAGTAATGAGATAATTTTGGTCTAATGGATGGTAATTTTACAATGATTTCATTAGAACCCATGGAATATTAAATTTTATGATATATTTAGAAACTAGGAAGATATAAATGGTAGTATTCCACTCGACTTTCATGTTTCGCTGATATTTTTGAATTACAACCAAACCAAGGCAATCAGAAGAAGGGGAAAATTGTTGAAACTAAATATTAGAGTTCAGATGAATAATTTCCTTAGGGGCTCCGCACAGTAATTTTCTATTTGGTTAGTTCAAATCTGGGCCCAGAGTTACCCAGAGAGGGTTATTCCAAGTAAATATAATCGATTTGAGACTTAATTACCGCCCTAAGGATGCTGAAGATTTTTTTTTTTTTTTTTTTCAAAAATTTCATGTTGAGTTTTTTCACTTAAAACACATTAGTCGAAACACAGTGTGTCGCGTCGCTTAGTAGGTAGTACGAAGCCGGAAAAAACCCAAAATGTTAAGTCATATAATGAGTATTTTTGTGTTCAATAGCAGTTGTTGATATTCAAAGTAGTTAGTTTGATGTTAAAAGTGGTCAAAGTGTTTTCCCATCAGACACAGAATATTTATCTGGATTGGAGTACAGCATTTATGTGAATCATGTTAATCATACATTCACAACATTAAGTTTATATCCTTACAATATAAGTACCTATAATAATGCATAAGTATCAGTATATTATAAGTATAATATTATATAAGTACAATAAATATAAGTGCAATTATATAAATGTTTGAAACTCTATAATTCTCTATCTTTTGGGATATCAACGATTTTTTTATATGTAAAAAAGATAGCCATTTATAACTATGGGTGTCGCGTTCTCTTAAAAACATAGAAAAATCATCCAAGACAGGAGGAGGTTAGGAAAAGAGTATCTTTCATATTATTATTTTATGGTCTAAAAGTTGTTTGTGCTAAGGTTATGATTTAAGGGTGAAATTTGCAATTTTTGCCATTCTTTATCAAACATTTTGATGGTTTTATGCCTTTTTCTTACGAAAGTTCGCTTATACATCACGCGACTTGGAATTCTCTAATATGTTTTCCTTTCTTTTCTAATGTATTTTTCCTTCTTGAATTTAAATCATCTCCGAATCAGTATGACGATACGATTTCAAGATGCGGAGTTTTCCAGTTTTTTGGCCATTCGGCCTCACTGAGCGTCGTTGAAATATGGGTTGTTTATGTACGTGTGACATGTGATGGGACCGCATGAGTGAACCTGAATACCAATATACCCACGGAAAGGTTACACCCCCCTTCATTTCCCCTGAATTCAGCGTAAAAAATTGGGACCAACACCATTTTCATAATTTTTTACGTAGATCTCAGAAAAATAGTTTGCGACAGAAATGGCGCAACTGTCGCAAACGACAAACTTTTTTTTTTTTTTTTTTTTTTCAAAAAGAAACACGCATTTTTTATTGCAGATTCGAATTTTCAGTGAAATTTCATGAATAAATGACCCATCACTCGGTTTTTTAAGTGCGCGTAAACGGGCGCAATTCCGCTCCAAAAATACAAAAATTGTGACATACTTAGTTTTTGAAGATTTTAATTGTCTCATTTAATACATGATTCTGGGGAATTTTTCGTGTTGAATCTCGTAATGACGTTCATTTATTGATATTTGCAAAACACTGAAAAACTACATTTTAATTCACTTTTTGCTGAGTGGAAATGAGTAAGTAAGTGCAGTTCTGGTCGATTTTTCGGTGTTATCCCAAGTTGGTGTTGCAAGTATCAATAACTGAACAACATTACGAGGTTCAGCACGAAAAAATACCCCTAAATCATGCATTACATGTGGCAATCAAATATCTTCAAAAACTTAGTATTTCACAATTTTTGCACTTTTAGAGGGGAATTGCTCACTTTTGGAGCGGAATTGCGCCCGTTTACGCGCACTTGAAAAATCGAGTGATGGGTAATTTATTCATGAAATGTCACTTAAAATTCGAATCAATGAAAAGTGCGGGTTGCCATTTGAAAAATCAAAGTTTATGTCATTTGCGCCTCTTTTGGCGCAAGTGGCCAGCGGGAAAGTAGTTTTCCTGAGATCTATGTAAAAAATTATGAAGAATAGCGTTGGTCTTAATTTTATATGTTCGATTCCAGGGAAATGAAAGGGGGGGGGGGGGGGTGTAACCTTTCCCTGGGACACCCTGTATAGGTAACACACCTAGCCTTCCCCATTAGAGCACGCTGGTAGCCAAACCTATGGCAACCATTAACAATATTTGTTTCATATTTTCATTAGGTCCTTAACTACATATCATAACTTAATTAGATACCTACATGGACGTAAGAATAATTGATTCCTTTACTTACTATCGATCTGATCACTGCTACTTACAAAGTTCAGAAACGAATACTTCAGTTTCGTGCTAATGAGTGTTGGAGTGTTGTTAGAATGTGCGAGATGACTCAGAATATTATGTTCCAGACGTTATCAAACATGAGTAAAAAGCAAAACTTCAATACTCGTCACAATCACACTAGATGATCACACGATACCTCCAACGAACATTCGCGTGACTTTTCGGTAAATTTCACACGGCACATCACTGTCAAAAAACCAACTCTTACCTCGCATAACGGAGCACACGATGAACGAGAGAGCGGAGAAAAACTTGGCCGGCCTTCCGAAAACTCAAGCCGGAACGAGAAAAGGTTCACCGCGCGTCTAGGTGGCTTTCACAAAACGACTGAATCTTTCACACCGGGTCAGGATTCCCCCCTGGTAGTAACCTTCTGAAGATTACCATCGAAAAACTAAATGAATTATTAACGAAGAGCCTTCATCGCTGGGTGATTTGAATTGCGGGTAGCCGTTAGGGGTAACATCCACGCGCCGGCTTCACCTGCGCATACCAAGAACATCTTAGGACAGGTCTTGGCTTCACGTGGTCAAACCTACGCACAGCTGGAATATATTTCTTCCAACAGACCTGCTTCAGTGGCATACCGTAAGAATGCACATAATAATGTTTACTGATATCCATTTTTACATTGATGAAGCATGTGAAGTGTCACCAAGCATGTTGTGGGCAGGACACTGAAGACAAGTGCTTACACATTGATTACCTATGCATCGATGTGTTCCTTAAAGCTTTCCTTCGTCCGATGGTAATGTCCAGGAAAATCGCTTTAGGTCAAACGATTCCAGCTTGCGCAATGACTCAGTCAGCCCCTCCAAAGTTCTATATAACAAACAGGAGCATCCCTATAAACCTATAAAGACAATGGAAGATCCCATTGGAGGATAATTTTGTATATACGAATATATCTATTATACTCGTACCTGGTGATATGGTTTTGTTTGACGTAATGTTTTTTGCAATATGGTTCCTCGTAAGTGCTTACGAAATAACACAAACCATTGATTCGAAGGTAATACTTACCAACGATTCTCGGAAATCTCATTGGGCTAGCATCCCCAACGGCAGTTTTCCTTGGCCATGAGTTTTCTCGTCAAACGGCGAAAAGACTGTTCCACCAACTTTTGACTCGCGGGATCTTCTTGTGATACCTAACGCACGGATTCCGGAATCCTTCTGTTGGGATAAGGGTTGCCAGATCTACTTTAATTTAAAGTATCCTACTTTATTTTTGTTCAAAATACTGTATACTTTAAAACAAATCTAAAGAAGACCAAAATACTTTATATTTGAAACGAAGAAGAAAAGTTCAGCCCCCGCACCTACTTACTAGTCAAGGACAAGGTCTAATTTACTTTTTTGTCAAGTAGGTATAACGATTTCTTTCAAATTGTCAATTTTCAAAGTTTTTCTGAATTTTCAATTTCCACAGCTCTTTTCCG
The DNA here is from genome assembly GCA_030762985.1 of Adelphocoris suturalis. Lineage (NCBI taxonomy): Eukaryota > Metazoa > Arthropoda > Insecta > Hemiptera > Miridae > Adelphocoris > Adelphocoris suturalis. The sequence continues at coordinate 106,271,136 of CM061041.1, read as the reverse complement.
AATTTTTAATATTTTATAGGTACAGTGTTTCAGAGAAAGAAAGTGGGACTGAATGAATGTAACTTTTCGAGTTCCTGACGTCCTTAGGCCTGACTTGCCCAATAGATGCACGATATATTTTTGTAGTGAGAACGAGATTGAAGATGATGTTCCTAATTACATCTATGTATGTAACACAACCTTACTGAAATATGGACTCGTTAAGATTGAAATGTCTAGTAATGTTTTCTTCGGAATAAAAATTTTGTGGCCTACGTACCTACAGTAAAAATATCACTTTCCATGGTTCTTTTTTAATTCCTCAAACCGAACTTTCTCATTTTCAGTAATCTGACACATTCAAGCCCTTGTGTGCAGATTGGGGTTGACCCACGGATCAGCGGTGATGTGCAACTTTCATAGCTCGCCATGTTGAAAGTTGTGTACCTAACCGTGCTTTTTCATTTGGTTTTTTTTTCTTTTCATAACACTGCCGTATTTCTGTAATGATTAATTTCCTAGGTATTCCGTTGGGATAATATGAAGACAATGAGCTTCATTCTGACGAAGAAATTTTCGAGGAAGTTTCGTCAACTCTCCATAAAATTCTAAATTTCTTTCCTTCAGAATACCTTACTATAATAGGACTCTGCCAACCTATTAACATCAGCCTGCTAGTCGCACATAAGGACACGCCGATAGGTTCTTAAAAACTTGACATGCTACAACTTTGATATATTCCTAGTGAAAAATATTAATAAGCTTTATAAAAAAGGCCTTCTGTCCTCAAATTGGTTTTTTATAAAGCTTGTTATATTGTTCAATCTGAACTGTCCAAATAAAGAAACGTTATAAAAATATTAATAGCTCCCATGTAGATTGAATAAGTTGGTAGGTTGAAAATACGGGAAACTGTATACCTATCATAGTACCTACCCTTAGTATAATCCCTGTACCCATCTATCAGAAGTACTGTTTTACTGCAATCCTCTGGTTCTTATCTCGTTTACTCTTTGTTCAGATTATAAAAATTTTCTGCTAGCACATTGTTAAAGTATCAGTTTCAGCATCCACGTTCCTACTCGGTAGGTACGTTTAATAAGTACCTACTCTACTAAATACCAACTTGGTACTCTAATAGGTACCAACCAAAAACCAATATCAATGAACCTCATTTCGATCACATGATCTAGTCCTCCGCATTATGAGTCGTTCTAGTTTTATTTATTATGTTGAATCGAAATTTAAATTTTTTTTTGGGGTGATGTTTCGGCGAGATTTCTTCATTTTTCTTGAATCCGGTGGACAATGGTTGCGGAGGCGACGTGTCCCGGTAAAAGGCCACCGGCGTTGTGGGAGGATTGTGGGGTGGAGTTAGTGGCGGCCTGGCGGCCAATCGTGTAGTTGCCCTTCTCACGCCAACGCTCTGGCGGGCCATACAACAAAATGGTTGCCGCTTAGTTGACTGCAATATCCGCTAGAATTCGTTACCATCGACGAGAAACGTACAACAGTACCTGGCTCAGTCTTGCGGCCGAGTTTTGAATTACCTTTCAGCGCCGGACTCGCGAGTTTCACCCGCTCATCCGTAGGCAGGTTGATAGGTACTTTCTTACATTCGCGTTCGAACTTGAAAAGTAATTTTGATTTAGATTTTCCCCTCTCGATCTTGGTCTAATATAAAAGGAATCGTTATGGTTGGGGGAGGAGACTTACCAGTGAACGGCTTAGCACGTATGAATAGAAGGAAGGGTGGGAAGCACAATCACCCTAATGACAGGAGGCGATTTAAATCCGCTGTCATCAGCGAGGGGTGAAGATCTTTTAATCTAATTCATGATGAAAATCGATTTGCCGCAAACCGCCAACTGGTAGTGCACTGGTTGGGGTTTCGCTAACAATGTCTCACAATACGTATATCAGCAATATCAAATAAGTATGATCACTACCTACCTATTTACCACACAAACGCATTGCAAACCTACCTAATTGGTTCCTAACTAGATAGCGAATTAAAAGAAACATCATTTTCAAGAAGTGTGATCTCATTAATATCGACTATATATGATTAGGAATGTATCACGCCTAGGTTTAATATTCAACGGCTCTCACTTTCATAACATTTATTTATTAGCCCCGTTATTAAGGTTATGAAATGAATTAAGTAGGTAGGTACAAGGTGTTCACAGTAATTATAGGACAAACTAGGGAATCGATCCTAGAGCTCATTTCTGATCAAAAGCTTCTCTTAAAGATTTTTTTAAATGTTTCTATTTTTGATATATTCCATTCTTAAGATTTTTGTCGTGTTTTGTACCTTATGGCATTAAAACAAGGAGATATTCATCTGTAAGTGTTTCCATTCGATTCAGCGTGAAAAAACCAATTCCCAAAACCCAAACTCCAATTTTCATAGAAGGTAATTTTTCACGAAAACCCTCGAGTTCATAGAGAGAACTATGTTTTTCAATATTCTAACATAATGTTCTCCCCCAATAAGCAAAGTAGAAGTGAAATTGACCAGACCGTTCAAAATTTGGCAGTTTGAGAAAGTTTTTCCGTAGAGCGTCCGCCAAAAAACTCCAATACTGAAAGCAGAAAATCGGAAGAAAAAACGTCGGTTTTCAATATTTTTTCTAATTTTGCATCTTGACATTTTTTACCGATTAAAAGTAACTAAAAATGTTTTATTTGATTACAGGGTAACAGAGGATTTAACGCCCTTTCCAATAGTGTTCTTAGTTTTGAGTTTACAATGATTCTAAGGGTAGTTATGGCCGTTGTAATGTCATAAGGTAAAAACCACGAAAAAAATCTTGAAAATTGAATAATTCAAAAACAAAGCGTTAAAAAAAATCTCTAGGAGAAACTAGAAATTAGCTCCAGAATCGATTTCCTGAGTTTGTCCTACAATTAGTACTGTAGACACCCTGTGTAAACAAATTCGTACGTAGGATTTAAATGTCTTCTACCTACTCAATTAGTAAGAACTTCATAATGTTCAACATGTAGCAGATGCATTGCAAACTTACTGAGTAAATACCGTTAGGTAACTAAGTTCTGATTCGTTTCAGTTGTGTTTGTCAATACTTATATCTACCTAAATACCTACTTACCCACCAGAAAAATACCTGCTGTTATAATCGTAATAATTGTTAAATTGATATGGTACCTACTTGGCCGTTCCCAATCAAAATGCTTCACGAATAGGGGAAAGAAAACATGGCGTGCTTATGTTGTGATACATTTTGTATGAAATCGTGAAAATTGTTATCGACCACAGGTGCCGACGGTATAGATAATGAGTGGTAAATATACATTTTGCCGAAATTTTCAAATTGTTAAAAAAGAAAAAAAAGTTAGGTAAAGTGTTGAAACAGAGTTTTATGGTACCTGAAGCCTTCCTGTAAGTATAAATGATATTTAGCAAGGGGAGAGATATCTACCGTTCGTCTTTCGTAGTCACCCCAGAGTTGGTGCCTACTCTCCTCTGATTTTTTAATTTTATTTTTATTTTTTATTACTTACTATTTATTTTTAGGACATCCGATGGAAGTACAGTTCAAAAATCCATTAAACACGATTTTGTCATCTTTTTATTTGATCAGAGCTGATGTTTGCATACTGTTTTTATGTTAAGTAGGCATTATGGAAATCCGATTCTTTAATTCATCCACTCTATGCACTAAGAGGAAGGTACCTATGTAAAAACTGGAAATATATTTATAAATCAGAAACTGCATTAGTTGGACTTATGTACCTATCATTGTTCCAGGTTTTGACTTTCTGTAAGCACAGGAAAGTGCCCACTGAAAAATAAATTGTTTTAACATCCACAATTGTTAAAAATAAGTAAATTACCTAATTACCTCGGGTACTAAATTAGGGGACTAAACAACGTTCTAAGAGCAAAGCGAAAAATTATCTACTCGAATTGTTTACTTCTACCCTATACTTACATTATCTACTCGAATTGTTTACTTCTACCCTATACTTACATAGGTCAACCAATCAACATATTTCTGTCATTCGTGGTAGTTAGAATTTTAGAAATAATGGTTTGGCTACTTATGCAGTATGTCGCAGTTTCGGGCGCACCATCGGCTAAGGTTCAAATCTACTACCAATTTGTGCCTTTTTTGTCCTATTTATATACCTACATATTTTTTATTTATATACCTACATATTTTTTAATTCACGTTAACGACCACTTTTTTCACTTGTAAAATAGACCTTGCGTCACTAAAACTGTTTAACTCCCTAAACTTTCAGTCAAAACTCAAATATAATTATATCGTTGAAAAGAGCGTAAGACTTCATATTTCCCTAATGACTTTAAAAAATTTTTTAAATGGAATGAACGGGTGAAAAATAATCCGTACCTAAGTGAAAAATTTGTGAAATTCCGAAAATTTTCACTTTTTTCCAAGTTTGACTTTTGAAACGTCCTGGATGAAAATGTTCATACTGTAAGCCTGAAAGTTGCATCAAAATCCCAGCTTTCCAACGACATAGACTATTTTTATTTTACTTTGTAATTGGGAAAGAAAAGTATATTTGTATGCTGAAAAACGTGTTTTTTTTTCCCACGAAATCTTGGGTTTTTGTGAAAAATTACACCCTAAGAAAATACTCGTTTGGGGTCGGTATCTACGTATTTATTCACGCTGAACCGAATGGTAACGCTCTCAGATCTCTCCAACCGCGTTGAAACTGAGTTTTACACTTTAGTAAACTAGGTTTTAGTTCATTTGTTATGCTCAATTTTATGTTTTTTTTTTTTTTAGGGTAAAACTTGTTAGGTAGTTAAGTGAAAAACTCGGTTTTAACGAAGTTGGAGAGATCTTTGAGTGTTACCATTCGATTCAGCGTAAAAAAGTATGTAGAAACCGACCCCAAACTAGCATTTTCTTAGGAGGATTTTGCACAAAAACCCTCGATTTCATAGAGAAAATACGTTTTTCAGCATACAAATATACTTTTCTCCCCCAATTAACAAAGTAAAATAAAAATTGACTTGATTTCTTTGGAATGCTGGGATTACGATGTAACTTTTTAGGCTTACAGCATGACAATTTCCATCCAGGACGTTTCGAGAGATAAACTTAGAAGAAAGTGAAAATTTTCGGAATTTTACAAATTTTTCACTTACGGATTATTTTTCACCCTTTCATTCCATTTAAAAATTTCTAAAACTTCAATGGAGATAGAAAATTTCACGCTATTTTCAACCGTATAATCAGATTTGAATTTTGACTGAAAATGTAGAGTGTTATGGCAGTTTTAGTGACACAAAGTCGAAAACGCGAAAAAATCATAAAAGTGAAAAAAGTGGTCTTTACAGTGAATTGGAAAATATATGTTATAAGACAAAAAAGTCACAACATAAGTAGTTGAATATATCCCTAGACGGTAGTGCGACCAAAACCGAAGACTGAACAGGTTTCTTCGAAACGCTGTACGCATCTGAAATATATGAAAAACAAATTATAAATTGGGAAATGGACATAGGAAGCAAGAAAAGATACCTACATTATCCCATGCTTCAAGTATTGGTACATTTATATGTTCAACTATCCGTCACAATCCTTGTTGATTTGTGAAGAAAATATCTATCTCACTGATAATTTTAATGATGGGTTTCATATTAAAATAAAGACTTTAATATATTGATATTCAGGTGATGATTGATACAGGTGAATTTATAATGATACGAATTATTTCCCAACATTTTCAAACGCACTCGTAGGTAAAGTAGTTATTCATTGTTCTTCAACTAGGTAAAACCTGACATACTATTGATCGATATTTTATCATGAGATGAATATTTGGATTAAAGGACCCCACGAGACACAATTAAAAGCATATAAGGATTTATCAGTCAAAGGGGAATTTTCATGGTTATTATTTTTGTATTTGTTCAATAGAAAGATCTGAGCAAGCGATTTCCAAAGATGTGTTATATGATGGGTATCTAACCATTAATAAGGCTCTTGAAATTCATTTTCACGGTGACGTCACGGCTCCCGCCCGCCCGCCTGGAGGGGGGGGGGGGGCTCCTACGTCACGCGTGATCTTCCAACCCATCTAAAGCCAAAATTCAAAAATCCAAAAGTATTTTGAGGGGTTATTCAAGTCGCTGCATCCGCATCTGAGGTCAAAAGTTTGAAATTCCGCGGTCCAGAAGAGAATTCCCCATCTATCCTACTCGGGAATTTTCATAATTTGAATGAATCTTATGAATCATTATTGAGCTGGTAGGCGTCTACCGAATAAAGTATATTTGTCAAAGGTCGGTCGCTATCGGGATAGATGTACCTACATAACAAACCGGCCTTCCAGTTTCAGCATGTGAGTATTTGAACCTGAAGTATGATTAAAACTGATTTTAATATCATGTAATATTGACATTTCATGTCTTTCATATGGCACATAACAAAAAAATCGTCACGAAAAAAATTGTCCCAAGTGGCCACAACGATGATTATGACCATCAGAAATGACGTTGACCATTCATAGGTAAACACATGAAAATGTCCCAATGCGTTGCAGACTCGTATGCAAGCGTTAGTTTATTTATGAGTTAGAATAAAATAAAATGTGTTTTTATGAGTGCAAAAGCTAATCGTTTGTTTCTTTCATGTGAAGGTAGGTATTTTCAGTTTCCCTGAGTTTGAGTCTTTGCTTACAAGTGAAGTTTGAAGTAAAAAATGGATACAGTGGGTCTGGGTATAGGGCTGGTAAGTGGTGACAACCGTTTTCACGCATACTGCGATGGGTGAAAGTGGGAACTCAGCTAGTTGTACCTACATTATTGCGGAAGAAATTTAGGTCCCTGGGATTGGAAGAGGGAGCTGCATTACCACAGTGTGGTAAGCCATCCCCTCAATAGAAGAAACAGAATCAGAAGATTCGGAAGCAAAAAGGAATAGGTCAATTCGAGGATTGTGAATCGTAAAGGATTTGATCGAGAAATTGGTGGAAAGATTATCTCATCTTATTACAATGCCTATGATTGTCCTTCTTAACGAAGTATGCGAATCATTTTGGCTCTTAATGTGCGATTCCCAGCCGTATTTCCTATCCTGTACTTACCAGCTTCGGACCCGAGACTAAAAATTAGTGACAATTTCAGGAGAGGGTAACTCAAACACGGGATCAACCTTTATCAAACGTTCTGCACAGATTTTTAGGAACTGTACAATTGGCATTAATCAATTTTTTAACTGTCAAATTGCATTTAAACGAAAACTGTACAACTGGCTCTAAGAAACTAAAGGGATCAAGAAAAATAGTAGAATATCCAGTGGGTGTCCAGTTTATAGGACGTCACTCCCCAGTAACAATGTGCCTAACTTAGGTATATCCCTTTTCCTGGCTCTAATCGAGCCCAATCTTCACACCCAACCGTCCCGTAATTAACCCTTTAGACCCCACAACCCAACGGCTACATCTGTAGAAGGCCCTACTGGGTCCCGAACCACCATATCCATTAATCGACCGACGTATATGTTTCAACGGCTATTTTCGATCGGATGCTGATTTAAAAATGAAAAATAAAAGAAAGTTGTTCCCCTCATTTTTAATTTTTATTTTCATTTTTTTTTCTTTCGATATCTCAGACAAATCGTCGAAGAGCTCATTACCATATTTCCGATTCGTATCGCGTGTCCAATCGCAACTTCGGCGAACATTCGTTACACCGCCGGAAAATGCGGTTCATGGATTAGTTACACATTACATCACGGTTTATAAAACCACCCGGGCCTCCTATTGTCTCGTTCGAACGCTGTCGGAGTTACTCTGTAGGTGTAGGTTGTATTATTTGTTCTTTTTGTACTATCTTCATATGAGACGTACGTACTTTCCTTCAGTAAAGGACTAGAATTTCGAAACTACGAGTAGGCTTTATTCGCACACCCACAAAGTTATTTCTCATAACTGAATTGAAAACACCTAAGATACGAGTTTCATTAAATATTTCAACACCCAATAATAAATAATTAGCACCTAAACAACAATACTTAACAAGAGATAATAATAACACGTTATAGGAATGCGTCTTGTGTTGATAGTAATTGCAAATGGTATATATATATATATATATATATATATATATATATATATATATATATATGTATATATATATATATATATATATATGTATGTATGTATGTGTCATTGCGTGTGTAAAGGTATAAACTCCAAAACGGCTGGACTGATTTCGATGCGGTTTTCCCAAAATTATCAGCGGAGCTTGGACATGGGCTATACTAACTCAAATCCCCAAAATCTCCAGTAATATCCTAAATTGACAAAAACCTAACAACGTCGTCTGAGTAAACAATTCTGTAACTAAGGAATTCAATGTCAGCGGTAAAACTTACTTCAATAAATGTGTGCAAAATATTATTTTTTTCTGATAAAGACCAAAAAAGACAAAACGATTTCTGCCAATTAAGTCAAACAGATGTGATTGAGGTGAGTAGGTGATTTTTTGGGTGGAAAAAAAAAGACTGGGTACAAAATTCAGTCGCTGGCTTAATATTTACTTACCTGCCGTTGGATGCAGCTGTGTGCTGCATGTTTACATTGGACGTAATCATATAATTCTATGGGTATATTTTTCCGGCAGTATTTTGAAAAACATATTTTAAACATATAGTGATAAATGTCGATACACGATAAGACGAGCGAGCGGGCACAGCTAAATTCTCTACTTATATAAATAACTGATTTCGTTCCTAATAGACTTAGACTGTCGAACCGTGGAACGGTGCCCCGCTGGGTGTGATGGTGTATTAGAGTTACTTGAAGAATGACTAATCAGCAGAATGAACTCTGGAGCTAATTTGGTTCCTATTAAACTTAAGGTGCTGAACTTTGGAACGGGATGTCTTGAGGTGTGGTAGAGTATAGTAATTACAACTTCAAAGACTACAGTAATCAGCAATGTGAGCCCTGAGGCTATTAGACTTAAGATGCTGTACTTTGGAACGTCTCTGGGTGTGGTTGTGAATTAGGGCAACTTGAAACAAAGTTGAAAATCTAAAATCTGTTTGGAATCGTTGAATACTATTTGGAACAAGTTTATTGGCCAAACAATTGATGGTTAACGATTCCTTTGCACTCAAAGTGCTCAAATTTTAAAACAAGGTAATATATTATATGGTAATTAATGGATATTCGCTCATACAATCATGCGGCATCCCCGGAACGTTTCCACTGATTTACTGATTAACTACATCATCCGAGCAGTGAACCTTCGGCTCAGGGGAACAAGGAGGGCAATAAGAAGCCTGGGCTTGGAGGATGGGGCAGCTACTCTACTACTGACGGAGTAGCCCAACAAGAAGTTCTGCTTTTTGAGGGAAGGTCGGAAGAACTTCTAAACCAACATGCTAAAACAGCTAAAAGCCTCATACAAACTCTTCCGAAATCCCCATCTTCAGAAAATTTCCCATAATAATGTTACCTTAAATAAATTTGTTTTGGAACTACAAGTACAGCACACTAAGACAGTCCCCCGCAAACTGCGAAAGTGCGGTCAGTGGACGACCGGTGTAAATATTAATACTCCACCTCGCTATGAGATACAAATACTATATGTTGCTGAGCAACAGTTGCTTCATTCAAATTCGAGAGGTTAAATAACAGGAGGAGTGAAGCCATTCGATAGGTAGGCAATTTCTACGAATTATCGATTCAACGTTTGAATCATAACACGAAAGTTAATATCTGAGTCCCATCACTAGTTTCATACAAGTCTTCGATATGGTGAAATTTCGGTATGTACTTTGAAATGTCGGTAAACACAAACCGTCACCAAAACACAAACCGTCACCAATTAGTAATCTTCAAATGCCTAAATAAACCATGTCAACAACGGTTTTACAAGTGAACAGGAATGTCAATCGCCTAAGACAAAACATGCACGGGATATTGTGGTATCATGAAGATGTAGGTGTTTGCGTGTAACCGAACACCCCACGTGTTTAATATTATGGAAATTTATGCGGCTGTAGTTGTTGGCCAGTTGAAGCCGTTACCGCGCTATCATGAAGTATTAATAAAACTGATCTCATAGGATAGGTAAGCGGAAAAGCTAGGTAGGTTTCACTGTCGAACAACATTGCTTGATTTTATTTGGAATTCAAATAAAAAAGAAAAAAGTTTTACGTGAACGTTTGGGTTAGTGCGAAAAGATGAAGATCTCAATAATTACAATAATCTATAGATTTAATAAGTAACGTACGCTGGTTAGACAAAAAAATAATATAGAATTGAAAAGCCATGATTTTTTATTTTCATTTTTTTTATCCTGATTCCAAAGGGAGTGGACATTTTATTATACGACGTATAACAACCACCTACCAAGTTGGTCTATTACTCTATACTGTTACTCATTTCGCCTATTAGGTACTCATTAAAAACAAAGGTAGGGAGGTAAAATTTTTAATTATTTTTTTTCACGAGAATTAAAAACATATTGGTAAATAATGCATGCATTACAGGGACGTCCCTATGAATGGATTGTATATAATTTTGGTGACAATTAAAATAAGAGAAAAAACAAAAGTTACATGATTTCTCGGAAATCCCCCCCCCCCTTCCAACTCACACCATCAGAAAAATCTGATGAATACAATAAAAATATCACGATTTATCGAGATTACCCACCCCCATTCACCCTCTTCTATCATGACATTTAAAATTCCTGTAATTTTCCAAAACTAGGACAAATTCAAAGTTGAAAAAAAAAAAAAAAAAATCACAAAAATTGTACGAAAATAGTTAAAACTATGATTTTTTAATTGTACCCCTTCATTCTCCCCCTCTCTTGAGGAAATTCTGACATACTTTCCAAAATTATATCGAATTCATAATGGAACAAAATAAGAATCACGAAAATCAGTAGAGATTTGTAGCTTGGGCAGCGTTTGACAAAATCGGTGATTATTCCCTCCAACCACCAACTCAACAGCAAATCAGAAATTTTTCGAGGATTATTGCACAATAAGAATAAAATTAGAATCGAACCAAATGAGAATCTCGAAATTCGGTTGAGAATTATAGCCTTGTACAGTCCATAAGATTCGTCGAAAAAAAAAAAAAAAACCAAGTTTTTTCGGCTTCCATCTTGAAGTTCAAAATTCCCGAGGTTAGTTGCACAATTAGTCTAAAATTAGGATCGAAAAAAGAAAGAAGAATCTCGAAAATCAGTTGAAATTTGTGGCCTGGGCAGTGTCGACAAAATTTGTCACCCACACACGCGCACACACACACGCACACACACACACACACGCAACGAAATTACAGCTATACCTACGTAGGTATATAACTCTCCTTCAAATGTAGAACTTCTAAAATTTTTTTGCAGTTTTTACCTATTTTTAGCACATTAAAAAAAAATTGAAGTACATTTTTGATATAATTTTGTTAACACATTTCTGAATTTTGTAGTTTATAGTTAATAATGTGCTAAGTAATATTTTGCTAAAAATTACATATTTAAGATTTTCAGCCGTTTTTTGCTATTTATTATTGAAAGGGAGTGTTAATATGGGTGATTGAAATTGACTTTAGTTCCACACTGTGTTTAAATTATGTAATATAAATTTCGCGAATCACCCCATCGTCAGTCAGACTGATACAAAGTAAAACTACATCTCAAGTATCACATCCCACTACCAAACTATCTATTTACGTGAAACTCTCTGTTTATATTTACTTGAAACTGTCACTGTGGCAGGTACCTTAGTCTTAGATTCCTAATTAAAAAGTGAGTTTGTTAAGAAGAAAGTGGAATGTTAGATACTGAAAATTAAATAAGTGGAAAGTGGAATAGTAGATAGTGAAGAGATAGTTTGTTAGTGGAAAGTGATACTAGAGATGTAGTTTTATTTTGTATCAGTCTGACTGATGATGGCGTAATTCCCGAAATATACATTTCTTAATTCAAAAACAAAGTGTAAAACAATCACCCAAAATCAATTCCAATTCAAGCACCCAAATTAATAATGGAGTTCTACAAAATAGGCCAACAAAATGACAATACAATTAGATTGAAACGGAGTGAGTAGAAGGAGGTAGTACTGTTAAATCGTGATATTTCCACCATTCCACAGAAGCGTGAAAATTACTTGAACGTCTGACCCCTTCGCTAGTCGCATGAGAAACGGTTCATTGCAACGCCTAACCCGTACGGCTAAGAAATTTGTTGTGATGTTTTCATTTAGATGTGCGAAAAATGCGAATTGTTTTGAAGAGGAGTTATAGAGGGGAATTAGCCGTCGGAGAGTAACAATCTCAATCGATTTTTGTGATTCTTTTCATGTTAGATTATTTTATTATGGTCCTTCTTGGTAAATCATATTTCGTAGTGATGAAGGGGGATGTTGTTAAATCGTGATATGCTCAACCTACTTGAATTTGATGACTTTGTCTTTCTTCGATCTTAAAAGATAGAAGAAGTTATTTTATTATTATTGAAGGAGGGTGGAGAGGGTGGGTAGTTCATTACACATTCAGGTTAGGTTTAATGGAGATGTTACATCCGGATATATCCACTATTCTCACCAGAATCATGCAGAAATCAGATACAGGAACGTCCCTCTAATGTATACATTAATAGTAATATTTATCTACATGTTTTTCGAAGTCTTATAACCTTGCAAGTATACGACGAGCAAATCTCAGTAAATTACATTGGGTTGGTAGGCTCTTAAAGGTTCATTTAAACGTAAAACAATGTTGTGATGAATTACTGAACTTTTAATAAGGTAGTTACCACGTCTAAACTGTAGGTACGTTCTTACAAATTGTCAACAGAACGATTCTAAATAATCTTCATTACTGGTTTAAAGTTTGAAACGCTTGGATACGTTTGGCTGACGGTGTGGAAGGAAGACACAGCGATATTAAAAAGAAGAAGAATGAGATCAACAAGGAGGTACACGGGCAGAGCCATTGAATTACCCTCATTTAACAAAAAAGAACGGGCGAAGTGGGGAGATAATAAATATAGTGGAAATCCAAGAGGGGACTGGAGTGATTTGATAAAGGTGGATTTTCTTCTCAACGCAAGAAAGAAGAAACAAGAAGAATGTCATCCAGCCCCCCAAGGTGACGCAGTAATTTAGAAAAAGTGATTCCAAGTGAAAAGCATTGGGTTTTCAGTGAAGAGTTTGGTCATTCATTCAACGTTTCATTTTGAATGTAACTTGTGTAAATTTATTTAGGTATCTCAGTTTAAAAACGTCTGCTGAGTTGGATGGGCATTATAGGCTCCTCACTTACTGTAACATGGACATCTTCATTAATAATATAGTTGGAGACGAAACTTGAGAACATTTATTATTAAAAGAATGTGTCATTCAATGGACCAACGGCAATGGTCATCAAAGGCGCATGCTTACACGCTACAATGGGAGTCCGAATGTATTTTGGAAATGGATATTGGATTGGATATGGATAGATTTTGGATTCGGCAACAATAAAATCGACAGGGCTACCCCCTAGCCCGCACCTTCCCTGAAAATATCAAACAGATCGGATGGAAACTGTGGAAAATAAGCTTGTTACAAGGATTCCTTATTGGCGCATGCGCTATTTATGACACCAAAGTTATTAATGATATAAAAATGTTGAAATTGTTACAAAATAATTAAATTGTCATTCTCCAACTATCCTCCTAATATGAGCGAGATTGGGCGACTAAGACGTGAGAAAATAGTACTTGGTATAATTTACGTTTACGCATGAGTGAGGTATTGAGTCAAGACGATGAAACAGATATAGGGGACCGTCTACCCCTTAGCCTGCACACCTCCTGAGAATTCCATCCAAATTAGAATCAAACTGTGGAAAATAAGCTTTTTACAAGGATTTGCGGACACACGACAGACACACACACACAGACAGGCACAAAGTTGTTCAGAATGGTCTGAAACGTAAAATGCGAGAGGAAATTTCGGTTTTGGAGACCAAATTTTTTTTTCTCCCGAAAGTGAAAACTGCTTCCGCTACCTTTAGTTAGACTCGAAGCAAAATCACACATTTGATGTGGGACTGTCCAACTTTTTGAGGGTTTCTCTTTCTTAATTTTGTTGTGCCCCCCACTCAATTTGTAGGAATGGTTCGCGAAAGCAAAAGAAAATTAGGACATCTGGCCAGCAAAGTCATTCCACTCTATACAAAGCTACTCATCTACATCTCCCTTTTGCGACTATTTTGGCAATATGCATGCGACATCTGCTGTTCAGTCGTTGACATTCTTATTTCTCTCTTCATTTGCACAGGGAACTCCTGATTCCTTCCTCCTCCTTGCCCGTGAGTTATCAAGTGGGTACGCTGACCAGCAATGAATGAATATTAATCCGAATGGTTGCGAAAACGTGGATTTTGAAGTTGACAATATTGAAAATGTATACATAAGTGTCGATCTGTAACTGCACAAGGCTTAAAGGGGTTTGAAACAGTTTTTTAAAACGCAGAATACGTTTTTACAGAGACCTGTTTGCCGAAAATTGTCATCTAGCAACAACGTCCTCAAGAGGAATGGTGTTATCGCAGCTGATTTCATCAATATGCAACCTTTAAACATTTGAAATGGAGATGATATTCTACACTCATCACTCTCTAGCCGTTAGGCGCAAGGTGTTTTTTTTCTTTTTTTTTGTCTTCTTCGTTAATTGAAGTTTTTGGCTTTTCTAGTTCATCAGAAGAAAAAGAAGAAGTAAAAAAGTGTATTACGAAGATTTATAGTTAGATTTAATACAGCAATGAAATTGGAATAAGATAAACAAACATTAAATGACTACTTAACAGAAAGAAACATGGTTGACATGGACGCTTTGTACGTCTGCAGATTCGTTTGAGCATGTGGTTTGTGGTTTTACTCGGTCAAGTCCAAGTTGAACCCCGCAAAGTGCATAACCCTATAATTTTGATATTGATGTGCCACTATCAGCCAACAACTGCTGTCCTTCAAAAAAATTCACCATTGTTTCCATGTCCAGCACCCAACAACATATACCCGAAACTCCGCAAGCACAGCAGTCATTCCGAGAAAATGAACGACGCCCTCGCTCGTGCTCGTTGTATAGAGAGCAGGTTCGTTGAATGCTGTCCGATCTCTGATAGGTACCGTCATTGAGAATGATTAGGACACCTCTGAACCTCAACACCCAGCGGCGAATACACAAGGGGTGTCCGGCGGTTTCATTGTGCGAATTTGCAGGCCTCACGTGAAAATCGAGCTGGTATGAACGATTTCTTGTCTTTAAAGCACGTGACCGTATATTCTCAATCCAAGATACTCGGACCGCCTCCACCAGTGCCTCCAACTGGTTCTGCCACGAAGAAATAGCAGACAAGTACCCCACAAAGGTGCAGCCGTACCTTGTTGCCACAACATATATACCACAACATATTCCAGTTTCGCGGGTCACCACACACGGGGAGCGTTGTTCTGGCATCTTTAAAGCTTCAACAACCTATCTACAGTTCATCAGTTGTATGTACATATAGAGGATTCTAAAAAGATCTTATTTAGATTCAGCGAAAAATTTCATGTTAACAAGTTTCTTTTGGAGTCATCTCAAGTAGATGTTGTTATGGCTAGAAAAAATTAAGTCAGAAAACCTTAATTTTTGGTAAGTGAGTTGAACCTAACTCGAAAAATTCGACAAACGTGAAAACATCGTTGTACATTTTGATTTAGCATTCTTGACAAGCCCCCTAAAAATGTTAATTTTTATACATATTTTATCACCTCATTTATAAAAACCTGTGTTATAAATTTAGTTTGGTTTCAATTAGGTACTTTGTTCTTTGTATATGCTAGTATTTTCTGTTTGTCTTAATTTTTGAGTATTTCCCATTTGAATATATAATGTTGGCAATATGGAATATAAGGTGGAAAATAGTCACAATTTTCTCTTATATATAAATATTTCAGTTTATCTAGTTCAGTTCCAATTAATTCAACCGGTCTTGCTTTGAATTGATGAGTTTAGATCAACTGAAAATGTAGGTATAATGAAAGAAAGCCGTTAGTCACTTTCCACCCTTAACTCTGATATCACGACCAAGGACAATACACCCCCAAATGTCAAAATTTATTTTTAGATTTGAATAGCTGCGGGCGAATCCCACTTACAACATACAGATATAAATGTAACAATATACTGAAAAGTTCATAGCATTGATCTTAAGGAACAAGAAATTTCTTAAACTTGACTAAAATTATAAGGCACAAGGAAAAATTAATTATTAACAAAAATTTAAATGAAGATTAACATTAAAAATTCAGACTGCTTCATAAAGTAAATATTAATTGTTTTGTATTTGAAATTAACATTATCTTATTTTTGGGGCGATTTTCTAGTCTTTTCCCCAAACAGGTGATTTATAGATCAGACCATGGATGAGGCCAAATTGATAAAGAAAGTTCTTTTTCATCCAAGATCGTTATTGGCCAGAAGGGGAAAATCGTTTGACCTTCGTAGAGTCTGAAATGGCAAAGGCGTTGAAATCACATTAGAGGAAGGCTGACCACATCGGCGAACAGCAGAAATGATTTTTCCCTTCGTTACCTTTTGCTGGAAGGACACGGGTAAATATTGATTTATGGGAACGGGGTCGCACTTTCCTGGAACAGACCTGGGATTTCTTCATCCCGGCAGAGCTCAACGCCGCCGTCTCGGGGGCAAAAAGGGGAGAAAAGGGCGAAAAAGACTGCGAGCAAAACTTAACCAAGTTTAACGACCGGTTTAACAAAACAGTGGAATTGGATTAGGGCGTCCTCGGCCCTGGGCCGGAGATCTCGTTAGTGCGGTCGGGGGAAGGCCTCTATATGTATTTATCATAACTCGATTGTTGGGTAATAATGCAATTTGGTGGAACTTGGCCTTTTGGACCGGAGAAACCCCCTAATCCCATCAGAGATCCATGCGAGGAGCGTCCCTTCCATCTACGTGAGCTTTTCCGGGGTCCTCTCCGATATTAGTTGGGAGGAGAAAACGGGTTAACCTGCTTTTCACGGAGCGTCGGTCAGGGCGGGTTGACACAAAGCAAAGGAGGTCCACAAAGAGGACTTGTACTGGAGTCGGCCCCGGTCGCGGATTGGGTGCTTCGGGGATACCTTATATACGTGGACGCTATGCGAAATGAGATCACGGCGTCCGGATGGCTACGTTCGATCAAAAGAATAGAGAGGAGTCTTGGAATCGTGTCAGCAACTCAAAGAAGAGGTATTCAAAGAAGGAACTCGCTTCAAAAGGATGCTTATTCAATTACATATGACAGGTGCCCTTATTTTACCTACTACTGTCTGATAACACCCAATGAACAAAGTTGGGAGCGATGGTTACTTATAACACGCTTATACTTGATGATTTAGGTCTAGCTTTCATCAAGCTTAGGGAATTTATTTAGGAATGGGGTGATCGAACCTGACCGCGTCGGTCCAATAACCTATCTAATAATAGTATATTGAATTTAACTATAGATGATATGTTTGTTACTATACCGTTCAATTCATTGTTCACTCGTTGTGATTCTAATTTGAAAATAAAATTGAAATTTACGGACGTGATTGTGTCAGTTTGCGTCTTTATCAACCGATCATCCCACAGAAGACATAGAGCAACAGAAGACTCAATCATTGCAGAATAATAGGGCCCACTTCATTCCACTTACTTGCCAAACAAAACACGTTTTTACTATTTCAGCCAGAAAAAACTAAGGATAGAAAAAGCTAGAAAATAACATAATATATATACTTTCCGTAATATACTACTAAATAATATACTTTTCCTAGAAAGAAACGTAAGTTCGAGCTTAAAGATTGAACAAAAACTTGGTAGTTGAAGTTACGAGGAAAACAATCCCTAACAAACTCTAATCGTCATATTATTGGAGCTAATTTTTCACGAGAAAACTAGGAATTCAGTTTACTACGATTTCCTACTTTATTAGGTATATTAGATATGATTAAAAATTCATTACCCATAGGGGAGCCAAGAAACTAGGGAAGATTTTGTGTAGGCACCTTATAATTTGGCAGGTATTTTGTTGTTGAGAAATGTTGAAGCGAAAAGTGTTGCGTTTTAACTTCTGCTAATTCGGCTATAACTCTCTCAGTTTCCTCATTGTGACTGTGATGCCTGACCATTGAACGTGTGATACCTGACTATAAGTATATTTATACCAATGATCGGAGCAGAAGGGCTTTGTACTCGTAGTAGAGGAATAATAAACCATTCTGTAATTGCAGCGTTTCGAATGAGGATTACCCGTCTGAAATAATTTGCGGTTATTATATATAGATGAAAGTAAACTTCATTGTGAGAATTTCGACACCATTCGCACTCCCCTACGATGAGTGTTTTGCTTCTAATGATTTTTCAAGGTTCGGCAAAATGTGACATCACACTGGCTAGAGTCTTGCTTAGACGAGAGAGGCGCAATGACCTAGTACCTGCTGTCAAAACTTTGAAAAGTTGTAAAAAAAAAAAAAAAAAAAAACTACCCATCGTAGAAACGTGCGGATGGTTCTTGGTCTTCTCAAAATTTCATCAGATTTTATTCAAAAATATAAAAAAACGTGAACGCAATCCTCAATGTGGGAAGCAATGACACCGTAATTAATATGTCTACAAGGTACACGTTGAAAAGTAAGTGCTTAAAGGTTCAATTCTGGGTTCTCAGAAACGAATTTCCGTGGAAGTCGTACAGAAAAAGTAGGTTAGTATTGAAACGTTTCGAGTCATTACATTTGTTTCTTTCCATCACAGAAAAAAACAAAAAAAAAACATTTCAATAAAAAGAACACGAACAATTAACCAATGGGATCGTGGTGACGAAATTAATCGCTCTAGATTAACGTAACTGTGAGCAAGCGTTAACTGTGATCAATTTAACCTTTTTTTATCGCACGAGTCCCATCGCCTGTTATTACGATCACGCATGGTTATCATCATTTGGGGAACATGAAGCCCAGCCATGAATTATTTATACAGGTCCCTCCGCCACTTCCTGTGTGTTGCAACGAAAAATGTCGTGATAGTCGTTCCTCCGCCATCTGGTTCAGGATGGTATTCTTTTTTTCTGCCTTGACGTTTTTCAACAAAATCAGCGGATAATGGGCATTATCCTAGTTTTTACGTGATTAGAAGCAAATGTGGGTTTTCTTTTGTAGCACCTGTGTAAATATAGGTACGTTATCCATCTGTTTGCACCATTTATTTGAGAGTCCGCCAGTAAAGTCGTTATTCCAAAAGCTCCAATCTTTGAAATATTTGTGTAAGAGCCGTATTATGTGGGCTGTTAGAGATGTGTATGATTCTTACGGAACCTCGGATATTTTGCAAAACTATTTAACAGTACTGTTCTTTATTTTTATGTGATAATGGTGCCATGGAAACGATTTTTGAGGTGAATGAACAAAGCAGATTCAAAATGACCAGTCTCTATTTCTACGGATGAAGAGAAGTGCAATGGGATAAAGTCAACTTCCCACAATGTAGAAGGTTGCATATTAAATATATTGGTTTTAAACAACCTATGTTTTTTTTTTTTTTTTTTTTGGACAAACAATCCTTAATTACAATTAACGTATTTCAGTAGGTTTATTAGGAAAGAAATCAGTCACAGAGGATCCTCAGCTGAAAAGAGGTTCTCCGCATCTTGTAAAATTGTTTTCAAGGTGTTCCATAGGCACTCTATTGCTAATTTAAGCACCGTAGGTTGATGTGAAGAAATTAGCCTCGGAGGTCCGTCAGCTGATCACTTCGCCTCTGTTTGGATGACCTAAGTGATGTTGGTTACTCAAAAGACCACCAGTGCAATTGCACGTTGGAGAATAGAAAATGGGTGGCAAAAAATTAGAAATTTTCATTGGTTGCAGAGATAAAGATTATGTAATGATGAATTTTTGAACATTCCCAGATAAAGTTTGGTGCATAGTTGGGGAACGATGGTTTCATCATTCCATATTAATTTAAACATGATTGCATCATTAGTAGCTCATGCGCATGCACGAAAGTGTAATCCCAGGAACAATATATTTTTCTAGTCTTCATCAGAAGTGCAGGTTAGGCAGTAGATTGTCCCCTACCGATTTCATTTTTCTCAAACATTACTCTTTTCTGTGTATGCGTTTACGGAAAATACTTTGAGCATCTTTTCCCGTTTCCTAAATGACTGATTTCGAAGTTTTCCGTTACCCACATCTTGATTGACTATATTCCGCTGTGGAGTTTTTATGATTATTAAAACCATTTCAATGATCCTTACATTTATGCTATTTTCGATTGGTAGGTACCTACTTATTTAAATATCGTTATGCTGAGATCAGGGGGACTAGTAAAATGTAGATGTTATAATTAATTGCAATAATTTTCCATGTGCAGGTGCCCATATGCACGCAGGCATATTGATGTCAACCAACGTATCTGCAATTTGAAATGGACCTCCTTTGTAATATCAAGAATTCAATCAACTGAATTCTGATCATCAGCTGTGGGACTCTGATCCTAATTTGTGTTTTAATCGACTTATGATGCTGAAACCTGAAATATAGCTCCTTTTTGGAGATCTAGAATACAATTACAAAGTATGGAGTGACTCAGATCAGCTCTGGAACCTCCGAGGCTAATTTCTTTCCTATTCGACTCACGGTGTTGTTATTTAGATGGAGCTCCTATGAGGCTTCTCGAAAACATTACGAGGTACGGAGGCGCCATTAATCAGCTGATGGATATCTGATCCTAAATTTTTTCCTGACCTGTCGACCTATTTTTTAACATTTTTACTGTGAAGTGGAAAATTGTAGGATCTTGGAACTCTAAAGGGAAGCACGATGCGCCTTAATGTCATGCCTACATTTTCACATTTCAAGGTCTCGAGAGCACATTAACCAATGCCTGGCAATATTTGAACCTCTGGAGGTTACTTCTTTGTCAAGATATTCTCTTGGTATGTCCGCAACCAGTGAGAGGATAATTGTATCTTTATCCATGGATATTTTACATTAAACTTCCATGTATTACTACTTTGTGATGCAGATGAGCTTACAATGATATTACACACGTTGTTTGATTGGATTTTCGAGATGCCACGCATTTAAATAGAGCAGTACATTGCCGAAGTGCAAGCAGCTTAGTGCGCGCTTCCTATACAATTTTCGACTGTTGCTTAGAGACAAATATTGGATGTTTTAATATACCAAAATGGTCAGAGAAGAATGTAGATTCAAAAGAAGTAAAAAATTGAAGAAATATGTTTTACGGATTCGTTAGGTAGATACTGAACCTAAATTAGAAGTTTTGTTCAGCTGAATTGGCTGTTTTTTCCTGTGCGGTGGTTCGCGGAGCACCGAGTTTTGCAAATAAACGTTTCACAAATGTTATTGGTCCGCCACTCCTTTTACTGTATGATGGTAATATGTTTTGCGTATCAATAGGTAATAGTAATTATAATTTTGATTATTTTTAATCATCATCTTCATTGATTCGATTGGCTGGTAATGGATCAGCTATTCCGCTTAAATTGAATGTACGGCTGTATCTTATGTAAGAAGTGGACGAGCGAGTATGTAAGGGATGTATCTGGCGATAAGATGTGACAATATTGTGCCTCCCGAGACTCAACGACTACGTCAAAGCGCGGATTCTACCCTCGCGAAAGCACA
The DNA here is from genome assembly GCA_030762985.1 of Adelphocoris suturalis. Lineage (NCBI taxonomy): Eukaryota > Metazoa > Arthropoda > Insecta > Hemiptera > Miridae > Adelphocoris > Adelphocoris suturalis. The sequence continues at coordinate 106,249,460 of CM061041.1, read as the reverse complement.
CAGAGCACGTAGAGCGAAATCCTGTAAGGTTTAATCGGCGCTCAGCCTCCGCAAGGCGGGTATTTGTTGTGTTGATAGTGTGTGAGGATTGATGAATGAGTGAATGAGAGAGGTAACTACTAATGACTGGACGACTGTATGAGAGCGTCCGTGTGTTGCTCGGCTATGTGTGCAGGCCCCGACCAGGAGGAAAGGCCCTCAGCAGAATATTAATGCTCTCAGAAGGAAGTTTCTTGTGGAGGCCTAAAGAGCAGAAACTAGAAGACGAAAGAGAGAAGGGGGGGGGGGATAAGGTGAAACCAGTGTTATGTGGATAGGAGTGGTTTTTACTACAAGGAGAGGGGAAGAGGCATCAAAGCCCGGTAGCAACCACGCCTTCTCACCAAAAACGCTTCAACATATAATAAAAGCAATGTATTAATCAACCTCCGTTCTCAAACTCATTACAACCCCCATCACTGATCCTCCTTCATTTATTATAATTCGGTCTTTTACTCCGGCGGTCTCGGGACGAAAAATAAAAATAAAATCTTCCCGAAACGACTTTTCGGACTCACGTCATCAGCGGTGGTTTCTGTTTTATCGTTTTGGCCCATTACAAGAGCCAAGGTCGTATTCATCTTGTCGCTCTCTCTCTCTCTTTCTCTGTGTAAGTTAAATATATATATATATATATATATATATATATATATATATATATATGTATATATATATATATATATACATAAAAGGACGAAGAAATTACACTTAATGGACGTCGAAGGGTTTGATCGTTTGGTCGGATGAAACTTGTGAAATGATCGGCAGCGATTTGTCTCGATCGGTTGACGGAGGTCTAATACTTTAAGGAGCGGAAATTGTACGCAATAATACCATATTTCAACATTCCCTGAAAACTGTACACTCTGAATGAAATATCCTTATCCCTTAATTACATAAACGACCCATGGGACCCACTTCAGCTTCAGTTTGTTACCAGAACATTTTTCGTTATTTCTCTTCTTGCATATTTAAATGGTCAGCAGCCTACATATGTTCGAATACTTACATTGATGTTTCGACCTCGTTGTGTCAATGCTTTTATGAATTCGGTTGATTAATAATACCACTTATTTTTCTGATGTGTGACCGAATGGAGTAGTGCTCTCATTATTCGTGGGAGAGTGACTTTCATGTGTCTACTGTGGAATATGGCGGAGCGAATCGCCCCAACACCATTTCATTTCCGGAATATACATTCTACATTAGGATATATCACAACTAATACAGGTTCAAAATCAATTAAAAAGATAATAAGATGTAACTATAGATAGTTGAATTTATAGTTTAGTGGATAATTAAATGTAGACTCAATATTTAACAACTCAACATTTAATCATAACAAATTTTGTGAATAAATATGCTTCTAAACCAATATTTTGTTTTGGGCTTCTTTTATATTCCATGCCACAGAGATCATTTTGAAGAAAGTACTTATTTAGCAACCAAAATTTTCAAATCGTTTAACTAAATTATGTTTACAATGTTTACAATACTTAATAAACCAACACACCCAAGTATAAAATTGGAGGGATGATGAATATGAACCACCTAGACCGCCTTATTTATAATATATTTAATTCAATTTATTCATTCATGTGGATATGTTGATATTTCTCTCATGCTATAATAGTAGCTTTTAACCACGCCAAAAATGCTTTCAACTGTTGTGGAGTATAACGAGAATTTCCGTGAAATAAATACCTCCGTCGTCACAGATGCAGTTTTATATTTAGGGAAAATCCCTATATTCGTTCTGTTCCAGAAAAAACCACTTACTTAGGGGAAAAAAACTATCACCAATCGTCCGAATGGATTTTTTTTTTTTCGCGTTCTAATCAAATTTACAGCCATTATTTCCTCCAAACCCCAGCCGTCTGTTGGCAAACTCGCACGTGATTTCGTTGCAGAGGAGCGAGCAAATCGGTCTGGATAATTCAATAAATATTCAGTTCGTTAACCGCTTTTTGACGTATACATATGCATTTATTTAAATCAATGTTTATAATATTTCACGGGTCGCAATACCGGTCCGATGAGAGGCCATAATAATTTGAGTGGCCGTTTGAATAATATGACTTCATATAAGGCGACTCGAATGAAGCTTGGTGGGACAACTCAATAGGTGGGCACGTAAATTTGAATATTCCGGTTTCCAAATAAATTGGCACTCGTGGTATTATTATAATTATATTTTTTCTTGTGTCAGTCATAGTAGAAGTATTTATATATACTTCAGATTGAATATAAAATGACATCGAGTTAAACCATGAAAAGTGGGTTAAGGGAACGATCTATATGATATAAAACGCTGGAAATTTTTACATTACTATATTTGTATTAGATAGCCCTACTATGCAGATCATTGGTAATTAGTATACCATATAAAAATTGGCGTTTCGCGCCTCCCAATAGGGTTCACACCTACTCAGCTCAAAGGGCCCCACAATTTCCCGCTTTTAGCGAATTTTCTTAGAAAATAAAGCTATTGCAATGACTCCAAAAATTTTAAAATAAAAATTTTCAAAAATTTTCTTCATCGAAATCTGTTTCTAGGCATTCTGAAATGATTCATATATATATATGTATGTGTCATTACAGACGATAACTCTCGATAGAATTGAGATAAAAACTTCGTTCTTTCGTCAAAAAATCAAGCATTTCAAAAGAAAGGATGAGTTCGTTGGACAACAATTTTTGAGCACATTAGATTGGTCAAATTTCGAAAAATGTACCCAAAAAAATTACAAATTTTTGCTCAAAATAGTGATGAAAAACGTACTTAAATGTCATTAAAATTTGCTAAAATATCTATAAAAACTGCAAAAAAATCCTTTTTGAATCAGTAGAATTTTATTTAGAATAAGTTTTTTTGCCATAAAATTGGTTTTTAACCATTTCGGTAAACTAAAATTGCTCCAATTTCAATGCAATTTAACATACTATAGTACCATAGATAGTTTATGAAAATTCGCACATACGATCATGCTGCATGACTGGAACTTTTTAGAACCTGTTGAAATAACGGTAGGCCGAAAATGAAAGAAATTGGCCTCAGAGGCCCCTCAGCTGATCAATACCACTCCGTACCTCGTAATTGTTTTCGAAGTGCCCCGAAGGAGCTCCTTGTGAATTTCAGCACAGTAAGTCGATCAGGAAAAATTCAGCCTCAGAGGTTTCCAACAGCTGATAAGAGCCCTTCCATACTTTGTAATTCTATTTTAGATGTTTCATTTTCAAATTTCAGCTCCTGAGGTTGATTAAGAAAATAATTACCTTTGCGGGAATCTTTGGGTTACGCACGAGCAAAAGGCAGGCTCTGACACATTGTTGTTGTTTTCTAATGATTACCAAGGTATGCGCACATAATTTTTCGGAAGTCCCTCAAAAGCTAGGCATTGTCATTAGAAGACCTACTAGAATTGATCCAGGGGCTGGGGGACCACCAAAGACCATGAGTAATAAATGTGTGACTGTGTGTGGGACAAATGTTGTCGACGCTGCCCAGACCACAATTCTCAACCGATTTTTCCAACAAATTTTGTCGAAACCACCAAGTCTACAGTTCTAATCCGATTTTCGCGATTCTTATTTTGTTCGACTCCAATTTTAATCTAGTTGTGCAACAAACCTTGGGAATTTCGGAATTACCGATTTTTTTCAAGTGCTGACCAAGCAACAAATCTTGTTCAATTTTTGCGATTCTAATTTTGTTCCATTATGAATTCGATATAGTTTCGGAAATTATGTCAGGATTATCAAATTTCATCGAGAGAGGGGATGAATAGAGGGGTAATATTGAAACATCATGATCTTTTAACTAATATTGTCCGGTTTTAATTTATTTTTCCAACTATGAATTTGGTCCAGTTTTGGAAAATGTGTCCTGAGTTTCAGGTTTCATGATGGAAGGGGATGAATGGAGAGGGTAATAAAGATTAATCGTGATATTTATTCTACATTCATCCGATTTCCGTGAGTTTTTATTGTTCGTTCGATCCAGATTTTAGTCCAGTTATGTAACCTTGGAATGTTAAAATTTAATGTCGGTGAAGAGATTGAATGGGTAGAGGGGTTTTTCCGAGAAATCTTTTTTTTCCCCTTATAATTCTCACAAAAATTATATAAAATCCTTAATAGGTACGTCCCTGTAACGCATTCATTACTTACCAATATGTTTATACATTTCATTGAAAGTAGATTTTTCTCCAAAAAAATTGAATCAACCACACTCTCCCATGATCGGTAGTTCTTTTTCTATGATTCGTCAAATGTGTAAATAACTAGTACGTCACTGTGGGCAGGAGGGTCCCGACCAGACGAGATGGATGCTGTGAAGTAGTAATTATTTACTTGAAACAGAAAATTCATCAAAAAAGAACAGGAGAGCGTGAAAGGTATCAAATATAAAACAATAGGATCTAGCTATATTTGAAAATAACAATAAATCACTCTTTCAACATTTACATACAGCGTACTGTGGTCCGTGGGGTTTCATTCAAAGACCACGTCAAGGATATTTCTTGATTTAGTAACAGTTATTAATGTGTCATTTATAACCATATTTGGAGCATACTGTCAACTGCTTGTACAGAGATTTCATGTTACCGAACAGGTAGGGCAGTATATGGCATAGGATCTACCCCACGGAAGACAAGGTTTGGGTTCACTGAAGCGACTGTGAAATTTAACAGTCTATTGAAATTGAAATTCACACAAACGTTTTTGGTTCTATGTGTAAAATTGTCATCTGTAGCAAGAAATATGTACTTGAAGAAAAAATTCCTAATACGTAATTAGAAAGGGTGGGCGTTAACTATCAACTATTGTTCATTAGATGAAGATAGATGAACTCCTTTTCTGTTCAAATATTCTAAAAATTTTCTTCAAGTATTTACATATTCATTTATCCTCAACTTATTCCAATTCTTAACCAATAATTCACAAAGCAAGATGTCCTTCGGGATTCGAAACATCCAAATTACACAAAACGCGTTAAAAAGCAATTTGGTGTCCAGCTTCGAAATTCTAGACCTATATTTGTCAGTATCAATTCAAAATCGGAACTCTTCATTACGGGATTACTCGTTCAAAATTTAAAACCTGAATCGGGAGAAAAAACTAAATTACGTAATGCAATCCGCACAGTAAGGCCCTTCATGGGATCACTACTTCACAATAATAATAATTAATGTTTACTGTTTGAACTGTTACTGCTGAACGGTAGTTGAACTAGAACTGTTTACTTCAAATAGGGAAAAATCATCCTTAGGCAGCTTTTTTCTTCGCGGTTCCGGATGCTATAATCAAGAGCATCGTATTTCGGACAAAACCCCCGCCCACTATAGCTCTGATTAATGAATGCAGAGCGTCAGTCAAACCGACTTTTATACTTGCTAATTCATGTTTGGTTTGCTTGAAGAACTGGATAAAAATTCAGCCGCCCCGTAATTAAAACTGGTATAACGGCAAAAAATTTTGGATGCACTCCCGGGCTTTGCGTAGCATTGCTATTTTTCGCGCATGTAACATTATTCGGACTTTTTTATTTCACTGTTTTGATTGAGCAAGCGGTTGAATATTCATTTTACATCGTCGATGATGCGAAGAAAATGTTGCAGACCCCCAGAGTTTTGGATGAACCAAATCGTATGTGTTACCTAGAAAAAAACGTATGTTAGTATCTATCTATCTTTGAGGATGATGGACGGCAAAAGTAAACCAATCATCAGCAAACTAACTCCTGAGATGGTTTTATTACTTTTCATGTTTTATTGCTCTGGAGATATTCTATTCATTACTCAATATATAGACACTGCAATGTTATTTGGAGTTTTCGAGGAATTTTAAAAACGCTGGAAAACCTATCTAATTTCGTATTTTCAACATTGTCTTAGGTTAAAAACATCATAATATAGATTACAAGGTTTTTGGACAGTTAGAAAGCATTATAGAAATTACATAGTATAGAGAGTAGTATACAGTTATGATAGTATTTTAGTAGAAGTTTATTATTATTAAGATTAACATTATTATATTTTAGTTTATAATAGATCTTATAGTTCTAATTCATTAAATAATTGACTGAGCATCTCTAACATTCAATGGCAGACTATTGTAGAATTTGACACCACGAGACCAGCATGGCATTTGTCTCGCTGCTGTGAAGTGGAATTGGATTTTTATTTTCTCATAATTGGTATTCGATTTAATTATTTGATAGACTGAGCCTACACTCTACACTGATTGTGGCTGAAATCTGAGCTTAATTCAGTTTACACTTAACCTGGTCATATGCAATTTGAGATTCAAGGATGTTACACAAAACTCGATAGCACCTGTCGCAATAAATGAACTGTGTTATTATGAGCGACCATAAGGACGGTAATATGGTTGCGAAAAAATAATGTTAGATTTAATTCGTGTTCATTTTCTTTTGCAAAGCTCAATTGATTAGCGAGGTGTGGTTTACTCAAAACTATATTCCAGGACATAAATTGGCTCTCAATTCTACTAAGAAAAATTCTAAAGCGTTACTCCAACGATTATTGTTCGTTACGTACTTTTGTTAGGCAACAAACCGACCAATCTTCTTATTAGGCTCCAATAGCTCGTGCGCACCTCATTAAAATTTGACTGCGGCTGTTTTTATGACCTGGGTTGGCCTTTTTTCTGAAGCCGTGCTTGGCTAACGGTGCCATTTATTGTTTTAGAGCCCCAGCATTCGGGCCGGGGATGAGTCAGGCTTTTGATGTCTGATTGCCACTTTATGACCACCCAGTCAGCATACGTCTCAGACCGTTTCAGGCATTACGTGAATTTTTCTATTCGTTTACCACCAGTCATGAATGCAGTATTTGGGTTACTCCGGTAAAATTACTGAGTATTTAAAGTAGGTCGATTCATTGATGTGTCTTACAGTTTGGGGTTGGTAAAAAAAAAAATTCTCAACACTTGAAGACGTGGTTACAATTTTCTTATAAGCTTCAGACCTATCCTAAATTGACCAAGGTGAAATTTGAAACTGAGCCACTCTGGGTCACATAGAATATGTAATAACATCTTATGTAACTATCTACATTCGCTGAATGACCAATGAAACTGATTTGTTCGCTAATCGATCTATGATGAACTATTTATTGGATCGGTTGGATGAATGATGTTTCGATCGTTTAAGGTGTAATGGAAATATGCCTTTAATTTGTCTAATTTTTTCTTAAATTTATTTATCATTTTAATAAAGATATTTTTTTGTGCTTGGCACTTGGTAGTTTGATAAAATTGGTTTATAGCATGAGTAACAATACAAGATTTACTTGAAAGAGTTGCAATTGTGTTCATATATGTATTTATTTACTACATATTTTGAAGTACAGAAAGGTGTATCAATTTCCTTTAATTTTCTCTTTCTCGCATCCCCGTATCTCGTATTTATCAGCCTTCTTTCATACAACGGTACAGCAAGATCTCAAGGATTGGACATGACGTCTCGTGAGCATAGGACTTAGCTCTTAACTGAGATGCTCCTGGGTTAACAAAAAGCTGTTGAGCTCTAGAGTTGTTGGAAGGGGGGGGGGGGGGGGAGGAGGAGGCTGTTTTCGTAGTAAGAACAATAAGTACAAGTGAGAATGATAAATTCTGAAGACAACGAAAAGTTTCCGCTGCCCACCAAAGAGAACCAAGCCCCACTCTCCACAGTACAGTCCACTGATTATTCACATCAAACATGGATTCTAGTTTGGGTGATGTAGAAGTTTTGGAGGTTGGGTAAAGGAGCCTGCAGAACCCTTGCTCAGCTGTCAACCTGGGTGTTAGTCTGGCAAGGGGTGTCTTTTTGTAAGCAATACACTGCCCGCAAGTAACTGAAACAATGAGCAAGAGGGGGAAAATGGGATTCGTACTGTCCCGGTAAGTCCTCCTATAAACAATTTTTGGTGAGGGGGGGTGCGATGACGACCTAGGTGCTGAAGTATGAGGTCAATTGTGCTGTCGATTTCCTCTACCTAGACCACTAGAATCGCAATTCCACTCAACTGGCGGGTGGTTCCCCAATCAAGCTTTCGCTTGGATGGAGCTGAACTCATGAAAAGACTTTACAAAAAGGCCTTTTTATCCATAAATTGATTTTTTATGGACAGAAAGGTCATTTTCTCAAGTCTTGTTATAATCTGAACTGTCCAAATAAAGAAACATTACTAAACTCATAAACACAGTAAAGCTTTGATTATTTCTCTAGTGTGATTCGATTTGATTGGATCCATATTATGTTTCCTTATATAAATGGAAACATGTCGATGATTTGCAACACAACTATAGCATTCTCATATGATACTGTTCTCATCAACTATTTGTTTGCTCGACTTTTTGTTCTATTATTCAATGTTTTTCAAATTTATAATTAAACATTATCTATATTTTATCATTCAATTAGCCATTGTAAACGCTGAGGTTTATTTATTCATGTTTGATTATTCTATGTTATCATTAATATTTTTCAATGATAAATTATGGTGGTCCAAGGTCAGGTAGTTACTCACTTTTTAGAAAAGACAAAATAAATCCCTGGAGAAATAGCACTCTATCTTAGGTTTCGTTCCCACCGTTTTCAGTGTTTTCATGCTTTGTAGCCTCCTAAAAACTCGCTATTAAACCATAAAGCAACTTGATTTTTTTCTTTCAAAATTATGATAAAAAGTTTAATAACACCTTCAACTTTACCAAGACAAGTATACATGAAATGTCAACGGTAATTCACGAAGAGATTCTTCTCTAGGGGAGGAGGTGCATGGCGTTACTGAGGTAATTCCTAAGGGCTCCGCCAACCCTCGGAAGCCCTTTCCTGCCGCCCCTGCAAATTTTAAGCCCCAGTGATGGCCGCCGGTTCTTTCTTTGCTTTTTTGATCTTTTCCCCCTCCACCCTTACCCTTCCCCTTGGGCCCAATTATATTTCGTTATCTCAGCGTTGCCATGGCAACGTTGTCGGCACTTCAAAGGGAAACAAATTTCTCCCGACCGCTTGAGGTTCTGCTCCCTTTGGGTATCACCGCTCTCCTCTCACTACTCAAATTACGTTTTCCTATCCCGTCCCGCTGTTCGTACTTCCTCTATCACTTACTTCACTCTACGCTCAGCTCAGTTCGGCTTCACTCTACGCTGATCTCACTCGCTCTCTAATCTCCATACTTCTTTATCTGGATCTGCTCCCTCATTTTCCACCCTCACTCCCATCGTTGAATTAATTTTGCTGGCAATAAAGCTGATTGCATAATATGAATAGTATTATACAGTCAAAAAAATGTTAACCATAACCATTCATTTTAAAAATGTATATATATATAACAACTAATAAATATATATATATATATATATATATATATATATATATATATATATATATATATAAGTCTGCCAAATGAGTAGGTTCATCTAACTTACATCACTGGTTTGTTTCTGAGATCAGAAACAGGTTATTGGTGAATATTAATTTGGATATGTGTAGATACAGTGATTGAACCAATTAGTGAATAGATTTTTCCGTGAACCTTCAAATATCCAACCATATTGAATGCTTCCTATTGTTATATTCTTGCCGCTATAAGAGCAGTCGTGTACCTGAGGGGTTTCTCTTCCTCGACCTGCCGATAGTTGGCAACCTGTTGGTTGAGGAACATCGGCATAAGTTAAAACCCTCCGTCTCTCGAATTAATGGATTTCAATAGCTTTGGAATTATATATTGATGTTCCGAAGGAGGACGAAGAATGATGTAAAAAGAGTCCAAACGCAAAGTAGAAATTCTAATTAATAACATTTTGTATGAGAAGACGAAAGCCCTATCATTATTTATGGATCATTCTGCGGGATACTTATAGTCATCCGCTTCAAACTTTTACGTTTAACTTAACTGTTACAAGGTAAAATAATTTGAATTTGATTCAGACAATTTTATATTGTTCTAGAGGAACCTCTTGTTTGATATATATAATTCCTAGAGAGAACCTGGAGCTCAGCAAAACACCGTTGCCTTCTTGTAGAAGAAAAAAGGATGTGGCGTAAAAAATTGATACTCAATTAAATTTTTATTTTCGTGAATAGAATTTATCGCTTATTAACTTCTTGCAAGTATACTGATTTCTCTACTAACGACAGAGATGAAGCAATAACATATAAATATGAAAAATTGTAAATGATAGATGAATAGAGGACATTATTGACAAATTTTGCTTTTACCTGATGATTTCAGTCTGCATGGTGAAATTACTTAGAAACCCTCCCGTCGTTCTACGTCACACGATAACTTTCTTTCGTGACAATCCCTGTCACGTTAGCGCGTAAGAAACACGCTTGAAAAAAGGCAGAATTTCACCGACCGGTGATGAGGGTGTTAGCTGGAATAGTACAGTGTGTAGAGGCGGTAGCGAGCGCCACAGCGACACGCCAAGATATAGTTAAAAGCGGGGTGTAGTGGGAGGGGAACATCTTCCCCTGGCTTTTATACCGCTTTGGCACGATACCGCCTAAGGTGATATCTATGAGGCCCAACACGGATCCCGTTTTGATGTCACTTTTCCAAATGTTGCTGCGGTGAAATCACGCAATCCATTTTTTCTCGCTCCAGCAGGTGATGATGTACCTATTACTGATTGAATGTATACCACTCATTTAATGTCAGGAAAATCCCTAATTATGTGGTATATGATTATTAGTATTGCAAAGACTCAAAACCGAAAACACCTGGACACCTCGGGGACAAAAAATATCTCCAACATGGAAGTATTTAGGGATTTTAGAATTGTTGTGTGTGAATTCGTATTGTGTTGATGTTGTTGTTATTTTTATTAATAACAATTGCATATCAAGATGTGTTTTTTCATGTTCAGGCAAATGTTCCATCCAGTCGTTTATTACTCGGACATAAATCTATCTGATTTTCCAATAAGTGCACCTGTGAGAGAAAGAGCTTAAAATTTTACTGGGCGAGGTGTATGCAATCCTGTTGGCTCATTAGATCATCCTAGAATGCGGGCTACATCAAGATCAAAATCAAGATTGAAATTTTGGTGGCCCGGAAAGCAGCCATCCAGGCAATTGGAAGCGTTGGAATAGTATATCTCATTGATGTAATGGCGTGCCAACAGCTTGGTGATGGTGTAATCTTTCGTTTAATTCTAAACGGCAAATTTATCGAAACCATTATAACTAAATACCTTGCAGTTATAATTGATATTGTGCTAAATATCGAGCAGATGGAATGCGAACTCTTTTCGATCTTTCTAGAAATATGAATGGTGCAGTGGGGGACTTACGCCATAAAGGCCATCAAAGTTAAGACAGTCTGATGACGTGCACTTGTTGGTGCCTGGTTGATGCTGATATTTTATGGGGGAATCTAGAGCTAACTTGAAGAACCTTCCTGCATACGGTTGTTACCCTGAAAATCAGTGTAAAAACAACGAAGGAGGCTGTCGGCTCAAATGTTTTCAGCATTTAGAATGTGCAACAAGGTATTCCATATTTTTTGTACTTTCAACAGCTTTTTCTATCTTAAGCAGGCACTATGATCAGTTAACTTCCTGTCTAGATTTCGTTGTCAAGGTACGGCCAAGTATTCATGGCTCACAAAGACAAGAAATTTCCCTAGTCAATATGGTGAGATGGCGGCCAATCAAAAGGGCTATAGCAACGTGCCTACATCAGTGTCGAGATTCATAGATTCTTATGCAGCATTGTGCTCAAATATTATCTTATGCTTCGAACAGACGAATTAGTGAATCGTAGGTGTTCTAATTAATTTTATGAATTTTATTCCGTAGATGCCTATACTATGATAGATACCGTCGATTTAGTTATAGGGTCCAGAGGGGAATGATGGCCATCTAACGTAATTGCTTTATATTGCTCAGAAATAATGATATAGAAAATGAAATGGGATTTCCTTGATTTTTGCCGAAAACTATTTTATTTCCATGCAGTGCCCTAATTCCCCAATGAACTGGGAGGTCAACTTTTCAGCTGAAAAAGTGTTTTGGCCGGCCCCATGGTCTGGTTGATATTATCCCATGGAGTGGGGAATTGCGGGCAAAACGCTTTTTCAATTCTTTTGAAAAAGTTTACCTTTAAATACATCTGTGATTTAAAGGGAAAAAAAACTGTCTTAGCACTAGAAATAAGGAATAGGAGTGGAAAAATTCTATTTCTCCATCATTATTCCTGCGCAACAACAGTTATAACGGTACTAGTGCACTATAGAATCGGAAGGTTCGATTATTGAGATAATCGAAATATGCAATTATATATCGATTAGTGGGTACACATTCGATATTCCGCCGTTTTCCAGCGGTTTTATAATTTCTACTGTTTTTTCATTTTTCATTTTAACTGGTAGGAATCAATCATTTCTAATTTCTACTGTTTCTAGTGTTTTTTCATTTATACTGTAGGGTTAGGTAGGGATTGACTACTTGATGTTATGTATTTTTGAGATGCGACCTTGCGAGCATACAGACCATCAAACTATACACTTCATTCTGACCTACATGTCCACTATCTGCATTTTTACTAAGGGATTGACGACTTGATGTCATGTATTTTTGAGATGCGAGCTTGCGAGCATCCAGACCACCAAACTATACACTTCATTCTGATCTACATTTCCAACTAATCAGCATTTTTGTGGTTGCGTAAACCAATCGGATTTTGTGGTTGCTCGTGCACAAGACTTCGGTTGGTATGACTCGGACTTTTTGCAAAAACTGAGCTGCAGTGGATTCACTATTGACATCGCGCACGAGAGATTTGATATATATAAAATCCATGATTCGACGAGAACAACACGACAACGACTGTCCGTAAAGCAAATATGGCCGGCGTCCGGGAAAAGGGCGAAACCTCGAATGGAGCACAATCGATACATAATCGCATATTTCGATTATCTCAATAATCGAACCTTCCGGCCCTATAATGCACGAGTACAGTTATAACAATTATATTAGTGGTCAGTTTTATTAATTTTATTATTTATTTTCAGGTACCCAGTGGTCATACCTGCCTTACTCACAGACGCCTGCTTAGTGCAGAAGCTCGAGATGTTGTGTGTGAGAGGTGTGGGGATGATATGTTCATCCGCCACTTCCAGAACTGGCAAGACCTTTACGGACCTTAGAGTCCAGCATAGGCCCCCTCAGTGGGTTGATGTTCTATCTTGACCAGTTGTGCAATAGAGTTGCTGGGCTCTACTGTGAACTGTGATATGTTTATGTATTTATGTGCAACTAGTCATAGTTATAATTCACTTTACTTATTATAAATAGTAATATGTGTTTAGTTGTAAGCCCATTAATCAGGTAGCCTTAGGTATATCTGTAGTGGTTAGGCAGTGGTCATCCTCAGTCAATCAGCTATCTACTCGGACAAAATCCAAGGTTGCTAGGTTGAGCGAGAAAAAAAAAAAAAAAAAAAAAAAAAAAAAAAAAAAAAATGGATGCTGGTTTGAGTAGAGAAGGGAGATTCAAAAAACGATTTAAAAAATGATACCTACGGTACATATTAAGTTTGATGCATACAGCACAATAAATGATATGCATATAATTATATAATAGTTGATATGGATTATTTATCTAAATGATTTGCATGTTCCATAATGTTCACTTGATATTTTTTTTTTAAATTAAGTGATGTTTTAAATACATTTTTGTGTACCTTTAATTTCAACCGGCAGGTACCCCTTTTCTCATCCCTATTATGATAATAGTGGTACACGCCCACTGAAATTCAGAAGATTGAACAATAGCCGACAAAATAATAATTAATTGCTATCCTTAATTTGGAAACCCCCAATAGCCACAAATTTGACAATTTCAACTTTATAGCCAAATTGGGTTAGAAGGACATGCCCGTTTCTGAGTGTTTCAACCTAATTAAACGATAAATAGCTGGAAATGATTACAATTTAGTTTTATTGGTTCATTGAGACTTTCAGTCATGAAGAATGGGGTGAGAGTAAATACTGCGATAAATAAAGTTAAACAATATTAATTAGTGCAGGTATTTCAAGAACTTTTATAAAATACCTACTAAGTATTTCTTACATATTAGGTAAGCAGAAAACATTTGAGTCAATAAATAGCCGATAACTTAGAATTTTTGCAACAAAAATCACGATATTAAGTCTAAAAGTACTAATTTGAGATCAACTCCTTCTTAAACTGGAAGTGTAAATGTACAAGTATTGATAAGTAGAGTTTCCTCATACGAAACATTGTGTCAAGAAAACACACGTTTATGATTTTGGACGTTTGAATAGCTTTCCAGTGTCAATTTCCAAAAGATAACTTAAGCTTGATGTAGTTAGTTCCTCAAAAAGTCACGGTTGAGTTCATAGAAAAGCAACCTACGACATGTCCCAAAACAACTGGAAATGTGCCGCTCTTCCTGTGAAAACCGGTCATTTGAATTTCAGAGCGATTTTTGCCCGGACAGCTTGCTAAAAAACCGTACTGTCCGGCCCAAAACCGGACACCTGTTAAGCCTGCCAAAACCTACATCGTCTCGTTCAGTGTTTCTAAAACTTTTTTTCCATGTACCCTCCGAGCAGAAACGAAAATGGCCATGTACCCCCATGGATTTTGATGCACCCACCATCCCTGAAATAATTATTTATATAGGTAGGTACTGAATTAATAATAAAATTTTTAAAAAGTTTCCAGAGCTCAGGGATCATTGTTAATAAAATACGACTTTTTATTTTTATGACCTGTATTTGTAGAATACAAATTTATATATATAGGATATTCATGATTATATAGGACGAAATATTTTTAATATGACGACAAATTTGTAGGTAGGTACTTTAGTCACAAAGAAAGCCGTATACATAAGTACATTTGGTTAATGGTAAAAAGTATGAGAAAAACAAATTCAATCTCCGAAAAAATAACTCCGAAAATAAAAAGTTAAAAAATGGAACGAACTACGTCATGTGTCTAAAAGCTGGGTTGAATGAGAAAAAATTACTAATTACAGCCACACAAAACGCGAGGGATATGTACTTAATGATAGAAACATTGCAATTTTTGTATTGAGAAATTTCAGGTTTGAAAATTAATGATACGAGTGAAATGATTGGTAAGTAGTGAGTTTGCATGAATTCGAAGACAAGAGGGTAGGTACTACCAACGAATTCTATTGGAGTCGTCTTGAAATACATAGATGAAAGTTATTCACAGAATGTGTGGTTGTTGGTTCATTGTTCGTGGGTTAAAAACCTCAACATCCACATCTTGGCCCCGGAAAATAACGATTGCTGACTCATTTTATATTATTTCCCATTTATTTATTTTTATTTTTCATAATTAATATTATCGTTATTTATTTATTTATTTTTGCGATGTATTTTAGATTCAAAACGCAGCAATACACAGAGCTTGTGAAGTACCACCTGGACTTTGTCCATTTACCCCCAGGGGTACATGTACCCCACTTTAAGAAGTACACTGGCCTAGTTGATCTACCTAGTCAATACTATCAGTCTGTACCTTTGATGTACACGTCTGATCGTACAGTCCAAGTTCGAATGAAGGAATACTTAGTATAATCCGGTTATTGTCAAATTATCTCACGTCTGACTAGTTTGGAGCCGAGTCCGATTGACTGAAAAAAATCGCTACCACTTCGACCCCCCTCAAAGACCGTTTAGTTCACGTAACCCGGACGTCACTTTCGTCGGTTAAAGTATTTTTCTTTGCTTCAATCCAGACGTTTTACTAATGACGCCAAATTAACGCTATCATTATGAATCTTTCGGCGTATCGCGGTTCACCGGACGATTATCTTTCCGAGCGGCTCCCGGACGGTCAGACGTGATTAATGTTCAACAGTAATTATTGGTCAGAAGCCGTGTGATGGTCAAGAAAGAAAGCCCCATAGCAAAACTTGAGTCTCATCGCTGGAATCGGCTCAAATTTGTTATCTCTCGCGCCACGTTCGGCCTCTCATGGCCAGTTAACGCTAACAAATGTAGCCTCATGACCACACTGGTACTATTAGGTGAATAAGTGATCTTATTATGATAGAGTGTTCTGACGTTCTTCGCATACTCGTCTGTAGCATTACGAAATTATATAATTCAGGTTAGCATTTATTTCATTTCAAAACCTATAATAATTCCATAACAGCTAGTCGATATTTACAAGTTAGAAAGTACATCCGAAATGAACCGAGATAAACTACGAGTTGTCCCGAAAATCGATAAAGAGCGTATATCAGCTCTGCAGTGATGAATTACATTAAATATATCACAATCCTTTTTTTATCATAACTTTCCTATAAAGATTTTTTAAATGCCTATTAGCGGCCTTCTGATTGAGGTGCAACTTAAATCATTAAAAAACAAATAACACACACGAACATATATAAAAAAAAAAAAAAATATATATATATATATATATTTCAAATCAATGTTTAAAAATAAATAAATTAATTCTTAACATTTGAAACTGAATACAATTTATTGAAAATGTAACTGGCAGGTTATAATCGTATGGTTCGCTAATTTATTCTTTAATAATTTTTAATCACCATGTCCGCGTAAAAGGTTTAATGAAAATAAAGTTAACTCATTTACCTATATACTTTACTTTCCTCGTGATAAAGTACTATTTACCTATCTCAGATCTGAGGCATGATAGTGACGAGGGGTGGTTTTCATGGAGAGCTGTGACGTCAGGGGAAGAGACGCGGGTTGTAGGCTTGGCAACCAGTCGTGTTGACATAACAGCCCATTGATTCCTTTCCAACATGGCTCCTAACTACCACATATGATCTGCATTCCACCTTCCTTCTTTATAAAGGAAACCGCACAGATTCATCACATTTGATGTCTACAAAATCGATCTTTTCGCGAAAATCACTACATGCTGAATCTATACTCTCTCTTAGAGTTGATTTTGTATTAATTTTGACCAATGCAACTGCTTCTTCGTTTACTTTTTCCCAAGTTTACTTATATGTTTTGTCAAGTCTTTCCACGTGGTTCAGCCACCTATCAAATCAGCCACTTTGTCACCGTTACTTCCTAGACATTATGCCAAGTTATTTGTATTTCAATAAATGGAGTAGAATTGAAACAAAAGCTATAAATTTTCATGATTTCGTGAAGACAAATCACGGCTCTATATGTTCAAAACTAAACTATTATTAAGGAATAAATTCTTATATTTGGCAAGAATTTCATATTTTTGTAAGCGCTGGGTCCATAATAGATCCGCAGATAGTTACAATGCATAGATAGTTACTCAACTGTATTCTAACTCGTTCAATCCCCAAACATTCCAGAAGAAAGGATGAAAATTGATTGACCACCAAAATTAGATACTGTTGTTGCAAATGGAGTCAAGTGGAAACAGTTTGTTAGAAACAAGATTGCCGTTGATTAGATGTATTTTCCCGAATTTAACTTTTTCGGCTCGTGTTCATTTATAAGCCCCGTCACTGCATAAATTGCAAAACGAAATAACAATGCAATTTTAATAGAATGTAATCAGTTGAGTGTATAAGCAAGAAGTGTATTTGAAACGAAAAATTCTGCCCAGTAGCAAGTTTACAAAGCTTTCTCGTATCCATGACATGGTTACATAAATCAATGGAACGTGTTTGTAAGGAAATTTAATAAATTGATAAGGATCCCCGAGAATTTTATTAAAATCCGATGAACAGTATAGACATTAAGCTATTCACAATAATTTATAAATATTAATTTATGATAATTCCATATAATATATATATGAAAAACCATTAAACTCTAGGATTCCTTTCAGAATGCCTCAAAACAGATTTAATTGAAGAAAATTTTCGAATGTTTTGATTTTTAGATTTTCTAAGCTATTGCAATACCTTAATTTTCTATGAAAATTCGCTAAAACCAATAGTTGAGTACAATAGTATGGATATCTTTTTGGATACCTACATTCTAAAACTGGATTTATAGGGTGCCGATACCACTGTTTACTATGAGAGTCATTGACTACTGCTCGAATTGTGCCACTGGACAATGACATACATAAACCAGGGCGTTGGAAATAATATGGCACTCGGCGAGAGTTGCCTTGCATACCAAGAAGAATCCGTCCCTTCCCGAATCGCTACAGGGGTTGAAAAAGGATAGAGGTTGTGGGGGCGGGGAGAGTTGTGGACGTGCTTTTAAGGGTTGAAAAGGGGGGGGTTGATTCAACCCCCATTAGAAGGCGCCTGCGCGAATCTCACCCCTATCAGGCCAGACCCGCACAACACGACCAGCCTCCCGACGCTGAGTTCACATCTCGATGTAGCGAGGGTTGAGCAGGAGGGGTGTGTGGGTGAGGGGGAGGGGAGGGTCGCTGTTAATTCATTTTTAATGTCTTTCACGGGTAATTACCTCTATTGTTGCGAGAGTTACCACAAATGCTTACTGTAACAGATACGGATTTCCAGAGAGGAGATTTCCTGTGGGGAGGGGGTTCGGGGCGTGCCTTATATTACACGTACGTCTCGCAAACAAAATGTAAAACTGTCTATGACTCAAACCTTCATACATCTCTTAACTAGATATAAATAATATTCACCAGATACATTTAGTAATATTGCTCGTAAACACGCTAAATTACATACAATCACGTTTTAACATGTAGATGTTTTTGGACTGGGGTCTTCCAAAAATTGCGTCACATTTTCGGAACGGGTCAACTCATCAATAACTCTCCCTAATTACGTTGAATTCTTGATTTTTCAATAAAAATTGATCTAAATAATTGGTTACTAGTATTGAACATGGTAACAGGGTAACAGCCTTCAGAGGTACAACAATCACAGTTACAATGTCATCCACCGAAGCCAAAAAACACATAAATGTTTCAATCCCCTATAATAACGCAGAATTTCAGCTTCTTCCTGTGTGCGAAAGTTGTTTTGCGATTCATAGTCGCGTTGACAATTTTTTTCCTCCCTCCACCACTTGTAGGGCACGAACGGTTACTCATCTCCGGATGGTCTCATTCGATTGATTGAACTGAGTTCACCTACATCAAACGCAAAAACTTTCCTTTCGTTTAAAAAGTTGTTAAGATGTTGTTTTTAGAGCGGCATACGCTTTTTCCGGGACCTAGCAAGTGAAAAATTCACAAATACTGTTACAAAAAAACGAATCTGCTATTCAACCTATGAAGCTGAAGGAACTAAATCACTCGCGACGAAGTTGTGGAAACCCATTACAAATCGGAAGTTAGTGAAAAACGTTGTCTATTTCCACGAAAAATAAAGAGTTACAATGTTAAATCGATTTCGACGGTTAGGCCATCATCAGTTATTGTTTGTTACTGATGATGGCCTAACCGTAGAAATCGTTTTAACATTGTAACTCTTTATTTTTCGTGGAAATAGACAACGTTTTTCACTAACTTCCGTTATTTTTTATGAAGCTGAAATTTGAAATGGAGGACTTGAGAGGTCTAAAAACGAATCACAAGGACTAGAGCTCCCCAAATCAGCTAAGTGAGATCTGGAGCTAAGTTCTTTGCTATTCAATCTATGGAGCTGAAATATCAAATGGAGTGTATTCAAGTTCCTTCAATGTTTTGCCAAGGGTAAAAGTGAAAGTAAATGTGGGTCTGGGGTCTCCGCAGCGGGGTCAAAGGGAGACCCTTGCGAGGCGCGCAGCAGCGATTTTTAAAATTTTTTTATTTCAACGTTTGGGGTTGATTGAAAATGTCGATGACGTTGAGATTTCAGACAGTTGGGATATCAGGCTTCTGTATGATTTTCGAGCCACATTTTGTATTCAGACCATTAGTTTTGGACAAATGCATCAGGTGGCGCACAATCAATTTTTATTTTTATTTTTGAACTTCACGAAACGTATATAAGGGTATTGGGAAGAGGGTAAAAATATTTTTTGTTGGTCAGTTACAAATGTGTTCATTCGAAAATGATAATCCAAAATGCACAATACAGCTATAGGAATATATACAACTTGAGCATTTACTCCCATGAACTTCAAATACAAAATAAGTTCATTTTTATGCATGAAATTGATAGTCATATTTTATCCAAATGAAAACTTACTTTTTAGTCAACATAATGTGTGATTATATCATTTCCAAAAGAAATGATACCAAAATCTTAGTATTATCTTCCAGAAAAAAATCGAGAAATAATAAACAAATTTAGATTTATGTTTTTAGTGGAGTTCTATGTCGGTTTATACAAATCTGTGTGACCTATGGCAGGCTGAGAAACTTAATGCCCGCGTCGATTATAGCTGGCTCTCATCGCTTCGAAACGTGATGCTCAACTGGAAAAACCTTCGGCTCTTAAAAGGCAACCGGCCTCCAATACCCGTCTCGAGATAAAAATGTTATAAATTATTCACTGAGCGTTGAGAAAGCGCGGAGCGAAAATTCCCTTCAAGTCTACGTGAGGTGTTGGGCGAACTGGCGTCTTGGTAGTTGTGCGAAGGGTGCAGTGTGGAGGGGGGGTATCTGGTAAAGTGTAGAGAAGTCCCGTGTTTCCAGGGCTAATGCAATCGATATACCCACCTACCTTACCGACCAAAGCAAAAGTCAAGGCTTAGAGAGTTGAACGCACCTCGGGTGTTTCGACGTTGACCCTTATCCCGGTGCTACGTTTTCAAATAACAGAGTTCGAGAAAAATGTATTATTAAAATGCAGCAGCGTGGTTGAAGGTGACTGTATTTCAAACTTTGGAGACTGAACAATATTCTATTTCCCGCTGGGTACCTACTTTTTAGTGTCTACCATACTCTCGATGAATATCATGTAAGGTACGGTTCAGTTTCTTCCGGCTCAGTTCAGGGTACTCAGGAAGCAGAAAGCAGCTCTTATCATTATCTGTGGTAAGAAACCCCATGCCGTTCTATTAAATATCACTTCTATCATCACTCCTCTATTATTAATTTCGCTGGGGACCCTTGAATGTTTACAGCTTATACACCATCGAAATGGGACGTCCTACGATTGGAGTAAAATTGATAGTCCTCCTGAAGCAGCCATAAATACCAGACGAGACTCAGACTGACGTGACAGACGTGACGACATTCAGGCTGAACGTCTACGACTATTAACCTCGCAGTCTTCCAACCAAATTATCTGGGAAGCTCTACAAGACGTCCCTCCGAATGAAATCCTTATCCTTAAGAAGCCTAAATTCGGAAATGTAAATGAAATTGATTATATACCCTTCATACATATTGTTTAAGACTTCTTTGATATTTCTTGGAAACGATCTTTTAGCTAATTTTTGTAGAAAATGAAGCTATTGCAATGGCTCGGGAAAAATTTAAAAATAAAATTTTTGAAAAATTTGGCTGAAAATTACTTGAATTTGTAAGATGTGCTATAATTCCAGTCATGCAGCATGATCGTATGAGCGAATTTTAATAAATAATCGTATTAAATTATGTAATAAAACATATTGTTTTAGAATACATTGTTTTAAAATTTGTTGAACTGTTTCGAAATTTGAGCATTTTGAGTGCATAGAACTTATAGCATAATATAGTTAACTACTAATTTTATGGCAGAAAAACTCTTATTATTGAAATATGTATATAGTAAATAATTATATATTAAAAATAATATTCTGCAATTCAAAGAAGATTTGGAAATTTTAGCTCTTTTTGAGAGTTTTTAAATAGATTTTTCTGCAAATATTAATAAAATTTAAGTACGATTTTCTGCATAATTTTGTGCGTAAATTTTATAATGTTTAATTTCGTTGTTGATCAACTTTTTTTGGCTAAAACTCTGCTAAAACATATAAATTTGACTATTTTTAGCCGTTTCTAGCCATTTTTCGTGATTTGAGTACATTTTTTGAAATTTGACCAATTTAATGTGCTCAAAAAGTTTTGGCCAACGAAATCATCCTTTTGTTTGGAAACCTTGATTTTTTGGCGCAAGAACGAAATTTTTAGTTCAATCATAAGGAGAGTTATCGTCTGGAATGACACACACAAACACACACACACACACACACACACACACACATTTTTCATTTTATTTTTATTTTTAAGATATCTCCCCTCAAAGACGGAGGGGGCACGCCATTAAGAAAAAGAAACGAAAAAACTAAATTAAAAAGTACACACACACACACACACACACACGCAACGCACACACACACACACACACACACCCACACACACACACACACACACACACACACACACACACACACACACACACACA
Source organism: Adelphocoris suturalis (assembly GCA_030762985.1). Lineage (NCBI taxonomy): Eukaryota > Metazoa > Arthropoda > Insecta > Hemiptera > Miridae > Adelphocoris > Adelphocoris suturalis. The sequence goes on along the minus strand of CM061041.1, from coordinate 106,227,187 downwards.
CACACACACACACACACACACACACACACACACACACACACACACACATATATATATATATATATATATATATATATATATATGAAAAAGCGTTAAATTCTAGGATTCGTTTCGGAATGTGCCAAAACAGATTTCAATGATGAAATTTTTCGAAAATTTTGATTTTAAAATTTTTGGAGCCATTGCAGTAGCTTCATTTTTCACGAAAATTCAGTAAAATCGATATAAATTACATAAAATCGCATAAGATTCTAACATTGATGGCTTAGGAATCTTCCAGATGGCACGTAAGCGAAATACGTGGAAACCGGCCCCAAACTCGTATTTCCACAGATAAAATCATTCTTCACTAAAACCCTCGATTTCGTGGGAAAAACCATATTTTCAACATAAGATCATACTTTTCTCTCCCAATTATCAAGGCGAAAGTAAAATTGACTATACCGTTCAAAAGCTGACAGTTTAAAGAAGTTTTTTCCGAAGAGTGCACGCCGAAAAATTCAGATACCGGTTGCAAAAAAAAAAAAAAATAATAAATAAATAAAATAAAATAAATAATAACAGAAGAAAATACGTTTCCAATTTCGCACTTTGGCCTTTTTTGGCCAATTAAGACCAATTAAAACAACTTTACTTCATATCAGAGTTATAGGAAATTTAACGGTATTTCCAAGGTTGTTCGTAGACTCGAGCTTACGGTGATTCTAAAGGGAGTTATGGCCGTTTTAACGTCATGAGGGTCAAAACACGAAAAAAAATCTTAAAAAATGAATATCCTTAATACAAGTCGTTTAAAAAGAAATCTCTATGATTAACTTTCGATCAGAAATGCGCTTTAGAATCGAATCCTTGATTTCATCTCATAATTACTCTAAGCACTCAGTATAAAAAAACAACGTAGCTGATATGCTGATATGCCGCTAGTGACTCTGAAGTGCAGCTTAAAAAAAAAAAAAGATCCCACTACCTTGTTTGATTCTGATTAGTTCGTAGCTGCTGCTGATCACAAGTAACGTTACCACCCTATCTCCAAAGGGGTGTTTCCCTCGCCCTCCCTCGACGTCACCCCCGAAACTTAAACAGTTATCGAATAGCGTTAAATGGTTTTCTGGTCCCCCCCCCCCCTTATCCTTGCGACGCGGTTTCCGCGTGGTCGTGGTCAGCAGATCGGGTGTTCAGCTTTAAGGGTTGAAAGCCGCCGTAGGGCCCGGGGCGGGGGGTGTAGGGCCGCCAAAGGGAGAAGGGCCCGGCGGGACGGGGGTTACTTTGCATCTTATGAATGTTTCATGAGCGGAGCTCCTACACCATTGTACTACCGCTGCATGACTCACTTTCAGGCTCATTGTTTACTAAACTAGATTTGGCCGCGTTTGTCCTTTTGCGGGGTCTTCCTCCCCAGACGGGAAGCTTTCCCGTCTTTTCCTCCAGAAACTCGATGATTTGTTAAAGATTTTTTTCCTTTTTTTCACCTATTTTCCTTCTCTTTTTCAGTAATGTACATTCCCATCATTGTCGTTCACCTATTTACACGTTGCTTTAAGGTTTACCTTCATGATGTGAAAACTTTTTGACATTAATATGATGTCATTAATCGTCTGACAAAAATATTCAAATTTTTCTGAGGAGTGAGATTTGTGGCTAATTATTTTCTAATCGGTCTTCGATGCTGAAATTTTTAACGGATGCTAAAATTTTGATCCTCTCAGGGGCAGGTTGAATCGTGTTACAACGTGAAAAACCACGTGCTGAATGATCTGTAAGGTGATTTTTTTTAATTTCCAAGATCTTCACGAGAAACTGGCTTTTATGTCCTTGATTGAGATGGTAGAATAAAATTCAAGCATGCGAAATATTCGAAATTCCCAATTTTTAAACGTCGCATACTTCCTTTCTGAACACCCTACGAAATTGAATTTGGAACGGATCCTGTTTAGAACACGGACAGAGAAAAACCCTAAGAAACCATTTTGATCAGCTGGGTAAGACAAGAGGCTAATTTCTTTCCAAATCACTGCTAAAATTTGAAACGGAGCCTCTTTTAGACAGGTAGAATAGTATTAATCAATAATGCTCACATTTCTACCATCAGACAAACTTATTAATTAAGTAGGTATGCTATGTTATTCCCGGAAAGGGAAATTAGCTTTTTCTTGCATCAAGATTGTTCCTTGATTTAAATGTTCTCAACAGTAGGAATTTACAGAGAAAAAAGAAAGTTCTAAAGATTTCTTTTTTACTTATCTGACTGGAGGCGTATGTAATCTGTAATCGGTACACGCAGTTCTTAGATTAAAATATTCAGTTTTCCACAGATACAGTGAAGGATAATCATGCATCTCTAATTAATGGTGCCGAAATCGAATTTTAGGTCCAAATTAATGTGTCAATTCAATCCCACTCAATAAAAATCAATGTTAATGACCCAACAGTCTCCGGGTGAAAATACGCTTGATATGATAGAATGTAATAAACCTATAATTTTGTTTTTAGTAAAATGTCAAAAACATAACTATCAATCAACTTCCATCACTTTCGCTGTCTGCTATGCGCATGATTCTAGGTGGTTCAAATTTCATTATAGTTATATGTGTATAGTAAGCCATCGAGTTTGCATTTCAAAATATACGGTTTTCAGATACAATCAATCTGTGTTCGGAGAGTGGAAGTCTGTCAATTTGACTTAATCCCATTTGAACATGTTCACCACTTTTTGGGGAATTCTATTCTTATCAAAGTATACTTTTTGGGGGGTTACTCAGCTGTAAATGTATTTCAAACATTTGAGAGAACTTTTGATTCCATGATATATACCAGCCAACATTCAATCCCAAATTTGCTATTTCGTGGATTTGAGCGGATTGTTTATTGCCGAATCAATATCGCTTCCAGAAATATTTAATTAGACTCATTATTTGATAACGATCACATATGATTGTTTTGACAATGATAAATAGGCTTGAAAAAACGAACAGCAGTAACAACGGTTATTGGAGAAGGTAATCAATAGGTACCTACCCCATTTTTAAGTGTTGCATGTATCTTTTATTTTTATTTCAGCGGATTTTCGTGGTTCTGAAATACTTGAAAGCTCTTTGAAGGTGAGAAAGAATCCTCGGAAGATTAGGCACAGTTTAAAAGCGATCCATGAGCTTTAAACTTTAAAACTTGAAGGAGGAAAAGAGAAAAGCAAAGGAGGAAACGTGAACTTGGTGAAGACCCCGGGAAATATATTAATTATGGGAGGGAAAGGGGAGTTAGTGACGTCACAGGGTGGAGGGGAAGGTGGTGGGGGCGGAATCAGAGCGGCGACGCGCTGGGGCGCCCTTCCACCCCCGGCGCCCACCACCACCGGCACCTACCACCCCCGCCATCCACCGCCACCGGTACCCACCACCCCCCGGCGCCCACCATTGGGGGTTTTCCACCCCTTCTCTTCCCTTCCCCTCCCCACAACATGGCTAATGGGCCTCATATCGATTCTTGAACCAACCTTCCCCCCTCCCCATTTCATCCCCCTCTCCACCCTTTTCAACCCCTCACTTTTCCGCCTCCCACTATCTCCCTCTCGCTCCCATATGCAAATCACAATGGCGACCCCTAACACAACACACAGCACCTCAAGGCTTTTCCTTCACTTTCACCCTGTTCCTTTTACTTCCCATCCGATATTTTTGTTGTTTACTTTCCCAACACCACCAAAGCTCAAAGAAAACTCGTGTAATCAGTTCTCGGAAATTTTCGAGAACTCCCTCAATAAAAAGGTTCAAGCTTCAACCTGAAAACACAGGTTTATTTTTACGAATGCCTGTCCCTGGTGATGGGTTTTAACTTTCTGGAGCAATGTCGAAAACTTAGTTTCAAAGTTGGGTTTCTGAAGAGAAAAATCACGGAGGCGTGATTTACAAACATTTTTGAAAAACAGCTTTTCCTCACTTGTGATCCAACCTCTTGCTACAATTTGAATATTCTATGAATATAAAGAGAACCCATTGGTCCAAAAATGTTGCGTTTACTGTTTTTAACTGAAAGTAAATGTCATTCTGAATATTTTGACAATATTTGCACTTTCTCAAAGTGAGTGGTTTTCTTTTTCTTCTCTTTCAAAGTTAAAGCAAAATTGACGCCACATACTAGGCTTGGGGGAGGGGGGTTCAAACCCATGCGGGAGGGAAGTGTGCGATGCCGAATTTCGTTGCTAAACTATCAAGAAAAAAAAAAAAAAAAAAAAAACCATTTGTCATAGTTGGCTGGGGAGTTGGTTGGGAGAGGAGTCTGTACTCTTAGAATTTTATTTGCTTTCATAATAAAATAGAAGAACAGAGATGTGGGTATTCCTTATCGGTTACTCACGAACTCCAATTCGGAAAGCAGACTCTGGACGCAACATCGTGTCTTTCAAACATTCAGTTCTTACATATTTTCATGAATGTTATACCTATTAAGAATTTTAAATTAAAATGCACGAAAGGAATATTGAATGCTATTCCACGCAGAAATAGAGACGGAGCCAAGCTGGCTCAGCTAATAGAAGAACAATGAAAAGGTCCAGCCAGATAGCATGATCGTCTGAACGAATTTTCGTTAATATTATCGTTTTATATTATGTTGAATTGTTTGGAATTTAAGCACTTTAAGTGCAAACAAAATTTTAACTACCAGTTTCAGAAGGAAAAAAACTAATTCTGAATAATATTCTATGAGGCAAAGAAGATTTGGGATTGTTAGCAATTTTTTTAGTTTTTGTCGGTTGGTTTTTCAGCCTAAATTAATGTAATTTAAAAACATTTCTCAGCATAGTTTTGTGGAAACATTTCTTGATGTCCAAGTTCATTGTTGATAAACGTTTTTTGATTCATATTCTGGTGAAAACATAAATGCATAACTTTTTAGCCGTTTTTAGTTATTTTTTTTAGCACATTTTTTGAAATTCGGCCAATTTATTGTGATCAAAAAGTGCTGGCCAACGTCTTTTCAACGTCCAACATCCTTTCATTTGGAAAAAGCTGGATTTTCTGGCGCAATAATGGAATTTTCATTACAATCCTAAGGAGATTTATCGTCTGAAATGACACACACATTCACACACACATGACTCAAAACGGATTTAAAAGAAGGAATTTTCCGAAATTTTTTATTTCAAAATTTTTGGAGCCATTGCAATAGCTTCATTTTCTACGAAAATTCGCTGAAAGAAAGAAAGAAGATCACCGGTATTCAAGTAATTCTAAGCAAATAGTCCAATAAAATAAACATATTTAATAAATGAGTATGCAGTTGCTTCTCCGCTTATAAAACCGTTCACAAAGGCTCAAAACGTCCTCACAATCCCATTACAATTTTTATGGACTTGGGCTTCTTTATGCTGTTGTTCTCAATTCACCAAAAATTTGGAGTCAAAACAATGGGGAGTTAATACTAATCTATGCGGTAAATGAAGAAATAAAATAAATAAACAATCACAATGGCAAAAATAAGTAAATAAATAAATAAAAATAAAATTAAATAAACAAACAGATAAATAAAATAAACAAAAACAGTTTGAAAACTTTTAACAATAAAAAAATTAACCCCACGTTGAAATGTGTACTGTGTAAACTGTATACTACTGTGTGTACTATGTAAATGTTTATTTACTTTTTGAACACAAGTACAATCACACACTGTCTATGCATATGAAATCGAGACTTAGGCCTCTGGTCATTTGCACACACTTAGCACATATTTACATACATCACCATACGTGGGTTGGGAAACCGCCAAGGGATATTAGCTGTCTCAAACAATTACCTCATCCGCTGCACTAGCCTCGACAGATTGCTCTTCACTGTTTGTCACGTGATTACATCTAAAATTCGATCATAATTTGAGCAACTTGAGACAACGAGAGGTGATGGAAAGAGAGCAGTTACTCTTTCAAAGAGGAGAGGCGATTCATCTGCAACACCCAGAGGATATCCTGGACTTAAATAGCCACAGGAATTTCTTCTTAGATGTAACATTTGCAAGAATCGAGAAGGAGGAACAACTCCTATCCATCACAAACTACAAGGTAAATATCTGATGAAAAGGAAAATAAAAGAACGAAACTGAGTGGTTCGTTGATCACATCGTCCTTAAACCATAAAAAGTAATAATTATATACTGGTCATAATCATTGTAGTACGTTTCAACATTTCAAATTTATTCTTTCCGCACTTGAAACGCATTAGCCAACAGTTAAAATTGGCTTATACGACCCCAAGAAATGATGTTCTTGCTCATGATTTTCAAAACATGCTTTTGTATAGAACATCGAATTTTTTAGTTATTTATCAGTACAACGTTTTTTTGTTGGGGGAGGGGGGGGGGGGGGAGAGCTCAAATACAAAACTTTGGAAAAAAGGTCTAAATTTTTACTCATTTTTTTAAATTAGTTTTATTATTTTTTTTATTTTATTGATTTCCAACGTATCTCCCTGGGAACTGGGGCTTCGTGATTGCTGATCTCTAAGTCGTACAGTGAACTTCGACAATTTCCAAATCGTAGGAACATTATCTAGTTTGTAAAAAAGAACACTTTTAGAAATGGTCAAGATAAAAAATTCAAATTAAATTAACTTCCGAAAAGAAATTCCAAACTTGAGCAAAATGTACTCTTATTTGATTGGTCTAAATCCAAAATTACTGTCACCAGTAAACTAAGTAAACATGAGAAAAAAATAAATAAAGTATTGTTATGTACATAAAGAAGAACAATTTTAAATTTGATTTTCATTACCTGTTAACTTTCAAATAGATTTTCATTCAAAAAGGGAACAGTAGAGATTTTGCTTTTTTAAATTTGGTATTTTGAATTTATTAGTCACATACCTCAAGAAATCGTTGGAGATAGAAAAAAAAAAAAAAAAAATTCAAGGCCAGAGAGGCAAATTAAAAATAAAGCTGAAGTTATGAAGTAAAGTTTTGTAGTTATTTATCAGCTTTAGCATTTTTAATCCAATGAAAATGTCAACGTTCAAATTAATTGCATTCAGCCTTCAATAAATATGGTAAGAGTAATAAATGTTACGGACTGTTACCACTTCTTGCTTCCTCTGTTAATGTTTTTTGGTTTAAAATTCCAGGAGATTCGAAATATGTGCTGCGGTCTTCTTTTAACCACTCTGTACCTTAAAAATACTTGTTGGCATAATTTAAATATAGGGGTGACAGAATTTTCTAAGTTCTCAAAAAGAGCCGATAGTAGTCTAAATTTTTCAGTTTTGATGAAAACTGGATGAAGCAAAAGTCGATTGGCAGTTTTATTAAAAAAAGGCCCACCTTTAGTACAATCATTTTGTACAATTAATATTTACTATCAGATATATGGAGAAAGTATAAGAAAAGTAGATTCAATAACGATCGTTTTGGTGTCCTAACAATTGTGACGTAAATTCCTTTCTAGTAAGTCTTTTTTGGCGCCGATTTGATGTGAACTCTTTTGCAACCTATGATTAATATGCCCGCGTTTCATTAATAACACGTTTGATATTATCAGGGAGAAATGCTTCTTGGACAGAAGTACGTTTAAAAGACATACTACAATCCTACTTTCGTTATTTACTGACTGCATCAAATATAGAAAATATCGAGCCATTGACCGAGACCAGTTCCACTGGCAGACAAATATACGAAGTTATTCATGGGTAGATTATAATAATTAGTTAATCAATAGTGTCATATTCTATTTATAGTGACTTTACATGCTTACGTGAAACCAACCAACACAAAGTTGTACCCAAAGAAAGTAAAGAAATAAGATGGGACACTCACCCCAGCAAATCAAAGTGGTTCATGATGTGTTCCTGGAAAAAAAGAAAAAAATTATCAGGTTTTTGTGACCGGAAATGTACAGAAAACCGCACATTTCGCCATCAATATGTAAATTTATCGAGAGAGATGTGGTCAGCGTTCAGAGGCCTATAGACAATGACGGGAGGGATGACAATTGGATTCGAATTCCTATTGTCCGATTGTGCGATCCCCCCGCTTCCTGTTCCACGGAGGCTTATGTCCTGAATGTCGTGGTGACTTCAAGCTAAAGTGATTAATATCAACGGGACGAAACCCCTTCCTGTGTTCCGGGGTAGGGGAGACCCCCCGTTCCGGTTTCCACTCATTATGTGACAAGTATCCGCTCACCTAACCCCGAACCTGTCAGCGATAAATACAGTCTTCGATTGATAGGGCGGTGGATATGGTCGGGACCTCCCCCACAAAGGACTTCCGGGCTCTGTCTCTCATTCCGGGCTCTGGCCCCTGGAACAGCCCCCGGAACCTCCGGCTCGGCGATTTATTATTTTCGGAACGGCAATTATTATTGACCGGACCGGAAACCTGTTGGGTTCCCTCGGACCGTCCCTGGACACTGGCGGATTGCTAACGGTCAGCACCACATTCAGGGAAACCCAGACAAATGATCTCCAGCCGAATGATGGATTGGAGTTTCGGACCGAATATTTTCTGAGCAAATATTCTGTAGCAAAAACCAACACATAGCTTATAGCAAATGAGAATAATAAGGTTAGTTACTGTGATTACCTGATCATCATCGTCTTCAACATGGACGAATTCGGGGTGTTTCATGCATTAATAAACTATTCCTCAATCCTTCACTAAGCTGATCAAATCATTTCACAAGATCAATGATTGACCTCACCCAAGGAGAAAAGTAATGAAGATTACATGTTTTTCAAGATATGTATGCTATCTATATCATACAGTGATTACCTCACACTTTTATGGAGTGCTAACAGCATCAAGCCACCAAACTTTAAACTAAAGACACCAAAGTAATAGCTGGTCTTTTTGTGATTTTTCAGAGTGGGTGGCCTTGCACCAGTTTCTCAATAACAGGGGTGTGTAAAGTAACGGAGTTCGCATATCACATATAAGAAGATTTCTAGGTAGGGGGAAATGAATCTGCCAGCTCTGGGATTTGAACCCAGAACTCCAAACTCTGGAGGTGTAAAGTAAACAAATTTGTTAAAGGTTTTGAGACATAATTTTGAGACTCGGTTTAGGGATGTATGGGTCGATGGTAGATTGAATTCGTCGCTAAATAAACGCTGGGGAAAATATCTGGTTCCTAAATTTTAGCAGTATTCAGAAAATGTTTGGCAATTATGACGCGTGGAAACAGCAGGATAATGATTTGGCAAACGCACAGTCATTACACAGTGTCTGAACGGGTGTATGTGTTAGTATATTACAATAATACTACTATGAAGTTTTTGATTTTTCTCATTGTCCACGAGATTCAAAACGTAATTATCAACCCACTGATCCAAGAACATAGTTAGAAACCTCATTTTCTGCAGAAGTTCCAGTTTTACTGGAGATTTTTAACTTGATGAAACTTTGAAGATAGAAACTAACAAGTTACCTAGTGACTTAAAAAACTTTTGTAGACTTGCTAAGTCTAACTAGTCTTACTAATGCAATACAAAATTTACAGGCCCATATATTTCAATAGATTTCCATTTTTGACAGCCTCTTGCGTTTGTAGGGTAAGAGTAACAAACTACTATGCAAGTATGGTAAGAATTATGAACCATTGTTACAGTAGCGCACCGTTACCTACCTACAGTAAAAACGTCATTACAATCAAATTATAGATTGTATGAAAGTAATAAAACCTTTTGAGAACGAACACAAAAGAGCCACTAGTAGTAGGTACTCTTTGAATGGTTTGAAATCCTCACATTGTCAACGAAATGGCATTTCCTAAGGTTATCCGATTCATTACATCTAAAAATATAAACTCTGAACATGGTTGTAACAATTTCTACATGACATAGTGACTCAAACTTAGAAAATCTTCGTGAAGGAAATTTTAACTCAAAACAGCGATTCATTTCAAACTACAAACTTAAAAAATGAAAAAAAAAATATATATATATATATATATACATTATGCATGACTTCCACGATTCGGCAATTACTCTTGAGAAAGGGGACTGGGTCTGGCAGACCTGAATATACCACTAGCGGTCAAAGGGACTAGGTCTGTTGTTACCAACTCTTCCGTTTTCTTCCATCAGGGAATGAGTAGGTAAGCGCCTGCAAGAAAAAGGGGGGGAGGAGGGAGGTAGGGTCTCATAGTCCCGCTCTCAGATCAGATGGTTAATATTATGTGTCAGCTGTGAAGAATAAAAAGTACTTTTCATTAGTATATGGGGAACCGAATTAACTATCACAGTTCGTACGATCGTGGTTTCGTGCGTGAAGATTCTCCATTACTAGAACTGCCAGGTTGATGTTACTATCAAATCTAATTATCTGAGGGTGTTATGTTCTGAAGTTGACATAGAGCGTTTGAACAGAAGATTCTTCAATATGTTTTGAAAATGTTTGCTCTCAATGTATTGATTTCAATTTAGGCCTTTTATTGAAAGGGGGGTTGCAATTTATAGACACTTACTCTTGGATGGAAAATGAGTTTGCCAACCCCTCAAAGCTTCCGCCAATGTCCTGCAAGCGTTAAAACAAACGGAGGCGCTTATAAAACGCTTCGGATCAAGAACACAACGCACCCCCTCCCCTGTCAGCAGGGATAGAAGACATTTAAATGATATTTGCCGAGGGACCCGGTAGAAGTGGCTAAAGGCAAACAGTTTCCTTTTAATAAGGGTGCAATAAAGTGAGGAGTTTGAACAGTCATCCAATAGTTTAATCAGAGTAGAATAAGAAACGGAGGGGAGGTGAAGCCTGATATATTGAGAGCGGTGGTGACGCTCGCTTTACCCCTTCACATTTGCGGGGGTGTTTAGAGACAGGCCATTGACTTGCTATCAACCCTTGGATTTGTTCACGAGTTAAGCACTTAGCGGGGTGAGGGAAGGGAGGCGTTGTTTGTTCGACGTCCTTTACTCGGGGACTGTCGAAAAACGAGTTTGAGGAGGTTCGACTGTTGTGAAAACAGCGCCGACTCTGGTTTCAGAGATGAGGGATGAGGTCGAGTGTTTTCGAGGGTATAGAAACAGTGTTATGATGCGTGGAAATACATCACTCTACCTCTATAGATATAATGATACCACACTGTACAACTTTTAGTAAATATTTGTATATCTTAAAGACCGATTAGTGGACTTTTCAATTAACAATAAAAAAATGTTCATTCCATCTACCGTAACGTCGCACAGTGGCCCCAAATGACCAAAAAACGGAATAATATCCGTATCTTGAAAACGGATCGTCATATTCACTTGAGCATTTTTTGAATTTAATTCAGAAAGGAAAAAGGAAAACTTGGAAATTGGAAAACAGCATTAAAAAAAAAAAAAAAAAGAAGTTAAAGCTGATTTAAGGCCAATAAAATTGTATTTTATATTAAAAAGGGGTTAGATTACGAATGTCTGGGTGATTGCAAACAGATTTTTTGGAGATGATCCTTTTTTTTGCCTTGACCTCACGGCACGCCGCTCCTTTGTTCCTCCCGTGCTTACGAAGACATGTGAGAAGTGGAACGTCGGGGATGCTTTTGAGGTTCAAAGCACCAAATTTTGTATCTAATCATTTACTGAATCAAGAATTTATTTAAAATTCGTTTATAGGAGGTAGCGTGATGATGTCGAAGCAGGAAAGGGACGTGTTGACAAATTCATTTTCTTGTAATATAATTTCTCATTTTAATGCGTAGTCGTATTAATATATACGATAATGGTTTTTGAATTGGGCTGATATCATAAATTCATTGAATTAACATGCTTCTTCAATAAATCATGCTCCCACAGAAACAAACTCGTCCTTACTCCACCCCAAGTTTTGTTATTACAGAAAAATTAATACTGAAACATTAACATTTGCTGAAAAATCAATGAAACTGCCTAAAAAAGTTTAAATTTGACAAGTATTATTTGAATCTCAGTATATTATTTAGAACGAATTTCGTTGCCATAAAATTGGACACTAAATATTTCTTTGCACTAAAAGTGCTCAAATTTCAATGCACAGTAACATTATGTACGAGTATATATACACAGTATATACGATAATCTACGGAAATTCGCTCATACGGTGATGCTGCATGACTGGAACTTTTTTAATTCTACGCATCTTGAAGCGAAAAACCAACAAATTGTTATGGTACGGAGCCCCCCCTACCCCAATAAATTGTTTCTTGATCGATTACAAAAGTCCATTAAATAATTAACCAAAATGCTGTTCCTGAAGGTTAGGATCGCTGATGTATCAAATCATTGAAATATGAATTCTATTAACCTGAACAAAACTTCGGCCGTGATGAAATTCGATGTGGTTTGAAGATAAAGGATCCGTTTTTATGCGCACAGCGATCCATGAAAAGAATGACACAGGATGACGTTCTTAAGGAACTCACTGACCATAAAAACTTCCCACCCGATTGAACGTCATATTTGGCTGAATACTCCTTCCCATTCCCGTAATAAATCACCATTTGTCACGTACCACAGAAATTATCCGTCCTAAATGAGCGTTTCATCACTAATTAGAGTCACTTGTGAAGATCAACCTAGAACGTTCCTGCAGGGTTATGTAAATTCCTCCAAGTTTTCTCTTGAATAAGAAGAATTATTGTCATCACATGATTCAAACTCTATAGCTTATTAATGATACTGTACAACGTGTATCACACGTTCACAACTCGAAGAAATAAATAAATACAAAACATTTCAAGAAGGTTCTAGCGACCTTTCGTAAAAAATGGAGCTATTTCAATGGCTCTAATAACTTAAAAATACAAATTTTGAAAAATTCCTTCAAGGAAATCCGTTTTGCAGAATTATTGTTTTAGCAGAACTTCAGTCAAAAGAAAAATATCAACAATGAAATTCTGCTAAAAAATGTTCTTTAATTTCATGAATATTTGCTGACAAATTGATAAAAACTACAAAAATAGCTGAAAGTTCAGTCTTTTTCGAAATATTGAATATTATTTGGCTCAAATATTAAAAAAAAAAAAAAAAAAAAAAAAAAAATGTAACGTTCTAATATACGATCATTTACGAAAATCCTGCTTTGATGATGATTTTCAGAGATTGAACAGTTTAAACAGCAGTTGGTCCCGAATGCACTCCTTTGCTACCAAATCACTGGAGGCTCAGACGCATGCGCAAACGTAACATCTACCAAGCATCATTTTCTGATTGACCGATTTCGTACAGACTCTGAAGGACTCTTCCTTCATGGAATCAATTAAGATTATTTGAAACTTTTCAATGATGTTTATACATTCATACATACATGGATACATATATGGATACAGGGAAGTATGTGCCATACCGAACATGGCAGACGTTTTTTGGATGGGACGGCATAACATACATACTAACATCTGATTTAGAAGTGGTTTGCATAGCTTAGCGTGTAGTTAAAATTTTATTTATACACAGGGAGCCAGATTATTCTAATTTAAAGTTACAATTATTTCAATATATCGAAAATAGACACAGATAACGTGGTTACTTAATCTTTCAAAGTGCACCTACAAAGACGAGACTTACAGCTTTACCTTTAAGTAAATCACTCGTTCGACCAGATTTGCTAGCTACAGGAATATCGGACTAAGTAAAGAGACGTTGATTGATCCACGAGAATCTTATGACATCATGCTTAGGAATCAACACTGAATTACATTTCTCATTTACGATCCCTCGATTAATTTGAAACCATCATCATCACTCTCATACTAAGGTGAAATTGAGGTTACTGCGACCCATTTGCTTGACACAGATAGGTTGGCAAAAAACACGAAAACAATGCACGAACGGTGTTGATACCCAAAGCAATAGAAACCCCAAAACTGGCCTAGAGGAAAAACCTGGAAAAGAAATTTCATGAATTATGGATTGTTGTTTGCCTTTGGCTGTATGTGCCTTCAACCGTGTAACAAAAATAAAAACGAAAACGGGGAGGATTCGAAAAAAAGAGCCCTTTTATTTCCGCCTCTACAGATTTTGAGAGGAAAAAACTGTGGCGATCTGAATCTATTAAAATATTTTAAGGTTGAAGATACTCTTCTCGGTCGTCTCGCCAAATTGCCTATTTCCCGCTTCCCGCGCTGAAAATGGAGGTGATGTCATGTCATGAGGTATTGGAGTTCCTTGAAATTGTGTTTTTCGTCAACTCCTATGGTTAATTGCCTGTTGAAGAAAAAAAGAGGTATAAAAATCATGCATTATTTTGTAATCTGTATTCTTAGTCTCAAGGTAGGAATGAGTACTTTTTGGGTTGTTGTATAACTCGAACAGTTTCGAAAGTTTCCATTTTTCTGCTTGTTGTTAGTTGGATGAAAAGTAGAAAGAGTAGCCTTTTCACCTGCATTTTTTTGCTTGCTCACTACGGAAGGAAGGGAAGTTTTGTGCTGATTGATGTCGAAAAAATTGTTGTCCTCCAAAATCAAAATTTCCCCTTGCTTGTTCCGTTTAAGAACGTGCTGATCAATTTTGGTTCCGTGTCTGTCTGTTTGATGTCTTTCTATCTAAGGTAAATTCTTATCACACCCAAAACTATACCAAGTTTCAGTCCGATTCCAATGAAATTTTCAGGGATTGTGCGAGTTAGCTTCTATACGGTCCCCTATAATTTTCAATGCCGTGGAATCAACACCTGTGCAGCCTGTGCACATGCGCCAACAAGAATTTCCCATAATGTCGATTTCTCATCATCTGTTGGTCCGATTTCGTTCAAACTCGGTCGGTAGTTGGGTATATGTTCTAGAAAGATGTCCTATACATTATACCGTAATTGAATGAGTAATAACCACTGCGCATGCGCAAAACTAATATTGGATGACACTCCGAGAATAATGAATCAATTTTGATTAAATTTTCAATTATTGTATGGGTTAACCTTTAGACAGTATCCGCACATGCAAACAGGAATTATAACACTAATTTGCATTCTAGGATGTATACACATGAATTAGATCCTGTTAGATTTTGCATTCATTCATTTCGACTCGGACTTTGTCCTTCAACTAATTCTATACGCCCATGTTACAATGTGTGAGGACCCTACAGTGCCCATCCAACTTGGCAGACGTTTTCCTGTAGTATAGGTGATTCTGAAAGTACAGTTTTTCAAGATAACTGAAAAATGTCAATTATCACTGCGAAATAAATTTGTTCCGTATGCTAAAACTTTGGAACTTGCTAAGCTGTTTTCACATACCCACTAGGGGGAAACAATTTAGCAAGCTACCGAATTTCTTCCTACTTGAGGATAAAAAGCAGAGACGATAAACGTCAAAAAGTCAGATCTGTACATGTTTAATTGTGTGTACATAAAAACCCACCCCCACATTCCTTGGCCAAAACGGAAGTTAGTATTTAATTCATAACCGTTGTCTATTTCCACGAAAAATAAAGAGTTACAATGTTAAATCGATTTCGTAAGAAACAATAACTGAACACACATTAGAAAGGACACATCTTTTATAGTCTTAGGTGAAGGAAGATTGTATCCCATTGGTCAAGAGAAAGAAAGGGGCAGAAGGTACAACCAATTAAGTGCGAGCAAAGTGAAGTGAAGGGGGATTGTTGCTAATCAGATGAAGTGAAAAAAAGTGAAGTGATTGACAAGTAAAGAGATTTAGAAGTATTTTTTCGTGCTGAACCTCGTAATGATGTTCATTTATTGATATTTGCAACACCAACTTGGGAATGCACCGAAAAAACTACATTTTGTACGCTTTGTGGAAATGCGAAAGAAAAGTGGAAACCGGGTTGATTTTTTGGTGTTTTCCCAAGTTGGTGTTGTAATATCAATAGATGAACATCATTACGTGGTACAGCACGAAAAAATACTCCAAAATCATGTATTACATGTGGCAATTGAGTATTCTCAAAAACTCAGTATTTCACATTCAAGTATTGAACTTTTAGAATCGCGCCCATTTTCGCGCACGTAGAAATTGAATGATGGGTCATTTCCCCTTGAAGTTGCACGTAAAATTCAAATCTGAAATAAACAATGGTGGTTGCCATTTAAAATAACAAAGTTAATGTAAATTGCGCATTTTCGCACACGTGCGCAATTTTGTCATTTTTGAGATTCTCACGACAAATCATTAAGATTGAAAGAAAAAAAACAAACAAAAAACTATTTCAACGGGGGTGGGGGCGTTTTTGGGGACACTCTATATATCTATTCGGCCAATTATTGGCTTGATATTTACAGCGTAGTGTTTTTATTCCATGACCCGTTCCTGAATCTGATGAGATAACTTATTACATTATATAATGGTATACGAGATCTATAAAAAATATCCATACCGTTGGGATTGATTCACACCTGTTCACAATGGAATGTAATGTAATGTACTGTAGCCTTAAGCTACGAGCCATGTTTATTTTTAAAAGAAGTTCTCTCTTCTATTCCAGCCTTTACCGGGAGCATATATCACATGGGTAGTGATACGGTCATCCTAATAGGCAGTTGTGGTTATATAGCGTTGACCTCAAATTAATGTTTGCTAAAGGCTACAATAAATAAAAAACAAACACAAATAGACCAGACAAGCGTGGGGTATTTTCGATGCGTTGAAAGTGTGTGAATGAGATATGTAAATCATATTGGGCAATATATCACAGCGGTAATTGGACAAGTAAGCCCAGGGTGACTTATGAAGAGCTTAGAGGCATCTAGCGACCAAGAGAGAACAATTAAAGGGTGATGGCAAGTCCCTTGATGAAGACATTCCCTCTTCCCACTCCACCAACGCCTCAGAATCCCATAGAAATCCTTCGACAAAGATGGTTAAGAAAGGGAAAGTTGATCTGTAGAAAGGCGAAAAGGGGACGACTCCTGCCACAAAAATTCCAGCAATTAACCCTTCCAGTGGAAAGTCATTCAACTATTTCCATTAGAGGACAACTGTAGAGTCACTCCTTGAGAATTCTTTATTAAGGTGTTCCTATTGTGGAGGGAACTCTACTTGGGGTGGATTATTGGGGGCCCCGATGAGGGAAGGGGATATGAAATATGGGAGTCTAATTCGCCTCCCTCAATGCCTAACCCACAGCGATATGATTAGAACGCTGCGGATATATCATCCATAGAACCAGAATGAGAGGGAGGAGTCCCCTTTTTCTTCGGCAACTGTTCGTTTTTGCTACAAAAGAAACCGAAGTTTGCCGGTCATTTTCAGGGATGGTTGTCTCTGTGTGGTGCCAAACCAATTAGCCTTTACGATCTTCCCTTATGTCCTTTCAGCTGAGGCAATGTTCTCCCTTCTATCGACCCGTAGTGCTGCTTTCTATACAGCGGATGTCGCGCTTTTCTATTAGACAGGGTTGAAATGATCACGAGGTACAATGGAGATGCACACGCTTCTTCTAAATTGTGCTCAATCCACGAAAATAGCTGTATTTTACGGTGAACGTGAAATCCATAAACAACAATGAATGGTGTGAAGAGACAAATAAGCGTGGGCACACATTGTTATAGTTATTTCCTACAGCAGTTGTTCCAATATTGCATTTTGGTTGTTAGCTTTGGTTGTTTTTGTATTTTGGATTTTTTTGTTGTTGCATCCATGCTCCTCCCGCCTTGTCAACCAACATTGATTCACCAACCATCCACAACCATCTTGTAATCAAATCGATACATCATACATTTCCATCCTGTCTAGAATAGACTACAGTCAATTCAATTTACCCAACAACCTTCACCAAATTCGGCCTACTATTAAATCGAGTAACTGGAAAGAAAGGAAAGTTGTAAGGTGCAACTATTGGTCTCATTCATCCGAAAAATTGGACTCCACGTGAGAAGCAAACGTTCTCGCCTTCCAATAATTTTTTAATCTGAAAATTAGAAAACGACACCATACATTTTCTTCCCTCTAGAGTTTGCTGACAGTTTGTTTTAGGCTCCAGAGTGCAACAGATTTAGATGAACGTGAAGAGGCGTGCTCATGTCAACACATCTGAGATCTATAATTTGTGATAAGTGAATCTAGCTTTGAATAACGTTTGAGCGTCTTGTGGTTGAATTCACTTGACAAATAAAACCCTTGACCATTATGAAATTAACTGCTTCACACTATAATAGCGCCCCGATTATCCACAAGCGGATAATCCGTGAGTGCAAAGATTTTTTTTTCATTACGAAACTTGACCTTGATGATCTTGTTTTTCGTACTTTATTTTAGTTATTTGATGTAGAGCAAAAGTTTCTGCTCTACTGTACATGTTTTAACAGTTTTACGTATCATTTTTGTTGTACAATAAAACATAGTTTTTAATCTGAAACATTTTTCCGTGTTTTCACCTCATTTTTAGTCTTTTTTCCGGTTATCCTTGATTTTCACTATCCGCGGTGTACCAACTTAGGCTTATGCGATTCTCGATATTAGTTAAACTAAACTAGACATTTTGCTCACATTCGTCCCAGAATTTTTTGCTTTTCAATGGCACCAGCTATAGTATTCTATACAAGTACTTATTATCACTAGTATTCTAACTGTGTTTTTGAAGTTGCGAGGTAGGACCACTCTCATTTGTAAAACCGGGTGTCAATGTAGTTTGGTATATCATCGAACAATTTATTTACCGTATTTTAAAAAACTGCTTATTCCGAATCACCAACCAGAAATTGCAAAGGGGATTTACGATTTCATGATCAGATATAAAGGTAATATACGTAA
This sequence comes from Adelphocoris suturalis, assembly GCA_030762985.1. NCBI lineage: Eukaryota > Metazoa > Arthropoda > Insecta > Hemiptera > Miridae > Adelphocoris > Adelphocoris suturalis. The sequence goes on along the minus strand of CM061041.1, from coordinate 106,208,538 downwards.
AATGATAAACTAAAAGGCGTAAGAGTAGAACAGAGATTTTATGAAAAGCACATTTACCTACTATCTTCTTCCCCACTATCATTTTACAGCAATACTTCAGACCCATGAAGAAGTTCATCGGTATATGGTGGCAAAAGTGGTCTTATGACCACCAGTACCTTTCAGTATAGTCTAGGCGAAGCCACTGCCACAGTCCGTTCTCCTTACCTCCGCCTCGCATCTTTGTTGAGCGCCTTCAGCTGAAGAGGTAAGAGTCTGTAAGAGACTTTGTAGGGAAAAACAGGGAAATTTGAAGTGTTTCTCATGCACATTGTAAGGCAGAGCGTATATTTCAGTTATTTATATTTTACTAGCTGTGTCTCTAGTTCCGCTACGGGCAACTTACGGTAGTTACATAGCACCTCAATATTATTTTACTACTCTATAGGTGACAACAGTTATAATAAACTTGATTTCGTCAAGTGAGAATTCCAAAGAATTAAAATCAGTTGGTACGATCCTGATGGTTGGATAAGACTCTGGACGGCTTCGTATTGTCATTTTTACTCTGCAGTCCCATAAAGGCTCCAATTAAAATTTCAGCAATCAAGTTTCGACTAATTAACTTATCAACCAAGCAGCCCTGTTTCTTACTCAAAATAACCTTAGTTATGTTTAAACTTGTCCCGAAGAAAATTGCAGCAGTTAATAAGGTGTTTTAATATCAATCATTGAAGATCTATCTTTACGAATTAAAATGTTAGGCTCAACCCACTGAAATCGTTTTGGAATCGCCTAATTTGTTGTAGTAAGTTTTTTACAGGTGAAGAACCCACCCCATCTACATTTGAAGTGAAAAGTTAGACGCAATTGACTAATAAAAATTCGTTCAAACAAGCAATTTAAGCTAGAAATAGCACCACACCCACACGAAAATTGTATTGTGGGAACATATGTCTGAAAAACACTTTGTAGGGTTAAAGTTACTAAAAATTCATGCAGGGTGCCCCCAAGGGGTGAATATGATTAAAAATCAAAAAACACTGGAAACATGGCAAAAGTTACACAAATATTGCTCGAAACTGTGACGTTACGTCTGACGAATGTTAAATGAAAGGAAAATTCGTGAAATAAATAATTTATCATTCAGAGTATTTTAGCGTTTTATCAACTGAATCTAGAGGAGGGTAAGAAATTGCGATCGTTGGTTTCTCATCCTCTCTCCCAGGAAGAGTTAGCACCTTAGTTAGCAGGTTCGTCTATAAAGTTGCTATTGCTAGGGGTGGGCTATATTGCGAAACGACCCACTCGCAGAGGGAATTGGACGAGTAGGCGGCAGGACGTCGGAGGGAATAGTGGGAGGGGGAATAGTGATGAGAGGAGGGGGGAGGGGGGTTCTTCCACTCTGTTGAGGTATATAACGTTTGTGTTGACATGTTTTGCCGGTTGGCAGAGGACTCCTTGGGCCTCTCTCTCCCATCCCCTCCCCCCTATTCACCTCCTATTCCTCTTTGAATATGCATGAGCCTGATAGCTAACTGATCGATACTCTGACAGACAGGCTCAGCTGAAGACCCGAGGAAGTCCCCCCCCCCCCCCCCCTTCTCCAACATCACCAACTCCTGCTCATCCCATCGAGCTCGAGCCTCCCCCTTTTGCTGCATCTCTTCTGGCGAAACCCTAACGGGGACTTCCAGTTGATACCCCCCCCCCCCTCCCACCATATTCCCTACCTATATTTCTCCACCGTAGCCGTTTGCGCTGGGGACACTCAAACTCGAGTTTATTATACAATAAACCTTTACTGTGGGCTTCGAGCTACCCAACACCGTCAACTGCTTCATCTCGCATCTGCAGCGACCCCCCCCCCCCCCTCTCCAGCATATACGCACCTCCATAGAAGAATCAGACAAAAACAAATCACTCCAATCTGCCAATTCACCTGTTACAAAGATTACAAACAACAAAAAAAAAATTAACGAATAAAATGAAAGTTTCTCGAAGGACCACTTCAATTTTAAGGAACAAATTCTTTATAAAGAAAGGACTGCGGGTAGACAATAGAAAAATGCTCAGAATTTATGAAGCATCAAGTAACAAGAAAAGTTTCAGTCATGCAGCAAGATCGTATGAGCGAATTTTCGTAATTATCGTATAATATAATGTTGAATTGTTTCCAAAATTAGAGCCTTTTGAGTGGAAGGAAATTGTTAACTAATCATTTTATGGCAAAAAACGTATTCCAAATACTTATTAACCTGCTGTTCTAAAAGAGGGTTTGTTTTGCTTTTTTCTGCAGTTTTATCGATTTTTCTAGCAAATTTTAATAAAAATTATGTACCTACATTTTTCAGCTTCATTTTGTACATAAATTTTGTAATTCCCTACTTTATAGTTAATGCACTTTATTTGAGCAATAATTTGAGAAAAAATATAATGCTAACGATTTTTAGCCATTTTGGCCAATTTAATGTGCTCAAAAAGTGCTGGCCAACGAGCTCACACACACACACACAGACACACACACACACACACACACACACACACACACACACACACACACACACACACACACACACACATACATCTATTGTTTTTTAGCGGATTTGGTGGAATGGTCTGAAACGGATTTGTATGTGGTTATTTTTTTGTCTCAAGCTTGGGTTGTCCTCTACCCTCCTGGATCAATTCCAATAGGCCGTCCCTCTTAAATAAGAAGCCTAGTAGCCGTGGCAAACTATGAAGTAAAAAGTTTAAACTTAATTGGAAAAGGTCTAAATCTAAATGAAAAAGGTTTGAATTAGGTGGTGAACGTCAAACTCCAACTGTTAATCGTATTTAAACCTAAGAGGAGAGACGCTGAACCCAAGTGGAAAAGGCTAGGTAATGTACTTTTGTAAATAAAACCGATTTCGAGAAAGAATTATGAAAACACGCTCTAGAGCATGTACTGTTTATTTTATTGCTTTCCCTTCTCGCCACTATGAATGAGCAGAAACGTTTATTTCCTACAGCTCTTAATTTAGGTCATCCTTAAGCTCTTATCCAATCATCAGTTCCGTCATCGCCGTCGATTTTTATTTTTTTATTAACTTGCGGGGACACGCAAACCCTGTCGAGGACAGGATGGGTGACGAGGAGGAAGAAGGCTTTCGTTAAGTGAGTTACAGAGAACTCTGTCCCCGAGGGGCCCCCGGCTAATGTTCTTGGCTGAAATTTTAATCGGAATTTTGAGTGTGGAGGCGCTATAATTGATAGAGAAGGCCCTTAGGGACTGAGGGCGCGCTTCAACCCCTCTAACCCCTCACCTCCCCACAGCCACCCCTTCACCACTAACACTCTTTACAACCCCCCTCCCCTGTCTACAACTTCCTTTTTTTTTCAACCAACCCTAGATTAATTGGTCCTACCACCCTTCTCCAGCAACTCTTACCTGACAAAAAAAAGTACGGGCATAAAAAAGTTTTTTTTTTTTCTATTAAAATTTCTCTGAGAAGTTATGACCGCTTATAAGAGGAATGCATCCCTTAGCTAATAGCTGCCATGAATCACCGTTGTTTTACTCTTGTTTCGTTTTTCACCGTGTGCCTAATCACCGTACACACGTACAGGTAATTAAACAATAAGTATTTCGGGATCAATTAGGAATGAAGTTTTAGCGGCATGGAGCATTAAACTTGTCCGCGGTAGAAATTTAACCTAAAAAATAAAATTAAATTAACCCTCACAAATTTTGAATTTCACAGCAGAAAGAAGAAAAGTGGGGGGTAATGCCGAAGAACTCAATATTGAAACGTCGTGATATTTTAAATCTATTTCCATGAATCTTTCTTAGTACAAATCTTCATAAGATAGGTGAAGAGAGGGGGGAAATATTGCTTGAAACATTTTCATTTTAGGTTACAATAGATGGGTTACCTTCAGTAAAATCGTGATCTATTTGCCATTCTCACCCAAATGATTAACAAACCACACGCATAGCGACTTCGCTTTATTTATTTATTCGTTTTGTTTACAAAAGAACAGATTTTTTTATCTCGCCCTGCTACAAGGAAAGCGAAATGCATTATGAAAATTTCAGTTTTTGGGCAATTGAATTTAGAACATCCTTCGTCACGCCGTGTGACGTGCGATCAATGTGAATCATTCATTGCGTGGAATCTCTGTATTATAAGTTCTGAATGAAAGTGGCACAGAAATGTGAAGAATAAGGTTTCATTCCTGTAATCAGAGCCCATGTGCACTGGAGAATTACGCTGAACAGTTCATGCACCTCAGTGCCTCCTTGCGGTTGATTGATCATTCCGGAAAACTTACGGAATCGGATGGTGAGGAGGGAGGGTCTCCCAAGATGGCTCCGAGGCCCCAGTTGGGTTCCTTAGCCGCGGAAAGGATCCCGAAGTCGTTAACCCATTCGTCTACCGAGACAGAGGCAATTAAACGGAATTACCGACGCATCCAGGACAATTAGCCCGCGGGCTCCCAAGATAGGGATCGCCCTGCCCATTACTGAGATTATCTTTTTGCGCCTCTCGCGGAATATTGGGCCTCAGGCTGAGGTTTTGTCACGTCTAGTGTTTACCTGGCGAACCTTCTCGACCCTCGGCTTTAATTTCCCTTCCGCGCTTGGTAGCTTGTGCAAGCGGTTTTTGTAACCTGTGTAAGTGAATTGCGGAGAAATTCCTCTGAAACAACTAAATTGTGGAACATCTACAACTTGGACATCAAAATTGCGAACTCCTTCGGAACATGGCGGTTGTTGGGTACTTGTCGAGGGGAGAGTTCATGAAGTCAGTTATCGCAACAACAAAAAAACGGTGTCGGGTTGCACTTTTTGAGAAATGCATTTGATTTATTCCATCGACGAGTTTCACGTTTCGTTAATTGTACATTTTTCATCATTCAGATGGGTGGTGGACCATTCCACCCACTATTCCGATGTTTAAAGTATGATTAGGATCCGCAATTGTTATGTCAATACTAAATTCACAATTTTGAAGGATGGAAAGTTAAGGAGTTTTTCTCCTAGAGAACAAGAAATCGCCAAATAACCTCAAATGAGGATGGGATGGGTTCAGGCGAAAAGAACTTTTGATAACAAATTCAACGATACCAAAACGCTTTTGGTGGGTTGAGCCGAGTTTTTATTCATAAAGGTAGATGTATGATATTCAATATGCCTCATTAGTGCAGCAATGTTGGTCGGGAATAGTTTTAACGTAACTAAGTTTATATTGAGTTGATTGTATTGAGGGGATGCTTGGTTGAAACTTGATTGCTGAAATTTGAACTAGAGCCTTTTTAAAGGTGCTGGGTAAAAATGGCAAGGTACATTTGGGTAAAATGACCGGCTAAAAATGACCTGTGCATGTGGGTCCATGCAACGCACGGGTAACCGGTTACTCTTTATAAAAAGTCAGTAGTTGTTTTAGCAATATGTTGATCATAATACAGTTTGCTAAATTAGTCGCATGATTTCAGTAGTGTTTGATCGTTGCAGAACGATTAGTAGGAATAATGTGCAGCTGATCAAATTTCCCAGCATCACGAGAACAGTATTACCTTCATACCTAGGTTGTCATTGAAATGAAGGTTCAATAGAGGAATAGTAGGCATTCATTGTCAGAGGTTGAATTTCTCAGTCGAGCGGGACGGACGCGGATGGTGATTGCTGGGCGCAAAGGCGAGAGATAAACTGCCAGACGATTGTCGGCGGTTGGTTCCATATCCGGATAACTAATTTCGGACCCTCTCAGTAATGACTTCTGCTTTGAATTTCAAAGAGAACCCACGAGAAGAGGAGTTTATTTGGGGGAGAGTCGAAGGTGGGAAAGCGTGATAAAGAGGATTGACACCTCTGTCAAGTCTATTAGAAGGCAATCTAGGCATTGCCCCGTACCCCTAGCTTTGCATATTGGTGGTTAACGAGGCTTGGGCACTTCAAAGAGACGTGCCCGACCCCTCTGAAGGGGTTTCCGCCTCGCCTAATCAGGGCAGATGGCCCCGGCAAGCACAAAGTTAAAAAGCAGGAATGAAATTTTCGTACATCAGAGTGTCCCGAGGGTTGAGAGAAAGGATCCTCTTGCGGCGAGTTAGTGTAACGCGTTAATCCTCGGCTGATCCCTACAGAGTTGCTCTGCATCACCCTCGGAGCGGACCTTTTTAAAGTTTTTCCTTTCCAACCCTCTGAAACCCCTCGGGGGTCGGGTGTCGGGAGATGCTCCTGATAGTGTTCTATTCACATTAGTGAGGGTGTGAGCCAGATCTCATTCCAGATAGGAGTAATGAGTGCATGTTCCCGCCTCCCGTCTCCCCCCGTTTCGCGCGGAACTATGACCGATTTCACGGGGCTCCCTCTTATCTTCGCATCGCCACCTCTAACAACATAAAGAAGTTTTATCTGATGACTTGTCACATCCACTACGGGAAATATTAGGCGATGAAAAAAATAGTGGCAGAAATCCTGTCAGTGCCGTATCTTGTAAGATGATCTCCGAGCTATGAGGGTGGGTGGAAATCAGGAAGGATTTATCAAACTATTCTTGCCATACCCATCGCATTTCACTCTCAGTGGAAGCCAATTCGTTGATAAAAGTTGAGAAGCACCTGTTTTCTGATTCCCCAACAGTCTGCTGAATAATCCCTGATGGGATGCAAATTGATGAAGTAATTGTGATAGAACAGTTATACCTACTGTTACTGCTGAAGTTTCTGAACAATGAGAATAGTCAAACGGGATTCTGATTTTGTTTTATATATAGCCTGAATATATCCAGCGAACTAGTACAATAAATTGCTCGTACAACAATAAATAATTTGGCATATCGATTCCGCCTCTTTCCAACAATGAGATGTTTTTCCCTCCATCATTGACTTATCCGGAAATCAGAATTAACTGTTGAACATCGTGTTTGATGGGGCATTTCTGGTTTTCGAAGCAATTGTGAAAGGAATGGAGAACTTTTAGGTTTCAATTACAGTAGAGATGAGTCGATACCAAAATTTATCGATTCCCGATACCGATAACGATACCTAAAAAATCGATTCCCGGTTCTCGATACCGATACCATCGGCGCATAATAACTAAATTACCTGTAGGTGAAAAACAAAAATTCCTCTTGAACTAGTAATATATTCAAATTTTTTTGTACAACATATAACTTATACTTACAAAAAATTGATCCCAATATATTTGCAAATGAGGTAATTTTTAAATAAAAACAAAACATGGATAATTAAACCTTTATTCTCCATCTGTTCTACTTAAGGTTTTTGTTTAAAAAGACCAACATTTTAATTCTGTCTGGGTCCAGATGATTTCTCTTCTGGTCTCTTGTTACGTACCGCAAGTTGTTATTGAACATATCTATCGATAGCCTCTCGCAATAAATGCCGGCACCAATAGCTTACCGTTCCGTCGTAGATGAAGTTATTAGTCTAATTAGCTAATATATTATCCATCTCTATTTATTGTCATTAGGAGTTCTTGTTCCAATGAAGCTTTAATGCTTTAGTTACTTATTAAAATTAAATAAATTTTAAAGATTGGTTCTTATTACAAATTCTAAATTTCAGATTTATATTTTCATTCAAGGCTTTAGTTAATTTGATTTGTGCAAATACAAAATTTGATATTTTTTTGCTATCTATCAAGTATCAATTAATAGGGAACTTTTATTGCCTAGGATTGATTTCTTTCTGAATAAAACAAGTTAAGCAGACTGACTTGGTTTTTTAGTTTTTCGTCGGTAACTGTAAGGTATTTCCAAATAAGACTGGCTCTAGGCTTTTATACTTGGAAAACATAGCTTTGACTAATGCTTCTGTTGTCACAAACAAAATAACACAAGCCTATTTGTAAACGAAGTTATAATTGTAAGTTGTGTTTTGGACAATTCATGTTTCGCAACTGCTAACTTCACACAACGGTTGCACGGTACAACCATCTTCGTTGTTAGATGGTTGCAATAGTACCGTAGTGTAATAAAACGCCCATCACCGGGCGGTATCGGTATCGGCTTTAGGCGATCGATTCTCGATACCGATACCAATGCCTAAGAATCGGTGGTAACGAGAATCGGTATCGGGAATCGACTCATCCCTAAATTATAGTTAATAAATTTAAAAATAGTTAGTAAATTACAGTTTAAATTTCTTTTAGGTTTATCAATTACAGCGGTAACTCTAGACAAACCTCAGGCAGATGCTTAAAGGTTACCGCAACCTATCGAACACATTGGTAGGGCGTTTATCAATCGAGTTTATGCTCTCAGGTAGCTACCTACTGATAGCTGGCAGCTCAGATAACTTCGTCTGTGGGAAAAAAAGGTACCACAACTACAACAAGGATTTCCCCACAACACTGGTATTTTTAGTTCTTCGTGACGTTCATGCGTAAAAACAAGATAGGTATAGCATAACGTAACAACAACAACACTCCTGTCCTTTCGGTTTCATCTCTGATGCCAAGGGATCTCGATTGTCATTTTATGTTACATTCTGGTACATTATTAGGTAGCAACTACTCACCAAGACCATAGAATCTGAGCGTAAGGAAAAGTTTTGTGATCGGCGGTATGGAGTTGTTTCTGTCACTGCAGGACTCTAATTTCCCTACAATCAACTCCAGCACAGACATCGTAATTTCTTTCGATAGTCAGAAACGGGTGTGGAAATTGACATCATCCAGTAAATTAGAATAATCCGGACGTGAACCGTATAAGGTCTTCATTCGCAGGACGATTTCCTCGTCCTAAACATCGGAATCAATCTATTTAACTTCGTTGTACATTATTACTTTATATTATTATAATATATATTATATTAGTACTACTACACGTTATAACCTCTCTACTAAACGTTATCCACCCGATAAATCGCTAACTGAGTGAACCGAGTCTCCTCGGACGTTATCAATCGCAGATAAAGCCCAGGCAAACTCTGGATAACTGGCGGCCTTGGATAACTTCTCAATGGATGTTTATCAATTCACATTTAATTGCAAGATACCGCTATATGCTTGGTATCCTTACCTGAGACTAGGCTCCTAGCGATTCATCTGGTGGATAACGTGTAGTAGAGAGGTTAAACGTGTAGTAGTAGTAATAATAATATAGAATATATTATAATAACATAAAGTCATATTACATAAAGTCATAATGTTAAAACGAAGTTGACTTGATTGATTCCGATTTTTCGGACGAGGAAATTGTTTAATTTCTAAAATACGAATGAAGACCTTATACGGTTCGTCCACTTCCGGAATATTTTAATTTACTGGATGATGTCGATTTTCACACCCGTTTCCGCCTACCGAAAGAAACGACGATGTTTTTGTTGGAGTTGATCGTAGGAAAATTAGAATTCAGCAGTGACAAAATTTCTCCTTATGCTCAGATTCTATGGTCTTAGTGAGAAGCTGCTACCTAATAATGTACCATAATGTAGCATAAAATGACAATCGAGATTCCTTGGCATCAGAGATGCAACCGAAAGGACTGGAGGGCTGTTGTTGTTGCTTTGTGCTATACCTATCTACTTTTTACCAATGGACGTCACGTTTTTTCCCACAGACGAAGTTAACTAAGCATTTAGCTAACTGTAGGTCTACCTGAGGGCATAAATCTGATCGTTAAACACCCTAGCAAATGTGTTGCGGTAACCTCGAGGTATCTGCCTGAGGTTTGTCCTGAAGTTACCGCTGGAATTGATAAACGGGCCCTAAGTGAAGTAGTGTTACATGATCATGTAATGTTTGAATTCACCGCATTGTACAATACGGTAAGTAGTTCTTTTTGTATGATTGGCAGGTTGGCCCCGCTCCGGCACGAAGAATTATTTGACGTAGTAATAATATGAACCTTTAAAAATCATAGAAAATGAATCACTCGTAAGCAAAATGGTGAAAAAATTCTCTGAATGGGACCCAGCTTCATTGTAAAATAATAATAATTAACATTTCCATCCAATCTGCATAACCTATCTTAAATTCCAGAAAATGATTCAGGAATATTACTGAAATAAGGGTAAAGTATCTGTAGACGCTAAAAAGCATATGCAAGAGAACCACTACGACCTTATGAATCATCTATTAGGAAAATAATTATAAACCTCTGAATTTGTGTTGATGAGGGTTTTTACAGAAAACGTCAATCAAGAATTATTGACATCACATCTTCTTAGTTACTCTCTTGCCTTTATCGGAGTGAGGTAGGTACTTACGTTAGTTTATATGCACTTGTATATTCTTTTATGAATCCGGAATGGTATGACACTGAATAAGAGAGGAAAATAAATTACCTTACTCAATAAATAGAATGGATACAAAACTGGATTCCTGCTAATCATAAATTAGCTGATTCGTTATTACCTATTGATAGTTATTGACAAGCTGAAGATGTTAGTAATTGATAAGCACTTGAGACAGTAAAATTATTATAGGTGCCAATTAAGTTCGGTGTCACAACCTTGGATAGCAAAGACGACATTCCCACATTTATCGTCTGGATAATTTGTTCTTTAGGATTTTAAGTGCATCTCGTAACCTTTGCTTTGCTACGAAACGGAAACAATATTTATAACAGCTCATTTAACTCTACAAGGACATTTTCAGAAATCACCAGTTATTACACTGAACATATTATTATTTGCTTGTCGAATGGTCTTTTAAAATAAGTAGGTGTAATTAATTTCTCTACAGACTTTTGACATTTTATGTCTTTACTTTGGCACATGGACTCGAAAAGCGATGCGTTATAAAAAAGCGTTACAGTTCATTTCTAACGATTTTCGCGTACAACCAAGCCGTTTCTGGGTAAATGAAACTTCTTGAATTTTCAACGGACAGAAATCGTTCACCATTCCTTGGAAAGCTCTCTATTTATCACGCATTTCTTTCGTGCTTGTTCTTGGTATTTATTTCGCCATTTTATATTTATTAATGTTATTAATGGACGTAGTAAACAATGCCGCTTGTTTTGTTCTGATGATTATCGCTTACAACCAAATCTTTGCTACGGAACTGTATCTTAGCCATTTATCATCGTTCAAAAATCGTTCGCCAGTTGTTGGAAAGCTCTCGATGACATAAAATGTCTAAAGGTCTTAGAGACTCATCTTCAAGATTTTTTACGTTTACATTTCTAATTAATACCCATTGAATAACAGTTGAGTGAACAGAAAACGTCGTCGAGTAGATTTAAATCTTATAGCAACGGTAAAATCAGTGTATAATAGGGTAAGCACGTGTAACACACACAAGTGGTCTCTTTTCTCCTGGAGCGCCGGCCTACCTACCTGCTGGTTTACCCTTCAGTACTTACAACCTATTTAGATCCCGATACGGCCGTTCTGACGATTTCAGACGTCTTCGGACGATAACTAGAAGTAATATCCATTAATAAAGAAAGGGATCAAAAAAATATAATAAAACTTGTCCATTAATTAACCTATGAGGGGAATTGAAATAATTATTTACAATGTCCTAATTGGCCGGTTCCTTAAAATATATCGAGATTTGATGGGCAAAAAAAAAAGGCCATTAAACATTATTAACACGCCATTTGCCACACAAAAGACCTTGCCATAGGACTTATTAAGTTAATGAATGAAAAAAAAAAAAAAAAAGTTATGCAATGCTATGGCTGTTGGCAAATGCCCTGGGAAAACGAAAAACCCCACGTAGTTAACGAAAGATAGAATCCTACTATTTTCAGTAGCCTGTATTGCACTTTACAACCACAGTTTTCGCAATTGGATTTTTACACATGACAAATTTTCCGAAGTAGAAATGATATAAGAATTACTAGCGATTGAGGCCACAAAATCTCAATCAGATAGACATTTCATACACCTATTAGAGGTGAGATATTTATCCCGAACCTACATACCTACTCCTGAGATGACAGATGACATGGACCAACCATTGGATTACCCCATACATTTGCCTCCCCTTTCATACCTATGTGAGTCACCCTCGCCTTCTACGTCTTTTCATAATGACTCTGAGTATATAAATAAAATGATTGAGTCCCAAAACTTATTGATCTCAACACTGATCGATAGATTACCTCCAAGCCAAGCGTCTTCTTCCAACAAGAAGCTGATAAGTTAAGCTGTTGTTAGTCCAGCACATCTTAAATTTCCGGACTTTGACCCTATTGACAATGGAAGAAATCCTAAATCATGGCTGATAACAGTCGAATTCATTTTGAAAAATCGAAGAGTTTAACCACAAGATTTTGTCATGGCCTTGACACAATCCCTCAAAGGTAAAGATTCCATTTGGTTGTCACAAATCATTTCCCCGTTGCTAACTGAGATGTATTAAATCCCACTTCTGTTGTCGCTGTAGGTGTATAAATAAAAGAATTCACAAAAAGCTAGACGTAACTACTGTATTTCAACAATGCTCACATTGAACTGTATCTTATATATATATATATATATATATATATATATATATATATATATATATATATATATATATATATATATATATATATATATATATATATATATATATATATATATATATATAGTATTTTATATTTGGAACTATCTGTAATACCCTTAGAGACAGACATCCAAGAATGCTGTTGGATCGGCCCAGCTCGTGTCTGGTAGAGATTCATCATTATGCAGGTAAAGAGGGTCCTGAATCCGACGTTGTAGGGAGAATCGAAGGATCGTTGACACAAACCCCAAAGACGACCGCCCTCGCTAAGATGGCATTCCACGTCCTTCAAACGAAATCGATCGGTTTTCAGGATGTCCCCTTCGGCAAACAGGTTGACCGAATACGGAGTTCAGAACAGAAGCGAGGACTCCGCCTCTCCGACTTTCGGGGAGATTTATACAACACGAGTAACATCAACGTAACTCTTTGTTTCCGTTGGAAGAGGAGGAGGCTGAAGGCGGCGAAGGACGAGCGAAAAAGGAATCCACCGGTAAAAATAAACACGGAAAAGAAATAAAGGGCTAAACAAAGGAGAAAGAGAAAGACAGCGGAAAAAAAGTCAGCCGAACACAAAGAAGGAAACGGGAGTCTTCAATGGGGCGCTTCGACAAAACGGCCCGTAGCTATCTGCATTCAAATTGCACCCAAAGGTTACTGAACAATCTTAACGGGAAAAATCATCGTGGCCTCTTAGCACTTGACACTGTAAAAATTCAAATGAGAAGTTGAAGTGAGAGGAGTTCCAGCAGTTTCAGTTATGAATTGAAATAAGTCCTAGGAAAGAAAAAGCAAGTTGCTATAGTGAAATGGTGGGAAATGGAAAACGTACCCAGGATAGACTAGTATGGGGTCGCTGCACCTTGGTTAAGAATCGAATGTTTTTCATTTTATCTTGAATGGTTTATAATAAGAGAAAGGATAACACTTAGGTAACATATCGTAGCAGGGTGATGTCACGATTGAACTATGTGTGAGTATAGAAGGCAGATAAAAATCAAAGCGTTCACGTTAATAGTCAAAGTGAAATAATGCTATTGACAGGAGCTATATAAAAAAAAAAAAAAAAAAAAAAAAACTTTTGTTCACAATACGTTATACTCCTCCGATCCTTAGTCACATATCAAAATTGTGCCTTACCTATATAGACAAGCAACCACGAATAACTGTTCAACTTGGAGTTTTGTAGAAGGTCATTTGGAATCGTCATTCAACAATTCTAAACGAAATTTTTGTGAGTCTGGAAATGAATGACACTCCGGTCATGACATTTAAAAATTAATTTATTATTTAGCAGCTCACATGAAGTCCCAGTCGGTTGCACGAAGTGTGAATAGGATATCTTCCGCCCCGAAAACTAAAGATTCGGAATAAGCTATTTCCCTAATAATTTCTACATTCAACAAAAACATGACGCTATTAAGCCCCAGGAACGAAAAATATTGTCAACACTTGAGCTATTTGCATGATAATTTTGTGTACCTGTCTAAATTCATCTCAAGCAAGGTGCAGTATGTAGAAAATCTGAAGAGTTGAAGTCCATCTGGGCCGGGTACTCAGAGGTTTCTGAATCATCCAACCCCACATTACTTTAATTGAAAAAACTAGAAATTTGTATCGACAGGTTTTTAAGAGTGTTGAATTTAAAATTGAGATTAAAAAAAAAAAAAAAGAAAGACCGATTCAAGAAAACACGTACCTAATATCTCAAATTATGTCTGAAATATCATGACGGGATTATAATAGTCCAAACTTCTTTAACAAATTTCGAAAAAATCTATAACTATGTTTTAGAATGCTCTCATTTTATCACATCTTATGACCATTAGCCGCTTTTGTGTGAAGGAAAGCTCTATAGGGCTTTTTTGTACGATTGACAAAGCGAAGAACCACCCAGATCAGCTGAGTGAGCTCGGTAGCACAGTTATCTTCTAATAGACCTAGGGGGCTGAAATTTACTATTGAGCCTCCATAAGCCTGCTGTGTACGATTGACCAAGTGAGGACCTACCCTGATTACCTGAGTGAGCCCGGGAGCTTATTTCTCTTCTAATACCCGGAGGAAGCTGAAATTTGGTATTTAGCAACATTACATCGAGAGAAAATATGTTACACGATTTTTACTTATTGGTCGCAGCAAAAAATCGAAAATAATGAAAATGTACTCATTTTTTCTAAAAAGCTGGACCAAACTCATTTTGGTTGTCGAACATACGCCACTGCACCGCTTGAAAAACTAAACTGCTCGCTGTGTCCGACTCTTCTCGCGAGAGCCAGAAAAAAGTTTAAAGGTCAGGATGAGTTCTATACACACAAACTCAAGAGTTATTTACTCAGAAATGTTTGTTTACGAACGCCCGGGACAATGCAGGTTCCCCTGTGGGTAATTTTAGTACAGCTGACATCAAGGTTTCTGCTGCTATTCTACAAGCTGAGAAAAATTATTGCCATGATCTCTTTCTTACTGTTACCTATTTACAGGCAACTTTCAAGTTTGCTCACCTTTCTTTCATCAAGGAGAGAAGAGAAGTGGTTGGCGCATTGCCCATTTGAAACCAAAAATAAATAATGGATACCCCAAGCCCTCTACCAAATTAAGTCAGCTCTGTAACTATATCAACGTCGATGAACTATTCTTTGGGGGGAGAACTAGTAAATCATTTTAGCAATCGTCAATTTTGGACCAATCAGCTGAGAGTGGTCCGACAAAGAAAAACGTATACGCTGAACCATTTATGTTGATGGAACCCTGCATGGAACCTATGTGCACATTGGTTGGTAGAGCTCAGAGGTGTTATTCTCCTCTCTCGGCTGAAAAGAGAGAAAAAATAAATAAAATAGGTACCTAAAAAAAAGAAAAACTTGGTTGTTTTCCAAGCCATCTTTATCCCAGGGTGCCCCAGAAAATTACACCGGGCAGATAACTGGATCCCTTTGTTATCGCAGGATGGCGGGGTGGGGAAGGGGATCTGGCTGGACTCAGTTGGAGCGCTACGCCGGGAGGTTTTTTTCCTGTTTTCATCAGTATGTAATTCCCTTCAAGTAGATTTTTCCTATAACGCTTTTCACCCTCGAAGCTCCGGCATCCTATTTTCATTCCCTATCACGGCGACGAAATCTGTATCAGCTCTTTGCTCGGTGGTGTGGAGGACGGGGGAGGGGGGGGGGGGTCGCTATAGCGTTTTGCCAATACCAGGCAAACTCTCATATAGGCTTTGATCAAGCGGCGCACAAAGAGTTTGAAAATCCTCTCATCTCGCCTTCCGGACTTCTCCGCACACGTGATCGGTATCAAAGTCATCAGCGATTCAGTGACTCAATAGTACTGTTTGCTTCTTTTATATCAAACGGCAATTACATCTTAAACAGATCTGAAATTGTTGTTTAAAAGCTTTCAATGACCTAACAACTAGTATGTCAAAGATGTGAGGTCGAATATGGATGTCAATTTTATTAACAGCTAAGTTGTTTTGGAAGGGCTAGCGTGTATTAGCCCTCCCCCCCCCCCTCTCACTCAAAAACAATTTTTGTCTATTGGGCAACTTTGTGGTCTTTTGTAGTCGACTATAAGAGAGCAAATACTCAATCCATCAAAATTTGTTGGTTTACATGGTTGATTTCAAAAACCAAATACCAACTTCGTCCTTTGACTTTCTTCAAACTATTGTAAGAAAGTTCATGAAATTTGGGTTAAAGATCCCATGAAGTTAACAACAAAATTTCATTATCTTCGATTGTGATCGAAGGAGTGAATCGGAAGGGTTGATTTTTTCAAAATGAATTACATATATCGAAGATTTTTAAAATAAGAGTGGTAGTTAGTTACTTGTTCATGATAGAATTCATTTCAAAGATTTTAATGAGACCGCTGTAGGTTCATTTGGTTCAGATTATCTTTTTGCAGGCGAAAAAAAAGTAGATATAACGATATTGAATACAGGTGTGACTGAGTTCATGTGTTATTATGCACGCACATAGTTAACATTCCCTTTCAGAATATGAGGGGTGAACTAACAGATCTATCAATGGAATAAAATGAGGGAGTGTAAAATTATTTAGTTACTTATTATAGGCAGTCTGTTGAAAGCATAATTATGAACAAGTCTACAGTTATTAATGGGATTGTACGTGAACTTATGTGTGTTGTATTCAGTGATTCCTCTTAAATATATGTGATCCAATGATCTGCAAAAATTTGAAAAGCACCTCCCTACGCAAGTAAAATTTCATTTGAAGAGGATACAATCACAGGTCAAACTTTCCCAAACAATGAGTTTCATATTAATTCGAGACAAATAAAATGACGGGCTCCATCCTGATCAGCTCTCTGTAAGCTCAATTCTTTTCTGTTCACCCTAAAAAAGGGAATTTGACAGGAAGCCTCATTCAAAGAGACGGAGCGCTTTTTCTTGATCGGCTGAATGAGCTCCATTCTCCACTGTTTACCTAGAAAATTAAAATTTGACAGGGAGCCTCAATATGGCAATAAGAGTCGAATGAAATGACGGGCTCCATAAAGATTAGGCCAGTAAGGTCAGTTCTATTTTTCACCCTAGGAAGTTGAGATTTAATAGAAAGCCTCTATTTGACATCAAGAGACGAATGAGATCATAGCTCAACCTATATCAGTCTGATTGTGGGTTTATAAAGGTCTAGTTACGTCCTTCCAAGCCATATTCATGATCACTAATTTCTACTAGGGAAGTGGTTTTATTTTTGCTAAATTGACATGGACATTTCTTCGCTGTGGGGGTCTTCCTAATTTTTGTCCATCACTTAAAAAATGTCACCTTTATTTTCGCTTACAACGGAGCCTTTCCGAGAGAAATGTATTTGCACTAGTTTCCATTTAACAGAAACGGTTCACCATTCATTGTAAAGTTTTCAATTTAAACTATAATTTTTGGTTGCTTAAGTCTGCGAAAATTAAATCAGCCGAGCTAAACGCAAAGTGGTTAATCAGCTATAAACAATCCTCGAGGTATAATAACGTGATTTGGTGATAACTAGGCTTACTACTCGTTTCATTAAACCAGAGATAAACGATGCGATTCGATTTTAGTTTGGCTTCTTTCGGTTCTGGTTGATTATTGTCATTTGCAAATCCAAAGCTTCATCTGTATAAATTATAGTTGAGCATTAGTTTTTTCCTTTCTAACTTCTACAAGACAGATTAGTCGAAATGACGAAAATATATCACTGGTAGGGGTAATTTTCCGTTATCCCCCCCCGTCAATTTGTCTTCAACAAGCCCGATGTTCCTACTTCTTACTTAGATTATGTTATGTTATGTATTCTTAAGATGCGAGCTTGCGAGCATCCAGACCGCCGAAGTATACACAGCACTCTGACCTATATGTCCAAATAATCTGTATTTTTACTAAGGGATTGACTACTTGATGTTACGTAATTTTGAGATGCGAGCATCCAGACCACCAACCTATACACAGCATTCTGATCTATTTGTGCGAATTCATGTGCATTCTACTTGTGCGAATTCATGTGGAGGCAATCAAACCACAACCACGCCAATTTGTTTCAACAAATCCTCACCGACATCGGCAACTTCTGAAAACACGGTAATTCTTTTTTTCCTTCTTTTTTTTAAATAATATAATTCCATCCCACAGCTTGAAATTGTCACCAATTCAACGTAAATATGTAATCTAAGTGAGAAGGAATGCCTTGAAACATTTGGCGGGTGTGTTGAAGACAAATTGACTGGGGGGGGGGGGGGTATAACGGAAAAGTACCCTAGTAGGTACAAAACTATCAATACTTAACAAAATTTAAGAGTGTTTGGGTATTTTGAGGTATACTTCTGTTCTGTTGGTCACTCGACACAAAACTGACTGCGCTGAAAGGCTTTCCATTTTCCTTAGTAGGTACTTACAAGCGGTTACAACGGAGAAGGTGGATCGTATAGGAGGAACTCGGGGGTCGGTTAAGACGACGAAGATGTGAGGGCCCCCAGCGGCTCACCGCTACAGACGCTCATCACGGGACGGCGGCGAAGGGCTCCTACAAGGGCAATATCCCGCCGTCAAGGGGACCGCAACATCCCCCAATATCATCCCTTCATCCCGTTAATACGTACCGCCCCCTCCACACCCCCAGTTCTCTTGCCTCCAAACCAACAAACATAGCTCCTTCTGCCCGCCCACCGACGGGTAACACGATACAAATTGGCCCATTATTTCACCGGTTGGAAGTAATAGCTTCCATATCCGATGACGACTGTTCCCGCAGTGAAAGTGTGGGTTGAAATCAGCTTCACTTTGAAAACGGCGATGCCCTCCGGTAATGTAGTCCCCGCGTTTAGTTCATCCCTAGAATGGAATAGTGAATAGTGGTCATGGTCGTGGTTCAACCCGTCTGCAGCGAAAGGAAGATGTTTTCTTCTGCTAACAATGATTGTAAATCCATTCGTTATTGTAAAACTGTAAAAAATGAGTGAGCGGTGGTTTCAATCCTTATGATCAGTTGGTATCTAAATGAGACGAACACGATGAAAATTCAGTTTTTCTCACTTTTTAACCTTTAAAACTAACTTCAATTTTTTTGCACAATAGAAAAGTTGCAGAAGAAGGAATTCTGCATCACATGTGACAATTGCCAGCTCACTAACTATTTATTCCCCCGATTTCCGGCGAATTTTCAAAGTTTTGTCACCTCACTTCCATGGACATGCCCGACAAGTGAGTGAGTGCTAGGAAGGCCAAAAAAACTTAAAAATCGTCAAAAACCGAGAAGTAGAGTTTGAGAGCTAGCGGTGGTCTTGTTGGATGCAGAATTTCATCTCCTACGACTTTCTTTCTGTACAAACAAAGTTGAACAAACCCACCTTTTGAGTGATAGGAAGTTCGCGCCTTCTGCATAGTAATGTTTGGCAGTAGTAGTTCAATGTATCAGCAATGAGTAAAAACAAGTTTAAGACTTTCTAAAGTCTTCACACGGTTTGTGCAGACCTTTTAATATGGAGAAAACGTTTTCAATGTTCGAGGCCTTAGATATTATAAGCACTGTACAGCAGAAAATGGGGCTTGCTAATGTTTCATAGGGCGTCTAGTAGGTGTGAGTAAACAATCAGATAAGTTTTCAACTGCTGAATTCATACACACCGCCTATCATAGCGAAAAAGCGATCGTCGACGATCGTCAACACAAGAGCAAATGAAAATTGGTGGGATAGTAGAAATCTCCATTACGACGATTGTATCAGCTGACATAATTCCAATGGAATTCTAATTTGACGGTTATTATAACTTTTTCATCTATTGATGGACTAATTAAGCGTAGGGAGCTGATTCATTTTATGTCATTAATGTTCAGTTGTCGGCTCCTTCCTCAATGTCACTACACCTAGATTCTGATGTACTATTGTCTTGAATATCACACTTGCTAAATACAGTGGGACTAGTACTGCGAAGAATTAAATTTCATTTAATTAACTTCTACTATGTAGGCGCCTGCATTATGCAATTATGTTTATATAATGTAAAATAGACCGTTTAGTGCTGGGAGCCATCTAATATAGAAATAATAAACGTTTTTGTAACAAATAGCAGCATTTTTTCAACCTCCTTCCCTGCCCATTCTGTTGGAAAACGAAATAAGTTTGGTTCCATACGTGACCATAAAGAGGCCAGAGAATGAGACTGAGAAGTGACCGGACTAAAGAAAAACTCAACTTGATTTCTATTCATTATCGGAAAACGGGAAGGGTTCGATTGCTTTGGGTAGCTATTCATATATCCCCAGCACTCCATCTTTGAAGGAATAGGGGCAAAAAAGCCCGTAAGAGGGCATCAACTTATCCAGGGATTAATGATCATACATTCTGTTTTTCCAATGCTTGATATGTAACTAACATAGGACCCTCTTCCCAACCAACATTTGAAATCCAAAAATAGTAAGAGCCATCTGCTGAAATTATCAACCTCCACAATTTTGCAGTACCCACCTGGAAGATTAAACACTTCTTAGTGAGCTTGGCCGTTTTGCAGTGTCTCCGGAAATTCAAAATACAAATTTTTGAAAATTTTCTCCATTGAAATCCATTTTGTGGCATTCTGAAACAATTCCTAGATTTTAACACTTTGTTATATGTGTAGGTATGTATATCATTTATATATGTATGCGTCATTCCAGACGATAACTCTCTTTAGGATTGAGGTATTTTAAAAGTTGATTAGTCGTTTCTTCAATCCAATAACTTCTTTTAACCATCATTGTTTAAAAAACGTCTTAGGATTAGGGTGGGCAGTATAGCGTCCTCACAACATGGACGTATAGAATTAGTTGAAGAACAAAGAACGAGTCGAAATGGTTGAAAAGAAATTATAATAGTGTGTTAACGTGTGTATTTGTTATGCTAGAATTCAAAATCGGACTGTAAACCGCCACAAAATATTTGAAAATTTCATCAAAATCGATCCATTATTCTCGGAATGTCATCCAATGATAGTTTTGCGTATGCACAATAGTTAAACACTATTTAAAAAATTGTCCCCCCACCCTCCCATTGTTCAAAGCAAAGATACAAAGGGCATCATCCGTAAGATGAATAGAAGTTACAAGAAATTAACGTTTCCAACATGCGCGCAGATTACTATTAATCCAACGGCAATGAAAGTTACAAGGGACCGTTTAGAAGCTAACCAACAAAATCCCTAACAATTTCATAAAAATCGCTCCATTAGATTCGGAGTTTTATCTATGTCAATCGATATTTGGTTTGCGCAAGCACAACAGTAATTACTCCACCAATCGTAATATGATTTATAAAGCATCCTCTCACGGACTCACCCATGGTGCGAAATTCACGTTGGCGCATGCGCACAGGCTACTATTCATCCGACGACATAGAAAATGACAGTGAACCGTGCAGATACTACCCCTCACAAACCCTGAAAATTTCATCGAAATTAACTAAAGCTTGGTATAGTTATTAACGTGACCAGGATTTACCACAGACACACAGGCAGACGGATACCGAACCAAAATTGATCAGCAAGCTCTGAAACGCAAAAAGCAAGTAGACATTTTAGTTTTGGGGGACAAAAATTTTTTTGACTTCTTTCACAAACACAAAGCTTGCCTACCTTCGTTAGTGAGAAAGCAAAACAGCAATATTGTCTAAAAAAGCATAATTAAAGATCCTTTAAATGGACTTTATATAGATATTGGGCAATTTACTTCAGGCTATAATTCCGTTCTGCGCCCATCTTCAAAACGTCATCAACCCGGTCGAACAAAAGGGATTTCCGATTGACGAAAACCTGATGGCTCCTGAATAGCCTCCTCGACACCGTGATGCCTCCGGGGCAACGTCGGGGAAATAAAGCGTGACGATCGTTGAGAGAACCCGGTGATCGCATTGAGTGGAAAAGGGGGCCTGCCCCCATTATTAGGTAAGTGAACCAATTAGGAACCCGAATTGTCAAGGGTGGGCGACTGCCCCCGGGCGAATTTCTGCACCCGGTCCCCGGGTCTTTTGTCAACATTCTCCCCACCAGACTGAAAAACACCCCACGCGAAAACGGACATTTTTTGTCTTTTCGGATGAAAAACCGTAAAAATAATAAGAAACCGTCCGCGCCACGCGACTCCGTTTGGTTCACTAAATGTCAAACTGCGTCGTATAAAAATTGCAGTTTACCCAAGGCGGATGGCCGGTCGTCGGGGGAGGGCGGCGGGAGCAATAAGTTACCGGTTAATGGCCTAAGCTGTCACGCACGCTCGACACATCCCATTACGACGTTCCTCGCGGTGGAAGTTATTTTTGCGATTTTCATCCCGTCGGTTTTTTTCCACGTTACTCATTTATGCCCAACTAAAGACGTGAAAAAAAGTCTACATTGGTATAGGGGTAGAAAACCACTAAAATAAACGTGTGATTAAAACGACAACCTTTACTTATGTAGGTTCAATTAATCTGCGAGGTACTTTCTTAATTATATAGCGCCTTCATTATTCATCTACTTATAATGAAATGAAAACAAAACATAACAAAACTCGGCGCCCCGCGCCTCACCGTGGGGCAAGCGTCCTGGACCCCTAGTTACCCCTATTTACATGCTTGGAATGAAATTATTGAAACACAGAATGTGTTTTAGCTCACGCATTTCACATAAACCCGTGAAACCCGCATATAAGAATGACTCAGATTTTGTGGTGTATCTTATCAATACTATGTCAAGTTATTTTATTTATTCATCACCAGCACAACGACTCACCACCAGCTCAATGAAATCATCAAAAATTAACAAGGGGTTGCAATCCTGTTCATAATATCAATTTATTGAGAATGATCACCTGTGAAAACAATTGTTCAAATAACCATGCTCATAACTCAGCTTGTTGGCCTTGCACTTCGTAGTAGTTAACATAATATGGTTGAATAAATCGAGAGCTTTCGAACGAATGGTCAACGAATTTTGTGGGATGAAAAATGACGAAGTACCATTTCCCTAGCAACGATTCGGTTGTATGCGGAAATCATCAGAAATTGTTGCAAAACATTTTCGTTACACATTTCAGTTCATTACACATAAACGTTTCGTTTTCGGTTGGAGATGCCAAGGCTAAAACACATTCTGTGTTAAAATAAAAAAGTAGATCAGTGCTCACGAAGTGAGTCACATGATAGCGCATTTTCTTGTAAGGAGATCCGCGACAATTAGACGCTTCCTGCGTTGAATAGGAGACAAAATGGCTACGAAGCTCACTCAGCTGATCGATGATCTCTCAGTCGTCTTCAGCATTCTCCCTTCAGTCTCCCTCTCAATTTTCAGGTTCCTGCGTCGAATAGGAGTCAAAATGGCTTTCGAGTTCACTCCGCTGATCAATGACCTCTCATGCGTCAGCGGCCCCTGATACATCCTGATACATCTTTATCTTAGCCATGTTACAGTTTAAGTACATCCTTACCAAGTTTCATCAAAATCGGACGTCGGAAAGTGGCATTTAAAACGATTTTAAGGGGACATACAACATGCATCAACGGACAAAGTGAACAAAATAGCTCATTTTCCTTCTTTTTGACATTGAAAATGTCTTAGTCGAAGGGAAAACTGGAAATTTTGTTCCACAAAGAAAAAAAAAAAAAAAAAAAAAAAAAAAAAAACGTCATGCAACCTATAAACAAGTTAGGTATTGTTATAATATTGTGTATACTAGCAACGTTATCACCATGACGACGTGAATTCATAGTCGTGGAAGAATTGGGCATCGTCGAGACTGGCTTACAGCAAATTCAGTAATTGTGTGCCAATAATTATTTTATGTTTTCTCATTGTTATTGACATGGATATGTCTTTGCTCTGGGGGGTCAACCAAAAATTTCCGTGACGCAAAATTCGTGTCACAATTTCAGTGTTTTTCACGTACAACCCAGCCGTTGCTAGGGGAATGGAACTTCCGCAGTTTTCATCGCACAGAAATCGTTCGCCACTCGTTGGAAAGCGCTTGCTTTATGTGATAAATGTTCACATCTCAAGCTACCAATTTCCCCCTCCTTACGTACCTGGCTACATTCCTAAACTAAGTTGATTGGACTATAAACAATTTTAATAAGCCGGTTACAATATTCTTAACGTAAAGCAATAGCATCATTTACTCCACTCCATAGGAAACATTTTCATCCTCTTGACAACAGTCGACTGTTAACAACAACTCATTGTAGTGGCTTCTCTCCACAGTTATTTTCAACATTTCTATAAGTAACCGTTGTTTTGTTGGAATTAGTCGGGATGCAGCCCAGGGATTTGTTTAAAGTTGAAGGATTTGTTTACAACTCTCGAGGACAACCGTTATGAAATCCCCAATCAAAGACATATCCATGTAACATGGTATCTGCTTGTAAAGCTAAAGCTAAAGTTTTCATATATTTTTATTTAAAACATGGAAATTACTGAGACGTTTTCAATGCTCATAGCTCTTCTCTCATAAGACAGAAAGTACGAGCGGCCTGCCGCGTTTCTTCGATTTTTTTAAAAAGAAAATGTGGGAAAGAAAAAGATTAAGGATACGAAATTTTCATACCCACATTTCAATGGTTTTCCATTATGTGTTATTTGTTTCCACCTAGAATACAAAATGAGAAAACGAAGTGCCATAACAACAAAAAACGGGCTGACCGATAAAGGAAGAGGAAACCAAAAAGAAATCTTTGTTAAAAGCATCATCGATATAGGTAATTTCTATAGGTTGAAAGACGTAGTTATCGTACTAAATATTCCTTGTTAAAGCGTGATTAAGGAAGGTAGGTTTTAATAACAAAATAAAAACAACTGTTCTTTAAAAAAAAGAAGAAAAAAAAAAAAAACTGGTACCTACACTCTTTTGCATTTCTAGATTCCGAAAATACTGAGGACGTTGATTTCATTAGGTTTCTTGTCGTCACTCCGAAATGTGGGAAAAACAACACAAAATTATTTTAATATGTGTTTGTTTCATCATTATAAATTAAATACGAATTTGGTTCAATTTTGTTCAACTTAAGACGTTGTATAGACCAACTTTTATTTTAATCCCTGATTCTCATTTTCAATTCATAAAGAAGAAGAAACAAAAGAAAAACGTTTATTGAGCAAGATCATAAAATATTGATACATTGGATCTTCTTTTAATAAACAATACAACGTGGTAGTACACGGTACTGCATGGCAATGCCGTCGGAGTTTAGAGTCTATGCAAGGTATAGCGCAACATCTAAGATAAAAATAACATGTTCTGCACTGCGTTGGCATTCTTTCTAATGGCCTTGCGTTTCATTAAATTGTTAGCAAGGCGATTTGAAAAACCTGCGAACAGTATTATATTCATCTAGAGGTTCCCCTAAATTAATAAATATAACAATTGGAGCGCAAGAGTTTTCACCATAAGTCTTAAGACGCCACTCAGTAGAGGGAGAAAAAAAAAAAAAAAAAAATTGTGACTTTTTTACGTAAACGTCTAATTTGTGAAGTACGACACCTGCATTTTTTTAAAATCTTAAATTCCAGGATAATTTATGTTCAGAATGTGATATTCTTATTGGAAATTTAACGCTAAACACCTTTATACCACATATAATGGGACTGAAGTGCCTCCTTAACGTGTCTTTTTCCTAAAAACTGTCAAAAAACGTGGTTTTTCACCGATTTTTTTTACGATTTTTCTTCAATTTTTGAAAAAAAAAAAAAAAAAAAAAACTCGGCGCTCCGCGCCTCGCCAGGGGGCAAGCCCCCTGGACCCCCGGTTACCTCTATTTACATACTTCGGACGAAATTATTGAAACACAGAATGTGTTTGCGTTGTCGCGCAACCAAGTGACAACCAAACAAGCGTCATTGTTTACTATTCATTTATAACATCAATTTATATAGTTATAGTATGAAACTACGAAAAGAAATACGAAATAAATTCGTGATAAATCAAGAGCGATTTATCAAGTAAATGTCCCAAAGAGGCTACATACGAAATTACAGCTTCCTAGAGTGTAAAGTATAGAAATTAGCTTTAAAAGCCACTCATCTGATCCGGACCCTGGACATCGTCAAGTAAATGTCCTAAAGAGGCAACATACGAAATTACAGCTTCCTAGAATGTAAAGCATAGAAATTAGCTTTAAGAGCCACACATCTGATCCGGACCCTGAGCATCGTCAAGTAAATGTCCTAAAGAGGCTACAAACGAAATTACAGCTTCCTAGAGTGTAAAGTATAGAAATTACCTATTCAAATTATTTAACCTCCGCTTCACAAATCAAACCGTTTTCGTAATACTCAGATCACCTGCTATGAATCAAATCATCGAAACACAAGCTCAATGAAATCATCAGAAATTAACAAGCGGTTGCAATCATGTTCACAATATCAATTATTGAGAATGATCACCTGTGTGTAAACAATTATTTATATAACCATGCTCATAACTCAGTTTGTTGGACACGCACTTCGCAGTAGTTAACATAATATTGTTGGATAAATCGAGAGCTTTCGAACGAATGGTCAACGAATTTTGTGGGATGAAAAACGACGAAGTACCATATCCCTAGCAACGACTCGGTTGTACGTGAAAATCATCCGTCACACATTTCGTTACCATCCCGCGTTCCATTTTCGGCTAGTTAGTCCATGGCTAAAACACATTCTGTGTTAAAATCGCTACTACTTGGACGATTTCTGCGACGGATGAGATCACTAGTAGCTCTGGAGGTGTAATAGTTGTTTTTGTACGTTTTTTTAACTACTGAAAAACGTGTTTCTTGTCAGTTTTTGACAACTTATTTTTTCTTGGTCCCAAAAACACGTTTTTCGGTAGTCGAAAAATCGCAAAAATCAATTATCACACCTCCAGAGCTGTTGGTGGTCTCATTCGACGCAAAAGTAGTCCAAGTAATAGCACACTTTTTTCAAGGTCGCCAAGTGGTGTAATTTTTATAAGAACTATAAAAAAACTAATTGTAGAAATCCTGTAGGGATCTTCACTTATCTCTTGTAGGTAATTCGGTCCAACATTTTTCATAAATGAAAGTACTTGAAAGTTTGGTTCATGTTGAAAACCAATTGCATTCAAGTTTACCTAAACCTACAGAAACGTTATCACTTTTGGGAGGTTAAAAAAATAATTAAATACACGAAAAAAAGTAAATAAATAAATCATCAGAATAAACTAAGAGCATTTTGAGTTTCTATTGAAGTTACGGGGTCAGAACGAAAGGTAAGATCATTAACATATCCTATGGCAGAAATCTGAAATTTCCTTATTGATATCTATATATATCTACACAGAAATATTTTATAACCCTTTAGCTGATCTGGATGATTTCGCACGTTGTAATTCTAGTTAATGTGTCCCTGAGTGACTTTGTTCCAAATTCAAGTATCTAAAGGCGGTAAGGAGGGAAATTAGACGCACAGCTTATCCTAATCTGAACAGGGTAGTTTCTCACGGTGTCAGTCTCTATTCTACGTGCCCTCCGTGGAATAGAATTTTCCAAATCACAGAGCTGATCTGGATAGTATTTTAGTTCAATTCTACGAGTCATACAGAGATTCCATTCCAAAGTTGAGCATCTAAAGACGATTAGGGATGAAATCCGGTTCAGAACTCACTCATCTAATCAAGATAGTTTCTCACATTGTATCTATGTTCTACATGCTTAATAGAAGTCCCTATTCGAATTTCAACATCGTAGGCTGATTAGGTAATAAAGAAATTAACCTCACAGCTTACTCATATAAAAAGGTTAGTTATCACGTTAAATTCTATTCTACGTGTCCTAGTGAGACTCCTTTCCAAATTTTAGCATCTGAAGGCGATTAGGGAGGAAATTAGCCTTAGAACTCTCTCAGTAAAGAAATTAACCCCACAGCTCACTCAGGTGATCAGGATGATTTCCCACGTTGAAATTATCAAGATTAGTTTTTGTTCAGTTCGACAAACACCTACGCAAATTTCCAACTTAATCAGCTGATTTTTCCAGCTTTTTGAATAATGCGAATCAAATCACTCTGGAGCTGGAGGTAGTAGTTGTGGAAACATTTCGATGAAGAAAACGGTAGCTAATTAAACCGTTGTCTGTTTGGGCGTTGGATCAATTTCATTGTTGAATTGATCAACATTACTTATTGTTATTTTAATTATTGATGATGACCTGTTTGTAATTTTCAACCTAGATGAATAAGAAAAGAGTTTGGGGATATAGCGTTTGAGAAAGGCTAGATCAAATATTGGGTATATCCGTGTAAAAGGTTATCGATATTTCATAATAATAAACTGTAATACACCTATAATAAATTGAAGCTTCTTTTTCATCTCCCATTTGACCATACCAGACATACACATGAACTGTATCAGGAATGACTAATAATTATCTGCTTTTCTTCCAACCAAAGCTCAATGAATAACTTCGAGACTGTGTGCGTCCCACTTATGGTTCTCGCATCCCGAAACGGCCGTATGTAATTAATATAGTGTTCTCCTTTAGTCCGCTCTTTCTTTTCACAGAATTCCAATGCCTGTTGCCTCTTTATAAGGAAGACGTGCTAATAACTGCTCTTCATTCCGATGGCCATAACGAAAACCTTATATCGTTTAAAGAATAACCTTCGTCAAAGAGGTTTCCATCGCATGGAATATGGTATAAAGGGAGGAAAAAAAAATCATTTTTGATTCTAGGACGTAACGCTGAACGTAATATTTTTCGCCTGACTCGCTCATTTTGGTCGTTCTTTGAAAAGTCAACGTATAGAATATTGATCGATATGCCAGGACGTATTGAATAATCATGAAGTTTCCAGTTGAGATCTTACCTTTTGAGAGGGTTTTCGATAACGTTCCTGTAGCGGTTGACTAGGAGGTTCCACTCGGACTTCTGCAAAAGAAATCAGAAAGAAAACGCGAGGTTTAGACGAGGAATAGCAATTTCGCTGGCGCCGGGACGCCGAGGAAGTGAGGAGCGACAAGTTTTTAGCCACTCCATCAATCACCGACGGCCGTCCCGTCGAAGAAAAATCGAATTCATCAATACTTCATTTACATCGTCCACATTACTTGACCGGACGCCGGGCAGGGTACCTTGGAGCTATCAAACCTATCCTTGACGAATATCCTGTGATGTATACCATGACACTAAAAATGTACAACAAAGGTCTGCCCAGTGGGTTGGAAAAGCTTCCTTGTTTATTTATGTAAATATTGCAAGATTTGATAGTAATCTGTGGTGTGTCCCACAGGTCCCCCCCCCCCCTTAAATGCATATAACTATTTAATATATATATATATATATATATATATATATATATATATATATATATATATATATATATATATATATATATATATATATATATATATATATATATATATATATATCTTTTATTCTTCATGATTTTTTTCAATGATCTCAAATATGACCACGTTGCCAATTTCGTAACTGCGCAATCGACACCAACTTTTTTTAAAACGATAACCCGCTCATTTTTATTACAGATTTGGATTCAACGCAAAATTTTACGAGTTTACCGACCTCTTACTCGATTTTTTTGAACGCGCGCAACCCGTTTTGCGAGAGCGCAAAGTTGCCCAACTACCAAAATTGAGCAAAACGTGGGTTCTGGTAAACTTCAAGTGTGGTACATGAATTTTCATTTTTTTTCAACGCTGATTGACATGGTACTATTCGTTTCTTGATTTGATTCGGTTTTAGCGGAACAATGGTCGAAATTATGTTATTTTGTGTGTAAATCAACTTATAGGCGTGCGTTTGCACATGCAATTTCATAATTTTCCATTCCTTTCCCCTTCTCCGTTCTCAACCGGGCTGGGGTCCGGATATGGCGAAGTTAAATAGAAATAAAAACGAACAATTCCTTCAAAAAAATAAAAAATAAAAAAATCATGTAATGGGGTGAATAACATGAGAAAAAGGCCTTTTCAGCAACTGCTTTGAAGTTCTTTTTTCATGTTTTCCCCACAACAGATGGCATTTTAAATTTTTTAAGGGAAGAGTTCGTTTTTAATTTCTTTGAATTCCGCCATGTCCGGCCCCAGCCCGGTTGAGAACGGAGAAGGGGAAGGGAATGGAAAATTATGAAATTTCATATGCAAACACACGCATAGAAGTTGATTTCATCACGCATATTGACCAAATTTCGGCCATTATGCCACTAAAACCGAATCAAATCAAGAAATGAAGAGCATAACGTGAATCAGCATTGGAAAAAACGCTGCAAATTATTTCAAAATGGTTTATTATTTCTGTGTTAGATATCCCTTCTACGCAGATCAATGGCCTATAATTTATTATTAAACTTCGTATATATGATCAGAAAATGGTGCATCCTGAGTCTGAGAAGGGTTCACACTCTTACAGTTCCTATACACAGCAATTTTTCGTTTCATAGTAAAAAAAATAGAATAATAATAAAGAAATAAATGAAAAAAAAAAAAAAAAAAACGGGAAAATTACGCTTGAAGTAATTTACGTTAACGTATGCGCATAATGGAGTAATGATTTGAGAAAAATGAAGTTGGTTTGGTACAATCTACACCCTAATCCAAAAATTCCTATAAAATGTAATCAAAATCTGATGAAAACTAGACCTTGTTCCTCGGAGTACACTTTCGCCCATGCGCAGAGGTAATAATGATGAAATCATGTTGAAATTAACATGCGATAATTAAACCATTGTCCCACTACTATGAACCGAATTGGAGCGGCATTGGACGACTAGGGCGTAAAAAAATGATGCTTGAAGAAATTTAAGTTTACATATGCCCGAAATGGAGTGGTGAATTGAGAAGCGTGGAATTATTAGTGGACCATTTAAAGCCTAATCCACACATTCCCTGAAAATTTCATCAAAATCAAATGAAAACTGTTGAAATTAGGCTTGTTTGAAAAGGAATACATATTCGAGCACGCGCAAGAGCTACTAATCATAGGATTATGTTGAAATCGGTAGGGAATGCTCAAATTAACCTCTTCCACTTATCCTTCAAATTTGAGCGAGATCGGACTACGAGGGCGTGAGAAAATGATGGTTGATGGAACTTATGTTTGCGCATGCGCCGAGTTAAGTATTGATTTGGGAACAACGAAACTCATAATGGACCATCTTCACCCTAACCAGCACATACCATGAAAATCATGAGAATTTCATAAGAACCGGTTGAATATTTGAATACTTGCGGACATACACACATACTCACAGAGAGATTGAGGGAGAAAGACACGGAACAAAAGTTGTTCAGAATAGCCTGAAACGTAAAATGCGAATAGAATTTTTTTTCAAAAAAAAAAAAAAAAAAAAAAAAACACTAACCGTTTGATTGTAGTGGAGACCACAACTTTTGAATCTCTCATAAGTGAAAACAACGCTTCCGATACCTCTTGGTAGACTTGTTAGTAATTTAAGAGATGAAATTTAGCATTCAGGTACCAATACTTCACTAGTAAGTACATCATATGGACAATAGTAGTTAATAAACTCGATTTCGCAACGTCATAATAAATTCCATTGGAACCTGATAATTCCGATATCGGCATTATATCAGCTGATATTTACAAGGCAATTTTTATGTATTCCAATATCACTATCCAGCGATATTTGATGGAATTTGAAGCTCGATCGTCTAATTCATAGATCCGCTAGCATCGCGTGATTTCTCTATTTTCTCGCACTTAGAAATTCGAAGGTTTTTTTTTCGAAGTTCAAGCCCTTGGGGAAAGCGAACGGGTGGTTTTAATGGATTCTTTGGGATTTAATTTATCATTGAAAAGCAATAAATGATTACCTACTGTTGCTTAGAAAGTTTTCGAGATCTCGATTTTTTCAATGTTTAGCCAATTAATAAAACCCTTTAGGGTTGATGCCGAGCCATCTAGACCTCAAATGTGATTTTCAACACAAGTTTAATATAGGTTGGGTTAGTATTTTCGGAGAAAAGCCGCGGACGGTGGTCGGCGGACGGCGAACGGACGGATTTTTTTCATTCGAAATTTGGATTCTACGCATCTTGAAATGTAAACCAAACAATTTTCAGGGGGTGTTTAAAATTTTTTTTCTTGGTCGATTACAAAGGTTCATTATTGAAAATAATAAACCAAAATGACGATTCACGTATACCAGAATCCACGTTTTCGCAATTTTGGTAGTTGGGCAACTTTGCGCGCTCGCGGAACGGGTTCTGTGCGGTCAAATAATCGATGGAGGGGTCTTAAATTTATGAAATTTTGCTTTCCAAATCTCCAATAAAAAAGGAGCGACTTAACATGAATATGTTGCAAGCCACATGAATCTTTTAGGAGCAAGCAGAATACATCTCTGATAATTGTATAATAATATACAGCTGAATTTGGGCAATCGTCCTGTCGTAATGATGTTTACGTTTGCATGTACTTACAGTAGTCATTGCTGGCCCAATCACAATCACAATATTAAAAACTACACCTACCCTAGAATTTAAGCAATTTGGAATCTCAAGATCGTTTTGAAGATTTTTATATGAGTAGCCGCATTATCCGCCGGTGGGCGGGAAAATGATCGGTATAGATACGATACGTGATGCTTAGCGGAAGAAGTTTACAGGAGTATTGGTTGTGGAAGACATTTTATTAATTTAATAAAATAAACTGGAGGGCAAAAATAAGGTAATGCAAATGAGAAAGGGTTTAAGGTGCGGGGTATGAAGGATGATAATTATAATAGGGATTAACAAACAGTGGATTTTAATTTTCATTCGTAATGCTTCAATTCAAAAATTAAGGCTTCTTAATTTTTATATGTTCCTCTTCCTTATTAGTGGCCTCCAATTCTCTTTTGACGGATGCTATGATGTCGTTGTGCATCATCCTTCTCAGTAGATGATGTCGTAAGTACAGGCAGCTTAACTCTTCGTTTCTTCGTGTAGCCAGTAGTTGCTAAAACATCGCATCTTTTTCTTCTACCAATATCAGGTTTTTTTAGTGTTAGGTACTTTTGCTCATAATCCCGTTCAAATTCAACAAACAGCATCTTTTTCTTCTACCAATATCAGGGTTTTTTACTGTTAGGTACTTTTGCTCATAATCCCGTCCAAATTCAACATTACATTTGTTTCTTAATGTCTACGTGAGGCTCCCTCCTGATTTCTCATTCCTTGGGTGAAAAGGAGTGAATTTAGCTCATTCAGCTGATGGGGAAAGAACCCATCATTTTATTCGTTTCTCGATGTTCCAGATAGGCACCCTATCAAATCTCAAATTCCTAGCGTGAATAGGTGAGAATTTAGATAAGTCAGCTGATCATGTTGGATCTTTTTTTAAATTTTCACTTTTACACAAACCTTCCTCTGCAGCATTCCGATCATTTTGCAAAAAACCCCGTTCATATACGTCCATTAGTTTGAACGTGAAGGTGTTGACATTACTCATTTATAGAATAGATACAAGATCCATACGCTGAAGACGTTTTCTGACACTTCCCCAAGAATCATGAATTTGCTTATCTTTATATATATTCATAATCTATTCCCCATTTAGAGTCTGGATACTTATGTACTCCATACATATATCTATGCAAATCTGAAAATGAAAGTCCACTGTATGTGTTTGAGAGTTCTAATGTTCCCTATGCCAGTTAAATATATCTGATGGTATTATACCGTGAAACTAGTTAGTATATCTAGATTGTGCTACAGTAATTGAAATATTAGAAACGCATTATTTAGGTATTTCCTTCGTTGCCCTAGAAAGTCATAGGTACCTAGTATGCCAGCTGAGTAAGGTAAAGAGGTGATAAGTGGTGTTGTTGTTGAGTTGTAAGGTGCGTCCAAGGTGTACACAGAACGGTGTAAGGGCCCAGACCCTTGAAGGAGGGGTAGAATCAATACAAGAGAGAGCGACTACAGAATGCTAAACGCCACCCTTCTCAACCCCTCGGTCCCCTCTAAACCCTAAACATCACAACAATCCGCAAAACACACTCCACCCGCTATCATCACTCCCTCCAGACCGCTTGCGGCCAGAGAACAAAACATCATAGGTAGCAACGTATCAATATGACGGGTAAGAATTATGAATCAATGAAACACTAGTGATAGCAGACAAATCTACTCCTGCACTCACTTGGGACCTACTCTACCGCTTTGTGTGATAGGCTGAAACAAGGAATTAATTTTTCCAATTAGATTGATGTCATCATGATATTCCAATTCCTAGAAATCCTACCAATTGGATTTGAATGCAAACAAGACGTCATCAGTCAATAGCATTGTTTTATTTACATTTGGTTTCATATTTTTCAGAATTTTGATGCCTAGATAATCGTTAAATGTACCGTGGCATGGCGGACCACTGGTAACTCGTCATCACTGGCCTTGCATATCAGTTCTGAAAAATATAGAGATGAATAATTTCTTGAACAATTGATACAATTGCAACCGATGTAATTTCTTTTAATTGTTTAATACCGATCACGTGCTCTATATATTATTTATTTGTAAAATTATATTATTTGCATAATATTTATTCACATTATACATCGTACCTACTTAGGTAAGGCATTTTCCTTCCTCTGATTACTTTTTGAGTCTGTTGAAAGAATTTGTGTTTCATGCTTAATGTATTCATTTGGTAAATGAACTATGTCTGAACAGTTCTTCGCCTGTGCTAGACAAGAGGCGAGCTTGTAAGCTCAATGCGACGAGCCAGCGAACCCTGAACACTAAACACATCTCGAATAACAATGAACTTGGCAAGACCGATAACGCTTTCGCAACTCTATGTAATTAGTTTATTGTTTTATTGTCACCGTAAATACCTCAACACCTCCGAACCGTCGGCGGTACCCTTCTGGGACGCCTTCTCCTGCGCATGATCTCATGAAGCTCTCTGTTCCATCGGATAATAAATTCGAAGGAGATCGCGAATCGGAATATTAAATCAACTCTTATGGTTGAAGTGCCGTGGTGGACAAAGACGTCTCTAGCTGCCAGGAAATCCAGTTGAATAGTACTTACGACGAATTTAAGATGGGATCAATATTCGACATCAAGAAGGTGGAGAAATGAGACAGCACCGTTTACTTCTTAATAGTGCATTATATGCAGCTCTCAGGGATTAACTTCCTTGGATGTCCGAGTTACGGCCTCTGCAGACTAGGCCGAAAAACGGCAGGAACAGGACGGGACATTTATATACCACATTTACCTTAAAAGCGGCAGCCTTCCCGTTCTTTGCCCTTTCTCAAATCAGGCAGGACTGGTAAACGTCCTGTGCCAGGAAGTGGCGTTTTTCGCACTGAGAATGATCACTAATTTCCCATCCGTTGCCTGGCCCAGCCCGTTCCGCGTCTGGTGTACAGAGAGGAAAAGGACGGGACGGCTGCCACCGTTAAGATAAATTAGGTATATGAATGTCCCATCCAGTTCCTTTCCTGTTCCTGCTATAGTGTGCGGGGAACTTTTGGGGTGTGTGTTTCAAGGTAGGATAAAATTCGAAAAATCGATTATGTTTTATAGCTACGAGTATAATAACACAACTTTAATGTACATATACTCACAGATAGTGGGAGACGCTATTGGAAATCTGATTCGAACAAAAAATCTGCATTTACCTCAATAGTTCTTTTAAAGCCAAACTGAGACATGTAGTAACATGGAATCATCAAATAAGTGAATATGAGTGTTTGGGGTTTGGGTTTATGAAATACAGACGCCACACACAGACTTCTAAAGAAGTAAAATAGTTCTGATTATGGCTAGTCAATATTTTCATACATATAGGTATGTAATTTGGGACATTCTTGCACGAAACCGTCCATTTATAATATGTAAATATATACTTGAATGGAAGATTCACACCGATGAAGAATTGCCGACTCATGTTGGTTCCCAGTTGCAACCAATTGACTGACTCCATGAATTTCCATAACTCGAACAGCAAATCCTGAATTGGTGATTCGATGGTTCGCTACCACGGTTACTCATCTGATGAGCGGCCATCATTCAACAGACCGCAATAAACCAGATAGCTCGAGGCTCACAAACGAATAGGCGGTGTTTAGGCTCTCACCCGGCGTGGGCCGGGATCTTTTTCATATAAATGCCATCAAAATAATTATTGTCCAGATTCAAATTTTTATTTTCATTCTTTTTTAATTTTTAATAATAACCTGGCGATATTTCATGGGCAGCGCTGCTGCCTCCGGGGGTTTGAACCCCCTTTTCCGAACTGTGTTCTTTCTATGAAACCCCTTTCTCGTTATTAGAAAATAATTGGTGAGGTGGATCTTTCGAAGCTACTGATTTACACTCAGAGGGCGGGCTATTAACATTCCGGCTGAGGGTCGCCTAGGAATGTTGATGAGACCTCGGGCTTCCTCCTTACCCAATACATTCCAAATTAACGCCCGGGCCTGGGCTTAGCGATCGTCTTTTTCGAGTGCGGGCCATCTCAGTTTTAACAGACAGTTTCCGAACGTGTTCATTAAAATCGTGTTGGAGGGCAAACCGACTTGTCTGAACCTCTTCCATTCATGCAGCGAAGTTGTTCACTTCAACGGATCCTCGATGATCCCCACGAGACTGCAGGGGCCTTGAAGCGCATTAAGCTCCAGAATCAACAGCTGTATATTTTGGCTTTGGCTGTAAGGGTTCGCAAGTAGCACACACTGACATGAGGAACAGCGACTGTGAGAGTCAGCATAGTAATGCACAGCTTCCACGTCTTCGTAGTTTTGCATAATAATGTGTAAGGTTTTATTGAGATAAACTTAACAAATTACATTAGCTAAGATTCACTTTGCGCATGCGTGAAGCTAGTTAGTCCAAATCGTCATGGAATTTTCAACAACAGGGGGACAAGTAAAGTGTAGATGTTTTAATTAATTGCATTAATTTTACCTCTGCACCTGCCTTTATCTACGGAGGCATACTGACGACAACCTACGGATCTGCACTATGAAATGGACCTTCTTTGTTATATCATGAATTCAATATCAGTGCACGCTGATCAGCTGTGAAGGCTCTGAGCCTTTTTTGGTTCTTAATTGATTCATGATGCTGAAATCTGAAATGAATCTCCTTTTTCGAGTATGGAGCTCCATTACGAAGTATGGAGGGATTCAGATCAGCTTCGGAACCTCCGAAACTAAGACTCGCGATGCTTTTATTTAGATATATCTCCCTCAGGACACCTCGGAAACAATTACGAGGTACGGAGGCGCACTGATCAGCTAAGGGGCATCTGAATCAACTCGTATATTCTTTCCTTAATCTGCAGCATTTTTTTTTCTCGCTTAGACGTTTGCTTTTCCATCTCAATGGTTAAATACACTGCCAAGGACATGGCACGGACGCTTCCTCGTGGCCTTCACAGAATGTCACCATTCAATTTTCAGAAAAGACCGGTTCACGATGATCATGACGTTAGAGTGCTGGGCAACCAAAAACCAGAAACCTTGACTAAAATCTATTCAACATTGACGGACTTACGACTGTCACAAGAAAATTACGTTCACGCATGCGCTGAGCGAATCGCTGATTCAATCATTATGAAACTGATTGGGGACCATCTAGGGCTTAATCCACACTATTCCTGAACATTTCATTGAAATCCGATCAAAATTGTGGAAGTTATGGCTGTGGCAAGGAAATATAGAAAGACAAACGCTCGCGCATGCGCACAGCGTACCGCTAATTCAATCATGATGAATGTCGTAGGGGTTCTCAAGGCACTTTCCTTGCATCATCCCTGAAAACCTGACTAAAATCTGTTCAATATTAACGGACTTAAGACTGCCACAAGAAAATTACGTTAGCGCATGCCCAAAATGTATCGCTGATTCAATTATGATGAGACTAATAGGGTACCATCTAGGGCTAAACCCACACTATTCTTGGAAGTTTATTTAAAATCAAATCGAAATTGTGTAAGTTATGGTTGTTGCGAGGAAATGTGGACTGACAGACGTACGGACGGACAGACGGATACGAAACCAAATTTGTTCAGGAGGCCATGAAACGCAAAATGCGAGTGAAAATTTTGATTTTGGGGCAAACAAATTTTTTTCATTTCGAAAGTGAGAAGAAAGTCTTGAAGACTTGGAAGCAATACGTATGGCGATTTCACAGCTCTGAATATTTAAAGTTTGGAATGGACGTTTTTATTTCATTATTTCTTTTTTCACCACTCCGAATCCATCTTCATTATAGCTCGATAGGTGTAAAAAATGGGCCTGTTTGGCACATATCATGATCCACCTCGATATCCAACGATGATAATTTTCATCTATAAACCAGTCACTCTCGAATCAACGATTTAGACTCCGGAGCGGTTTGGTGTTTTTTCTCCCCAAATTGGATTTAAAAGTTGAGATCGCCGTTCCTAACAGACCAATCATTTTTGGTCGTTAGATTTCCTAACTTTCCGAGCGATATAAGGGCGGTAATCGCTTATTAAAAAATAACCCTCGGGCACTTCGGAAAAAAGGTAGCCAAGGAGTAAATATACAATATGAAAGAACGTCAGATCGAAGAAAAAAAACGCTGATTTATAGTTTATTAAAATAGCCACCTTATTTAGTTGGGACTGAGTGATCAATCAGGCGTCGGATTCCCTAACGGTAGCCCGCTCAGAGAAATGAGACAATAAAGAATGAAAGTGTAACAACTGGGAGATCAAGATCGTGGGCCGAGTGAAGACGATAATTGGTGCCTCCTGGAAGTTTGACCAGGTAGTCAAGGGTTCTATAATATTATCGACGGGGTTCGTTTGACGTGAACCGGACGATTTACGTGAAGGCGTGTTAGGAGGAAGGGTATACCCAATAATAATGGCCGTTTATCAATAAATCACTGTACGAGCCTCTTTTTTTTCTTACCGATCCTCCAAAGGAATATTGTCGCCCGGGGGCGATGAATCCCGACTACTTCCCATGAAGAGTGTCCACTCCGAAAAGGGATTAGGTCGATTATAACAAAGTGCTGTGGTTCATTAAAATAATGGTGTTGAGTTTACCTTATAAAGAAAACTCGGAAACTGATGTATAATTTGAAAGGCAACCGCAGAAACTTAAATGTTCAGACACAACCTACATTAAAAAACTTACGATAATGATTTACAAGCGCTTACTATTTGCAGTTGTAGAACCAATAATAATTCAGCTGTAAAGTACGGACATCTTACATTTTACCGTAATACGATAGAGCTAGAAAACTATGAAACTATAATTGTTTTTAAATTGATCCCATTAAATATTGTAATGGTTGTTTGATTCCTTGGTATAAACACAAATATCATAGTATATGCCTCAGTGTTGATGGAAAGGAAAGCTTGATTGCAGGGTACCCAAATGATGCCTAAATTGTGCACCATCCTGGTTCTGCACTTCCAGCAGCATTCCTTAGTGATTTTCTAGATTTATTCTTATATATTATTTCAAGCTTGTATAAGATGACTTATTATATATAAATCAAGCCAAGGAACTCTATATCAAACCAAGGAATTATTGCCAATACACAAGCAAAAATTATTGCATACAATAAGCAAGGAATTATTGCCAAGTAGCGTATCATTTTGGCATTACGCTGAAAGAGATCATCAACACTGCATGAATAATTCAATGAATGCTCAGGTAAGATGGTTAAATGTTATCAAAAATGTACTTCATCTTTCGGTATAATGAAACTACCTTTACAGGTTTACCATTTTTTGTGAAACATGGAAGTCAATTCCATGATTCGAAATCGAAGTTCATCATTTAGATATCAGTACCTAATATCTTCCATTACTATCCACAATTTACATCTAAACTAGAGGCCTGTTAGGGCTTGGAAAGCCCTAATCTAGTCCGTATAACAGTAGTACCTAACAGGAACTCAGCACATTATAGTAACGATATTTGTCCTACCTATTTGCGGCGTTATGTGACCTGGTGCAAAGCTAAGGCGATGTTCTTCGCAATTTCAAAGATCGTTCAGAAATAACTCTCCTAGATTTTAGTAACTACACTACGTTTCTTACTTACCGTGGCAACTGTTGTTACTGCCACAGCCTAATAAACAGAGTCTCCCTATCAAATTTCAAGTTCCTACAGTGAACAGGAAAGAATTTAGCTCACTCAGCTGATCAGAAAAGACCCCATCACTTCACTCGTCTCTTAATGTCGCAGAGAGTCTCCCTATCAAATTTCAAGTTCCTACAGTGAACAGGAAAGAATTTAGCTCACTCAGCTGATCAGAAAAGACCCCATCACAACGTTTCATACTTACCGACACTTTTGCAACTAACTTGGGGCTGTGCTGATTCGGAATTATATATAAAGACCGTTCGGAATTATATTTAAAGTTCTTCAGGTTCAATTTCTTCGTTCAGAAATAACTCTCCTAGATGTTAGTAACTACACTACGTTTCTTACTTACCGTGAATTGATGGCAACTGTTGTTACCGCCATAGCCTAATAAACAACTCTCGTTGATAAGGACCGCCTAGAACACGATCAAGGCGGGTATAGAGACGAACGGCGACACTTTTGCAACAAACTTGGGGCCGTGCTGATTCGAATGAGCCGTCTAACACTGAAATCGGACCGCGAAGTTCTTCACAATTTCAAAGACCGTTCGGAATTATATATAAAGATATGCTTAGTAAAAAATGCATTCAAGTTATACCAATGTCGGTAGGTTTCCAGAGAATTTTTAAATATTGCGATGGGTCAAACACTTCAAAAAATGAAACTTTTCAGAATGTTTTCATGGAAATACAGTTTGTGGCATCCTAAAACGATTCCTCGAGTTTTTTCATGACAGAAACTTTAATTATCACTTGAAAAAATTTATGAAGGAGGCGTATGGCTCTAGGCTATGCTCTAGCACACAATCTACCTCAACACACTACTTTCTCACCGACAGCCATCATGCTAGCAGGTTAGCTCTTGGTATGATGAGGTAGCAGCAGATTTGTGGTACCCATCCCTTTTAGTAACATCTCACCCCAATTTTCATTTTGGTTTGACCCAGCAATTATATTACTGCCCGGCGACACGTCCTCAATTATAAGGTTACTTCCTAGGTACCTGGTTAAATCAAATACCTAATTGTAACTAGAACTCATTGCAACATGCTGTATCTAATTCCAGTGATTTGGAAACCACAAAGCAAATGCCACCTCCCAACCTTCACGAATAGACCAAATAGTTATTTGATTCAAAACAGCTAGGCTTCTGAGATAGAAGCTTTTATCCATCTCTCACATTTTCCTTTTCTTTTGAGCGAAGTCGAGGTAATAAAAGTTCATTCAATGAAGCCCTATGAAGTTATGAATGCTAGCGACAGCAACTGTATTTGGACCTACAGTTGTGTATTTTGCATTCTTATGGATTTAGCCGTTCTTACGTGAATTAGTGGAGTTAGATGAAATATGAAATCTAAGAGTTTCATCAGTGTTCTTCCCCGAAATTGTGGATAACAAGAACAATTATCAACCCCGCAAAATAGGTTATATGTTACTTGAGGGGGATTAAATGGTCTGCCAGTTGCTGCAGACAAAGAGTGAAATTCCTTTGATTCGTAAGTTAAGATTACAGTTTGATTCTAAATCCATAAATTGAGAGAGTTAAAAAAGTACCTATATTTCATTACATCTTGTCGGCCAGTTGGAGCAATGGACAAGCATGTAAAGAAAGGTAGCGAAAGCGGTAGGGGACGCGGTGGCATCCGTGATTTGAATTAATTTGGGAATTTATCCCCACCCTTACGTGTTTTTGAATTGCACTAATTTCAGATCACGGAGTCGGAACAACTTGTTTTAGCTGGAATCTCTTCGTGCTCTTGCTAACTAGTGTATTAGCTTCAAGTCATCATCGCATTTTCGGTCTTTTTTCAAATAAGCATTTGCTACAGAGCATTCACAGTTTGTTTCACGGTAAATCGAATTAAATACTTATCATAAACTAGCTAAGTATACATCCCCACTACCGAATTTAACATTCATCATGCAACTCTAAGATAAGATGTTAACTTTGATCTATCAATGAACTATCACCCATTCATGGACTCCAGTTTATTCATGAACCCTTCATTGAAGCGCTAAACCTCATTCTTTCCACTCGCTATGGCCTGACCTGAGCTCAGCTCACAAGACGACGGACGTTTCTCAATGTCCTCCAATTATGGTGAGATTAACTTCACCAACCTCCAATACCTCCAGAAAAAAATGAAATAACGAGCAATTACTTCAGACAATGGGGGGTTGGTTTTGAAACCTGGGATGGCAGAGGCCCGGCCGCCCACGTACCGTTTGAGTTCAAGCAGAAAATGCCAAGGCTGTATGTTTCTAAGTTGAGAGGACTGTAGGTTCAACTATTATCCGCATTCTTAGTTTAACCCCTCCCCGTCCAACCGTCTTCTTTCCGACGGCCTTCCTTACATATTACCTGCCAAAATGTGGGCATCAATTTATGAACCTTTGATTTATCATTTCCGCCGCTCATCCGGCATAAGTCACAATGTAATTGCTTATTGTTTTCTCGTCTCTCTCGACGTTACAGTTGAACCTCCCATACATAGATTATCTAGTTATATTTTTTTGTTGAAAAAATAATCTTTGAATACGTGCTGTAAGGTATTTAAAAAGAAGGAATACAAAGCCCGATTCACGAAAAGTCTTCTCATATATAAATAAGTACCGGAAAATCTCACGCATTTCAAATAAAACTCCATCCAACTTGTTCTACAGGCAAACTATTACTTTTGATCTGAGGTGTTCTCTCTCTTCCTTCGTCTCCCTACACATACATTTCTCTCCTCTCCTTGTATCTGCTGAATCTATTATACATATCAAATAACTGCTAGGATCAAAACTTTTAAGATATTGCACTCCCAAATCTGATGAAAACGTCATAATAATAATATTACAAAAAACCTGCAAAAATTCAATAATATGATTAGTTGATAACTCCTGTAATAGCAGCTTTCAATGATAAATATTTGGATAGGACAATGGTCCAGAACTCTCGAAGAGCTCTCCAAAAGTAATGTTTTTAATAATGTTTCTAAACTCTCTATTTCC
This sequence comes from Adelphocoris suturalis, assembly GCA_030762985.1. Classification (NCBI taxonomy): domain Eukaryota; kingdom Metazoa; phylum Arthropoda; class Insecta; order Hemiptera; family Miridae; genus Adelphocoris; species Adelphocoris suturalis. The sequence continues at coordinate 106,165,566 of CM061041.1, read as the reverse complement.
TGCAGTTCAGTAGAACAAACATCCAATTCGAATGGAAGGCAAAATGGCGATTTAATATACAATGCTGTAGGGAAATATTCGATGCATTAAAACTATTATGTCATTTTCCTCGCTTGGATAGTAGCTAGAATAAATTTTGTGATAAAATATTTTAGCAACTTCAGCCGATCAGGAAAGAAATGAACCTCAGGGGTCCCCAAATTAATCAAAGCCCCCTCCCCCTCCCCCTCCCCCATACTAGTATCCAAAGCCCCCCTCCCACCATACTATCATCCGAAGCCCCTCCACAGTAGTTGTATCCTAGAGTCCCAAAGGAGCTCCAATTCAGGTCTCAGCACCATAGGTCATTCGAAATTAGTGGATGTCTATCAGTAATGATGACTAACGATAGATGGCCAACCTGGTAACTTCCTAATCATATTATTATACCTAAAGGATTGTTTATATTTGATTAACTACTTTGCATGTAGCTCAGCCGATTATTTTTAGACCGGCTTATGCAACTTACGATTTTAGCATAAACTGAGATCTTTCCAACGACTGGGCAACGATTTTAATGAAATGAAAAATGGCAAAGATACAGTTTCGCAGCAACAATTTGTTTGTAAGCGAGAACGATAATACATTTTTTCTGAAAAGTGACTTCTTGAAAGTAACGGTTTTCCGGGTTGTGTGCCAAAAACATGAATATATCAAAATAAATACGTTCTCATACTCAGTATTTCCAGAAATTCAGTTGAATAAGCAACTAATTCGAATGGATGGAAAACTGGTATTTTAATGTGCAATACGTGGGTGAATACTCAAGAGGCATCAGAGCTATTACACCTACTTCCTCGCTTGAGTAGTAGCTAGAATACGTTTTGTAGAAAAAATGCAACTAAGTATGCCTGTATCTCTCACAAAGTAGCAAAGCTAATTTTTAATAAATGGGTTTTAAGGAATTAAAGGATATGACGTTAGCAAATTTACTAAGAATTGTTGGTTACACAGAAGAAAAGTCTAAAAAGTTGAAACTAACTCGACAGTGTTGAATTCTGGAGGCACTACAAAGATGTTGTAAACACCAGAATTATTGCCAATAGTTCAAGATAACAGGATTCGATAACTGTTAGAGATAAATGGATTCATAAAATATATTATCACATTCGGATTGAAATGGTGATTGTTGGATACAGATCATCTTGTGTAGCCCTACGAATTCAATCCTAACTGTTTCCCCTCTAATTGTAAACGTCCAAACTGTTCTTCAGCAATTGTCAAACGATTTGAACTGTTTACAGACAGTTTCCCTGAGGAAAAAGTACTTAATGACTATAATGAAATGAGATCCGATCGTATTTATTAAAAATATGACTTTAAAAATGTATGAAAAAAGTCCTACCCATGTCAGTACGGCAGATATTGCAAGACGATCTATTAGGAAGAACTCAATATTTTCCAATTCGTTTATTTCACAGATATTGAGTGAGTCTAATAGTTAAAAATGAACTTTATTCTACTAGGATAACTAGTATCCGAAACGCCTACAACGCATGTACTTAACGTGAAAATTAATCTATTTCAGATTCGAGGGTAAAAACGTTGGAATAATTGAAATACTAGCTCCTTTGAAATGAAATGAAATGAAATTGTTTATATGTATAAGCCTTCCGGCGTTACAAGCTCCCTTCAAAATTTCAAATATTTATAGTTGGAGGCTGACCCTTGGGTCGAACCTTGTGAATTCTATGAATAAAGAGTCATAATTGTTTCTGAGCAATGACCGAAAGAGTTTAAATATACTACGTTTCAGTGAGGAAAAAGCACTTGACGATCCCAATGAAATGAGGTCCCGATCGTATTTATCAACTTCCTCCTCCCATGAAGTACATTCCTCGGTTTTTGCAGCGACTCGCGACCCGTCGACGCCCGTTATGTCCGGGAGACATGCCTGCCTGCCCCTCCGCGAGTTTTCAAAGACATTCGAGAGAAAACATGTTCGCGTCCGTTTAAAATAGCTAGTGCTTCTCCCGCGGGGTCGAAGGAATCCCATTGTTGGCTGTACAGTTATGAATCGTCCCCTGCGCATGAGGGAATGCCCGGTGACGAAACGTCCTTTCTGGCTTGGAAGACTTAAAAAGAGGTTAAACTTGATCGTTATGTCCTCGTAGCGTTTGTGTTTCTTCGGGGGTAATGATTGTCTTTCTTCACCAGCCCTTTCCTTTCAACTCCTTGGCCAGGGAAAAACTGCTTTGCAGCTCCCCCATTCATACAGGATGTACGTGGAGCGTTGCGAGCTGACAATGATGGAATCTCAGACGGATCCCGATCTTTTCAAACTATGGTAACTACTGGATTCCTCGTTTGCTTGTTCTCCCCCATTTTCAGCGTTCTGACCATGAGAAACAGCAATTGATACGAATCGTTCGACCGGTTGATAATCGGGAATCATAATTTACTTTTTGAATTATGGATGCAATTAGATCCAAGCTTGATGGAGAGCTAACTAGTTTTATGCTATTTGTTGACAATGTGGAGGATCCAGATTGTAGAGGTCGGTATGAATTTCTGATGAACCTTATGAGCGAGCAGCTTTCGTTTTGTATACCTTACATAGCTTGAGATCAAACATGAAAGAATGTAGTTACGCAGCGTCAATAGACTGTAAATACAAGAACGAGATAAAATTAATCTTGGGACCATTCAAGATTTATTTCCCCTTCTTTACTGTATGTTACCTAGGATGTTCAAATTGATCAACTTGATGTATACTGATAAATTTGGATTCTATACCCAAAGCCCGGTTAGCGAATTAGGTCAACGTATGTCTTCTAAACTAGGATGATTCCAATGCTCAAGAGTTTCTTTTAGTTTATTCTGAGCTAAGTAGACCTGGGGAGCTCTGAACTTTATGATTCGTTTTTAAACTCCCCAAGGCGTCTCCATTCCAAATTTGAGCTTCATAGGTTGTATAGCAAAGAACCTATCTCCAGATCTCACTCAGCTGACTTGGGGGGCTTAAGACTTCATGATTAGTTTCTAGACGTCCCAAGGGTTCTCAATTCCAAAATGTCAGCTTCATAGATTAAATATCAAAGAAATTAGGTCGCCACTACTTTAGTCTCGTTTTTTGGTGACAATATTTCATGAGAATATTTCTGACAGTATTTTGTGACAAAGTTTATGACGTTATTTTGTGACAATACTTTGGGACATTTTTCAATTTTAGGCCTCGTTAAAAGCGTATTCCTTGCTAATTATTGCGAATGTAACTGGGGATATCGATGTACTTGGAGGTTTCTTCGGGTTCTGTTTGATTACGTAGTGTGACGAATGCGCTAAACACTCTCCTGCTCACAGAGGGAAGCTGCAATATGAGAGCAGCGACTTGCATGTTGAAGCTTCATTTTGAGATCACTTAATAATCTAGAAAAAGAGAAACGAATGCAGTAAGTACTTGTGTTTCGTCTTGGCGTAAGTACTTCAGTTAATAAATTTGAAAACGAGGGATCCCAAGCCCATTCAAAGTAGTGATTTATATATTTTTCAGTTGACTGTAACATATTATCTTCTAATCAGTTATCATTCTTGCACAATACTTATTATAATGACCCAAATTAAGAGATTACCTGCGTTTTTATTCTGAGCTGGTTGTAGAATACATGTACAAGAATCTTCCATCAGCAGGTTGAGGAATTTTGAAACATCTATCACACGTTCGGCCAGCAATACGTCATGATGGCACTCATGATAGGTTCACCACACCCCCCTATTAACAGATTCCTCAAGAGGACTTCAACGTTTTTTGTCGACAGTCCGCTACCGCATTCTACATTACCATATTTCCAGTGAACTCCCCCACCCCTCATCCAGACCAAATTACTTATCTGCTCCTATTTCGCTCCTGTCTTCTGTACCCATTCCCTTCCACTACCTGTATGAATTGTATGTAATTAAACCTGATTGCTGGGTTAAATCTCGGAGGACGTATGCGATGCCTCAGGGTGGTTGGGGTTGCATAGTTGTGATGTTTTGGGCGCATACCACACTTGTTACTTAAAAGGGGTCCATAATCAAAGGGTGGACTTCATAATCAGGGGTGGGTTTGACCAGTTCCTCAGAGTTGGTCTGTACCCAAATTAACGAATTCCATAATTCTCTATAGGATCGAAAATTGACAGGTATGGTATCAATATCAATCGCTATATTGAAAATATAAATTAGTGTTTTGGCTGCTTATATATTGAGTGTAACACGGACTTATCACGCATTTATTTAATAGGTAACTAATAATTATTTATTTATTTATTTATTACTACCTGAGCAACACCCTTTCTGTTCATCGAGGCATTAATTCCATCACTTCATCTTAAGATCCAAATACATTTTGTTGTTTGAATATCATATTTTGATACGGAACATCCATTGTGTCTCCATTGCGCGATGAGGGAAAATACGTTACTCGAGTTTCTCGCCAAAAATTATGGGAGATTACGAATTTTCAGTTTTTTTTTTTTTTTTTTTTTTTATTTTTTTTAACTCGTATATTGGCGGAGATAAGCTGCAGTTTCGTAATTCGTGAGACAACCTGTATACATTCAGCAAAAAAGTCTTCGTTACTTAACCTAGGCCGATTTTAGTTTATCCCAATTGTCGACCTTTCTTATATTGGCGTCCCAGTTTTAATAATTGAGGTCCTCTAACCAGGAACAACATAAAATAAATAAATAAATAAATAAATAAATAAATAAATAAATATATATATATATATATATATATATATATATATATATATATATATATATATATATATATATATATATATATATATAGTAATAGCCTTCTACATAATTATAAATATCAACCTTCTAGTGAAATTCAGTTGTTAAACCCACCTTTTTTACATCCGGTTTGTTACACATATAATGATCTGCCACAAGACAGTGTCAAATTAATAAACAATTTCAATTAATCAATAAAATTCAATAAATTGATTAGGTAAAAATTAAAAATTTAATTTCATAATTTAAAGTCAATCAACAATTTAAACGTCAAATTTAATTTCAGTTTATAAATTCCATCCATCCCTTCTCCCACTCTTTGAGTTCCTTTCTACGGGATACTGACAGATCAAGTAGTACATGCCACCTGAAGCAGCTAAATTTTTTTAGTCCAGTCTTCCATCTCCGAGGCAGGTTAGTCGCACTGCAATGACTCCGAAATAACGTCCACTTCTGGCCTCTGGACTGTCCAAAACGCTGAGTACCAAGCGTGAGGACCAGATCCCCTTACTTTTTAGACACGTAAAAACTCTACGTCAGTGGTTTACAACGGTTCAGAAACCAAGGGACTGGACTGTAAGAAAACCCAGGGTTTCGGAAAGACGCACAGTGCGGCCGATGATGCTAAAAGGTGGCGGAGATTATTTAAGGTGACAGACTCATTGGTAAATCTGAGTTTAGCATAAAAGTGGCAAAATATAATTGTTTAGCTGTTTATTATCACATTCAACTGAGAATATAATTTAAAACAATTTTTTCCACTATTTCAAATAATTTATTGAGTTTTTCCCGAACTCTTATGAAGAAAAAAAAATCACAATGTTTCCTGAAATCCTTCAAAAATAAAATATGGTTAAAATTTCATTTAAAATTTATGAAATTTAGATTTAAATTTTAAATTAAAAATCTTTTTCAAATTCCAAAAAATGTACCTAGCTAGTGATCCTGGTCAAATTTACAAAAAGTGTCCCAAAAACCACCGAATTTTCACAGAATGTGTTTCAGGATGTCCGGAAACAAAATCTAGTTTTTGTTGAATGGCTACTGAAAGATTCAGGCCAAACTGCATTTTTGCCGTTGCACATCAGTAGAAAACGCAAAAGAATAATGAGAATGTGCAAATTTGCGCACGATCTGACTCTGGAGTCACATTCTGGTGTCCTAACTGACACACAGGGAAAAAAAACAACGTGTTGTCACGTGAATACCGCGCTTTTTTTTTAATTTTCTGATTTTTTCAGCTTTCTTGACCCAAAAAATCGATTAAGGCCGATTTAATGAAGAGAATACTTTCAATGTCTTCGGATACATAGCCTGAATATAAATCAATAGTGGTTTAAGGCTTAAATAATATGTGGGGCCCGCCACGATGAAAAAAAGTACTGGTAAAAATGCCGATCTCCAATTTTCCGACCCCCTGCACTCCTCCAGACAGCTCGAAACGATAAAACTAGTATTGCTCGTTTTTCATATTTAAATCAGCTAAAGAATCAACAACAAACCATTCGGCTAGATGCGTTTTTAATTTTTGGAATTTTCTCCACCTTTTAGCGTCATCGGCCCCACTATGCTGCGCGGCTGTCCAATACAGCGGGATTAGAATGTTCTTGTATGGCTAGCTATTTAGCCCTAGTAAGACGTAGGACGTTCCTTCCAAGGATATGGAGGAAGTGCAAACAAAAATACAGGTACACATTGTAGAAGAAAAATAAATACAGCATATTGCGTTATTTTACGATTTAATGTTATTCCTGAACTTCCTTATTGACCGGAACATGTCTATTGTATGAGAGTCATTCCAGAATCGGCCCGTGAAGCGAATGACAGCGCCAAATCTGTCACACTTTTCCAGAATCTTTACATTCTTCTAACTTTGCCATTTCTCGCTGCATAAAAATCGATAATTACCATTTTCGATTTTTGACAGGCACGCAATGAATCCCACACTCATATCTTTTCCTAGGAAGTGTAAAAAAAAAAAAGACATACCACCTGTCATTGAAGTCAAATGTCAGCCATCCTCAGCTGAATTTGAGTCAACTGAATGATGGAGTGAATCTACTGGTGGTCTCAGTCAAGGAATGTTATTGTAACAATGTGTTTTGACTCAGTGAGAAAGTAAGTGGAGAAATAAAAATTGTTCTGGAAATATGATGTTTACAATCTGGTTTGAGAGCGATTGCGTATAATATATAGTAAATTTTGTGTCCCATTGACTGCGCCAATTGTTGAAGCCCGAAAATTGTATGAACCTTGACAGAATTTGAACTCATGAGGGGAACATTCATATCCCATTTATTTGCATGAATGATCACTGTTAAAGATGCAGTGGGTCATCCCTCAAAATATTGGGAAATGTAACCTACAGGGAACAGGATTAGTAGGGGGAAACAGGGGATACTATGTTTCTCCATTGCTGCATCTTTCACCATGTTCGTATTATTTTCTTTTCTATACAACGAACCGAACATTTGTTACAGTGTGGGCATCACCCAGATTATAACTCGAGGCCTCAATAACGAACAGCGCGAAGTGAGAAATCCGCATAAGTGAATTACGATGAAGTATTGGCTGCCCTTTGTTGTCACTGACAATTACCTGGAGAATCCTGAGGAATAATATATCGTTTCGTTTCATAGAGCCCACCGATAAATAACCGACTTGGCCCCGGCCTTCCTCTAGGAACGGTGAAAGTGAGGGGAAACAAATGATTTTCCGAGGTGATTTAAATATATTTACATAAGTAACACAATAAAACAGGCATCCGTCTTCACAAATCATGCAAACAAGACAAGCATGACCGGAGGAAATAGCGAAAAGGGAGAGATCCTGTAAGTAACGGTCATCCGTCAAATTCCAACCTTAAGTCTTTTCTTTGTGATCCCTACGTTCCCCGTCTATTGTTCGTTGAAGAGGTTATCTGCATATACACAGGTGGTTCTATTTCTCTTAAAATATATCGGAAAAATTGGTTATTGATAAGTAGCAGTTGATATATTGCCAGTTTAATTCACCTGATTCAATTCATAGTAAACCGATACATTATAATAGGAAACATACTTTGAATTTGGTATGCAAACAGAATCCAGGATTATTTTATTGATATGTATTGAATACCTACTGAGTCATTATTTTCTGCGATCCCCTCTCAAAAATCTTGTTACAAAATTCAGCCCCAAATAGCATAAGAAAATATGCAATACAGTTATAAATACTTCATAGCTAATCGTCCTATGCTACTGACTTGTGAAATGGCGCGTCTCTTGGTAATGTGAAACATAACTAACGTGTTGGACTACCCACAACAGGCTATATTGATTACCATTCAACCTACACTTCTGAAATGTTGAATAGTTAACTGAATTCAGAAGATTATTTTTTTCCACTCAGCACACGCTGCGGACGTTTGTTGAGTGGAAAGGAAGTAAGTATACATGTAACTAGCTGGTTCACCCGTGCGTTGCACAGAATGACTTGAAAATACGCAAGCCCTCTTCACATATCACATTTTGGGACACCCCTATGGACCGATTCAAAAGATAACATTAAATTAGGCACTTAAATTCTTATCATTAAGGCCAACCATGTCCTCTGCATGAAACTTGGGAGACAGCCGTTTGACGAGATCGCAAAGAAAATTTTAGAACACGAAGCCGAACTCAAACATTTAGTCAATTATGAGCATTATTCACCTAAAAATCGATTTTTCTCTCTTTTTTATGAATCTCTGAGATCTGAGAGTGGTTGCAATCGTCTCAATGCTAAAAAATACTTCGAACGTGACACCTCACATGCCTATTTTCAGAATTCGGTCAATTATGGACATTTTAATACATAATGTGTTTTTAGCCTTGGCATCTCAAACCGAAAACGAAATGAAAATGAGTTGCAACAATTTCTGATGATTTCCGCTTACAACCGAGACATATGCCATCCAACAAAATTCGTTGACCATTCTTTCGAAAGCTCTCGATTTATCCTACCACATCGTGTTAACTACTGCGAAGTGCGTGGCCAACAAGCTGGGTTATGAGCATGGCTATTTGAATAACTGTTTACATTCAGGTGATCATTCTCAATAATTGATATTGTTGTATTTTTCACCTAAAAATCGATTTTTCTCACTTAATATGACTGTTAGAGACTTGAGAGTGGTGGCAATCGACTCAGCGCTGAAAAATACTTCGACTGTGACCACACGCCCTTTTGTCAAAACACCGATTTTTATCATTTTTTTGGCCACTAAATTGTAACTTTGAGCCTCAAATTCTGGGGCAATGGGATGGCCAACGAACTTGACATGTCTTTTACCCAAGACGGATTTTTTTGCGTTGGAAGGATTTTTTTACGCCGTATTTTACGGGAGTTATCGTCGGGAAATACAGCCTTCATATTAAGTTAGAATACTCCAAACATATTCGACAACTCAGATCCCCACTTGGTTTAGTGACGTTCGAAACGTTTTACCCCCTCCCCCTCCATTATGGGTCAGATTTGAAAGAAGTAGTCTGACTTGAATTAGAGTAATCCAAACATATTCGACAATCAAATCCCCAGTTTGTTCAGCGATGACTAAGATACCCCCCCTCCCCCCTCTTTGCTTAAAACACCCCCCATGTGGCAGATTTGGAAAATTTCAAGAAGCCTGTGATTTAAGTTAGAGTAATCCAAACATATTCAACCAATTAGATCGCCAGTTCGTTCAATAGTGTCCAAGATACCACATTTCACCTCCTCCCCATCCCCTCCCCTCTGGCTCAAATTCTAAAAACTTCAAATAGCCTATAATTTAATTTGGACTGATACAGACATTTCCCACTCCTGTAACCGTGAAAACCGGACAAAAATACGGACACACAGACAGACAGACTGGCAGCGAAAAATTGAGAGAATGATACCAATCGGCTACAAATAGCATGAAACGGAAAAGAAACGCAAAATTTCATGGTTCCAATCATTGTACAGACAGAAATACTTAAGATTTTATTAATATATATTAATATGTGGAACCATCCACGTCTGGTGTGTGAATTTCAAGTCAACCTACTTTTTTCCTAAGCAACCTACGCTGCTGGCTAATGAAATGAGTCTTCCTCGAAGGTGTGACATATTATATATTAACATGAGGAACCGCGGGCTTTCTTCTTCACAATCCACACACACTGCTGATATGAGGAATGATGATCCTCCAGGACACCTGGAATATATCTTGTTAATTTAGGGAACCATCTGCGAGTCAGATGTGTAAATTTAGCAGTTGAATACTGTAACATTCAAACTATGCTGCTGAAGAGAGCATGTTTTCTTGGAGAACATTTGGTAAACGAGTAATATTCGTGGAACCACTCACATTTTGTTGATTAATTCAGATTACCACTTCCTATTCTGCCTTCGCTGAGAACATTTCAACTAGGCCCTGTTCGCAACAAGAGATATAACAACGTGGTGAACCATACATATCAGCTGAGTGAGCTTTGATGCAAACATTTTTCTTTTTCAACCTAAACTACTGATCGTGTAAGCTTATATAAGCAAGACACTCATTAAAAAAATCGTTATTGCAACTTTTATGACATGTAATAACTTTTATAATCATACCTGTAGCTGTTTTGACTAAATTTTAACGACGTTTTGTGGATACTGAAGCTATTGAAATATATGGAAAATTTTTAAAATAATAAGTCTCTATCATTTTCTTTTTCGAAATCCGTTTGGAAGCCTTCGAAAAGATTCCTGGACTTTGAGTTATAACTATGTCTATTCGATAATCATATCAGTGTAAGCTAAGAATCGAATTGAGGATGAGGGTTTGCGACTGATGTAGATCTGGGCGTTTTTCTTATAAGCCTGCATTAACTTCGTGTTAATTTTTTTAAATCATATAAAACAACGTCGGAAGTTTGAAAAACAGTTTTTCTGCATTCATTCGTTGGATTACTAAGTAGTATATTATTTAATAAACCTATTGTAGAAACTAAGCTGTCGAGCTATCGGGGATCATTAGCTCTTTATTTAGTTATCATCAACGTGAGAGTGGACTTCGCCAAAACTGACTCTTCGGCTGATCCTCAGCGCTTTTCATTTCCTCGTGACCCCTATTCACCCAGCATAGATCTACGAAACTCTGACCTTGATAAGGCAGTCGAAAATCACCTCTTGTCTCGATCACCCCGATTCCGAGTTGACTTTTCATTTCCCTGAATTGAAGACGTTCTTCACATTATTCATTATTGCCGTGCGATCCCCGTTCATTGTTTCTGTGAATTTTCGGACATGCCTACAACTGAACTACCTCATGATTGTCAATTTAATAAGGTCAAATCTTCACCATTTCTCATTCGTCTGTTTCGGCTGTTTTTCGTCTACCACGTGCAAAAATGACTTTTATAATTATTAACATTAACTTCAAAGACCCATTTTTTCTTTTTAAATTCTACTAATCTTAATTTCAATAACAATGGTAATTGAGACTGGTAGAATTTGAAACAGAAAAAGTAGACCGTTATTACATGTAATATTACAATCCACTAAAACTTAGATTCTGTTTTTTAGTCCTCAAATCCTCATACCTCAAATCCTTGTGCAATGCACTCAACGTAAATGTAATTTGACTATTTTAGGCATTTGCTCAAATGTAGTTAATTGCCAAAATATATTGTGTATTACATGAAAAAACAAATCAATGAAATAACCATTGTACAAGCTTCATTCAATTCTCTTAAAACTTTCTTTAATATTGCTTTTCGTAGGCACTTAGTTCGTCGAAAAAGTAAAATACTCAATCGTTGTGCAATAATTTCCAGCGTTTTTGCTCTCTTTCCGTCGTTCCTTTTATGGGGTCCTCAGTCAATTTTTCAGTACCCCGAGAACCCCTGTTAGCTCCCACTTTTTTACAAATTGAACGTTTCGCGGCAGGAAAAAGTGGGGTAGGACGGTCCGACCACCGATTGTCCTCCTTCCCATAAGAACAAAACAATAAGGTGCCGGGTGATTTATACACGTCCTCTGCCTCAAAGGAAGCGGACAACCCCCCCCCCCCCCCCCCCTAACAGCCTTTCCGTATATTTCTTTCTTTTTCTCTCAATTTTATTTTTCGTAGGTTGGTATGTCGTGTGTGTTTTTTATGCCGACGTCCGAAGCTCTTGAACCGGTAGCGGTAGCTCTGGTGTCCCTTCGCTATAAATTACGGCCCAATAAAATAAAATGACAGTCCGCACAATAGTGGAGACCCGACGGGCGGGCGGACCTACGCGGCTTACCTTGTAATAATGTAGTCTCGTGTGCTACAATTACTTATCTACATATGGTCTAGATTTTGGAGAGGATGTTGGATGAAGGAAATTCTATTGTAGCTAGATTAACCAAGATGAATCCTTATACCTTCACTCCCCAACCCCATTTAACAAAACTGAAGCAATGTTTCAGATCTTTGACTGTGTGCATTGGGGTTACTCTTTCTAAGACACACAAATCTGGTATTCACTTCCAATAACGAAAAATATTATATCTGTTCGTTTGTTACTAGCAGCAGAATAAAGTTGGTATAGTGTCTGTGTGGCTGTTAGAAAATCTGATTAGGTTTTTATATCAGCATATTTTTCCACACTTGTGTCTCTCAATCATCATCCGAGTTTGATGAAAATGAATATCAGAAGAAACAGGCGCTAGATATTCCCCAATGAATCGCATTGTAAAAGTGACCACCCATTGTAAGTCGTTTCTCAACTTATGTTTCTCAAAATTAGTGTAACATATTCATATAATAAAGCTCACAATCAAAGTACGTTTTTCCAGCCCAGCCCAGGAGGCTGCTACCACAAAGAATTTCTCCTTACCCCCACTTCACAACTCTGTGAGGGGGGGGGGGGGGGGGTACTAAGGTGAGTTATAAAAAGCTGGAGTAGCCTACTTTGGACATAATTTCTAGCACATTCAAACCCTACTTCTCTTTCCCTCCTCCTCCAGATTCTTCTGTCCTCACTTCACGAAGTGACAGTTTAATTACCGAGATGAAACAAATCACAACATCCATACTCCTTTAACCAACAGTTTCAGTTCCGTGTAGTATAACTCCTATCGACCAATTGCTTCAATACCAAGTAGAAAGTCTTCTCTAAGCCAACGGTTTCAATAACTGGCTACATTTCATATTCACCGGTGGTTTCAGTACAGGGTGATTTTTCTTCGACACCCAACGATCTAAGTACCGAGCTGAGAACATAAATTTACGTACGTTATGTCTAAAGGAGACGGTTTTTATGTCAGGATAGTAAAATCTGATTTCTCAATTCTTTATTCATAGCTTGACTTACTAAGCTCATATGCGTCCATTCTCCACACCAAAAATCTCAGCGAATTCGAAACAATTATACTATCCTGAATTCAAAAGCTTTCTCCATTATCATCCGATGTCGATTAAACAGACAAGTCGATTAGTACTTACACATTGACGCCTCGGCTTAACTATTCTCTTCTCGAGTCACATTTGCTCAGCACTTTTTCATAGTGATTAGTCGAGCCATAACCACCCTCAAATGTCTCTAGACGTCTGTGATCATCCTTTGCCAACGCCCCACAAATCGGAAAAGTCGTCGACCGCCCCCGGACAAAAGGCCTAACCTTCTTCAGAGCGATAAAAGAATAGAATCCTTCGGAGATTCGAATCCGGGTCTTCCACATAAGAGCCGATCCTCTAACCACTACTCTATCAAACTTTTGATAAAAATAGATACTTTGAATAAAAATAGATGTTTTTAAATTCATCTAATTTTTTCGAATTCGTCGTACTTATGAGCATGGTAAAGAGGAGGCGTCGATGTGTGCCAAAAAGCTAAGTATTAAACAGTCGGAGGTAATGCTAGTAAGCCGTTGGCACTTCCGCTGAATTTCCAAGTGAAGCTTGTTACGCAAGACGGTTCCATACGAATATTGTTTGCATGGAATTGATTGTATTCAGTCCACAAGCTCAAAACTGACTGGTATTAATTCCAAAATTCCCATCTGATTTCTGTAAAAAGTTCATTTAGATGGAGCGTAGACGGTCTCAATTAATTTCGTTGGTGTGGAATAATTAGCAGTTACTGCGTATGCGCTAAAAAATAAATCGTCTCAGTAGCTTCCTCATTTCTCACCCAATTTTTACGAAATTTTCATAAATTATACAGAATTTGCCATGGCCTTCAAGTAATTATTTTCAATGCTGAACGATTAGTGTTTTGATGAATAATTGTTTTTCTCAACCAACTTCCGTTAAGTGTCATATGTCCTAAGTCACCATAGTTTGTCAAGCTGGTTATGGATAAATTACGGTTTAGGGATTGCTATTAGATCCCCCTATCATGGCGGTTACCGCAACTCGGGAGTGAAACCTAATGAAACGTTTCCGAATTGCTAGTTACTCCCCGCAATATAACCAACCCTACTTGAAACGATTCCGAAAGGACCCAGATGCGGCTAATCCTCGTCTAATCAACACCCCATGATTCATCTTCATCTTTCCACCCCTTTCGTTCCTAGAAACCCATGCAAATTCGCCGATTACCCTTTCCCCTGTCTATATTCCTCTTCCCCTTCCAAAACTTTCCGTCAAAACCCCGCTCCTAAATCCGCTTCTGTTCATTTATTTGTCTTCTCCGTTACTTCATTGGTAAACCCTATCAAACCCAGACTGCTCTCTCGGTCTTATTTCCGAAAACCCCCGACCGCATAATTGGCTACAAATTGGTCCCTCCTTACCACCCAACCGAAAGCCTTTCCTTTCGGCAATAACAGCGGCGGAAACTTCCATTTGTTATAGGAGTTTCCGTTGTGCGAAGCAATACAGAACGCTATTAATAACTTTTGCCAGATGCGTCGGAGATCCGATAAATTAGGCCCAGTCTCGATTTTCGGGTACAAATTGGTGGTTTAGGTAAGAAATTACTCTTCCCTGAGAAGGATGCCCTGATTTTCTTGAGTGAGCCCTTCTCCACAGCAACCGATGACTAATCGATTTTTGCCTAGCCTTTGGATTCCATATTCTCATTTTTGTACAGTGGATGGTTATTCAGGTTTGTAACAAAAGATTCTGCTCTCAAAGTGAAGAAATGGTACTTAAATTTACTGTGAGTTTTCAGCACAGGCTTAGTTATCAATAAGTTGAATGCTAGAAAGGTACCAGCATCATGGGCCAATAGCCATGATGGTCTTAGGGTTGTGAGTGATGAGCCAAGACCTTCAAAATGGGGCCCTTATTTGGGCTAAATCTGTCATTTATTTCAACTGGTGTGGCATTTATTTTGACATATCTATGTGTCTGGCACATGCACGGAAAACTGCACTAGAAAATTTGTTTTGTTGCGAATAACTGCTAACAGATACTTTTGACATTTTCATGTCTTTACTTTGGCACATAAACTGAACAATCGCCACAGAAAATCATTATATAAAAAGCGTTACAGTGTTTTTTATTATTCTCGCTTACAACCATATCGTTTAGGTAATTGGGTATTTGCCATTTTTCATCGAACAAAAATTGTTCGCCAGCAGTCGTTGGAAATATATCACTTTATGCTAGGATCTTACACTATCTTTTAAACCGTTTCGAAAATAAAAGAAGTTGAGCAACACGTAAAGTTATTAATGAACTATAAACAATCCTCGAGGTATAATAACATCGTTTGGTAGTAACCATTTTTTTTTTTTTTTTTTTTTTTTTACAAACAAGTGCTGTAGTTCGAAATCATTCTTTCTTGGTCTGTACCTACAAAATTCTTTTGACCCAATGCGGTATCATCATTTTCTAAGAAAATACAACGAAATGGGAAGTCAGAAAAATGATTCGACATTTCAACTATAATCAATTTTATGTTAAGTAGGTACCTTAACACATTTATAGAAATACACTCAATGAGTACGGACTTGAATGTTATTCTTACTTAGTATGTATGTAGAATATACACATTCAATTGCAGTAGGCCACTTTGCATTGCCCAGTTAATTTAAAGAAGTTTTGGATTTTAGCGAATTTTCATAGAAAATGTTACTATTGCAACGACTCGAAAAATTTGAAATTAAAAATTTTTGAAAAATTTAAATCCTTTTTGAGGTATTCTGAAACGATATCTGAAGTTTGCGCTTTTTCATATATATACCTATATAATTTGGTGTTTGGTTGACTGGTGATATGGTGATATATATCTATATTCGGGATATACTGGTCATTCAACCTCCCGAATATATATATATATATATATATATATATATATATATATATATATATATATATATATATATATATAACTCTCCTTAGGATTGAGGTAAAAATCCGGTCTTGTGCCAATAAATCAAACTTTCTAAACGAAAGGATGAGTTTGTTGGCCAGCACTTTTTTGAGCACATTAAATTATCCAAATTAAAAAAATGTACTAAAAAAACCACTAAAAATGGTTAAAAACGGGTAAAAATCGTTATATCTATATTTTTTGGTAGTAAAAACGTTATATTTATATTTTTTGGTAGATAATTGCTCAAATATATTTTATTAACTATAAAATAGAACATTCAAAAATGAATGTACAAAATTTCTACATGTACTTCGTACAGTTTAATGTACTTAAAATTCATTAAAATTCGCTAAAATAACGATAAAAACTGCAAAAAAGATGGAAATTTAGAACCTCTATTAGAATCGGAGACTATTATTTACAATACGTTTTATGCCTAAAACTAATAGTCAACAATTTCCTTGCACTCAAAAAGCTCAAATTTCAAAACAATTTATCATTATAAAATACGATAGTTTACGAAAATTTGCTCTTATGATCATGCTGCACGACTGAACTTTTATTAACATGTATCATGTTTTAGCCCTGGGGTCCTAGCAATTTTTTCGAGTCAATTTTTTTCCGCGCACGAAACATATATTGCTAGGGAAATGGTACTTCGTCGTTTTTCATCCCACAAAATTCGTTGACCATTCGTTCGAAAGCTCTCGATTTATCCAACAATATTATGTTAACTACGGCGAAGTGCGTGTCCAACAAACTGAGTTATGAGCATGGTTATATAAATAATTGTTTACACACAGGTGATCATTCTCAATAATTGATATTGTGAACATGATTGCAACCGCTTGTTAATTTCTGATGTTTTCATAGAATTTCGAATCAATATCGAGGAGAAAACATGATACATGGTTGAAATTTTTGGTTCTAGAACAGAAATAAGTTTTATCACTTTAGTTTTATAAATAATAATTTATAACCCGCAAGAACAAGATACAAGACAGACCATGAATTTAAAGGACCACGACGAGCCTTGCATTTCCTGGAGTGGAGACGTGACACCAACAGTACTTTTGAGACGTCATCAATCCACACTATATTTGCTAAATGAATTCAGTTAAAAGAAAAGGTTGGCACTATGAATATTGTGGTTCGTGAGAGCTAGATTGTGTTCAATAAAATTTTACTGAAGTTTCCCTGACCAAAATTTGTTCAACACTAGGTTGGCCAGATCTCAATTTTATAAATGCCCTTTAAAACAGTCAGTTATCTTTGGGGTGAGACTCTAAAATTCAGAAAATCGGGATATATATCCTCTTGTAAACCGTAATTCTGTCGCGATTTAGAATTTACAACCTTGAATTCCATTCGTAATCAGAGATCAGGTAAGCCGTTGACATAGGTAGTAGTTCATAAATTTGATTGAAAACCTCTAGGTATGGCACATTTGGGATACACTTGCTAGTATCTAACTGAAGAATCTGATTTCGTATATTGTACTTTTAGCCCCGTTTAAACTAACCGAGTATCCTTCTAGCAGCGAGCACCGAGGAGCAAGAACACGATGGAAGGGGTATTATTAATGTCTTTACCCCCCTAGAACGGTGTGCGATCCGTTATTTGCGTGCATTCGTGGGTGATTCGACAAATCGTTGCAAATCGTTACCTTGTTGTAATTGCTGCTTCCATCCTGATTTTGGACGATTTACGAAAGAAGTTGGATAAAAGTAACATACCCAAAACGTGGGAATCTCCTCCTATCGCACTAAGCAAGCAAGGAATTGATTTTGGTGTTCACCATTTAAGTGTTGTTTGCAACTCCCCGGCTTCAGTGTACTGGGTGATTTTTTCATTTCATTTTTATATTTTGTTATTGGGAGAAGAGAGTACTTGGGAGAAGCTCTACTAGATAGCAGATGTGAGGGCGTCTAACTTGAATGAAAAACTTTGGGTTAAGCGGGGGTTTATTCCAATACCACAAGAAACGTCAACGAGTGATAGGGAGACTGTAGAAAAGGAGGGAGGTCGCACAAGAAAAGGGCACCACGACAAGTGATGTGGACGCGTGGGGTGGAGCGGCCAGCCAATTTAAATTTCGTGTTCTTCCATCGTCCGAAACGTTGTACTCGAAAAAAGGGTGAGTTATGACTAGGGAGATCCGATCGAAGCCCTTCGCGTTCCCCAAGGGACACGGAAAACCTGTTCGAAACCTTCCCAAAGGGCCTTCCGACGCTAATTATAAATATCCGAGAGAATCAAGTGTCGGAACGTGACTTTATTAAACGTTTCCGCGCCCGCCTCTCCCCCATTGCGGTCTGACAGCTGTCAAATCCGACCGAAAACGTTAAAAGGGATAAACCACTTTTTTTTTCTCAAGAAATATAGTCGAGAGGGTTTGGTGGGGTGTTTGGGGGTTGAAAACGCCGAAGGTGACAGGCGTTGCGGGGCTAATGCGACCAACCCCTACTAACAACGACGGCGGCGTGACGAAACGTCTATACGCGACTGACTCAGACAGCGACCCCTCCCTCGACCTCCCGCCGCAACTGTCACGGTATCGGGAGGAATCGATTTTGTGGGATTGATCCGATTTGTAACTGCGAAATATAGACAAACCTTAAAACTCGTAATTTGGAAGGCGCATACTTATTCAAGTGAAAGATTTAGGAAGTATAGAAATGTCTTGCAGACGAGTCTGCAACTCCGAAACAGCCTTTTCACATCTTGACGCACTATTTCTCGGCATCCTCATATTTTAATGTTTATCATAAACATTAAACGGAAACCTCTTGCGAAGAACAGTATTCCTTGAACATTTCAATGAATCGAATGAGCCCACCCGGGTCGCTATATTTAAATGCTTTTGCTCTCCCTTAGAGCATAAAACAGGAAAAAAACGTCTGCCAAGTTGGGTGTGGCACATAGCTTCCTCGTTCACCTATCATCCTCTTCAAACTATCATCAAAATTTAAGCGAACTCGAACGACTAGAGAGTGAAAAGATGAGACATGATGGAGTTTACGCAGAATGAAGTATTGATTTGGCAACAATAAAACTGATAGGGGACCATCTACAACCTAACCCGCGCATTTCTGACAGTTTTATCGAAATCGGATGAAAACAGTGAAAATTAAGGCCTAAGTATTTCACCTAGGCGCATGCGCAGTAGCTATTAATAATACAATCATGTTGAAGTTGATATGGGATGTTCAAATCATTATCTCCTAAATATCATCAAAATTTGAGCGAGATCGAATGACTAGGGCGTGAGAAAATGATGCTTGGTAGAATTTACTTTTGCCCATGCGCAGAGTGATATATTGAGTCAAGAACGATGAAACTGATAGGGTACCGTCTATCTTTTAGCCCGCACATTCCCTAAAAATTTCATTCAAATCGGATGAAAACTGTGGAAAATAAGCTTGTTGCCAGTAATTGCGGACACACGACAGACACACACACAGACAGACACGAAACCAAAGTTGTTCGGAATGGTCTAAAACGTAAAATGCGAGTGCAAATTTTGATTTTGGAGACCAAAAATTGTTTTTCTCCAGAAAGTGAAAACAATGCTTCCGCTTCCTATAGGTAGACTCAGAATCAAAAAAAGATTGACCAACATGAGTGCGGATTAGAACTGTTGTGAACATACCTACTAGCGAAATTCATCTTAACATAAACTACGATAATCTTATCTTTCAATAACTATAGTCACCTATATAACACAGCTAAATACAAACTGATTGACAAGTGAATTGCAATAGATATCATATTCAATGTCAATAATTTCTACTCAGTAGGTGCCTTCGTCTATGCACTTATATTTGGGAAATGAACCATAGACTACATTTAGTAACTAAATACACGTACTAGTCACCAGCGTAGGAGAAATATTTATACAGGTATGACAAATCTTGGTGTGAAATTGTGCTAATTTTCAACAATAGCACTAGAATATAGATGACAACTTTAACTATGTCGCTATTTTGAGAAGTTGAGACAGACTAGAAGGAATTGTCTGGTGGTATATGCAGGCATTTCTCGACGAAGGTTTAATTTAATGAAGCTGAGGAAAGCAGAACAAATAATTAGGGTTGGCAATGAGGGGTTTGGGAAGGAAGGGGTCGGGTTAGTAAGCTACGGTCTGGTGGAGAAGGTAGGTTGGGGAAGCCAAGCCATACATCTTGTAAGTTGATGTTAATTAGGCGCGGGTAGCTAAAGGGCCATTGTTGTTGATGAAGGCTCCGGCCCTTTCGCATCAATCATCGCCAACTGCGGCTGCGATAACACCAACTTCGGGCGCGGAAGGCGAACGGTTGAGATGGCAGCAGGACGGAGGGGATGGGAATCGAGAGAGAGAGGGCGAGAGCGATAGAGAAAGAGAGAGAGAGAGAGAGCGATAGAGAAAGAGAGAGAGAGAGAGAGTGAAAGAGAGAGTGGTGGGGAGGGGAGAAAATGGCACTCGACTGCTTGCCTCAGCAACAACATTTCAGCATGACATCGGAAACAATAAAAGTACAGTTAGACTAAATCTTCCACTTGGTCTGTGTAGTTCGATTAATCTCAATAACCCCGTACCTAACTCTAATAATAAAGTTATTTCAACGGGAATAATGGGGCTTTACCTCCAGATGGGCTGAAGGCTTGAGATCACTCGTCAGCATTTCATCAACTCATTGCTGTTATATCACTTTATAGTAGTTCATTCATTATAAATGATCTGATGGATCATGATTACCGTTGTCGATTTCGCAGGAATTATATTTTGTGTTTTTCGAGATGAATCTTTTCTTGAAAACTCACAGCTTGTATTCACGATTGACGTTTAAGAAGATAATTTTTCGTTAGTTAATTAAGTTGAACCCAAAAGGTTGTGATTCAATAATTAAAAGTATTTGCACTTAGGCTAACTACGAAAAATCATTTTAAGGAATAATAATTTTTTTCTATAATTCAGATAGACATTCACCCGATCATTTGGGCTTTCTGTTCAACACTATACTCCTTATTCACAAATGAGGAGTGTAAAAACGTGTGTTTCCAATTTTGTCAATTTTTTTAGTATTACCTATATTACACTACTTATTTCATTGTAATTGTAATGCAACTACACAAATAAATAAATAAATAACACCACGTAACCTGTCATACTCGTATACCATTTTTGGGAAATGTTCTGGGTTAATATTAATATACTGCGGATTTCAACGACGAACGTTCGGGATGGTGGGGGGGGGGGGGGGGGGGCTATAATGATCATAGTATAGCGTGAAGTGGAAGGGGTGGACACTGCAATTCACTGCTCACCGCAGCAACAACAATGTAATATATACAGAGAAATAACTGATGCAGCAAAATTTCGTTTTTGTGGTTCTCTGTTAATGTTTATACATTTTACCTATTAGTATTTCCAACATTGATATATTCATTGAAGGAACTGTGTTTTCTGTCTTTCAGGAATCTCGGCCTGAACAAGTACTACTGCTAAATGATGGGAAGTAGAATTTTTAAAAATTGACTCAAATAAAATTTGTTGTTGGAAGCTCATTATGTTTGTTTTTACAGTTTATAAGAAAAATCTTTGTACGGTATAATCATTATCATAAGCGAGCCCTTTCCTCAGTTCAAACTAAAAAATTAAAATAGAAGAGAAAGCGTGGGTTATAATGGGATGGATTATCAAGAGTAATGTAGCATGAGAAGTGGTGGATTAGCAAATGCTGTAACGATGTATGACGTTACGTAGATATCTCTAATGCCGAATAAAATTAGATTCGGCTTAAAAAATTATGAATAAGTGGACACAATAATCTTTTTCCTCTACTGTTTCTTATTCCGCTGATAGTTTCATTTTGACATTTCATGTCTTTGCTATGGCACACAACCAAATTTTCGTTATGTCACGTTACGTTACGTAACGAAATATGCTCAATTCTAATGATTTTCGCTTACAACCGAGTCGTTGCTAGGGAAATGGTACTTCGTCGTTTTCCATCCCACAAAATTCGTTGACCATTCGTTCGAAAGCTCTCGATTTATCCAACCATAATATGTTAACTACTGCCAAGTGCGTGGCCAACAAGCTGAGTTATGAGCATGGTTATGTGAATAATTGTTTACACACAGGTGATCATTCTCAATAATTGATACTGTGAACATGATTGCCACCGCTTGTTAATTTCTGATGATTTCATTGAGCTGGTGTTTCGATGATTTGATTCTCAGCAGGTGATCCGAATATTGCGAGAACGGTTTGATTTTAGTGAAGCGGTGGTTAAATCATTTTAATAGGTAATTTCTATACTTAACACTCTAGGAAGCTGTAATTTCGTGTGTAGCCTCTTTAGGACATTTGCTTGACGATGCCCAGGGTCCGGATCAGCTGAGTGGCTCTTAGAGCTTGCATACGAGTCTGCAAACTAAATACATGAAATGTCCCAATGTGTTGCAGACTCGAATGCAAGCGTTTCTGATTTTGTTCTTAAGATTGATAAGATTGATAATTTTAATTTATCAATTTCTGATGGTTTGTTCTATTTCGCTAAAAAGTCCTATTGCTATCAACGAATTCACCCTGCGGTCCGATAGGGGAAATGGGTTATCGGAGCTCCGCTGGCGACTGTCATGCATGCGGCAATAAAGGTTTTGATTTCTTTAGCAGAATTTCTTGCATTTCCCACAAGTTATCAAAATCCTTCAACTACTAGGGTAGTCTCAGATACAAAACATGTTTGATGTAGATAAGGGCGGGGCTCTGTCTTATTAAACAGCCCTATTAAACCTCAATTTCTTACTTGAATGATATGAGAACTACGTTCTCCACTCAAATAGTATAACGGTACCATGTTTCACATTAATTTCTTATACGATTTGCTCAATCCGCACTCGGGAAATGACGAATGTATTTAATATCATCCCACGACCAGTTAGTTAATTATGGATAACTGTTCTATGGGTACCTCAGGAGTGCCTATAGGAACGCATTAGGGCGAATGCCGAGCTAATTCAGATACTCACACAGTACACAGCAGTGGCGTTCATTTAACTCACATATGGTGATGATTAGAGTTGTGTTAACCCTCCACGGACTTTATACCGGTCGAAGTGTACCAAATGTGGTAGTTACAACTTACCTAAATTCACGGACATTATTTCAGTTCTTCCAATTTATATATGAAAATCACACATGGTAGTGACTAACCCCAAAACAATCCCTAATAATTGCAGATACTAGGAAATTGGAGAGAAACATTAGCCATCCATAATATTCTATAACCTGAATTATATTTTGCCATCCAATTAAAAAATCCTGTTAAAATCTGTTTAGACTTCTCTAGAGAGACTGAACATTGGATAATTAAAGACAGAGGTCGGTTTGGTTTCCTAGTAGGTCAGAGATTAGTCATTAACAACGGGCTAAGCCGGATTAATGAAAGTACTTAATACCGACATAAAGTGCATCTAATGCATCATTTAGCAATTGATGGGTTATTCATCGTTGAAATTATCATCTTGGGAAATGGAGTGGTATTCGTCAAATAACGAGGGTGTTGCCTCCATTTTCTCTTACTTGATCGGCCATTTTGCCACATCCGGATTTAATGGGGTCCCCAAACAGATGATTGAGAACTCATCGCGATAGTTGGGTTTATATCGATATCAGCAGACGGTGAGGGAAGATATGGAAAGAGAGGATGCTGGGTGGGGGATAATGATGTGGAGGGGGGTGGGGGTGGAATGATGCGAGGGGTACTATGATGGGGGGGGGGGGGGTTGATGCGGAAGGGGTGATCACAGGTTGGGGAAAAGGGGGGGCTAAGAGCGCAATCTCTCCACCTTCTATGTCTCTAATGGGGAGAGGAGCTCTCGTCTCTGCGCATGCATTAATTAAACACCCCTCCTCTCCTTCCACCTACGCGGCCCTATCAACACCGTTCGGGGTCCCCCAAAGTGTTCCCTCGTGTGTCCCTTCAACCCTTTGACTGATCCATCTCGTCCTCGCCGAACACTCCTCCCCCATCATCGTCCTTAGAACACCCCCTCGTCCCTTTAAACACCCCCTTGCCCTTAGAACACCCCCTCTGACCCTTAGAACCCCCCCCACCCCCACCCGCTCGGAGAATTCCTCTTCTCTAAAGTCCCTCCGTTATCAACTCGCTCTCACCACCACTGATAACTATGTTGTCCCTCGGTGAAATCTCCCTTGGTTACCACAACTTCTTCTTTCACACTCCCTCGTTCCACAGTAAATAAATTAACTTTTACCAGATTTCATTAAAATGTAAATAAACTGAATCTCCCGCTTCTACTCAAAAATTAGTCATTTCGTTAGATCACTACGAAACCTTAATTCTAATTAAGCATCATTCCTCACTTGATATTCATATCAAGCATATTTTTGATATTTTATAAGCACATTTTGTGACAACATCCTGAATATAATATCAAATGAAGGGTCGCGGGAAATAACGATCAGAGTCAATTCTTCACAAATCTACAAAATTCAAATGTAATATTTTGGGTTTAGGGTAAATAATTCTCAACTCCAAATAGGTAGTCGTTTCATAGAAAAAAAAAAAAAAAAAAAAAAAAAAAAAAAAAAAAAAAATTAACGAAGAAAACAAAATCAAAATGCCTTACGGGAATGGGAAAAACTTATTTTTCCAGAAAACTGCTCGACCTTGATCTTTATTTATTGGACTCTGATCTTTTTTAGCCTTCCGCGCACGGACTTTGATCGTTGTTTCATGACACCTAAAACCTTTCCCTCTGTATTTTGACCTAACCTTTATCATTCTCTCCCTCCAAGATGGCACCACTATCTCATTTCGGACCAAAAACTGACTCTGATCCTTCTTTCCCGTGACCCTTCAAATGCAGATCTCTGTTCCACCATCAGAATATGCAATCATTTGATGCAATGTCTGAAACAACTTTTTCTACTAAAAACAATTTTTTTTCAAATTTTAGAAAATATTTTCAACATTTTTACTATATAATAATGTTAGGAGCATTCCTCCGAAAAATCATCGTTTTTTGTATTTTCCTGAGTGTGAGGGTATCTGATGATGTACCTAACAATATAAAGACTCTGACGTTCGTCTAAAGCCTCAATCCATATTGGCGAAAAATCCTAAATACCTGGATAACTCCACTTTTTTACATCGGCTCCGTACTTTTCCTCCCTCGATGTCAAATGCTCGAACTCAAATACTGATTTTTACAGGATGTCATTATTAGTATGTGATGCCAATAGGGAATTTATTGATTTATTCATTTCCTGAATATGTTCCAATCTTGTTGAAGAGTTTTTTTTTTCCACAATGCGAAGGGTGAATTTACAAAACAATAAATGAAAAATAACTAGGAGGATGGGAGGATTGACTTACCCGACCCCGGCCCTAGAGATCATAGAAGTGTAGGGAGGAGGATGAATAATTATTGATTGATGGACTCACTCTAAATTAATTAATAGGATACAAGTAGGCCCGTAGGGTTTTCTGGGGGGAATGAGAGACCAATGGAAGGAAATGTCCCAATAGATTGATCACCAGCTGAAGTAAGAGCCTGGGTGTACTACTGAGGGTGAATAATAACAGACTTCTTAATGAGTTCGGATAATTTATCCGACTTCTTGCCCTGGTTACTCGACATATGATAACGTGCAGGTTAGGCGTTTCAATGTACCGTTTCTCATGCGATTAGCAAAGTTAAGCAACGTCGAGCGTGGTGAGTGCTTGGTGGGTGTCCACCCTGGTAATGATCTCCCGTTCAAGTAGTTTTTACGCTTCTGTACCGCGAACCCATCTCCACTCAAGGAGGGAGGCAATGAGTTGCTTTAAGCGAAATCATCAGAACGAATTCAGATCCTTCATTTGGAGGACAGCTGATGACGTCCGCGACGCCCGAGGCAGTCGGACGAAAAGCCCCAACCTGGAATGGTTGTTTACTTACTTTTTCAGTTACCCTCCCTTCGGCTTAATGACGTAAATACGGCTACCGCGAGTCTGTGGACGCTGCTGCACGATGATATACTCTACACTTCCATTTTTGTAGATAAGTAAATAAATTTATATGATTTAGAGATGCATTCAGATCATGTCAGGACCCATACCTTAGCAGAGTTCAAAAATTATTCTTACAATAAGTACCTATACCTGCAATAAGTACCTATACCTTTTGGCCCTACTCGACAAATTAGGAATTACACGATCCACCTATATTATTACGAGATATATGATGTTTTTTACTATGTAGGTAAACCTAATATTTATCCGATCCGCGTTACCTAGTGCGAGGGGCTATATCTGCATTTTTGTGTTTTTTCCTCCCCACTATAAATGCTCAACCATGAAGTAAGCAATTTTCGATTACATTTGGTTATAACTAAACTTTGTAAACAAACACGTAAAAAAGTTTGAAATCCCCTTCCCAAGATTTCTCGCTCGCTTTTCAATACAAAGAGATCTCTCCGTAACCCTCACCCCCAAACCTTAATAAATGGGTGCGAATGTGTATACAACGTTTCATAATCTTCCGGCTTGGATACATGACTTTCGTATAGATAGTTACGCCATGCTCACTACCTTTGTTACAAATAAATTATTTTCCGCTTGGTGATTTTTTAATAACTATTAGTTTTACAATTCGCTATCACATTGAAAATCTCATTTCGTTATTGCAAACGGCTGGTCCTTTAGCAGTTCAAGTGATTCCATTAGGCTTGTCGAAAGGAAATCCATCAAATTAACGTTATACCCGTTCATTACACTTCACTATAAAAAATCAAACGGAGAAACGCGAAACAATAAGTACGATCAATTTTATTTTTTTATTTTTAAAGCATTTTTGTATCCACCTACTGGATTGTATCATACTTAACGGCGACAATTCATAAATATAAAAAGAATATATTATACAATTAACACGTTGGACATACCTATCAAGAATTGGATCCGTTGATTAGTTTTGGCCTTCTCTCAAAAACTCATTCAAATTAAGGAATGTCAAATAGGTCTTTTATGTTAAGAGAGTGGGCTGCTGGCGTAGTAGAGCTACAAAGGGGACTCGGAAAAAGCAATAGGGAAAGAATGTGGGGATTGGAGGGGACAAGGCCTTTTCTGATCAAATTCTCATGTAAATCCGTTGATAGATGCGTGCCAATCCCCACCCGGTTATGGGCCGTCGCTTGACATGATATCTGTCAAAGAAAACAATACCAGAAGACCTTAGAGAAATCTTAGAGCCCTCCATTGATCTTGGAGAAGGAGAATCCCTTTCTGATTAGGTACCTCCTGCTCGCACAGCCCTGAGAGAAGGCATATGTTTTCTTTTTTCTTCTGGATTTCTTTTCGAATACCGTTTTTGCTCAGGTGGTTCCAGAGGTCTTGTATCGAGGGGACCATTCAGGAATGTCTTTCCCAATTAGCAAATTATCCGCGCCGACTACTGATGTTCGGATGGTCCCATTGTTTTCGTTATCTGCTAACAAAACGACAATGTGCCGGATCTGATGGGAAGCCGAGCCGCTCTGATCTCAAGTTGTTGGAGCACCCGCTCCGGTATGCCGCCCTATCGGCGAACAGATGTTCGGATAAGCGAGTTCAAGGTGGATTTTGACTTTTCTTCTCGAATCATCTATTTGATCATCCGTCGCATAAAGTGTTATTTACGCATACTGAAAATATTCAAAATGGGTAACGACTGAAGGAATGTTCAGATGTTTTTACCAATCATTTTGTTCAAGTTTTTCCCAAACGAGTTGTAGGAAAACATAGGGATCGCTCTAGGTAATGGACTGATAACACGAAAATACAATTGTACTTCAACAATATATGTTACCTAACAGCCATATAGCTGTATGCATGCTTTTCATTAAGACGTACCAATCCACAGTCCTACGTACTTGCTTGTAAACCTGCTTAAAAAATGATTAGGTGTACCAATGTAATTAAAAAGTAATATTCTTCTTACCCTGGATACTGATGCCAACGCAAAGTGATCCAGAATTGACGTCTGGGGGAAACATTTCGTTTTACAATATATTTATATATAAAATTTTGCGCTGATTCCGAATATACCCCGTGTTCCTGTACATAAAACAAATTTTTCTTGTAGTTTTATATTAAAAACCGTCAAAACACGCTTTTTTGTTCGTTTTTTCAAATTCACGAAGTTAATTTGCATTCCTATACAATTTTTTAAGCAGAAAAAAGTTGTAGAGAATCAAATTTTGCACTTAAATCACTTCGTAAATTAGAAAAAACTAACAAAGAAGTGTGTTTTTGACAACTTTTTACTGAAAACTCCAAGAAAAAATCGTTTTAGGTAGAGAAACAAGGGGTATCTTTGGGATCAGCGGAAAATTTCCTATGGAAATAGTTTATAAGTTTCCCCTGATATCAATTCTGGAGCACTTTGCAATGGGGAAAAAGGAAAAATTTCAGCCGATTGGCCAATCTAAATCATTTTGCTTGGTGATTTGCCCTCAATTGATGATGACTGGAGTTGCCAAGCGATCAACGCACTTTTTGTACTTTTGTGATGATAGTACACCATGAATGCCTTTTGTTTTAGTTGTGTGACTACTTAACTGTGGTAATGAGATTTCTTAGGGAAAAAAATAAGTTCCTTTCCAAAAGTCGAATGATTCACTTTCAGGGGTTCTGGAAACCTGGAAATATCGTTTTAAGTGCACATTTTTGGAGTTATACCCAATGTACCAACTATGACCAATGTATATCTGATGACCATATTTTGGGTAATTAAACCTCAATTCATGTTGATGGTTTTCTATTTTTAATTTTCTTCCAAACGATTTCATCGATTTTTATGCAAAAAACGTGAATTTCGGTAAGTAAATATTGAAACGGATAGTCTGCAGGTCCTAATCAAACTCGGGAGCTCTTGAGCGCTTAAATCTTTAAGAAAACCTGTTTTCACAATTTTACTCACCCGTTATTTTGAACCACTCGTCCTAGGCCCCTATTGAGAGATGCCTTGCACCCGTTTCGATTTTTAAAATATCATATGATTTTGAATTGTATATAATATAATAGCCTTCTTGATGTCAGCCCATGGAAAGCACCATTTCCACCATAAAAACTCTGACCACATTTGCTGCAGCCTTCCCACTTGTGAGCCACCTCCTATCGTGTTCTACCATATAGTAAATAGCTCAGAATAATTCACGCAAGCCTTCTATCGATGTTGTTTTCATCTAATGCGTTGCTGAAGGAATTCTGACCTCAGTCTCTATCTATTCCTTTTAACCCTATTCTTGCCAACAGCCCATACATGGTACGTACCGTTTTTTTTTTTTTTTTTAACCAAGACAGACTGTATCTTCCTATGATGGGAAATTCCACTCTTCGGGCCTTCAAATATTATCTTTAGAATCTTTCGATACTAAAATATTATTTTCAGTTTATAGTGTGATTTTTTATCATATAGAATGTCTGAAGAGTGAAACGTTCAGGACACAATCAACAGGATCAACAGATCTAATATCCAGCAATACTATGTTTATATTATTTTATATTTCTTCATTCGTCTCCCGCTCAAATAAAAATACTTTTCTTGTTCATTTTATACATGTAGTTGATTTGGCGTAAAAGACATTAACTAATAAGCAGGAGTGAAAACGTAATGGGGTAACGGGTCGACCCTTACCAAGGTACTGGAAAACATTTTTATCGGGAAGATCGTTTGACTAGGCCCTCCAGTGTCCATTCGCGAAGACACTCGTGTTGTCTGCATCACCTTGAGGTAGGTTTTTGTATACGCTTTTTTTCCAAAAGTAAGTGAAGCTCCCACTTTGACTTCCAAATAGAGTGCTGCCTCTCTGTAAACCTGTTATGTGGAGGTGGGGTTTGTCCATGTCGGTTTTGGCTAACTTGTTTGGAAGATGGGGAGAGGGAGGGCCCCGATGAATACTTCATAGCATTATAGTTACCTATTTTCGAGTTAATTTTTTTTCTTCGTAAATCCAGCTATTTACCTAAAATTCTAGGGATGGGACAGTGGAAGGCTGGTGAGAGACTAGACTGTTCGTCACCTTCTCTACTCTCGTTTTTCGTGATTTCTCCACCTTCTCATTAGCTGATCGTGAACTCTTCACACAAAATTCGCTAAATTTTAGCAAGAGAAGGGGGAATATATGACGGGGTCTTATCACTTCAGTCTCACATCAGGCTTCCGCTGACCCGTCATTCTTCAATTGCGCTTCTAAGGTCTGAGAGAGCTCTACCTATATTTTTTGAAAAATTGTTGCTCACCTAGCTAAAGACATTTTCCGCTTATTTCTCCTTGATCGAATGCCAAGAATGACAACAATTACATCACGGAGGAATAGCTTGAGAAATGAATGGAATTGTTTGAGTTGTTGGGCGAATTAAATTCCAATGTCAACGCCGATAAAATAGATGAGAATGATGATTCAATGAGTTCCTCAGGTTCCTATTCCACGAAAATTCATTTAAAGCAATTCCATAATATTGCACTACTACAAAAATATACTATTTCAATTAAGAAATATTCTTGTTGAAATGATTCCTTTTCTTGGCAAGGGGACATGTATGAGACCTCATATTGATACCACGGCAAGGGTCCATTATGTGACCATGCCAGTAAATGAATACTATCACATGTATATTGTCTAAATACATTAAAACCTCAGCTTAAGTTCATTCAAGTCCTTGAGAAAAGGAAAAGTTGGGAAATTTCGCTCGGCTGTATTGACAAGAATAATGTTAATTACAGGTTAATATTTAACCCTCCACTTGCCTGCGGGAACTTTTTCGGGTATATGGTCAACAGTAAATATCTTAATCAACTAAAGAATGCAATCCGAATCAAAAATATATCTGGCGTCCATTTCGTAAAGTTTTACAAGAAATCGCTCTCCCATATTTTTCAAGTACAAATTTTTGCAAAATATCGAGAAAAACAAGAAAAAATATCCGGCTACGAGGTTCACAGAGGAAGGGGAAAAAGGCTCTAAGAGAGCTCCGGATTATCCTCTAATCCAAAGCTGCGTCTGTGAAAGGGTCTGCGGGACCAGGACCGTGGGACGGCGGGGCGATGAAACGGTAGGACGAGAGGGATGTTTATCGTTGTCAGTGGCAACCCCAGTCCTGGCGTTTTTCCCTGAAGCCGCCCTCTTGGAAAATATTTCCCGCGCCCTCCCCGCTCGCCGGGATATTTGCATGAAGTATCCCCGTTTCTCCTGTAATACACTCCGGGCTACGAGCTCCCGGCTAGCGATGGAGGGAAAAAAATCGAATTCACCATCGATGCGTTTCTCGGAGCGAGGTCCGGTGACGGATAAATATGTATGTTCAACATGAATGCTAGCGTAGCAGGCTGAGTGCCGAGCGAAGATGACATCATTCAAGACCTCGAACAGATTCACACATAAGATTTAGAAATTGATAAAATTCGGTTTCCGAATTTCAGAATTATAATTTTGATTTACAATGTTCGATAATGAGCTTTGGTAACTGAACCTCCAACTCCTTCTTTATACATTTCATGATTTGTAGAATCCTAAAATCGAATTGAAATTTTTTCATAGGCTTGAAAAAGAAGTATCAAGCGACAATCTTATCTCTAGCGACGATTGCATGTAGGAGAATTATTATTGGTGGAAAACTTGACCCTTTTTACTGTCGGAAAAAAAATTTGGAATGACCCTTATTGCTAAGACACATTTATTTAAAAATCTTCAAGTAAAACAATATCTCACTTTTTTCCTAAGTTTTAAGCCGCACCTCAACCAGAAGGGTGGCATTGAACAAGGTGCCTGAAGGGACATTGCAAGTGGCACGATTCTAAGGGGAGCCATGTTGCCATCTCTTACTAGAAAGGGGAGCACCATCATGGATTCCACTGGCAACGCGGACGGGAAAAAATGAGGGGTACAGAGATGACCACTGTTTAGCCCCAAAGTGGATTAAAAAAAAAATCCAGCTACAACTAGATGAAAAATAGGCTTAGAACTATATACATGCTACTATATACAATCAGAAAAGTGAAATAAAACTATGACTAGATGTATGTAAATATATCACAGATCAGATATCACAGTTCGTAGTAGAGCTCAGCGGCTCTCAGGTACAACAGGGATTGGACCTTGTCTGGTTCGGATAAAACGTCAACCCACTGAGGGGGCTGATGTTTGGCTCGGAGGTCCACAAGGGCTGGGCAGTTCTCCAGAAAGTGGTGGATGGGCATCTCACCCCCACACCTCCGACACTCATCTCAAGCACCAGCACTAAGCGGGTGTCTATGAGTAAGACGGGTATGGCCAGTTGCAACCTAGTTGACGACTATTCGGTCTCTTCCTGGCAGTTAGGTTACAAAAGGGCCCACCGGGTACAAGTACTGAAAGACACCAGACAGAACAGTGACCTCACCCTGTCATTGCTCATACCAGATGGAATTGGCTTTATGTAGCATGTAGGAGATTTGATCCTCAATGCGTAAAGTCAACATGACAATGGAGTTATCACCAATGGCTCTCCTTGCAAGGGCATCTGCACACTCATTGCCAAGAATACCCACATGGGTATTTCCATGAATATCTCCAGTTACATTCATCTTCATTTTTCTCTGAGATAACAAGTACCTACAAAGTAAGCGAGGCTACTACCAAATGACGTTATTTTACCTCAAGGGTTATTAAGGGTCGTTCAATATCCGATTTGCGTGTAGCTCAGCAAATTTTATTTTTGAATCCATTTAAGTAACGTAGGTAAGTTTTTAACATACATTGAGATTTAAAAACTAAAACTAAAAGAAAGGGGAAGTTTTGATATTGTTGGGAACTGCTAAGTAGTAAACAAGGAGACACTTGGAGACCAAGAAGTTTCGTGGAAACAGAGACGCTTTTTGTTTCATAAAAATAACTTTTCTGTCGGTTACCGTGTGTGATTTCGAGTTCGGAAATATAATTTGTATTCCTACCTGTTTTTGGTAAGTACGTTTCTTACAATATCAAAGACCTACAATACTTGGTCGTACTAGGTAAACACTTCCAAAAAAGTTGTAAATTTCAGTAAATTTAGTAAATTTAATATTTTTGTATTGGATTACTCTTCTACCAAGACCATTTGTCTATAATAATTAAGCGAAATCAATAATACATTATCTAAATGTAACTGCATACGCGTAAGACGCCGACCAACAGATATAAATTAAATTACATAAAACACCACCAAAACTTTAGTAGTCTTCTGTTTTTAACAAGAGGTGATCCGCCAACTGTAATGATAGACTAATGATCACGTACCGCCTATGCTTCACATGTACATCTATAGGTGACAGAAGAAAATAAACTCGATCTCGTGAAGTCAGGATTTAATTGGAACTATATCAGCTGGTATGGTTGTCGAAGTTTTCAAGGAGATTATAACACTGTTCCACCAGTTGCGATTCACTCTCATGTTGATGTATTTTTGTTCTGCCAATGTTCTGGGTGGGAGAACAAACTGATGAAGGCACACCACCCCGGGTGGTTTCATTTGATTCTTTGAGATGACATCTATAAATCTCTCCCCCCCCCCCCCCCCCCCCCCCCCGGAATAACAACCGACTGTAACGTTTTGAAAGTTTTCTTTCTTTAACATCTCAGCACTTCT
Source organism: Adelphocoris suturalis (assembly GCA_030762985.1). Classification (NCBI taxonomy): domain Eukaryota; kingdom Metazoa; phylum Arthropoda; class Insecta; order Hemiptera; family Miridae; genus Adelphocoris; species Adelphocoris suturalis. The sequence goes on along the minus strand of CM061041.1, from coordinate 106,131,900 downwards.
AATTCTTTCCCTTGAGGGTAGAACAAATGTGTTGGTAGTGTTAAGGCCGTATCACACTAGCATTTTGTCCGCATTTTTTCTGCGTTTTTAACGCAAAAACGTGAAGAAGAAGAAGTGCGTTTTTCCAAGGTCAGCTTTTTCGACCATTGCGCATCCTGGCGGAGCGTTTTTAAACTCACTTGGGAAAATTAGAACACGTTCTAATTTTTACCTTGACGCAAGAAAAATGCTAAACATAACCCTTGGGGAGGTTACAATTCAATGAAAAACCCCTAGGAGCCCTAACCTGACAGATTTAATAAAAACGCATTCCGCCAGAATGCGCTGTTTTTGCAGTTATTCCTCTTCAACATTCACTACTGATCTTGAAAAAACGCAGTTTGCCTTCTTCACGTTTCAGCGTTTAAAACGCAGAAAAAATGCGAAAAAAATGCAAGTGTGATACGGCCTTTACTGGCACATCCCCGGGCAATGCATGATTTGTTAGCTAATGTTATAATGTTTGGTACAGAAGTTTCGTTGAAAAGCTTCGGACGGCGGACGGACGGATTTTTTAAATTCCATTTCTGGATTTTAACCATCTTGAGATGTAAACAACAAATTTTGAAGGAGGGAAGGGGGAGGGGGGGGGAGGTGGTAGTTAATCAATTTTCTCGGTCGATAACAAAGGATCATCATTGAAAATAATAAATCAATATAGGAATTTATATTTTGACGAAATTGTTATCCTAGCGTATTTAATTCCCTTCCTAAATACTTGTGAAGTATAATAAATTTAGGAAGCATGTTTTTAGTGATAATTGTCCGCATAACAGCAACATAAATTGATTTTCCCCAGTTACTAATGTCATCTTATTGTTGAAGGTCACAAATAATGGACTAGAATGCGCTGGCTGGGTTTGGTTATTGCACGGTCTTAACGCCCGGAAGCTAAGGAACGTATAAAAGTTTTCAAGTAGTCTTAACTTCTTACTCACCCATAGGGATTTCATGTTCGTTCGTTTCTTCTATTCATCTGAAAACATATAGAAAGAATTGTAGACAAACATTTATTGAAACATATAAAGATTGGTAGTAGTATAAAATTCCAGCAGAACAGAACAGGATTCCAGAAAAGTTAAGTGGGATGTAACTTCCTCGTATTCATTACACGAAACTAAATTCATGAAGTTGTGTTAATGGAGGGACTAGAATATATTTATTTATAAATTGCTATAGTAGTGCATAACTGGGTGGAAAGAAACCTGATAAAATCTTGGTTCATAATTCTCGAACTTACTCAAAAACTTCTATTCAATGAGGTCAGAGAGAACAGAAAAGAAACCTTTGATTCCTCCAGAAGCGGCACAATGTCGGAGAATTCCGCTGAGACTGGGAAAAACTGAATAAATTACGGTTATTACAAGAACCTCTGGCAAGCGCAGAAGCCACCGCTGATCTGGCAGCAAGACGAAAACGATAAAGAATCGAATGAGAGTTGTGGAAGTTCGTGTGACGAATAAATTGTGAGCGTGCGGATAGACTCGAATCTAAGAATAAAAAAAAAATAATAATAATAATAATTCTGTAAACAACGGTCTGTGAAGTTCTAAGGAAAATATTTAGTTTTGTTCTTTGATCGTATGATCGAATTATATAGTTTTGTTCTTTGATTGTATATGTATGTGGGCTCAGGTATTACAACATAGCAAATGTTGCGGAAGTTTAGTTCTGAAAGCCATATAAAAAAAATATATATATATGATGGCTTGTCATAATGTTGATGTGTCGTAGAAAGATTTCTGTGCATATAGGGTAGTTTATGGTTTCAAGTCCACGTTTAAAACGTTTACCGTTCAAATATCAATATTTTAACTATATTGTCTGCGGGGGCTTTGAAATTATTGCCACAGGTATTCAAAAGTGTTGATGGTGTGGAATTGCATGGTAGACTCCAATACGATAACTACGAATACCAGAAAAAGAGGATGCACCAGCTCTCTTCACAGAGAAAAACACATTTTTCGCAGGGACGAGTCATGAGTTATGACTCCAGGGATGCGCGACTCGACGTCACGTCAAGAAAATCCAATTAAAATCGGAGTGCGGACGGATGGATCTGTGCAAAAGCCGTAATAGTTCCCAGGGTATTATGAGGGTGTATGGCGGAGGCGTGAAAAAACCTCGCACGCTCCCCTTGATGTATAAATAAAAAGCAAAACAAACTCCGGGGAAACAGACAGTAGGAAAAGGAAGAAAAGGGGCTGTCAGAAGCACAAAAAATAGATGGCTTCTGGAAGTAATTGGGAAATCAAAAAGTGGAAATGACAGAGCGTGAAGATGCGTGGAGGATTGGAGATAATCCATTTATCTTAGCTGGGACGGAGGAGGGTGGGTATTTCTGGGGGTCGCTCCTGCTGAACAAATCTATTAGATGTCATTAAGGATGAGGATCGCGTCGCGGGCGAGTGAGCAGCCATTCAAAGCGACTTCCCCACCGCAAGTGTCTTCGGTTGCGGATGGTTGGACATCCGTTTGTCGGGTCCCGCACTGCTGCGAAGGGCGACATGACTGATGGTAATAAGAAGTAAATGAGACAACAAGGATGGAATAGCATCATTTGTGATTGAGTGGCTGCGATTTGTCCTTCCGGACGGTTTGTATTTTGTTTTAAATTGGTAACTGAAGGAAGCAGAAATTAATCGTGGAACTGAATATTGGAATTCAAACATGTACCGCAACGTAAAATGAATTGGAAACGTAGATCTGAATTTGCCATAGACAATTCAAGGTAAGATGTACTACCACAAAAACCAAACCTTCTGAAGCCAATTCTTACGCTAGAATAGATAGTATAAAAACTAAACCGTATTTGCGAGTCATCGGAATGAAATCTACTGTCCAACTTCATTTTGAACTTGCAGGTGAGTAGCTTTCTTAAGGTTAGCTTTCTCTTGCAGATTGTCAGAATTTCTTTATAATTCCAACAATTGTTCAAAGAATAAAATTTTGGATGTATTTTAGCAATTTCTGAAAGATTGAACAAAGGTCTAATAAATGGTTAGGTTGTAATCGATGTAACATAAAAAATTGTCAAGCGTGAGATGTCTAATAATAATTGTTCGAATCCTATGATACTTAAAATATTATTTTTCTGTTGATGAATTCATCGTTACAGAGCTTCGATTACCTAGTAATAAATAAAATCCAAAAGGATGAAGTAACGCCGTAGAGGATTAATTGGCCCTGGTTTGTCGTTCCAAACGTTTTTAGGTTTAAAAATATCAAGTAAGTGGCAAGAGGTGAATTGAATTCTTGTTAGCAACAGGAGTTGAATGAAGGAAATACATTTGTTCAAAAGTTATTCTTATCCTGTCCTAAAAATGCATCTTTCTTATATACCTAACTTTTGCACTTCAAACTATTGAATTGAACCTTTCGCGAAGCGGATTAAATTTGACGAACTTTGAATTGAATCTTTTGCGATTTGAATTAAACTCTAGGTGCTCAGATTTAATTCAAATTACGTTTAGTTTAATTCAAAGTGCAAATTCTATACATAACTTGTAAAATTTACTCAAATTTTTGTTCGAGGAGCAAAATGTTAGATATATTTGAACCATCAGGAATTGGAAATTCTCTCTCTATATAGTTTGTTCTTTACATTTATACATTGACGAACGAAGTAAGTGAGTGTCCATTTTGACCCTGCTGTCATTTGTCAACGTGTATATGAGTTTGCCACAACAGGCCAACATTTCGGAGCTATCAACTTGGAATTTTGTAAGTAGCATCTTTAGACATCCAGCATTAGTTGTATAGTTTTAGGTGACGATCCAACGACAGGAAATCGTCTTCAGCCGTCAAATCAACCAAAAATTGAGTTAGATATCGTTCTCAATAGTTTTCGTCACACAAAATCAACAGAAAATACAAAAAAGTTGTGTTTGATAACAATACGAGTCGTCGTCGTCGACACTGACGCCAGTCATTGTCAAATCATGAAAAATCGAGTAGGTATAATCTTCAATCTTTTCCGTCACATAAAACCGCTTGAAACTCTTTTAGAACACTTAAACTATAACCAATGCAATAAAGTGAACAATATCTTCAAAGACGAGGAACGGTACCTACATCAAGAAACTGTAATAAATTCGTCGTAATTGTAGTTATTTAAAGGATACTGAATCGACTCGGGTTGCGTTCACAGCTAGATTTATCAACTTTATCTTAAAACCACCGTTGGTAGCGGAATTTGTACATTACCTTAAACTTCGTGGGACATCTGGTCAGCGGTCCTACCAGTTAAATTCCTTACTTTGTTAGATCTTGACGCTTCCATACACCTCTACAAGTGATGAGCACGTACAGTTCGTGCCTTATATTTTTCTCGACTTACAGTTGGATGTACTGAGAACCTCGGGTGTACTAGTGCTCTTTTCTTTACGGTGTACTCAGGTACCATGGGAGTACTCAAGTCCGGTGTACCTTGAGTGCCTTTCACTGCTTAGGTGCACTAGCGTTATTTACTATACTTATATATTTATCTATGGTGGTTTCAGAGGTTAATAAGCTGGGGTATCAATCGAATGATTCTTTTGTATGTGTTTTAGTTACCTATCATTATTATCATCGTTTACCTTATTATATGGTCTAACCAGGACGGGATTCTGGTGACAACCTCAGCTCTCCAATAATAACGCGCCCTATTCATTGCGTTTTGGTTACCCAAGCAAAAATTTCATCCGCGTATCGGGGTCGCCGTGATGAATGGTTATTATGAGACGGACCGTCTAGACACGGAAGGGCGTACGGACGTGGGATGATGGGACACTGCTATACGCCCTTAGGGCGCCCCCTCGCTATCGCCCCCTTTCGCCGGTACCCCCGTCGCTTGCCATCCGAATACTAATCAGATGATTTCAAACCCGGCTTTCCTAGCTAACCCACGTCAAGTTCATCCTTTCATCCGCGCGGATTCATCACATCCCCATTTCCTTGGACGAGGAAGCTCCGTTCCCTTCGGTCATTAGCTCCCTTTTATATCCCCGATCGATGTACTGATGTGACTTAATTCCGAGAGTCGCCTCTAATGAAATAGTTTTCCTGCCAATACTCTTCCTGACAGTGATTGAGCGACGTTTCATAGCCGTCATCATTAAATTCAGCTTATTTTGCGCTCGGCTCTCTTGCAGGCCCCTCCGGACTTTTTCCAGTCGTATCCCACGCATCTGTCTCGTTCTGATGCCAGAAAGATCCGCGGTTTCCGTGCAGAACATCCCAATTCAATTAGGCTCGTTCATCTATCCACATACTAACTTCATTACCTGAGGCAGCGCTCATATGAGGGCCGCTATAGGTATAACAGATGCAAAATATGTTCCGATTCAGAGGTTAGGTAAATTCTGTAACCTTACTATATTGCTTCGAGTCTACCTGAGTAGCGGAAGCATAGCGATCACTTTTCCTATGTTCAACAAACAAAAAATGTTTCCTCGGAAATTCAAATTTACACTAGCATTTTGTATTTTATTCGTGACTCGGAATTGTTTTTATTTTCTAGTATTCTAGATTACAGTCCTATTCCGATTAAATAATCAGAGAATATGTGGGTCGGGCTCTAGATGGCCTGTGAATTTCAACTCTGTTTCGAACAAACCAGCTGAATGTTGGTATTCCTTAAAGCGATTATCAAGGGCGAGATTAAGTTGAACTCCAGCTTATGCAACTATGCTATATTTTAATAGTATAAATTAAACATTCTATAATCGAGTTAAAGTCAATAGCTTTTATACGTCAAATTTGAAGATCTACACTTCAATTTGGAGATTTCACATTAATCCGAAGGTTTTACGTATGAAAATGGAGAAATTTTGTTTCAGATTGGAGATTTTGCACATCGAATTGGAGGATGGCGGGAATTTAATAAATAGGTAGGTACATGATTTATCTATGGAAAAACAGCAAACCAACATGTGAAACTAATAATATTAGATGGCTAAGGAACTTGTAAAGATGAATAGAAATAAGAAGATCCACAAATAAAAACGAACTCGATTACCTATGACTTTCGTTATGAATACAATCAATCATAATTGAACATAATGAACAAAAAATAATGATTACTATTTTTAAACTTGAGTCTCACCCTGTTATATCGGCTCTCAGGTCAACCATCATTATGTACTTAATTGCTTCGGAAATTGAAAGTAGCAGTGCTTCGAGGTAGGTATCGTTTCACACAAATCGTGGTCCGTTTGAGGCGGCTCACTGTAAACTTTTTTTTAATAATCTTTATTTTTGCAGCTGTGTACACATCTAATAACTTCACTTTAGTGTCTATATAATTAGCGTTTTGTGGTCCATAGATCGCTACCTATTTCCACTCATCACATCACTTCAGTGGGCTATGATAAAGTCCAGAGGTTTGGTCCTTTTCAGTCTCCGCAAATCTCGGCTGTTGTCCAGGAGGTTCAGAGCTTAGACATTTATGTGTTTTTTGATTTTAAGGTCGCAATGGAGATCATCCGTTCTGATATATCGGAGAGATCATTAACTACGCCCCTGAGTATTTTGTTCTGTGCTGTTTGGATGATGGGCACAACATGATGTTTGAGAAAGAGCGCTCTACTGGATTCAACGTGGGTTATCAACGAGGAAGTTATTCTGCATTGTAACAGATTAAGGGTACCTGGTGCTGGGCGAGGTGTAACAGCCCATTCCCCTACTAGCTCATAAATGTGCTGCGTTCAAGGAGTTTCCTTCCGATCAAAAGGAGAGGCTATATCCCCAATCGCGGCAGCTCGATAACGCGTGAAGAAGCGGTGTTCAACTCAACGCTGTGCGAAAGATAGACGCGCTCTCTCGGAAATGACGAGTACTGTCACAACGTTGAATCCCAATTCTCGCATCTTACCTACTTTTTATGTGTTAGTTCGATGAATCGTATACCTTACCGATTTATTTGCTTTTGAAATCTTCCTCCAATTTGATGTGTAAAACATCTAATTTGACATATATATATATATGTCAAATTAGATGTTTTTCACATAAAATTATAAATTATAAATATATATACAAAATAAAATTATAAATATATATACACCATATACAACTAGAATTGAAGAGGAACGAGAATCATGAATCCTTCACGAATAAAATTAACTCAAGTTTAATCGGGAACTTGCACCCAAACAATTACTGTTCTGATATAGATTGAGGAAAGGATAATGAAAGCTGCTCCTCATGTGTTTAACCTCTTTAATCTTGAAACCCCAGCGCTGTTGCCCATTTGGGCCTCATCAGGGATTTAATTTAGATTTATTATCATAGAAGGATATTGTAATAGTGTTATGGCTACGATACATCAGATTATATAGGTCACCAGGTGTATTTGGAGCCTTTACTGAGAAGTAAATACTCATAACCAAGTTCCATAGTGTATGAAAGATCACTAGGTTGGGCCGATTGTTTGAGGGCAACATGTATGGGTTCCAGTATTATTGTATATTTATAACGCATAATTTAATTTGGAAGTGGGGTTGGCTTCATTCTCCTCCCCTCAATCTATATCAGTTCAACTGAACGGCCCACAATAAATGCAGTACAATTAATGTTATGAATGTATGGAAGAGGAAGCAGAAACACCGATCTATTCATGAAGATTGTCTCTCCCGATTCAAGCTAATCGCCCAAAGCAAAATACAATAAATGTTATGATTCTAATTTGCGATATCATACCACAAGAATGATCGTTTAATATATTTCGAAGCGGTGTATTATAACGTCTCTAGAGCAATGGATCCGTAGGTGGAGAGATAGTTGAACGTCGTTAGTTTGCCTCTCTTCTTGTTACCCCTCCGTTCTTTATTTCAATTTGATTCCGCTCGTCACTTCCCGCCCTCGCGCTCCTCAAGCCCGCAGGCTCATCTTTCTTCTTCTTTCCGCCTTCTCTTCTTCCTCCTCTTTCTTATCTTCTTCCTCTTCGTGTTTAGAGGTACTCTCCTCCTTCGCCCTTCAACGTGACAGCCCTGAAATGAGAAGGTCAGTGATGTCGTGCCTTCAGCGGGGCAAATCCCTCCGGTATTCGTTACTCGTAAAAAGGTGCGCAAGAATTAGACGGGCCCCGTCCGGGCGTAGGGCGCGTGGGCGAAGAGTCCGGACCTCCGAAGCCCGTCTTGACGGCTGTTGCTCACGAGTGTTACCTACTCTTTGTTCTGCTCCTATTCAATTGTAATGAGTGGGCGCTCCGTGGCTCTGCCTTCTCCCCCTTCTCCGTTCATCTCCGACGTTCCTTTTCGGCCTATAATTTCGAGGGAATATCCACTTCCGATCTCCGGGGTCCCTGGCTCAGGGTGGCCGTGGCCGTTGCCCTGTCGGAGGAAGCCAGGGGCCCGATCTTATCCTGACCGCCCCAATAACCCCAGCACGTCTGTTATTAGGTACATCCATTCCTGGGGGCAATGAATTCGCAAAGTGCATCTTATGCTATTGTACTGCATAGACAATCCACCTATTATTCTCCCTCATAAAGCGTTAATGTCCACATTGATATTCAAATACCTATAGAAGAAGAAGAATAAAAAAGACAAGTTAAAAACATTGTGTAATCTTGATACGGTCAATGTGTTTCGTCTAAGACCGGAGGCTGCAGGTTTAGAGGCCAAGATGGAAAAGGGCTGGATTTAATCGCTAAGAAGTACCTATGAAGGTCAAAATTTTCAGATAATATCATGTAAGGTAACAATATAGTAAACTCGACAATCCAAAAATCACATTATCGTTCAAATGGTATGCATAATACAACAACAGCTGTGAATTGTTCTGAATGCACGCACATAACACACACATACACACGGGTTTCTACCCCATACACTTCAACGTGTTACTACTTCTAAGAGAATATCTACTATCGATATTCGTTTTGGACTATCCAGAATTTGATTTTGAGGATATTTACAGCGATCGCTCATAATTCGCTTTTGTGAGTACCTAGTTTTTTTTTATCCATCCAACTCTTTTCATGAGTAAAGACGACGCCAACTCAATCTTGTTGCAATTTGAGCAACCCGAAAATTCACTGGTTGGAGTAGATGTTTCTGCATTACAGTTTCTTTACGCAGGTGTATGATCTACGGGTACCAATCCCCCTGAAAATATTGGCACACGATAATTTTATACGGATGAAACCTTATCCACGTTGGTAATACTCCATTTGTAATCCTCCTTAATATAGCCTTCACGTTAACACACTCGCACTTAGTCGACATTTCAACAATCGTTTTATATCAGGGGAAATGCGGGGAATTTTGCGGAAATGCGGGCAGGGAAGAAGATGCGACCCCATGGAACGAAGAATTACAATCTGCATCATGCATCCGAATTGCCAGATCGCGAAATAGTGGGCGCCATTCTTTGAGGCCCTTATAAATCCATGCTCGTAAATTGTATATCATAATTTGTCAAATAAAGGTTTTTCCACATCATCTTTTGATAATCAAGTCATTCAGCTCTCTTATAACAAAGAGAAAACTTTGAAAAATCTACCGAGTTGTGATTATTTAGAAATGAACCGTTTCAATAATTACTCATCTTGTCCGTCTACAGCCATTACTAAGAATTAGGTACAATGGCCATGCAACTGTATGCATTACATTCTCCGATTTCGTGAGGTATTTTGTGTTTGTGAAACATAATTATCAACCCCCATAGTAGCCCCCCCCCCCCCCCCCCCCCCCAAGGAGCCCTAGCGAAAGCTCATTTTTCAGAAACAGGTAAATACCTATTATCCAAGAATGTTTCATTATATTAAACTTTGCACATATACCTATGCCGTTCAGAAGTGAATCAGATCCACGATTTTTTTTTTTTTTTTTTTTTTTTTTTTTTTTTTTTAATCAACCAACTTAAAATTAATTTTTTGTAGCTCTGCCTAGAATAGTTCTGTGGCATCTTCACGTGACTTTCAAGGTTTCTGTGAACGATATATGAAATAATATACACCATTAGGTTTCGGAGGGTGAGAATGAGTAGCTTCTCCTTTCAGTATAGTTTTATTACCAGCTTAGCGCTTTCGCCCATAGGACCTCGTCAGAGCTTTTTCATGAGTTAAAATAATTATAGCTGTTAGGGGTCCCCTCTTGTCGTATCGGCGAGTATACCTCGTCATTGAAGGCTGAGGAGGGGGAATTATCTTTTAAAAAACGGTGAAATACACGCAATTAGTATCAGAGCACTTCCAATAATTTATGAATTAAATATGAAATAATATACTGATGCCTATGAGTAAACAAGATTAATCAGGTCAGGAAGCATTTCCTGCTGTAACATACCGATATAACTGTAGTGCAAAGGAACAGGGTTGGACTCCTACTAAATCCCTAATCTCATGTGCTCGTTTAAGGCCACCTTAACTCCTATTCAGTATTACTTCGTCGTGGTTGCATAAACACTTGCTTGTCCCCTTCCTATTCTTACTTTCTCTATATCAATTTCCCCTTCCAACTGTGCACTGTTTTTTTTTTTTTTTTTTTTTTTTTTTTTTTTTTTTTTTTTTTTTTTTTGTTTCTTTTTTTTTTTGTCTTTGCGCACTTTCAACACGAAGGAGCGTACGGCATACCAGGACTCCTGTTTAATCATCTTCCTGTTGATCGTCTGAGGGGTAAAATCCACATAACCTTATGAGCGAGATCATTATTTTAAAACCGCACCCAGAGAATTCCGGCACACAAAGAATGTGTATTTAGCCGAATTATCCACTTCCTGACAGCATGTTCATACGTCGAAAGTAGATACATCCCGTTAGGAATGGAATTAAGTCATTATTCACGTCAATGTGCCTCTTTTCCAACCAATTATTTTAGTTCTTATCAGCCTTAGGGTCCATCATCCTATGTTCCAGTGTGTTCATATGGGTAACTATTTTCTTCAAAGTTGTCTCTCGCGAACGTATTGTTTTTTGTGGCAGTGCGGCGTTATGACATTATAAATCTGTAAAAGGTCGATTTGAATCTATAAATGCTGTACAGGTAGGTACTATAGAAATGAGGAAGCTCCTACTACCCAACCTGTTCTCGTGGGTACTTATTCACAGGATTTGTTCTGAGAACTCCAATAGGATATAACATTTCCGAATTTATTTAGACCTTTTCCACTTAGTTTAAGACTTTTTCCACATAGATTTTTGATCTTTTCCTGTCAGGTATAGCCTTTTTCCTTTTGGGATTAGAGTTTTTTCAACTTAGATTTGAAATAGGAAATTATTATTATTATTATTTCTTTATTATGGTGCATGCAACTTGTTTATGGCCATTGGCCCCTAATAAAATAAGAAATTATTAAATTTATATAATACGCACAATGTTTCCAAAATGTCAAATATCTTTTGTAGATGCGTGGATCGATTTCCCAATAATTGTTGGAGGTCTCTTGGAAGTTCGGGTGCTAGTGTGCAGAAATCAGGGAATTATCATGCCACAAATAGAGCAATACCTTTTCTTGATGAAAAATGGAACTAAATTTGTTAGGAAAAACAAATTGTTTGAAAAAAAAAACAATCGATCAATTTCATCATAATCCACTTATTTGAAGCATGTGAAAATGAAATCATGCAAGTGTTTATGCACTGAAATATGTTTTATGAACTCATGTTGTTTTAATGAACACATGCTTTTCCCATGAACAGATGTTGAAATCAAGTACAAAACAGTTCTTTGTTACAACAGAAGTAGAACAGAATATTATTTATGGTACAATGATAACGATAATAAAAAATACTGGCAAGTTTCCTGATTCATTACTAGTAATTGAAAACGCAGACTTTTTTTTAATCATTTCCTCTTATTTTTACTTCTTGCCTAATGGAGTTTGAGCACAATGAGTCAAACAACTCCAAATTTGCTAGAGTTTAAATCCAAGTCGCAAAAGTCCAAATCATTCGGAAATGCTACAATATACAACCCATTACGAAAGTTCATGTTCATGAAAGTTAACATTGAGGTCAACGTTTTCCTTTACTACTACCAATCAATACTACTCCTACCAATCAAAACATCATCTCATAATGATATCGTACGTATAAATTAAGTTGTAGGGGCATGACTCTACGCGTGGGACATTTTACAGGTAAGGTTCAATCAACCTTTAATCGACCTGGTGAGTTGATTTCTTAGACGTAGTGCGGGTTTGGCATTGTGCACTATGACGGCGCTATACCCTATCTGACACATAATAGACATGGTGGAGGCACGCCGTAAAGGAACAGGTGACGCAAAGGTGGATATTGAGAACCGAGAGAATTGGAAAATGGTTTTGGATAATTAATAATCATTCATCAGGGGGTTAAAACAATGAGTTGAGTGACGCCATGAAAGCTTGTACATTTCAGTTTTATGCTTGTAGCTAATGGAAACATCATGAAATTACCATGCTACCCGAAAAAAACTAAAAATAAGTTTCAGCGATTCAAAACATCCAAAAAATTGTTGCGCCTAAATTTGAGATGATTTATGAAGGAAAATCGTCATAAATTATGAACATTTACTCATTAGGTCGTGGTACAAGAATAGTGAATGTCCATATGAAGCTTAATAAATTCAAATGTATGGATAATAAACTCGTTTTCATTTCCCAAATTGTTTTCATATCCAAATTATTAACCTTTCATAAGGGATTCTCATTGACTAAACCAGGAAATTGATATTGTGATATTTGAAACTGTAATAAGGCACAACTGCTCATCGAAAAAAACATGTTTACACCTGAAGCACTGGAGAACGTGGGTCACGCCTTTTTCTGGTGTCGGTGAAAAATGCTCCCTACCTAATTATTAAGCCTCTATTGATTTTGCCCAATAACCTGGCCAAAAAACTATGTGAATAATACAATAATTATGAAAATATTATTATTCAATGAGCATTTGACATCAGTACTTACTGTCAGCTATAATCTGGAGAAAAAAAGTCTCAGTTTCAAAAATAATTACTGATGGTAGTTATAATATTGATTGCTATTTTTCGGAATAATCCTAATTTTTTTCTTGCCAAGGACAAGCTATATAAATGTCAACATTTTCTAGAACTCCTACTACTTTTGATTCTGAACACTGACTGAAAATAGATATATCATTATAAAAACGCTTGCATACGAGTCTGCAACACATTGGGACATTTTATGTCTTTAGTTGAAGACAAGTATGTGTTGCAGACTCGTATGCAAGCTCTAAGAGCCACTCAGCTGATCCGGACCCTGGGCATCGCCACGTAAATGTGCTAAAGAGACTACATACGAAATTACAGCTTCCTAGAGTGTAAAACATAGAAATTAGCTTTAAGAGCCACTCATCTGATCCGGACCCTGGGCATCGTCAAGCAAATGTCCTAAAGAGGCTACATACGAAATTACAGCTTCCTAGAGTGTAAAGTATAGAAATTACCTATTAAAATGATTTAGCCACCGCTTCACAAATCAAACCGTTCTCGCAAAATTTGGATCACCTGCTATGAATCAAATCATCGAAACACCAGCTCAATGAAATCATCAGAAATTAACAAGCGGTGGCAATCATGTTCACAATATCAATATTATAGAGAATGATCACCTGAGTGTACACAATTATTCAAATAACTTTGCTCATAACTCATCTTGTTGGCCACGCACTTCGCAGTAGTTAACATAATATGGTTGGATAAATCGAGAGCTTTCGAACGAATGGTCAACGAATTTTGTGATCAAAATCGACGAAGTACCATTTCCCTAGCAACGACTCGGTTGTAAAAGGAAATCGTCAAAATATTTTCTTGAGCAATTTTCCGTTACGTTTTTTTAGTTTATGTGCCATAGCAAAGACATAAAATGTCAATAAGAGAAATGTACGAGTATGCGATGTTGGTTTAATGTGTTAAATAAAAATTGCGAAACACTAGACGAAAATTGAAGTAGAATTTTTCCAACCGCACCATTCTATCTTAATTCGTTGCTGAGGTATGATATATTACAGGGTTTTTCTCAGAGAAAACCACGTTTTTTTAATATAAAAACCCACATTTCTCCCCTTTGAATCAACTTTTCCCGTCTTTTGACCATAATTTTGGAATCAGCGCTAAATTTTATTAAAGCGTGTGAATATTTATTTAACTCCATTCAGACTCATTTATCAACAAAATTCAAGTCTTTTGGAAATTTAGGGATTTGAAAAATCTCTAAAATTAGCCACTTCTCATCATAAATCGTAGACACTGTCAACTATCACAAAAACTTTGTATTTCAACACTCTTTCCAACGATATAGTCAATTTTATTTCACTTTGCCGAATACAGGAGAAAACTTTGTTTTAATGTTGAAAAATGTAGTTTTTTTTTTTCAATTAAATCGTGGATTTTCTTGAAAAATGATCCTCTTAACACTTTCAGATCTCTCCAGCTCCGTTTTAACTGAGTTTTACACGTTAAAGAACTAGCTTCATCCAACTAACCTAAGAACACATCCAATTGAGCATACGAAATGAACTGCTTTTTTTACAAGTAGTAAAAAGAGTAGAGTTAAGAGAGTACAAGTATTTTTATGATTGCAATTTTTTTATTTGATTTTATAACAGTAAAATGTTAGTTTAATGTATTAATGCCAAACAAAAAATTTATTTAAAAAAAAGTTGATTTATGGGGGAAACTTTTTTTTTGTCAAAACGAAAAATGTGGGTTTTCCCGAGAAAAAAAAAAATGACTATTCGCATTTGGACCACAAATGTAGATAAAAAGGGGCGGTTGGGTTTTTCTCCATGTCTTCCCCCCCCCCCCCCCCCCCCCTCCCACCAATTTTCTATTCAACACTTTGAACTGGCCACCCTATATCCGTATATTCTTGTATGATCCCATCTGGAACAGGAAAAAACATTCCGAACAAAATGGAATAGCACATATAATATCTGACAAGTTGGGTGTCACTTAGTTCAGTCGTGCCCAGCAGGTAGTTTTCTAAATCGCTAAAATTTACAAAAAGGAGGGGATTATAATATTTACATTGATTTATGGACTGTGATGCAAGAGCCTCATTCGCCTCAAGTTGAATAATCATTTATTGATAATTCTATAGCCTAACACTCGTAATCTGTGAGTGATTCCATGACAAAAGAACATTGTAAAAATAGCGTGATTTGCAAGAATTCCACGTAGGTACATGCCAGTGCCTACTACTGGTCAGTGAATAATTGAATTGATACAGAATCATAAGAAATTCAGTTACCAACTCTCCTCCTTATTGGAGCAATATTGAACCATTACAACAAGAGAAATTTATGTATGCGTGTCCATAACGGCTTCTATCAGGATATGAGCGCCCAAGTTTATAGGACTTTATTTTTTTAGGTTAAAGAACCCCATCACAATTAAAAAAGGGGGGGGGGGGAAGGGGGGGTTCTAGATAACTTAAATCCCCACTGGAAATGTCAGAGATTTTCTGCGAATTCCCCCTCGAAATGTAAATTGTGGACAGGTGAGCGTTACCTACGTATTCATGTTACGTTTTTAAATGAAAATAGATTTAATTCTAGCAGGTTTGACGCCAGCTGCACTCTCCTACGATGAGTAGTTTTCTTTCTATGATTTTTTAAAGTTGTCTGCACTGGTGACGTCACACACGGCAGGGCGGTCCCACCAAGGTGGGTGGGGTGCTTTGACGTCAACAGTGTGCGAAAAATTCGAAAATCATAGAAAACTACTTTTCCTAGGAGAGTGCGGATGGCGTCAAAGTTCATAAAATTGAATCAATTTTCATTTAAAAATAGGTAAAGTACGTTTCCAGCACCCGTGGGTATCGCTCATTGTGATTCCACACGGACGTGTAGACCAATGACAATCGGAATCAATGTTCACCAGGGAGCTCTGTAACGTAAGATAGAATATAAATCTGCTACTGAGCTGACATTATAATAATTTATGAAATGTTCATTATAGTTGTAGCCCTATTTGATGATTCAGGATCCGAATTCCAACTATATAGTACTCGTAAATACAAATAAAACCTACTTCAAATTTGCTTCATTACTTAGAAAGAAAATAAAGTTCATTCCATAAAGCTAATCATTATAGTTTTTCATTATGCACCTCAGATCCAAATGAGATGTGTCGGGGGGAGGGGTTGTTGTTTATTATTAAAAAATAACACTTCCAGACACACTCTCACCTATTTGATATTCAAGAAATGAGCACAGTAATTTTATTCACTATATGATACCTATATTACCTAAGAATATGCCTTATTGGTAGGTTATAAAACAGATATATATATATATATATATATATATATATATATATATATATATATATATATATATATATATATATATATACCTTATATAAAGAATAACGGGCGCGATGGTGTGGGGTTAGGTTAAGTATATACATTCATTCTACTCACAGTTACGATTTCAAGTCAAATCATTGGTCTTTCTCTCTCTCTGAACAACATATCAACACAATATTTTACTAAAGACGTAGGTACATGAAATTTGAAGCATTAAGTTTGAATAACACTTTGGAATGAAATTGTCCTGAATCGGATAAGATTTTTATGATTTTACTACTGCAAGAAGTACTATATTATATTTCCATACACAAATCTTCCATTCGTAAATAATTGATCCCCCTGGATGTTGAGTGACTACTGAAATGACAACCAAGTATGCATGTATCGGATAGGCCATATATATTGCAGTTCTCACACACAGGCACATATACACAGACACGAAAACACACACACACACACACACACACACACATACTCTCTCTCTTACTCTCTCCCTTGCTCTTCCTCTCAACCCTATAACCATGAAAAAAGACTATATGTATTATGATGATAGAAATTATTGATGAGTGATGACAACTAGATTCTATAATTTATGAATATATGCAAGGATGATCCCCCATGTCACGAATGATTACATTTGTGTCAGCGATTAGAGTTTAGCAGGAAGTAGGAATCTAAATTAATATGACGTGATGGGAGAGGAACAGTTCCGACAATTGCTGAAGCCAAACCAGATATTAACTTCAGTTTAGAGTTTATAAGTGTAAACAAAACGAAGGTGTCCAAGAAACGGAGCAGGTGGATCGATTATCATCAACGAAGGGCTTGTAAACGCGGGCACTGGTGGGGAAGTGTCGGAGGGGAAGGAGGGGATAACATGTTCATAACCTGCCACCGGATAACCTCTCTTGTCAAGCTAAGTGATGACACAAACAGCTGGCTAACTTCCATTTGCAGGACGATGTCGCATGTAGCAGTTGATGGTTGGTACAAGTCAATAATTACAGCGGGCAATCGCTTAATGAGCTTTTCTGGTTGAAGGTAATGGAAGGTTGCAGGATGGTTATGTTGTGCTCAATACAACAAGGTGACATGACGGTAACCTGTTTCTGTAGTTGTTGCTGTGTGATCGTATATAAATAAAGGGAGGAAATGGCTTTTGCAGGGTTATTGAGTGGGCTCTAAGAAAAAAGAACCTTTCCGAATGAAGTACTTCACAAACAAAATAGAGGGCGTTACCTGGTTATGATGCTTGGTGGTGGTGTTTGTCTTTGCGTAGGTTGACGCGGAGGTGCCATGACGCTCGGGGGATGCCATGGAGCCCAAAAAAGAGAGGGAAAGGTTCCCAGTTCTCCTGCAAAAGTTGGAGGGGATAGAATGAGAGGAGGTGTTGATCTGGCTGTAGTCCCTGGGACACTGGAGAAGCCAGCACCGACGGACCAACCCCACTACACCCTTTGCATGTTAAAAAGGGACTTGTGTATGCAAAAGTATGAATGAGATACGGCCCCAACCGCCCGGGCCCTATTAGCAATTGTAATAAGGCCCAAGCGCGGAGGGAGTGCGTGCGAGAGAGAAGACCTATCCCTCTGTATAAAATCCGGGTCACACTTGGGAAGGAATCGATGATCCGAGGATGACAAGGTCACCCTAGAATCCACCACTACCGCGCGAAAAAAAACCACCAAAACCACCACAAAAAAACACCGCTCTCTTTCCCCCTCAACAGTCAAAACACACTTTGGATATACATTTCCAAGTCATATTTACTTCCCTGTTTTACATTCTTGACCTGGAAGATGAATGCGGCTTTGAAACTTGATACATGAATGAAATTATCATAGGGCAGTGACCCGGAGGAATCGGAGAGACGGTGTGGTGTTTCTACGAAAGGGAAACTGGTTGTAATGAATGAATACATTTTAATGAGGGGCTTATCACTCACGTATTACGTAAGACCAGTTTTAAAGCTCATTCAGCTCCTACTAAACCGTCCTGGACACGGAGCGGGCCTATATGCTGATTAGGTCACATTCCTATGCATTGTGGACCTCCAATTCTCACAATATTGAGGTGGAGATCGTGTTTAGTGCAACACTCGCATGAGCAGCTAGATCATAAACTCGTCATGTTTCCCACGTCAACTGCAATATGCAATGGAAGAAGTAATGAATCAACCACAAATACAAACAATGAAAAAGTGAATTTATATGACTTACCTATACGGGTTATGTACAAGTTTGTACACTTTTAAATAATATAAACAACACCAAAAATAAAATCTCAACAAAAAAAAGAATGAAAAAAATGAAATGATTAGGTTGTTTTTGGCCATTCGCGTGACCCCGTTTGAATAATTCGTGTTTTTATTTTACTCTTTTATTTATCAATTTTTTATTAGCAAATTTTCCTACGATTAGAAGAGTAAACTACTGCAATGGCTTCGAAAAAATTAAAATAAATATTCCCAACTCGAAAATCCTTTTTGTGGTATTTTGAAACGATTCCTGGGATTTGACGTCCTTTTATTAAATGAGTCACCCCAGACAGTGACAAACTGGAGTGAACTTTCTTAGGATTAGAATCAAATATCCATTCTTTAAAAAAAAGCGATATAAATGACAGAAAGGATTTGTTGGACAGCACTTTTTGAGCACGACAAAGTGGTTCAATTCCTAAAAATGTTGTTACAAACTTACCAAAAATGGCCAAAACGGCTGCAAATATTACTAAAAGATCAGCTATGTACCTACCTACCTACTCGAAACATTCATAAATTCATCCACAAAACTTTGCTAACAAATGCACTTAAATTTTATTAATACGTAGGTACTAAAAATATATAAAAACTGCAAAAATGCTAAAAGTATAAGAACATTGTTTGAATTGCGGACTTTTATATATAATACGTTTTTCGCCATAAAAATTTATAGTAAACAATTTACGTGCACTCAATGTACTCACATTTCAAAACAATTCAACATAAATATTAATGATAATTCACGCAAATTCGTTTATTCGATTTTCCGCACGACTGGTTCAAGTTTTATATTATTTTTATATCCCTATATTTGGTATAGTTATTAAACAATATGATAGACCTACATAGATCATTTGCAGATCATGAGATAATTTCTCATTGATTGAAGAAACATTTTCTGATCAATTTGTTCAAACAATTTGATGCTAAGTAAAAACGCTGCAAATTATTACACAAAGGTTTATTGTTTCTATATTAGATAGCGCTTCTACACAGATCATTGGTGTATAATTATTATTAAGCCCCATGTATATCTAGCAAATGATCAAAATTTGGCGCATCGTGCCTCCCAAAAGGATTCACACCTTTACAGCTCAGGACCCCACTATTTTACGGTTTATAGTTGGAGAATGGTGTAAAAACAAAACAAAAAACTTTGTGAAACGGTGGGTTGAATAGTAAAGAAATTAGCCTCAGAGGCCCCATCAGCTATTCAGTGAACATCTGAACCTTGTAATTGTTTATGAGGTGTCCCAAACGAGCTCCATTTAATTTCACCAACGTGAGTAGATTAGAAAGAAATCAGCCTCGGTGGTTCCGAAGCTGATCAGAATAACGCAAGAACTGAGAATTTTACAGCAATATAAAATAACCAGGTGACTCAGAAAGAGTAACGCTTAGACCACTAAGAAGTTTCAACGACCCTCTGTTTGCGCGCAAATTGAAAAGAACCAGAACTTTTAGATCAAACTCTAATACTCATATCAAAAAGCATTTAACTCAAGGAATTTCAAAACGAATTTCCATGAAGGAAATTTTAGATTCATTGCAATAGCCAAATTTTCTTAGAAAATTGGCTAAAACGTTCCGACGTTGGTAGGCTCGGAAGTAATTAACCTTCTGTTGTTGGAATAGAAATAATATTTTAATTAAGAGTAATTCCTAAGTATTTACTAATCAATAATTTGATAAAGTAATATAACTGAAGTAGGTGATTACCTACTTCCTATCCTGCCCTATAGAATACTGAAGTTATAATAAACTTGATCTTGGGAAGTCAGAATTCCATTGGAATTATATGATCAGCTGATACAATTGTAATAGTTAACATGGCGATTTCTTATAAGTATGTTTTACTGGTTGCGATTCACTCCTTTGTTTGTCTTTTTTTCTTGTCGATGCTTTAGCACTTAGGGAAAGCAAACTAATAAATGCATAGCGACCGGGGAGTTTTATTCGATTCTTTGGGCGGATACCCATAAATGAAATTCAAAAAATCATTACTGTTGCATAGAAAGATTTCAAGATCTCGATTTTTGAATATTTTAGCCCGTAGGTTCTACCCTTTAGTGTTGATCGAACGTGATGCCGATGTTACTGGCACATCTCCGGCCAATAAATGATTTTTAAGCCAAATTTCTCAAAATTCGGTCCAATACGTTTTGAGAAAAGCTTCGGACGGCGTACGGCGAACGGTCGGATTTTTTTTTATTTTAATTTTTTTAAATTCAATTTTTGGATTCTACGCTACGTAAACCAACAAATTTTGATGGGGGTTACAATTTTTTTTTCTTGGTCGATTAAAAGGTTCATTATTGAAAATAATAAACCAAAATGAATTATTTCTGAATGAGGATACTAGACAATGGGGGCAGGCCGGATCCTAATCGCGATCGCAGCGAACCTGGCGGCATGGAGGAAGGTACGGTCCAATGTAGATTAGATTATGAGTACAGTTTGGTGGTCTCAAAAATACATAACATCAAGTAGTCAATCCCTTAGTAAAAATTCAGATTAGTGAGACATATTGCCAGGTTTGCTGCGATCGAGATTCGAATCCTGACGGCCCCCATAGTGACGGTTTAATCGTTCCCCTGGGA
The DNA here is from genome assembly GCA_030762985.1 of Adelphocoris suturalis. Lineage (NCBI taxonomy): Eukaryota > Metazoa > Arthropoda > Insecta > Hemiptera > Miridae > Adelphocoris > Adelphocoris suturalis. The sequence continues at coordinate 106,110,762 of CM061041.1, read as the reverse complement.
AAGGTTCCAAGGTAAAAGCAATCGGACTGAGATTTTTAATAATTTATATCTTTTAGATAGTTTTTCTCATAAGTAAGAAACACCGTATACGGGGAGAGAGTGAGTATAAAAAGCAGTTATGCTTCCGGCTTATTCATCATACATTGTTCACTATACATAGCGATTTGAAATAATGGACAACTTGAGTGTTTGATATAATATTTATAAATGTTTTTTTTAAGAGGTTTTCTCTATGAAGGAATGTTGCATGACCCATTTTCTGTGAATTTTATATCTGTGAAAATTATGATCTTCTCAAAGTGAGAGTTTATGGAAATTCAATAAATAATTTTAGTTTTTATATTATTTTTATTTGGTGGTGATATTGTTACTTGAACTACATTGCATGTTGATGAGTTTCACTGAACTTCAATCTAGACATTCCTTTAAGGTGTGAAAGACCAAGTGCCGACATGTAATATTTTTTCAGCTTGTAAGTGTAGATATTTCACTTACCTACCAGCCTCAAGCATTACAAATACTTCCTGACCTTTCTATGCCCCTCAATAATTTGTCTGTTCTATATACAATACTGCGAAATTTGCGCTAAGATCTATATGACAACAAGGCAGGGCGATAGTCCAGAAAAAGTTAACCCAATCAATTACTTTGCAGTTAGCCTGGCGAAAAAGATAGGATGACAGCGATGCATCCGAAGGGCGGAACTGATTACGTTATCTCGGGACAACGTAGGGGTGGGATGAGAGCGAATTTGTCATCAGGATGATCAAAAAGAGGCCTCCCCCGGGGGGTGATTCCAGCGGGGATAATGGCCATGGAGCCTCTAAGTGAATGTATTTTATTATGTATTTATGTTAACTAGAATGACGTCATAGCGTCTTATCGCGTCACGGTATAATTAAATAGGGTCAGACACGAGTGATGGGACCCCAGAGGCCCCAAGCAAAACTGTCCCCTCGACATCAGTTCTCAATATTGATTTCAGAACGGGAATCTGAAAAAGAATCAGTTGAGTTTGGTTCGACTGTTCTGAGTTTCAAGGAATTAAAGTGTTCGGTCATGATATCAGTATAGCAGTATAACTCTACATTCATTCAATTAATTCATTCACAGAACAGTGCCAAACAGCTAGACAGATAGGTTAGCTACGTCTTGCTCGATCAGATCTGCCAAACTATGAATTTAACTTTCAATAAATTTCAACCCGACTTTCAAACTCAACATTCAAATCAATGTAAGGTCAGTTCAGCTAATTATTAATGAACAGGTTCAAGTACGTTCGGAGCACTAGTAACTCTCAACTGCTCTAGGTCCGTGTAATTATGTAAGCAGCAGTATACTGTATTTTTTTCCTTCCACGTGACATGTACATATTCTTTCAATTTGGAATGTTTACTTATGTTTTTATATGAAAATAAAATTCATAAAAGAAAAACAAAACCTTGAAAACTATCAAGTTGTACTTTTTCCTCATAACCGACTTGTTTCCTCATTTTCGACATTTTTCCTCATTACGAAGACTTGTGTTCGTTTAAGTTGAAAATTTTTTTGATGTAGTCCTCTAAAATCTAAATTTCCACTTCTTTTTTTCATTTCAGAATTTATTAACAATTTCGATTTCGTATCTGTCTGTCTGTGCGTCAGTTCCAATGGAGCTTCGAAAACGAGAATCTCAAGGTACAGCACAGCTCGTAAACAAGGACCTTCCCAATTTAGTTTTTTCTTTTTTTTTCTTTTTTGGCCAATGGTCGCAGTTGTGACGGACGTAGTTGTTTGTGTATGTTTCTTAAATTAAAATAATTAATTTATTAAAAATAAAATTCTCATTTCTGACCACTATTGGTGAAGTAGATGGTGCGGGAAACGAATTGTAGAGCGAAAAGGGGTGATTCAAGGTATCAACAAGGGGAAAGCCATGTCGATCACCATGTTCCTAAGGTCCTTCAGACTGTACAGCGGCGGTCCTTGTTAGTTCGAGGCCCCATTCTTTGTGATTCCCAAAATTATACGAAGTTTCAAAAAATGAAAACTATAAGGCTGTCCGCACACGGGGCGTTACTTTGTCGAGGCGAGAAAGGGAAGGTGCAGGGTCCCAACTTCAGTTGCCCTGAATTGTCGCATGAAGATGGATCGTGTGTCTTCATCAAGTAGAGGTGACGATGATGAAGATATGATGATGCTTCATTACAACAATCAGGTCAAGACAGTAGCGTAGAGAATAGGTTCACCCCTACTGGGGAAAAAAACCAGCATCACCGGCTTTTCATCGCAGCAAAGGAATCAAATATGCATTTCCGATTCGAAGTTTTTGGTTTTTTTCAGAATGTCAAAATTTTCATATCGCTATCTTGTAGAACTTTACAAGCCTTTTATCCACAAGCGACACAAGAAAACGCGAACGTGTGTGACTGCTAAAGAGCGAATCCTGATAACTTTGAGGTTGAGAAAAAAATAAGTGAATGTGTGTGTGTTTGTCAAATCTTCTGTGCACAGCTCATGCCGCATTTTTCAACTGATTTTGATGATTCTTTTTTTTGTTTGATTCAGTTTTTGGTCTGGTTATGCAGCAAATATCAGACATTTTGAAATTCACCAGGGGGGGGGGGGGGGGGGGAGAATAACAATATACAGTTAATATACCAGTCACCAACTTATTCAGTGATGTTCATGAATACGTGATACCCCCATTTAACCCCCCCCCCCCTCACCACCAAAAAACCTCTAATCGAAAATTCCAAGGAGGAGGGGGGAGGGGGGTTGAAGTACCTAGTATACGATTCAAGCTGGAGTTACCCGAACATATTTCAACAATCACGTCTCCAGCTTAGTCACTGATGTCCGTGATACCCCATTTCATCTACTTTCTCTCCCAAAACACCCGCTATGGGTCAGATTTGGAAAATTTCAAGTAGCTTTGGTTCAAGTTTGAGTAATCCAAACATATTCATTCGTCTATCAAATCCCTAGTTTGTTCAGTGATAACAAAGTTACCCCATCCCCCCTCTCCTCCCCTAAAACACACCTATGGGGCATATTTGGAAAATTTCAATAGAAAATGTGAATTGGCCTGTGATTTTAGTCAGAATAAACCAAAAATACTCGCCCAATCAGATCCCCAGCTCGTTCAATGGTGTCCAAGGTACCCCATTTTACCCCCTTCCCCTCCCCTATTACCCCCTCTGGCTCAAATTTTAAAAACTCCAAATAGCCTATAATTGAGTTGGACTGATACAGACATTTCCCCCCACTCATATAAGTTGTCCAATGACCCCTGTAATCGTGAAAAGCGGACAAACATACGGACAGACAGATAGAGAAAAATTGAGAACATAGTACCAATCGTCCACAAATAGCACGGAACGGAAAGGAAATGCAAAATTTCATGATTCTAAACAATGCACAGACAGACATACTTATGATTTTATTGATGTCAACAGGGCTATGATTCATGTTCGCGAATGCGCACACACAAAAAAGATGCGCAACAGTTGTTCTGTTTTGCTTTCAATAATTTTGATTCATTCAATTATGCATTCAATGAATGGACGTCTATTCTATTCGACCATAAGTGAGAAAGCTATACGTCTACCCATTTTGACAGAATTTTTGACAATGTGTAATAGTTTTTGTATTTTGATTTTAGAAAAAAAAAAACATACCCCGCTTACAACTACCCCTAATTTTCACAATAACCCAGATCCAATGGCGTATGAAACACATGAAGAGTGAAAATACAGCTAATAATCTTCCATGCTTTTGGAAATTTTGGCTGGAGCAGTTGGTTGTATCCTGCATTCTAATTATTAAATCAGAAAAGATTATTTTCATTTAGTATTCTATGCTCAACTAACACAACTTTCGTACTAATCAGAAGGTTTTCTATTTGAATTTTTAATTTTTTTCAGTTTGAACTTAAAGACAATTGAGCAGGTGTTGCCTGCCAAAGCGCCATTCCTAAATCGAGTCGTTCTTTTCTTCAGGTGTAATGTACCCCGAGGCAAACAGGAAGCCTGTCGGTTATTGTTTTTTAATTCGAATATTAATAAGAAACTTTGCTGTTTTGGTATAAATGGATAGGAGCAAAAAATTAATAGACTCCCAGAACGCTGTTTTGGATAATATGAGAAATTGGCCAAGGACAGTCTTAGCAGGTGATGATTTCAATTCGTTTCCATCCGTCGTAGGATGGAGAACGGAAATGCTTCGCTAATGAATAGGCAGGTATTTTAGATGAATAATAAATTGTACGTTTCCTATCCTCCGATGAAATATTATTTCTGAAGCTAACTCGTTTAAGCAAATGTGTCAGTGTTGAGCGATGCATCATACGAACGATTTTTACCTTTCCGCTAAGTTTATGTCATACAAGGTGTCCCAAAAGTAACCCCCATCTCTCCACAAACTACATGTTTTCACAACTTTTTAAATATCAAAGTGAAATCAGACCAAAATATTTTCACAATTTTTGAATATCATAGTGAAACATGGAGGGCGTTATACTAAGGGCCAGTTTCACCAACAATACCTAACCATGTTAAAGAAGATCATTGTTTCACGGAACCAGAGTTTTGAGCGTTGATTTAAAACAAACGTGTTTCACCAGCGTAATCAATGGTTACACTGTTATCAGTAAACATCGATTTACAGCGTTTCCGTGAAACGTAGATTTAAAGTTTAAACGTTATCAAGGAGGCATTTGCCCGCAACATTAGAGAGTTCCTACCGATTCGAAGAAGTTACGGGCAACTGCTACGGGCATGTAGCTCAGCCCGAGCTACGCGAGCTAAGCTAGGGCGAGCAAATTTGAAGTTAACCAGAAAATTTGACCAGTTCCTCGTTTTTCGAGTAACAGTAGGTGGTTTTACGAATTTCGAAGTCACGTTAAATTCCTGTCATCATCTTCGCGTCAATTATGTTATCGAATAATCAAAACGTTAGTACAGTTTTGTAGTACTATTCTTCAGTGATTTACTTCATTCTTCATTCTCTACGCACTGAAATGGAACTCGAAGACTATTTGGAGCTTTATAATGCTGATTTGTTTTCAGCCTACAGATATGGGAAAACAGGGAAAGACATTTGCTTGACCAGACGAAGTTGGCATGACCCATGACGGCGATAGACGATCGAGGGTGGAATGTCTGAGAACGAGAAAACGAGATAAGGACCGAAAAGGCGAAATAAAAACGAAAATGTTTAACATGGAAGAAGGTTAATTTTGCTCTACGGTGAACTGTTCTCTCGGTTCATCGTAACAGTTGCCCATATAATTCTTCCCGTAAGTTTGCGGGCTATTCGGCTCACCGCGATAAAATGTTACGGGCATCTGATTTGGTTGACCGCAAATACGAGGGTAGCTCGTAGTAACTCTCTAATGAAGGAACAGCTGATACCAAATGGAAATCTTCAATGCTTCTATATTTTTTAATCTATTATGATATCATAATGGAGAGTTCCTACCGACTCGAAAAAGTTACAGGTAACTGCCACGGGTATCTGGCTCAGGCCGTAGGTTAGGGCGAGCGAATTCGAAGCTAACCAAAAAAATCGACAACCGTTAGACTGGGAAGTGAATACATAAAATGTCTCAATGTCTTGCAGACTCTTATACAAGATTTTATGTATTTACTTTGGCCCATAGAATCTTTGTACTCACTGAAGATCATCGCTTACAAACAAGTCGTTGCTACGGGTCGTTGCTAGGAATTTATTGTCGAACAAAAATCGTCCGCCAGTCGTTGGAAAGCTCTCGATTCACCTAACCGTATTTTTCGTAACATGCTTCGGAAAACAAAGACTACCTATTTCTTTTCTTTTTTTCTTGGTCGATTACAAAAGTTTATTATTGAACATTATTCGAAATAACAAATAACAAACTAGAGAATGTGAACACTGTTTAGAAACATCTACGTTTGATGAATTGAAAGGGCTAAAAAACACCGTTTTATCGTTAATTCCAGGTCTAGGTACTTGCCTAACGCTATGTTATGTTCTCTTGAGAATGACCAAGGACGATGGCGCACGCCGGATATCCCAATTACGCGGGAGCGAGGGTTGATGAAAAAAGGAAAAAACGCGGATTTTTTTTTTCTATTTCTTTTGCCAGTTTGAGGGGGTAAGAGGGTTCCTTGACGCGGCCGCCTCGGGCCCAATTAGAAGGCCAGTTAGCCCCTTGGACGGTGACCGGCACTATAAAATTCCCTCAGCCGATAACGCTGGAGCTATTTCTGCTGCTCACGCTAACTCCAGTCGAAGAATCAATAAGCGGGCAGAGGTGGAAAACTGCGGCGTTTGATTTTCCCCACGGTTTGATGGAAACACTGGAAAAAGGAACAGCTGGAATGGCGATAGTTCCCAATCGTTTTCCGGAAAAGAAGATATTCTAATGAATCGTAAAACAGCTGGATTTCAGTACATACTTGGTAGAAAATTCCGATTTAAACTATAAAGACCCAATAGTGGCTGCAATCATGTTTAAAAAATTGATTGAGAAGGATCAGCTGTGCCCAGGCGGGAGGGGTGCTTTGACGTCACCAGTATGCGAAACTATAAAAACCATAGAAGGAAAACTACTTATCGTGGGAGAGTGCAGTTAATGACAAACTTCTTAGGATGGAATCTTCTTCCATTTAATAATACCTTTTTGTACCATGGGTAACGCTTATTAGTGCATATAAGGACATCAATTTTCTAGGATTATCAACACTGTACCCTAATTGGCCTGATTGCATCAGGGAAATTGGCTAGTGGTAAAAAGATTGAAAGGTGAGCCTCACGATTTTGCTGTATCAAAAATTGAGTTCTCAGATATGTTGGGCAACGTAAATATTTGAATAATAAACATTTAAAAGAAATCGGTGTGTATAAAAATTACAAATTTTGATAATGGACATGTTTTGAGTCTCACCTTTTCAAACAAAGGCTAGCAATAAAATTCAGGCAAGTACTGGTTCTATGTGATATAGTGTTCTTGGACTAATGAAGAATATTGGGTGAACTTGAAGAAAATATTGAAATAAGAATATAAGAAAACCGTAACATAACATGCACGTATCGTTTTAAAAAGAACATCACAACGGAAATTCAATAGTTATTCAAAGGAAATGGCAGTTCCTAGAGATTACAGAAGTTAGCCCAAAGAAGAGTCTTCTCTTTATTCAAGCCAAATCAAGTCCTCGATTGAAATGTTACACTTTGAGAAACTCGTGCTAAGCCTTACGGTTCAGCGAAATTACAAACTTCCGTATAGATATTTTGCTTTTTCGATTTATCTATCCCATCAATATGGTTACATCTTGGCTTACAAGCCAAATCGAAGACTTCAGCGTCAATTTACAAAACAGTGGTTGATGCGCCAACTATCACATTTTTCAACTCTATTATTGGCATTCCATCATAATTGCCGGCATCGGTCTTTCTTTCAAATTTCTTGTCTTGGGAACCGCACCATCGCCATTTCCAGTTTTCGATTAGCATTGAAGCGCTTTTAACTACTGCTATTGACCCCTTGGTCTGGACACTGGGAATCGCTTATTTGAGGCACCAAACGGGTCGTAAAAGTTTCTTCCGGATTTCTTGTATAAGGATGGCACCAAGGAACGAGTCCTCCATTCATTCCACGAGTAGTCTGTCATTAGTGGGAAAAGTGTATTCATTCCTTCAACATTTTGATGTGCAGTGAAACTGTTAGCTTGAGTTTTCAAAAACCTTCCCCACACCATTCCAAACCTTTTTTTTTTTTCGAAATTTGTGATGTTGTTGGAAACTATTATAGAATGACTAGTAAGTAATTTACATAGAATTATACAATATTATTTCAGAATGTTATGGATACTTTGATGAGTTACAGCTGATTTATACTATATGAAGATTATAATATCAGCAAAATTTAAATAATTACGGCTGCTGTTCGGGTACTGTTTAATGGTCACGCCAATAAATACAATGGACAATACAATAAATACAGATGGATCGGAAATTTTTCTTCATCAAATTTTTATCGCTTACTTTTTCGAGTTGATATGTGATTGTAAACACAGTGGTTCAGTGTGTAGGAATACTTATTTAGCCAGGTATTAAAATATCTCCTTATAGGTATCTATGAGTTTATATCTTATACTATAAGCAATGTGCTTTATCCTTAGAGTGGAGCATAAATCCTGCTCCATACTGGTTCTTCACCAAGCATCCATGGAAGTCCGTCCATTTTGTATTATGTCGTTCACGAACAACAAAACGCCCTTGCGATTTGATTACGGTGCCTATACATGAATAAACCTGCAAAAAATAAGTGTAGTATAATGTTTTATGTATGATCATCACGCTGTTGGTTCAAACAATTGAGAACGAAAACTATCCGAAACTCAAAAGTTTAATTACCTTCAACACGGAAAGATGTAGAAAGGTTGGATGAACTTCCAACTGCTGGATGGGAGGGGTCCCAATGTTAATTCGTCTTGGTGGCCGAAACAGATGTGTCGTAACTATAGAACACATGAATTCTGAGGCTTTTTTTGTGGTTTTTTTTTTTAACCTTAATTTTTAGACCGCGCCAAATTTTACGAGTGTTGCTAAACTAGACCAAAAGGTTGGAAAGGTGGGTGAGGGGATGTGTGATTCAAGGTATGCAACGAGAATAATGTCTTGCTTGAACATCCGGGGGTGTTACGTTGAAACGAATGGCCTTAGCTACAACAGTTAGCATTTTTAATGACCTTCAAATTAAATAAAACCATAGATAAGAGCATCAGCCTGGTATAGGAACGAAAACCATCTCACGGCATTATATTTATTGATATTAGTTTTAAGTCAAAATAGTTATGGTTGTTTAGTGACAACCCTTTTGATAACATTTGTTGGAAAAAATCCAACTTGCGAAAATATCAATTACCTATTCATAGGTCGGATAGTAAAGAAATTAGCTCTGGAGCTCACTCAGTTGTTCTATGGTTCGTTATCTTTTGATTCGTCTCTAGATGTCCCAAGAGGCTCCCATTCAAAATTTTAGCTTCATACGAGTATGTGGAACAGTAAAGAAATGAGCTCCGGAGATCAGATGTCACAATGCGCCTCCATTTAAATTATCAGCTTCATAGGTTGAATAGGGGGAAAAAACATTGAAGCTCCCTCAGCGGATCTTGAGAGCATCAGAATTCATAATTCATATCCAAATGTTCCGAAAGAAGACTCCTAAATCATTATAAATTCCAGCTTCATAGATTGAACAGCAAACAAATTAGTTCTGGATCTCCCTCAGCTGATCTCGGAGGCTCCAGACTTCATGATTCGTTTTTCGACGTCCGAAGAATTTCGCAATTCACATTTCAGCTTATAGGTTCAATATCAAAGAAATTAGCATCTGAGATGACAAGCCAACAATACCGCAAGCCTTAATTTATATTTCGTTAGTACTTGGCATTTTTTCGTTGCATTGTTAGATGACAATATTTGGTCAGAAGGTCTCCGTAAAAACGTATTCCATGTCGAAAATCCGTCGTAAAATTTTGCATTTCTAGCAAAATTTTGTTGTTGAAGTAGTTTTTATGGTCAAAAAGATTCGGAGATTTGAATTTACAGTTTTGGCACTAGATGATGAAACATAAGTAGTTACTTGTTCAGATAGACATGGTGAACTTCTTCATTGCGTTTACCAGCTAACTAACATATCCATTTTCACCCGAAGTCGTGAGACACTATAGAAACGACTACATCATGGGAACTAGTACTGTACATCACAGCCGTTCTTTACCTATAGGAACAACCTGTTAGTTCTGAGCACGCCAGGTGATGCCTGAGTGAGGAATGACGCTCATTTATAACACCCAGCCTGACATAAACAGTTCCTCGGCTCTTCTCTCATTGCCCCCACTCCCGCCCCGAAAGTCTCATTAATATCACAAAGTTTCTTCCTATTTGTCCCGAGACCGGCCTGCCTTCGAGATCGTGATCTTCGGAGTCGGACCCCCTTTTTCGGCGTCCGCTTTCAAAAGGCCGAAAGGATAATATTCACTTTGTCAGTTCATTTAACAATATCGTGAAAAACGGATTTCGAAACGCGTTCCCGATCCATCTTTCGTAATAAATGGGGGAGTCATTTCCGGGAGACGTGAATCTTCGCAGGCCGTCCATTATGTAGACTGGAAATAACCGAAGGATCCTCAATGCATTTGGGTACCTACCTACCTATCGGACCTCATGCTTCGCTTATTGCAGGTATATTACATCATGACTCCAAATATTGGATTTCCTGCAATCATGTTCTCTTTCCAGATTGATTTTAGACCCAAAACGGTTCTGAGGCGATAGAATCAATTTTGTCTTCATCGTGCAGTAGATTGATGTCTGCCTGCAGTCTATACCTGTCTATAATCGCATACCACCTACCTGCCTTCAATACTCCGCTTGAACGGTGTTGAGGATGAAATATATGTTTCAGATGCAATAAATCTGGAAAACATTGCGTACTTGTCCACTCAGTCCCGCCTCCTTCTGTATGAACAGTAATCTTGCGAATTGAGGTGAAAAATTGATGCTATGCAGTGTAAGTCTGTCAAATTTTTTTGTGGAAAGAACAAGTGACGCAGTGGTTTTGAATTTTTCCTTTTAAATTATAGCTAGCCTGGGCGACTCTACTAGAGTTAGTGAGCACTCAGAAACAGTTGACCTATCTTCCCACTCACTCATTCCCACTTACTCGCTCATTCACGTGCCAGAAATCTGAACCCGTAACAGGTATGTGGGGTAGGGCAGTGGAGGCATAAGGGTAGAAGGGTGGGGTGCTTATATCTTAGGAAAGTAGATCAGTGCCCACGAAATGAGTCACATGATAGCGCATTTTCTTGTAAGGAGATCCGCGTGAAATCGACGCTTCCTGCGTTGAATAGGAGACAAAATGGCTTTGGATCTCACTCCGCTGATCAATAACCTCTAATGCGTCAGCGGCCCTTATACCAAGTTTCATCAAAATCGGACTTCAGAAAGTGGCATTTAAAACGATTTTGAGAGGACCTACATACATACGTACATCAACGACTTTTTTTTTTTTTTTTTTTTTTTTTTTTTTTTTTTTTTTTTTTTTTTTTTTTTTTTTTTAAGAAAATGGGCTAAAAATTATATTCAGCTACAATGTTGAACTTTCATCAAAATTGAGGGAGAGTAAATGGTGGGGCTTACCACCTGACTCAACCCACAATCTTGGGGTTCACTGAAAATTCCGTTAAAATCTTTGTTGTTCATTGTATACATCCTTCTAATGTATAGTGACGCTTGCTTAGTATTGCCATGTGTTTTTGTTTTGAGTCTCATTCCGTAAAACTTTGTCGACTTAGTCTATGTCCCACTATTACTAATTCAGGGAAACAAAAAATGATCGCTGAAGCGTACGTGACAAAAAATTGGTAATTTTTTCTGTCTAAGTGAAAAATAAAAGTAAAAATATCGAGGTTGTATTATCTTTTAATTTTTTTTTCTTTTTTTTTTTTCATTTGATTGATCGGGAGAAGTTTTAGAGACCACCACCATGTTTCTTTATTTTTTCCTCTTTAATGTGCAAATAAGGAAATCACAGTTTTGGAGGGTGCCAAACCCCCCCTAGCTTATGGAATGCACTCAGCTGTTAAGAGGTTTTCACCGCAAAAACAAAAGTCTAGCAAACGTTTAAAGGCGGTTGAATAGATTTGACGAACTAGGAGACAGTTTGGTGCACCTGGAAACAAAATTTCCTTATATATGCACTAAATCAGGAAACTTGGGAATTTTGGAATTTTTCATAGTAAATAAAATCTAACTTATGTAATAATATCTATTTAGACCCTTGAGTAATCCTGATTTCGTTCCACCTGGATCAAGAAAAATGGTTTATTCCCAATCTATAAATGATGTTGTCAAATGTAGGAGATGTGGTTAATATTTATCCTGGGTCGGTTAGAAAACTCCATTATTGGACGTTATGAGTCAATTGTTCTATAATAAATTAAACACAGGCATCTAACTGGTTTGAAGTCTAGCAAACAATGTTTCTTACACATATTTTCCTTTAGGTTATTTGGAGGGACAACTTCACCCAAACCCTCATGGAGAGATCGACGAAGGCAGATTCTATTTATTTGAGACATTCCTCACTGCTCCAAGTCAACATCACTGTCAAGTTCCTTCCCTGCTGAGGAGCCTAAGTTGAGAAAAACGACCGGCGACAAGAGGAGAGGCGTCGCCGGCGAGTTCTTCGGGTTGGAAAGCAGTAAAAACGGATAGGCGGCCGGCGCAAGTATTGCCGGAGCGGTGGAAAGGCCTTTTTGGGGTCGTAAAAATACCCACATCGACTTTCCATTAGGTCTCCGTGTGACAATCGATGAAATCAAGAGAAAACACTAGGAAGGTGTATCTACCTACACATATTTGAGAATATGTTTAAAAAAACAACATGTTATGCATGGTAAGTAATGCAAGCATTACATTGACGTCCCCATGAATGGTTTCCATATGATTTTGGTGAAAATAGCGAATAGATTGTGATTTCACTGGATTTACCTCCCGATTGTAACATATATATGTTACAAGCATAAGTGTTTTCTCAAATTGGTTGAAAATACCGTGATATACATGTAATGGTCGTCTCATCTACCCCTACACTATGCAATTTTAAATTTCTGAGAATGGATCCCCAGAGATATGTACCTAACTTTCCGTGAATAATGGTAAAATGTCTGATGTCGCCAATCTATCTAGGTTGTCCCTCTAGTCTTCAGCCTAGAGCCTGGCTTGAGAGGAACCTAAAATAGATGCTTACTAACAAGATATATGAGTTTCATTATATTTGAACTGAATCACCCGCAATGTGGACAATCGTGGACATCACACACATACATCATCATCATTTTATTTCTCGTAATGGACATTTATTTTCTGATTTTTTATTTTGTTTTTTAACTATCGAAGTTTGGCTTGCTTGATTTTTTTGGTTTGTAGTCGTTAAGGCTATGTATTTTCGTCTGCTTTTTTTATCTGTATAATGCCAACCGGTGCCAAAGAAGCTGCTCTTGACCCGTCGTCTCGGGCTTTTTAGCCTTTAGACGGGCAATATTTGTTCTGTATATAAAATTTTGTAATTGTATATGCAGACTACTTTATTTGTGAATAACAATTTTTTTTTTTAATTGAATTGAATTAAATGATGCTCATTTCATCACATCTGGTTTTGTAAAAGTTCAAGTCATGCAGCATGATCATATATGAGCGAATTTTCATAAATTATCCTTGTTTCATTAAATTATCCTTTCAACGTTACGTTGTTTCGAAATTTGAGTAGTTTGGGCGTAAAGAAATTGATAAATTACCAATTTTAAGGAAAAAACTCGTTCTAAAATATATTCAGCGATACAAAAACGATTTTGGATATATACCTCTTAGGATTCGTATATTTTGGGAACCATGATTGGTTGTCCATCAACATCCGAACTGAATTAAAATTGTATATTATCGAGCTCTAGGACGTGGAAATAAGCAAGTGGAAATTTTGATTTCGGAAGCCAACAATATTTTCGACTCCATGCGTGAAAACAATGTTTTTCCTCTGTATCTTTGTGAAGAAGAGAATAGTGAGATTAAAGCAGATTAGGAGATATTACCTGTACCCGTTAGCCCTGACCTGTGGATTTGTAGGACCCTTGTTACTGAAAATCGCAATCATAGAGTATCATACTACTTCAAATGCTACGGTGTGATTCCATCAAATAACCACTACGAAACTGACTGGACTTTGCCACAGAAAACCTTTGGAACCAGTGACGTACTATTTCCTCCACGGAAATGATTGAAGCAGCCGCAAGAGCTGAGTAATGTTAGAAGTCTCTTATTTTTCTCCTTTTATTGACAGATGAGGCAGTCTCAAAGGCCAGAGCCAGAGCTAACAAATTGAGACGGATTTTAGTTCTCTATTCGATCGCCGCGTACGGCCGTTATTAATTTTCCAACAGAATTCTGTTGACCCTCACGCGATAATTCAAACAGACTGAGGACCTCCAAATACCATGGGTTCTGAGACGTGGGAGTTCAGAGTGAGGTGGGAACTGATTGGAACACGAACGTTCGTACTCACTTATCAACTACAGTTATAACGTTAAGATGTCATCGCGTTTATTTCCAAGTATTTATGATGTTTTGTTAAATTTCACTGGGTACCTACTGTTTTGGTTGAAGGATGTAGATAATAATGGTAAAAATATTGTGGCATCGCTAAGTATTTCATTGTTCAACGGAAATGTCGAAGGGTGGAATTTCTGTTGGACGCATCAAGTGTGTGCAAGCAGGTATTTAATCCTGATTGAAATGTTGAAATTTGATTTATGCCACAGTGAGGAAAATTGCCAACAACCGTTGAGATCGTTGCACACGTCGAAATGAACGAGAACCGCCTCCTAGTCGAGTGCGGCTAGTCATTCATATGTAGGAAACAGGAAATAAAATTTCCCTTATGACCCACTTATTCTGTTTCATATTGCTGCGAAACCCCACTGCTATGGTGGAAGGACTGTCTTTCACTGTTGTTACAACGATATATTAGAAAACTCACCCACTGTCCAAGCAATCCCCTGTATCAAGTGTGTCAAATTTTAGCAAAACAGAGGCCCAGCCATTGAATTCTTCAATATTCACCTGAGGAAATGTTTTGAAGCTCTGCTACTTGGGAAAACTACCTACTGGCTCTAGATGTATTCAACACACTTAAAGAGAGTATGATTTATTTAGTTTGAAGGATAGTGTCATAAAATCCATACCGATTAAATTAACGTTTCCATTTGGCGCTTTCGATCTGGCCAACGACTGATTCCATCAAAGATTTCAGTTCCTCGGAGGTCTTTCAGACCGTTCACCGTGGCCTAGTGAGCCTACTCATAGTTCACACCTTCCATGTGAGCGATTATGTTGTTCGTGTTTGGACCGGAGTGAACGCACACGTAGTTCCTGCCTTCAAGGTGAAAAAACACGTATTTCCTATTAGACAAGAAGAATTTCGGTATTTGAAGTGTACTCTCACGGTCAGATGTAGCATAAAACTTTTGAAATCCTCCCTCATTTGAATTTCCGCGGTCTTGGCGCTCCCTGCAACCACTGGATATAGAAGCCAGGTTGCGCATGAAAGAATAATTGAATTTTCGTTATATTCTTTTATATTCCAGATTTCCTGGATTCATTTCAGCAATTAAATTCCTTCAACATGAAAGTGGTTTTGCCGAAACCAAAATAATTTCAATTTATCAGGCAAATTCTCAAAAGCCGTTTTTCTCCCCTGTCAACAGCGTCAGAACTCCTAACTCATCTTTTTCTCGTTCGTCTCCAGCTCTCGACGCATCTTAAGCCAAGTTTCGTCTCACAACTGTTCGAAAATGTTCCATATTTTTTCCCTCTGCGGAAAATGAATAGCTCCAGCTCCAATTTTACAGCCTCCGAGTCGTTTTCTGGATCAGGGTGGTTCCGTACTTTGTCATTACTACTCAGCAATCGCAATGTGGCTCCGTTTCAAAATTCAGCATCGTGGGTTGGATAAGAAGCAGCGTGGCTTCGCACCTAGTAATTTTCACCCAGCAGCCCCAAAAAGACTCCAATTCAAATTTCAGCAACTTGTACCTAATTTATTTTCCAACCTAGCGTCCTTTCCATATACTAACCTTAGTTAAGAAACTCTTACCGACCAACATTGCTGCAATTAAGGCGTTTTAAAAACCAATTTTTGAAGATCAATCTTTACAAAAGTTCAGGAAAGATTTTTCCTTAATTACAACGTTATTTACCCGGACGACGTCGCTAGGGATAGCCGAGTTCTCAATGAAGGAGTAAGTCTAGAGGATTGTAATGTAGCCTAAGTTCTAATCCGGAACTTGTTCGTAAATCCTCGCCACCCGCATGGGAATGGGTGCAACCTTTCGCACATATATATAAGAGAAAATTTGTTTGTTTGTATATTTATCTGCTAAAAATGTGCAAATATATATATATATAAATATATATATATATATATATATATATATATATATATATATATATATATATATGAATTGAGTAACATCATGATTAACAATATGCATATTCATGCTTTGTTTTGAAAAAATGTATCATTCATTCATGCACTATTGACGGCTCATCCGTCCATGAAGCCTTGCTTCATAATTTATGCTAATGAGAATAAATTATTTTAACTATCTTGTGCATGTGCTTATATGTAGTAGATAGAAGACCACAACACTCGTGCGACTAATTTCAACTACATAACAAAATTTAATACAAAAATAATTTAATGTGATGGAATTATAAATAAATTTCGAATTGCACCATGACTTCCTGGGTCCGAACCCGAATGCGGTTAAATTAGTTTGTATCATTATTTATTTATTTATTTATTTATTTATTTTTTTTTACTAGAAACCGTGCTAATCTTGCAGGTGCCCTCACTTCTCTACTATTATATAACATTCGGTGTGAGGCTTCGGTCTATACTCCTTACTTCTTTATCGTCATATATTCAATTTAAAAAAACTTCGGATTCATAAGATAGCTCCATTTTCTTTGAAACTATGTTGAAACAAATTTCGATCGCTCAAAATCTACACTCATCGAGTACTCTAAGGAACTTTCCTTGAAGAGGTTTCTTCGAGGCCTCCTCCGTTTGAAGAACGTTCTTAATCACCGTGGGAAGTTAGGTTCTGATAAATCAGAAGGATGCGCTCACATCGGCGCTCGTCCGGCTGAAACTGTGGAGAGGAAGACCCCAAGTACGTACGTGCCTTCCTCTCAGCTCACAATTTGTCTTTCAGATCATATCTCGGCAACGGGACACGTGTAAAGAGATCTTGCGGACACCGGAGCCAGCTCGATGACACCTGCTTTTCCCGAGAAAAAAAAAGTCCAGAAACCATCATTTCTCCGAAAGGAAGATGATCAACAAATTTTCGTTCCACATTTATTTTATTTTTATTATGTATCCTCTTTTGAGGTCCGGAAGTTGTAAACATAGGGTCACGTCTAACGGACGTCAACATGATGATCTGGGGCCGAAAACGGTGCTTGAGTTATGGCCGATGTTGAGACACCGGACGGAACACAAACAGTTGCGTAGTTACCCCAAAGCCGTTCCGGGAGGACGTCGTAAAGAAGTTTAAGAGCATTTTTTTCTTCGTCGTAGTATCCTATAAATGCCCTTGGAGGACCCGACGCATAGTTGCCATTCTTCAAACGATAAAAAGACGATAATGCGTGTCGATCTTATCGTTTATTTATTTGTTGAATAACTGGCGATCCCAATACTCCTCATGGAATTATCTGGTGCCAAGTTTCACGCTACTTTCGCAACGCATATTCAATTTTGATAGATGGTATTGGCGTTTTTATGAGTACAACCATCGAAATTGCCGATTAATCAACTTGACGACGACGGTTTGGTGGAGTGGAGATGGCAATACACTCTTACAAAAGATTTCAAGATTCGAAAATAAGCCTCTTTGTGACAGAATCAGGGAAGAAATGTCAACATGTATCCATCGGTTCTGTGAGTTGAAATGCTAAATTTGATGTGGAAAATCGGAAAAGTTCGTTTGGCTCACGGCATTCGCATTTAATAAATATCATTTTAGTTTTCGCATGGTCCGTTACAGTTTCATGAAATAGCTGGAGGATTTGGCTGATATCTGAGTTTACATATGACTTAAAGTTGGTCACGATATACGAAGAAGAGTCGACAATTTGTTGCTCCTTGCCCCTCCAGTATACAAAGTATCTTCTGCATTTTAAAATTTGTTCACTCTAATTCATTGTAATTTCATTAATATATAAATCATGATAATAAAGTTTGAAATGCAGCTTCCAATTGACTGGTGGATATAACTGAAAAGTCCGGAACCAACCCTCTGAACTGGGTCCACTTTGAGGTTCCATATCACGAGTTCCAAAAAATTTTTATTGCGAATCTAGCCGTACAGGTAAAGCAATGCAATGTACCGTTTCTCATGCGATTAGCAAAGTTGAATGACGTCGAGAGTGGTGAGTACTTGGATGGGTTATCACAAAGACAAAGTGTCATCCATCTAAGTTTTATCCCTGCTTCTGTACGGAGAACCCATTTCCACTCAAGGGCGTGAGTAGCTTTAACCAAAATCATCAGAACGAATTATTCTGAACCTCCATTTGAAGGACAGCTGATGATGTCCGCGACGCTCATGACAGTCAGACAAAACGTACCAACCTGAAAAGGTTTTTTTTTTTTTTTTTTTTTTTAATTATAATAAACTTAGGACACCCATAGGGACTGGTGACAGTCTCCGCTTCTATAGGACCACCGTCTCTAAATGTATCATATTATAAAACGTCACCATTTCACTCTAACTCTTTCAAACGTGTCCCGGAACACACACAGCCAACTAATACTACCCAAAAACAACTGACTGGCTTCTCCAAACGCCCTTTCTTTAGAGTGGAGGCACTCTGAAACTGGTGATTAAGCTTCCCCAATCAGCGACCAGAGCGGATTGCAGTTGACTCCTCTCCCTTTCCAATGCCAGAAAAGTTGAGGTTTCAAATAGGACATCAGTAAAATTTCGCATATAGTAGCCCCAGATAACACTGGTCACACAAGCTTTCCATTCTGGAACCTAATATCTGTCAATAATCCTTATTTAATGTAATTATGAGAGTTTTGGGAGACTTCATGTACTTTCATGGGATGCAAAGAACTGTCCTTTTCCTATTCACAACAATTTTGATAGTATATTGTTATACCTACATTGGAAACTGGTTTATTCCAATATTATATTAGTATAAAATTTAGGCCACTAATGACCCTTCTGATTGTGGTGCGGCTTAAACCTTAAATAAAAAAATAAAAAATTAGTCCCTTCATGACACCCTCCTCATCAACCCCGTTCCTAGGAGGCCGCAACTTCCAGCTATAGGACGTACGTCGTCTATGGCCTCGGTCAAATATATTGGTACCTATGAATAGGTGGTTCGTTCCACAGTAAAACATTTATTAGGCATACATTGTTCGTTCCACGGTGTGGATAGGATATGTATTATACGAGGCTCGTTCAACGGTAAACTATGTTTATAAATGCGTGGTTCACTCCACGCTCAAATATGTATAAATAGAGGTATGAAGGGTCCATAGTTCAGTTCATGGTCAATCATGGATGGTAGGTACTTACTAGTGCCTTTTTAAGTATGAAAGGTTGATAGGTATGAAAACTAGACGTATATGCCGCTAGTAAACCACTTGTCACGTCACCCTAGCGCTCAAGGTACGCAGCGCAAACAAGTTACCGGAACGAAATGATCCAATAAACTTTTTTCTCCCTTCTTTAGGAAATAATCCTTTAGCCTCATCAGAGAATAGTATACATTTCCTTAAACAAACTTCACCAACAGAGGTCAATAGGTGATCAGTTCACGCCCCCAAATACCTATGCAAACAGAAAATGCATCAGACCAAAGTGCTTCCCACGATTGAAGGCGTCAACTCGCTGCAGTAATCAACTCAATATTTGCATAAACAGTTTCAAAGCCACCGGCCCTTCGGAAAGGCTCAGAAATGGAAACCCCGATACCGAGAGGGAGAAGATGATAGAGAGTCCAGGGAAGTGTGAAATGATGCAGCCGGATTTCGTCTCTTTTCCCCTGTCAATCCCTAATGGACCTCGACCAGTTTTATATTTTCGGAAACCCGTTTTCGTTTTCCACTGCCCGCTTTCCATCCCTGGACGCGCACTCAGCGGGCCCATTTGGGTTGCAGCTCGCAGGGGCACTCTGCTCACTCGAGTCACCCTCTCGTGGTAGCACTTTCGAGTCGGGGTCATTTTTATGGTATAACGCCCCTTCCATCCCAATGTTCCATTTCTGTCAGTTATCTCCCCCTCTCGGGGCGTCGTGTAAGTGAAAAATAGCTTCGTGTGCGGTTTGTCCGCTGTTAAAACGCGGATCTGTCAGGTGAGAGAGCGGCCTGGGGCCTTGTCCTTTTCGTCTCGACAGAACTTTTCAATGGTGCTTAACACGACTCGCAACATCGGCGTTGTACAAGGTGGGGGAAAATGTGAGCTTTCCACATCTGGGATCGTAAATAAGCTGGACTTTTGAAATACGACTGGAAAGCTGTTTTCGGAGGGTAGGTATCATGTGTGACTATGTTTCGTTGAGTGATAAGTCCCTACCATCTCAAAAGAAAATAACGCGTGACTTCTCAATTTTCCAGAAAATCTTCATATAAAATGAACCTATCGCGAGGAGTCAAAGGCATTTCTGATAGTTTATTGTATGAAAGTCTGTTTTGATGCTTTCAAAACAATACCTGAATTTCAAAACGCGCTCATATACATACGACAGGGACATAATTATTAATCTAATCACAATAAACAGTTTCAGCCATGCAGCATGGTCGAATGCGCGAATTTTCTCAAATCACTCTCCGTTTCATAAACTATTACTGAATAAAATTCTGTGATTCAAAAAGATTTTGGAATTTTAGATTTTTTTGTTGAATTTTTCAGCAAATATTTGAGTACGGGAAAAAGTTCAATTTCCTAGTTAATCGTAGATAGATTTGTTCAGACTAAAACTCTGCTAAACTTATAAATTTAACGATTTCAGGCGGTTTTTTGCCATTTCAGTGATTTTATGTGATTCTTTAAGCAACTTTTTGAAATTCCACCAATTTGATGTGATAAAAAATATGGCCAAAGAACTCATCCTTACATTTTGGAAACTTAATTTTTTTGGCGCAAGAACAGAATTTTCATCTCAATCCTCAGGATAGTTATGGTCTGGAATGACACACAAACACACTCACACATTAAGACGAATTTCAATGAAGAAATGTTTCACAAAATTTGATTTTAAAATTTTTGGAGCCATTGCAATAGCTATATTATCTACGAAAGTTCGCTAAAATACAGCGGATAACAAGTTTTTGTGGCTTTATTGGTGTCCGCAGTGTGAATATATATATATATGAACAAAACATGTGATTCCAAAGTTTCTCCAACCCTTGGCTGTTTCGTTCAAAGCTCTGGATATAATATTTGGGATGCAACACAAAATTTCGAGCTGGTGGAATTCTCAGGTCTTAAACTAATATTTTTTAGAAAAATTGTGGAGTTGCAATGAGTTTTTGTCAAGCTCACATGTTCGTTTTGTTGCAGCCATTCCATTCGGTTCATTAAATTATAGGCATCAGAGTACGTAATCATTTGTGTGAACCTGATTTTACTCACTATTGTGTTAGTGTCGAATTATAAATCCCCATGTAACAATAAATGGACGTGAGGAAGCTGTACTTCTCAAACATCATAGTAACCTTTTGGATAGGGCTAAAATAAAATAATATGCCGTTAATGCGTCAGTATTTCCACAAGTCATATCATGGATACAGTTTTAGGCCACATTTATGAGATTGATGGGGATATGGGATCCAATTTTATTGCTCCATGTTTCAAGGTTACTGTGATTTATTAACATTGATGTGATCAAAGACTCCTACTTATTATCTCTTCATTCTCTCTTTCCTCTTGTTAGTCGATTTGAATTCAATAATAGTAGTAGCATCGTGGAATTTGTTACTCTAATACTTAGTTGCAACACTCACGCTATAGTTATTAATAGAGTTCATTAGGATTCTAATCTCTATATACATTATGTATTTTACGAATGTTATTCACGTATGGTCATTTTACAAATATGATTTACTCCCAAATGCATTAATATACTAACTGAATATTGCTCACGTGTACAGCAACAGATTTTTGTTGTATTTTGAAGTTTCATTATTTCTATAGTTAGCTACATAGGTACTGTTGATGTAGGTACTTGATAGGTACTGCACTGCTGGGCTTCAACCCACAGGTATTTTGTCTGTAATCCCTGAAGATAGTTCCAGATGTTATGAAAACATGATAATAAACTACTGATCTTTGGCTATGTATCAATTTATTGCTCACTATCAATTAATTATGCTGCCGAATATTTCAAAAAACAATTAAACGTTATATATAAATCTGATCCTTAGCCACTTTCAACTAGTTAGTTATTATACCTGGATTGTGTATTTTCCCCAATTCATTTTAACCCGAATGATTGCAAAAAGAGAAAGGGCAACTTAGAAACTGAGTGATTGTTAAGTAGTAAAATGTTACGACCTCAAGTATTGATGGACTATGGGCAGCTGGAGGGAGCAGGTGAATGGTTTTGATGTAAGATTAATTTTGTCCGCGTTCTCGGAGAGTTTAATGAATACTAACTCGACGTTTACAACGAGAAGGCGTTAGCGGCCATCGCTCCACAGACGATGTCGTTGACAAATTATTGGATCGCCTGAAGTGACGGAAAACTGCTAATCGCTGCGCAGCTGGTGGCCATTTGGTTGAGCGGCCGCTGAGCGTTTGGAGTTGAAAACTCTCAAATTTACATCACTCAAAGCTCAACAAGGTACCTTGTAGCTCAAGTATTGAAGACGCATTTTGAGCAATGCACCCCAAAAAACATGTTCAACAATTACATTAAAATGAATATTGTAAACAGATTATTATTATTCCTGCTGTATAATTCCTCTCACACTCTCATTGTAACCACCAACTATACCATTCAGAACTCCAATATGGGCGTAGCACATAGTTTTCTCGTGTCAAACAGTTGATTGCATAGATGTGTGTTAATAAGGACTATTAAGAATTTAAACGTTTATGCTGGATTGGGTATCACTTTATGGTAGTCAAAATTCATTATGAAAATTCAAATCAAAGTCAACATTGAGTTACCACCAGGTTGTCAATCCTTAATTTTTCTGTAAAATGTGAGATAAATATATCAGGTCAACTAGTTTATACGACGGTATTGATTTTAAAATTCTATTTTTAATGAAAAAGGATAATTATACTTAGGGGTTATTTAATAATAAATTTATCGACCACAATTGCATCAGCGAATTGTTGGGCTGGTTGTACGTTTCAATAAGAACTTCATATATAGGATTTCAAAGTGATGAGGCAAACTCGCTGAGCTTACGGATTTTCTGAAAAGAGGGTGTGTTATTTATTACGCAGAGGGGGTATCTTCTACGAATAAGAAGAGTGGATAATTTTACAGACAAAAGTCTATATTACCCTATTGTAATAATTTGTTAACAATTTTCCTTCATATTCCATACGCACCGTCTTCCCTCGGGAACGAACTGGGTGTAAAATTGATTAGCGGAATATTATTCAAGGCGGAATCGCGACTAGCGGTGAACTTCCTGTTAGTGATTGCGCACGGTGCTCTACCATCCGTATCGCTCTGGGGATATGGAAATTAAAAAATACGAAAAAAAAAACTTTTTGCGCCCCGAGGTGCCCAGCCGGGGTCCTCTGTATCCGAATTAATTCTTCACAGTCGCGACGGGCTGCGGGCACCCCCGGGCGCTGCCCCGGTGTACCGTACACGTATCTTCAACACGATAATTATGGATCTACTTCTAAATCCCTCTAACGCCCTTTTCATTCATCGAATGCCCATACCTGCTTCTACGCCCATTCGCCGTCCCTCCAGCGTCGAAAAAATGCGCGCTATCGGGACCCCTCATCGGCCCTGATAAAATATTCAACGATAAAGGCTTCAACAGATAATTCAATTTTCAAGTTCAACCGTGAAGTAGATTTCACGCTCTGCAGGTAGTACTTTAATTTTCAACGGGATGCTTACCAGATAGTTATTATTATTATAATTTTATAAATATTGACTATTGTAGTTGAAAAATGTTAGTTGAGTAACTAAAATAAACAAAATTTGCCTAGTTAGGTGTGGCACATAGCTTCCTCGTTCGATCATCGAAATGTTTCAAATTATCTTGGAAATTTTCATGTCGGAAAATAGTAAATTAAGAAGTAACGTAAAACTTCAAAATCGATCAATCTAGAAAAGAGAAAATGATGGTCAAGTACATAATTTACATTTCGCGTTCGCTGAATGAAGTAATGATTTGAGAACCCAATGAATGATTTGAAAATTGGTAGATTACACTCTACAGCCTAACCCTCACATTCTTGGAAAATGTCATCAAAATTGGATGGAAACACACTCAACTATCCTCCGAGAGAGAGAGAGAGAGAGAGAGAGAGAGAGAGAGAGAGAGAGAGAGAGAGAGAGAGAGAGAGAGAGAGAGAGAGAGAGAGAGAGAGAGAGACGGAACGAAAGCAGAAATTAACTACAACAATCCATCCTACTCATCATAATATGTTATTCCATCAGAAATTTTTTTAACAAAATGCAGCCATAGCAATTTGTTTTCCAGCATTTCCTTCGGGAGTGCCAGTGTTGAGGCATTCTGGTTTGTTTGTCATTCGATTTTTAATAGAATATGTGGTACAATGAAGATTGAGTATTATAACTACGGATCTCAAGGTCCCTGTAGTACCAATTATATATATATCTTTAATATATAAAATTCTCGTGTCACAGTTTTTGTTGCCATACTCCTCCGAAACGGCTTGACCGATTTTGATGAAATTTTTTGTGCTTATCCGGTATCTATGAGAATCGGCCAACATCTATTTTTCATCCCCCTAAATGTTAGGGGTAGTCCACCCCTACATTTCTTTAATTTTATTTTTGACCGATTTTGATGAAATTTTTTGTGCTTATCCGGTATCTATGAGAATCGGCCAACATCTATTTTTAATCCCCCTAAATATTAGGGGTAGTCCACCCCTAAATTTTTTTTTTATTTTTTAGACAAAATTTTTAATTTCTATTTTTTATGATACAACATACAAAAATACATACAATCCTCAATTTCCACCCTTCTACAATCAACCCTTATTTTTTAATAGCCATTTTAAAAAATAGAAATTAAAAATTTTGTCTAAAAAATAAATTAAAAAAATTTAGGGGTGGACTACCCCTAACATTTAGGGGGATGAAAAATAGATGTTGGCCGATTCTCATAGATACCGGATAAGCTCAAAAAATTTCATCAAAATCGGTTAAGCCGTTTCGGAGGAGTATGGCAACAAAAACTGTGACACGAGAATTTTATATATTAGATAGATGAAATATCCGCCCGTCCGGCGTACATCGCTCGGAGCTTTCCCCCAAAACTACAGGACCAAAGTTTATGGAACGTAGAAACCCTAAAGGGTAAAAGTGCAAAGATGAAATATGACATCGGGGTACAAAATTACAATAGTGTTTCCCTTTGTTATTGATAGATAAAATTTCAAAGAACCGAATATTATCACCCGGATAGCCGTTCAACCGTTTGCTTTCCCTAAATGCTAAACGGAACGTGAAAAGGAAAAAACTTCAACAAGATTGTGAATGAAGTTACCTGGAAACGAAGTAAAATTGAATCCAACCGTATAGATACGATGTAGGTATGGCAGAAGAGTGAGCTGTGGTTTAAAATGGAGATGCATGGATATGCCTTCGTGTTTGTAACTGTCACTGAAAAGCAGCCCAAGTTCTGTTACGCTACATTATTTTTTAATTAGGTTAACCCTAAGTCATAAGACATATCCTTGTCAGAATTCGACGATAAACAATAAAATGGTCCCCCTCATATGAATGAAATGTCATTCTCTTTTCAAGAAAGCGAGTTTATTTATTATTTTTTAGGGTAACCCTTCTGAACTCAGATGTGAGTCCCTGACCCAGGAGCGCCGTTATCGCCCAAGCACGCCTATCTAAATTCTCTCGTGTTGGAAAACACGAAGAGTCGCCAACCCGGCAGAGGTGTCGCTTCACACATTCACTTCTTGATACTTCTGACATCAGCTCAACATCTTTCGTCAGTTCGTTTCCCGTCGCCCTGTTATGCGGATTGTTTGAGCAGCATCGATGCTGCATTTTGCAGTTTCCACGATGAGCTAAACTTCCTTCCTCTCTTATAGTAGCTGTATATTACTACTTCCGGAAGATCGACCTGGAAACCAAAGCTTCTGAATCAACGTTTCATGAGGTATGGAATACCTTATAATTGAAGTACTCATGTGTGGTTGAGGTGGTGAAGGTAAATCCTATATTTTCTCCGATATTTATGGGAATTCTACATTTTTGTTTCTTCTACTGTTCTTTTTGACTCGCTAACTCGTCGGCAGCATCAGGATCACCGTGTGGGACGCCTCTACGAAGTGATATCTCTACCAGCATCATAATTTTCTAGAGGTAGAAATCACAAGATGTCCTCTCCCCACAAAGGTTCACCCTTGCGACGTACAAACCAAGCACACAACTTTCGTAGGATTTTACATACAGGGAACTAAGCCCTCATTTTCATGGGTTTCCTTATTTGTCTGCCACAGTTTCCGTCTCATCAAACCTCTCTGCTTGTAACGTCATCTTCAGGAGACTTCGACTACTGAAGGAAACTTGTCCTTATTTCACGAAATCCAAACACCTCAAATCCCATTTCAAAGGTATTAATTTTGCATCGAAAACTTTTTGAAATTTCAATTCAATCACGACTCCAAGAGGTAGTTACGGAGAGGGTCTACAAATTAAACCGTAAACTTTATCTCTCACATTATCTGTTCACAGCCTTCCAAGGCGCATCACTTGGAGGCAGCAATTTTTTGGTGAACATCTGGATTCCTTCACAGCGCTCATATCGAAAGATATTCAGGTGCAAAAATTTCTTCTTATATATTCCGACCTAATCGGTTATTGGTACGTATTGTAAATTGCTCAGAACCTTGATCATCCTCAACAAAATTTCATTTTAAACGCTGGATTCCTTTACATAGTGTAGCCACCATTGATATGATTAGGTACCGATTATATTTTTCGGTGAAATGTTAGGGTAGCCACTCAAGGCTTTTTTAAAATTAATAAATATGAATAGAAATTAATGAATTTATCTATAAGTAACCAAGTTATAACAATTCTGATTAATTTACTAAACACGAGGTTTTATAATTTATATTTAAAATTAAACGAGGATTCGTTCAACCTCAAATTAATATTGGAAAGACTGTACAACAAATTATCTTGAACTATTTCTACATAAATACCGCTCTTATTCTATGAGGTTTTATGAGTAGTACTAATTATCATAATCTACGTACTGTCGGCATTGAAGTGTTTAAATATCCAGAAGATTTGGCTTCAGATTTCTTCATTTCGAATCCTCTCATCTCCAACTGAGTTGGATCAGAATTACTATAAATCTATTTTGTAGTTGGCTCAGTTTTTTTATCGCAATTCCTTTGGTTCGCTACATTTTGTTACATTTCCTAGTAACATAAATGGGAAAGTGGCAGTGTGAAACGACGTCTACGTAGTTGTATGTTCTTTACAAGTTTAATAACTTTACTAGTGATCTGTTTATAATGGCTATCTTTGTTAAATAAGTTGCAAAGTTTTGAAAGGGGATCCCATTTGAATTATATCAGCTGGTTTGGACATCTGTTTCACTAATTACGTCAGGAATTCTAGTCGTGATTTCACATTGGTCAAATAACTAAATTACATTTGCGTGATACGAAACAGATAAAAATAGTTTAGTTGTAAACCCGACGCAAATATAGCGTTTTTAAGCGTTAGAAGCAGTAAATTATTCATTGGCCCCGTTTCGCGTGCAGTTTTGATGTACGAGGTTCTTGAGTGAAAGAACGTGTCGGTACGAAATTAATAAACCGTAATTAAAATGGTGCTAAGGAGTGTTACAAGACGAAGTACTTTGTAGAGATGGTTCGATAAGATTTGATCTCAAGTGACGGGAAAAGAAGCGTCATTGGGGGCTACAGATGTTCTTGGGCTAAAGTCGTTACCGCAGGTGACACGAAACTCGGGTGAAAGGAGGCAGGTGAAAGGTTCAGATCTGAGGACATAAACTTCAGATAACTATCTGTATTATCAATGTTGAATACTTATATACCTAAATTCCACGCAGATTTGGGTATAAATATATTAAATATCGGTTTCTCACGATTGGGTTGTGGGTTGGAATACAAATGAAAGGAATGGAAGGGCAAAAAAAAAAAAAAAAAAGGCGAAAAAATACTACGCTTGAAATGATTCAGATGTTCTTTGCGGTTAATAAATGCAATATTTTTCTATAATAAAATAAATGATGAAAAAAATAAAATTAAAATAGGTAAATAAATCAATATTGTACTATAATATTGTAATCAGCTTGAAAAACAATGAGCAAATTGATTTATAATTTTCATGTCAAAGTCAACCTTTTCTAAGTAAAATTAAATTTTTTCCAAACAAAATTCAACTGCAAAGTCTGCATTTAAGAAATTTTTGAATTTTAAACATAAACAGTTAAATTTGGTTTGAGCTTCAAAAGTAAACTTTTAAACTTGGAGTTTGTTCATTAGGTATTTTAAGATTTTTTCATTCTGGGATCTGGGCTTGTTGGGGCCATACACCCACCGGTCGTTTGATTAGTTTTTCTAATGATTCTCTTCAGACATCCTGTGATGTCCAGAAGTCCGAAATTATTTGCTGAAGTATTTTGCCATTCCCCTTGCGTGATTTCGATAGTTGACATGTTTATTGTTCGTACAGTATCAGGATCGAGCATGATTTTCATTTTATTTTATTATGAAATTTACTATTAACACAGAATGTGTTTTAGCCTTGGCATCTCCAATCGAAAACGATACGTTTTGCGTTATCGAAAATGTGTTGCATTTATGTGTAGCGTTTTTGTGTAACGAAAATGTGTTGCAACAATTTACTGTTGATTTCCGCTTACAACCGAGTCGTTGCTAGAGAGATGGTACTTCGTAATTTTTCATCCTACAAAATTAGTTGACTTATCGTTCGAAAGCTCTCAATTTATCCAACCTTATTATGTAAACTGCTGCAAAGTGTGTGGCCAAAAAGCTGAGCTGTGAGCATGGTTATATGAATAATTGTAGACCTCAGTGGCTTTCTATTTAAATACTAATGTACAATTAACTGGGTTGAATAATTATTGAACATGGATCTGCGTTGGAGAGCTAACTAAGGGCCGGTTTCCCCAAAGTTTTAATCACCGTTTATTCATTAAACCGAAGACCTCAGCTGTTAAACAACGATATTCTGTTTCTCCAACTCCGGTTCAGATAAATCAATGATCAAATGCGCTAAATCAACGATCAAATGCGCTAAATCAACGATCAAAACTAACCAGCAGAACTTAAGTGGTTAGCGTTCAAATCAACGACTTACTAGGTAGGTAGTACCTAGGTAGTAGTTAATCATCTTTGTTTACATGACCGAAATCAGTTTTGGCTACGTTTCCCATCTAATTTGCTACATTTTCCTAGTTATTTCATACGTTCTCCTACATGCACGAAAATGAGCCATAGGGAATCGATAAGAGCTATGGTTTTTTGAGAACGAATTTGACGAGGATGATAAGAAGACTTTACAATCCATCGTCCAAAGTTGGATTAGGGGGAGTACGGCGGATTTTAATCCCAATGAAATCGATTTTTCGAGGAGGTACCGACTTTCAAAAACTACTGTTTTGTCAGCTCTTGAAAAAATTTATGATAGCATCGAATACACCATTCACGGGTGGGGATATAGGTACATGTACATGAAATGTACAAATACAGTTGTAAAATAGTGTAATAAAATAACCAACGGCTCATCACAATTTGAAATGATACAATGTGCCTGGATGGTGTTGTAGGCTGTTCTCATTGAAGTGATGGGAGTTACAAACATAAAAATACCTAGTTATGCAACTCGATTTGAATATATTATTACTAGTCAATTAAGTATAACCTGTTTCCTGCGCTTTTCGAATCGAAGTAACTTCGGAATCTCGGCATTTGTAATGGCTACAGTTAAATCCATCTAATACCAACTGCTTTTTAGGAAACCGACACCCAAAATTTCCAATGGAGACGAATCAAAATCGCGTTGGGATGGAGTATTCCAGTGGTTCGAAATTTTGCGGTTTTTACTTCATACTCAAATCCAGGATCCTTGAAGGATCCTTGATATCATTATTACTGCTCTAGTTCCGAAATGATAGGGCAGTAAAGTACTACCCCTGCGTGTTTGTAAAACATGCTACCTATCAGAATGGGTTAGAAAAGATAGAAGTATTGAAGATTTCAGGTCGGTAACAGCTTTTCCCTCACTATTATCTCGTTATCACCCTAATTTTGCGGGAAAATGCCTCCTTGATACCGTCTAAATCAACGTTTAAACTTTAAGTCGACGTTTTACGCAAACGCTGTAAATCGATGTTTACTGATAACAGATTAACCATTGATTACGTTGGTGAAACCCGTTTGTTTTAAATGAACGTTCAAAACTTTTGTTCCGTTAGGGGTCTATTCTGGGATCTACTCTAACCACGGTTAGGGGTTGATGGTGAAACCGTCCCTCGTACAGGGAAAATAAACCTTTGCACAACAATTTTTAGCGGTTTATTTATTTATTGAATTATTAATATTTATTTATTTTATCTAAGTTGTCCATGCGCTTTGACGGACATTCACCTTATTCGCAATATGTTATTGATGATACAGTGAATGAACAGAGTTCAAATGTACTAGAGTTTCGGAAAATTGTGAATAAATATGAATTGTTAGTGGTGTTACAAAAACAGCGAAGGAGTATAATCATAATGCAAAGTAGGTAACATGTTGGTAGTTGAATGTTGCAAAGAAAGAGTTGTCTAGGCGTAACTTAAAGGAACCTCAAACTCAAGGTTTTTTCAGCATGACCTTCATTATCGTGGTTCAGTAGTTTTTGAGGTCAACTGCTTATAAAGTATGGACTTACTCCAGGAATTGACCACACATTACATCTTACTCGTTCCACGATTGCCATTTTCACAGTTGGAATCATAACAGCGAGTTCGAATCGTCTAACCAGTTGTGGGACGTAGACGTCTGGTTGAGTCTTCGAAAAGGGAAGATCATCTTCCACATCGACTATTTTTACAGTCCACATCATCATACAAAGATTCCTTGTTTTTCTTTCCCACTGCCTTCTCCTCCCTCCTCTCTCCCCTTCAATCTATAGGAGCCTCCGAGAAAACTTTTGTTCGACGTCGGAAAGTCTCCATATTGCCGGAGGGATAAAGTTGGAAAACGGGCAGCTTGGAAGACTCATGTCCGAGGAGGGGGGGAGTGTGACCAAAGTCTCCAGATGTCACAAAGTATTACGAGGTGGTCAAATAGTCGTTTCGACCATAGAACCAACTCCCCTTTTCTCTGGACATTCAATCACTTTTCCCGATAATAACAAGGGTTTCGCCGCCTTTCGCACCAAACTTTCATTTAGGTTAACATAATATATATTTATTTACTCGCACCTCCCCTCCTAGGTCACAAATTATAACCAGTATCTACTATTGAAAAAAAAAAAAAAAAAACTACTGGTACATACCCATCTCAAAGTAAAAACCATTAGCTTTTAGTATACAGCGAAAACCCAAAATTCCATAATTTGTTTATAACATTTCAGAGGGAATAAACAATCAAAATATAATGAAACTAAACATTCTAAGCTTACTATTGACCTCCTTCTATATATATATATATATATATATATATATATATATATATATATATATATATATATATATATATATATATATATATATATATGTGTGTGTGTGTGTGTGTGCGTGTGTGTGTGTGTGTGTGTGTGTGTGTGTGTGTGTGTGTGTGTGTGTGTGTGTGTGTGTGTGTGTGTGTGTGTGTGTGTTTCGTATTTGTAATTTGCGCGTTGAACTTATGGAAGAAACAACTATAAGAACCGATTTTCTCTAAGATAAGAAGAATTCTTTTGGAATATTAATGAAGCAGATACATAATTAATAGGTGATTCTAATCTATAAATATTCTAAATTCTAATATATATATATATATATTCTTTTCATATTAAATTATACCAGAAGGGTGTCTTGCAGCGCAACGATTTACTTGGTGTTTTTGTTTATGGGTTTTATTTTTTCTAGGTTTTGTCTCCTGAGTTACAACTCGTTGGAAGTAAGTGCTCTCAGCACCAACGGTCTAAAGGTGAACTGGTGATGGACCTTCACATGGATGGAATTTCACATTGGTGCAATGTCCAACAGCCCAGCCAGATCAGCTCCCCAGTTTCCAGGTCCGTCTGGAGGCGCAGTGTAGGTGAGTGGCATCAGGTAGTGATGACTCTGTGACCGGTAGACTAACAGGAAATGTGGCAGGGTTTCTGGCACTTTCAGGTCGCGTGCAGAGCACAAGTCTTTTTAAGCCAGCTCGTATTTGTATCTCTTGTACTAGAAGAATGTGATGTACCCCATGCCTGAGTTATAAGTTGCCAGTCTTAGATGGGCTACTACTATCCTTTCTTTGTGTGCATATCCAGCTGCCATCACATAAATTTGTATACCACCGGAAGTTTATACTGTAGGAACTGTCGCTGCTATCCATTTCCCGATCTATGTCAAGGCTATGGACCTAATAAATGTTCAACCACATCGGTAAACCCTACCATAATGTGCTGACAAAATACGTGTCTTTGTGGGTTGCATTATGCTCATCCTCTTTGCCCGAATGATGCTGCGTCTATCGGCCATGCATTGTTGTAGTGCATTCAGTGACATAACGAATATCCACAGTTGTGACAATTGAAAAACCACTTTATTCCATTAATAGATTAAGTTCAAAATAAAATTAAAACGCTGTACGGTCTGCGGAGAGAATTCCCCAAGGAAAATCCCAGATTGCGAGCGAGCGAGAGGAACCTCAAAGTTTGACTGGTGACAATAGAAGTTGATTAGCCTCCGGCTAAAACCCCCTCGTCCCGGCGTTTCAAATAATTTTAATAGACGAAGATGGGCGAAAGGGGTTAGGAAAGCGTGTAATGGCGAAAAGGGACGTCGGATAGCCACGTGATTACAGGGGGGTGTCCCAGTCGTCAGTTCTCCAGACAGATTGAGTTATTGTCCGGGCCAACCGAGGCGGGGCGGCGCAGTAGGCAGGCCCCCGGTCCGGACCCGGCCTCCCGTACTTAACCCCGGATTATCTTCGGGTTGACAAAGGTTCGAATCCCGGGATAGGCCACCAGATGTACGGTTAGTTGAACTTGACGAAAATCCAGTGGGAGGGCGTGAGGGTAAATTTAGCGTTAAATCGTCGGCTTGAATGATCGAAAAAGAAAAGGCGAGCGTTGAAGATTAGGGAGCTAATCGGGACCGTCAAATGGTTATGATGGTTAGAGGAGGGGTGGATTAGTTAGGATAGGTAACAGTTAAGGGTAGGAACTTATTTGGGAAAAAACGTTCACGCTAAAATATACGGAGTTTTCTATTTATCTCAAATTAGTTATTTCACAAGATTCCACCATACTAAGCTCCTAAAGTATAGATATTCCTCTGATACTGTTGGTAATTTTGTCCTAGATCTGAGTTCAGTTTCAGGTTCAGTCAAAAATCTTTACGACTAAGACAAGTACAACAGCTTCATTGCTTGGAGGCCGACCCACTCCTGGTTTCATACGTTTTTGGGAGGTCCCATAGTGTTTCGACTAATATGTTTCAGGTGGAAAAAAGTCAAATAAAAGATTTCGAAAAAACTACTCCAGTATCCAGGGTGGTAGGTAAAGGTCTAAATCGATTATATTTACTTGAAATAACCATCTCTGGGTAACTCTATGCCTACACTTGAACTCTCCAAATAGAAAACTACTGTGAACCCCTAAGGATATTATTCTCCTG
This sequence comes from Adelphocoris suturalis, assembly GCA_030762985.1. Lineage (NCBI taxonomy): Eukaryota > Metazoa > Arthropoda > Insecta > Hemiptera > Miridae > Adelphocoris > Adelphocoris suturalis. The sequence goes on along the minus strand of CM061041.1, from coordinate 106,077,095 downwards.
AAAATTAATATTTAATTTTTCCTCTTCTTCTGATCATCTTGGTTTGGATTGAAATGATTCTTCCGAAAGTCTTAATGAATAATATTCTCAACTTTTAAATATTAATTTTTAATTTCTATTTCTTCTTGTCAGAAAATAGATATTGGGATATTGAAAACCAGTGGAATAAAGTTGTTCATGTAAAAAAATATGAGTATCGGTTTGTCAAGTCTCGAAACTAAAAGCATTCTTTAGAGAATTTAATTCAAAATTAGAATCTTCAACCCGTTCATTCAGGTAACCTCTGCAAATATTGATTTCCTTCAATTTTCGGTAGCAATTTGTTTAATTTGAAACAGTATGTCTTTATTTAATAATGGCCGTGAAACATGAAACCCGAGTGAAATACGGTCATTTATACCTTCCTAGTTTTTGAATATAGTATGAAATTGAATATGCCATAAGTTTTAATAAAATTAATACAAAATTACTATCCATTAGACCAAAATCACCTCATTATTATTTTTAGCTAACATCATAAATTAAATGATAATTCCTAAAAATGATTTTTCTTCTCTATTTATCTCATTTCTATTAGTTTCCGCAGTTAATTAGGGCAGTAGAACGGCAATATTCATTAGTGTCGATTTTCGTGGCTTCGGAATTTTTTCCACCAAAAACCCAACGATCGAAACACTGTACGTCCCTCTGATGGTAGGTTTCGTCAATAGAAGGGGGACCTATTGGAACTCAAGCATGAAAAAAATTGAAATGGACCTCCTTTGCAATATCGAAAATTTAATATCAGAGCACACTGATCAGCTGTGGGAACTTTGAGCCTAATTTGTTTGTTAATTGACTTATGATGCAGAGACCTGAAATGTAGCTCCTTTTTGGAGACCTGGAATACAATTACAAATTATGGAGGGAATCAGATCAGCTTCGGAACCTCCGACGCTAACTTTCCTATTCGACTCACGGTGTTGTTTTTTAGATGGATCTCCTCTGGGACTCTTCGGAAACATTTACAAGGTACAGAGGCACACAGATCAGCTGAAAGGCCTCTGAACCTATATTCTTTCCTTACTTATCGACCTTTTTTTAAACATTTTTAATGTGAAGCGTAAAATTGCGGGGCCTTGGAACTGTAAAAGTGTGTACCCTTTTCGGAGGTACGATACACCGTGTTCTGATCATATATTACATACCTACAGGGTTTAATAATTATAGACCAGTGATCTGCGTAGAAGGACTATCTAACACAGAAATGATAAACCATTGTGTAATAATTTGCAGCGTTTATTGTTGGAGCACATCAATCATTCTACAATCTGACCGACCATACTGCAAGCCTGGGAATTCTCCCAAGTCTAGAATTTACTCGGTATTATTACTATTTTTTCTCAAACGCATTCGATGTTTCGATATTTGCCTTCCTATTTGTCAGCACGTCTCACACATAATCCTTGGCCACTTGCCCAAAACACTTATGCCCGCACCAAAAAATGGTAATTATTTCAATTTGCATAAAACGGACATCTTTATTATCACTAAGTATATGTACCTTCATTCCGTTAGATGACCACCAACGTTGAATATTATTGCCGTAAGCGGGGGATTCCTATTCATATTATGCGGTGAAAATCTAGAGTCACTTCACAACTCGTTGAGAATTCATTGTGTGTACCTACACGCATCTTGCGCCATGAGATTTTCCACGCATTCGGATGCACCTTAATTGGTCATTTCTTGATTACCGTGTGCGGAAATTACGGATGCATTTTTGCGTTAAACGAATTCACGGTCCGTAGAAGGAGTGGGGTTAGTTGATGGAATACTGTTAATTGTAACGTACATCTGCAGTCGAGTGAGTTTTGTGCTCAAGTCGCGAGCCTCTTGGGAAAATCTTTATAGAATTAGATTATAGTGATTGAGCGATCCAGGGTCATTATTACCTGCCAAGTTGATCGACTGATGAGCCTTCTGCACTCTTGAAGGACTTCCTTGGGGAAATCATGATTCTTTACCTCCATAATCTGTAAGTCCATGTACAGAAAAACCGTGAACGAAGTGGGTTCATTTCGATTTGAAGCACGGAATTCGTCCACGATTATTTAATTTTCAAATGATCGGGAACCATTTAACCCATACATGTTTATGTTTTGTATAATTTACAAGCCAAGCATGTTGTTTCTTACAAAAAATACAGCATTCGACCTATTAGGATGTCTCATACCGTATATGAACTGCTTCCACAACATCCACAAATCTAAACATACAGTATCAACAAAGCGGTATGCAGACGGAAAACTCGGTGCTCCACGCCTCGTCAAGGACCTCTTGGACCCCTGGTTACCTCAATTTCCATACTTCAACTGAAAAATTGAAACACAGAATGTGTTTTAGCTCACGCTTTTCATATAAACCCTTGAAACCTGCATATAAGAATGTCTCATATTTTGCGGTGCATCTTATCACTAGATGTCAAGTTGTTTTATTTATTTATTTATAATAAATCCATTATTTTCTTCTTAGTTACTATCATCTACGTCCATGTGGTTCTGATTTGTGGTACCGTGGACTCAATTTAATATTTTTAGATCAGTGAAGTGAAGGTCTATCTGATACAAAAAAATAATAGGTCTTTGTGTAATAATTTGCTGTAATCCAACAAATTTCGAGGGGGACTTAAAATAGTTTGTTTCCTTAAAATAATAAACAAAAAAATGTTCAACTTCCAGCGCCCCAGAATTGCACACTATTTTTAATAAAACCCTATCACTGGCCAGTAAAAATGGTTGGGGATTAGCTAAGCATTCCAAGAACACTCTAGAACTCAAAAGATGTGATATTCATTTGAATAATAAATTACTGGTTTCTGAAAATAATCATAGAACTTTCATTCAATTCCGCCCTTGTAATCTGGATCGGTGTACAACTCAAACGAATATTTAGATGCTGCGTTCATTTATGTACGATTTTGACGGAAGTGTTGCTCAAGGCAGTGATATAATGGAGTTCAGTTCAAAACCCAAAACGGCGGAAGGTTTTCGCCTCTTCGGATTTGAGTTGATGGGTGGCAATTAGAGTTGTCGGGAGAATTCCTAGGACGGATTGAATTGGATATTCAAATAATCCTATCAGAGGAGGACGCTTACCACGCACGAGCTTTGCAGGAATGTCCAAATAACAGGGTGCTACCGGTTGAGGCATCCGTGACAGGTGTCAGCCCGCGTACGTGTGCTTGTGTTGAAGCGTAATATTGAGCTGCATTTAACGCGTTATGATGACTCAAATTCGAGTCTTGGTTTGCTGTGGGCGACGGCGCAATCACTGTGATTAGCACCGGAATGAGGCATTCGTAGGATTGTTAATGGGTTGCTTTGAATTAACTGAACTGATTTACCTGTCTTGGAGTACGGTTGATCGGTCTGAAGTTTATAGGTAGATTTGATGGATTTGATAAACATGTTCAAATTGAATGACAAGGCTTGAGTTTGAGGTTTGAACCTTGAATAAATGGATTGATTTCTGATCAGTATAAAATTTAAAAATAGAAAATTTGACGCAGCGTGTTTTACGGAGCAACGACTCCATGGTGCGCCTCGTGCAGTCTTCTTACGGTAGAAATTATAAATACATGGACTACGCCTAATCTCGAAGCTTAATAAGCTTATCAGGGCGCCCCTGCATTGTAATATTATTTTTGCTCCCGAGTCGACCTTTATATAGAAGAAGCTTTGTTTTCACTTTCCGGAGTTGAAAAACTGATGTCGCCACAACCAAAAATTCCACTACCATTTAAATTTTTAGACCATTCCGATTAACTTTCGTTCCGTGTCTGTCAGCCTGTCTCAGTGTCCTTGTATCGGTTGTGCATCCGCAAATCCTTGTAACAAGCTTAACATTCACAATATTTCACTCAACCAAAGTGCAACGTAACTTCCATCAACATAATTTTCTTACTCCCTATTCGTCAGACCTCGCACGAATTTTACGATAGTTGGAAAAATTCGATTGCATTTCATATTATTTTCAACGTGATCGTATCAGTAGTACCTCCTGCGAATGCGCAAATGTGTAATACTTGTAACAAGCTCGATTTTCACGGGTTTCTTCTGATTTTGATAGAATTTTCATTTATTATTCATTTTATTTATTTATTAGTTATTTTTTGGCAGTAGATGGTTCCCTGTCAGTTCCATGGTTCCCAAATCACTACTTCACTCCGCGCATGCGCAAACATAATTTTACTAAGTATAATTTTCTCAAACTCTAGTCGTCCGATCTCATTCAAATTTAGGATGTAGGAGAAGACCCACCCGAATCAATTTCAAATGAGTTCATCATTAGTAGCTGCTGCGCATACGCGAATGTTTAATCGTTGTAATGTGCTTAATTTTCACAATTTTGATCCTATTTTGTTGAAATTTTCAGGAAATGTGTTTGTTAGGCTGTTTATGGTGCACAACCTATCCCACTGGTATGAAATTCTTACTTCATTCTGGGGATACGCAATCTTTAATTACTTCATGCATTAACTTCATGTCTCCCATTTGACAGACTTTGTAGTTTCACGTAACATCTTGATTTAATATTTCCCTCTAGTGGATTCTTTAAGATCATTTTAAACATTTCAATGATCTATACATCCAGATTATTAATACGAGAAAGCTTTGTGTCACACCCAACTTGCCAGAAGTTTTTCAAGTTTGTAATGCTATGGGGCTCAATGCTGGGGCTATCAGCAGGACTCGCTTGTTGAACGAGCCCACTACCATTTTATAAGGATAATATGTGGCTCCCCCTCCATATCCCAGCCTATGTTCTCCTCCTGTATAGTGGTAGGCCTTCTCTTTTTGTGTGGCGTTTATCCTGAGAGTGCTAAGTGTACCAGATGGTCGTCTCACCAGGATGGTGGCTGGAGAGGTGATTTTTAGAAATCTCTCATGGGCGGCTAAATGGCAGGAGACGGCGGTGAGAAATGGCTTGGAGTGGGATTGGAGCTGGAATCTTCGTACCTATTCTAACAGTCAAAAGTGCATTACTGGTGGACCTTCTTCGTACTGATGATCAAATCAAGCAACTGGAGCAGACCTCACGATCCTCGTTCCACAGTCACTATTACGAGGCTCTATCCATTGGATCTGATCCTCCAGCATATACATATGAAATACACAAACCTGAGAAATGTACGATGGTGTATGAAGTTTAGAGGAGGATCATTATTCCTTAATTATGTACCATGAAGGTCAGAGCCCAGACAAATATGTGCTTTCAGTAACTCCAACCAAAGGAAGGATGCTTTGCATTTTCTTTGGGAATGCAAAGTATTGTCGGAATTTGGAGTGAGATGGCAGGGGTGGGGTGTATTCACAAACTCAAATAGGGGGTTTTGTCGAGATGTTTGGCCTTATCGCCGATTCCCGATTAACGAATTTAATTTTTAATCTTCCTATATATTCATTATGTAAAATTAATTTCCTCAACCATTATTTGCATGAATTTTTGTCTCATTATCATTCCGATTATGTATTATTGTTGTATTATTATTTTTTACTGTATTAACTTATTAGTTTCCACCAATTAAATGTTTCAACATAATTTAGCAATGTATGTAGGTATTGGGATTGAAATGGATACCGGTTGTAAGATATTCTTCAATGAAGCCAACTCAGTAGACAGCCTTTGGCTAGAAGGTGATGAGATTCTGTGTTTATGCCAATCATAAGCCGAAAGAATCATGTGTAGAGATACCTAATATAGGTCCACGTTTTGCAATATTTGAATTAATAAATCTTTCTTCTTCTTCTTCTTCAAGTTTTGAATATGACTCCATTTATGCGACAACTTGGAGAAAGAACGAACTAAATCACGCGCGACAAAGCTGTAGAAACCCGTTTCAAAACACAAGGTTAGTGAAAAACGCTGCAAATTATTTCACAAAGGTTTATTATTTTTTCAATTGAGTTTGATCGTAGTTTTAGTTGGCTTGCGTACGTCATAAGGCCCGTCCAGACTCCTCGGCGTGTCCTATTTCGAGTTTCCACAACCTATACTTCTATAATTATATACGCATGTTTATATTTCTCGATTTGAGCTCCTATCTATTGAAATAGTTATTGCCTTAATAATATCATTATCTAAGTACGTACGAAAAGTCGAGAGGATATGTTATTAAATATGCGTAGGAAAAGCATTGGTATTAACACACTAATATGATCTAGAAAAAAACATAAATTCTTGCCTCGGAAGAACGCCATACCCACCACAAGGTGCCGCGGCGCCTCCTCTCACTCCACCCCCCGCTCACTCCCCTTCACCGCCCACCGTGACCCCCTGCCAAGCGTGCCGGGCGTGCGTGCGTCCGTAAGTCTAACACTCAATGCCTTGAAAAAGACACTTTTTCGCCCGTTTTTGGCCCATAGCATCTATGCGAGTAAAGCGATCGGGATGGTTAAACGTTAGGACCAACTAGACCCCAAATGGAGTCTATGTGCGAAAGAACGGGTTTTTTAAGTAAATTCTTAAGCCTTTTATGGCCCGGACGGCGGACGGCGAACGGCGAACGGACATTTCAAATTTGGATTCTACGCACCTTGAAACGTAAAGTGACAAAGTTTGAGGGGGGGGGGGGGTTATAAAACCTTTTTGCTACACGATCACATAGGCTTATTATTGGAAATAATAAACCAAAAACGTTGTCTATTTCCACGAAAAGTAAAGAGTAACAATGTCAAATCGATGTCGACGGTTAGGCCATCATCAGTAATAAACAATATCTTATTTTTTGACGAAATCGATTTAACATTTTAGCTCTCTATTTTTCATGGAAATATACAACGTTATTTCTCTAACTTCCGTTTTTAGGCGAAAGAAAATTGAAAGTAAATACTAAGTAAATTAATCCAGATATGATCATTCCGAGATGGATCATTGAATTTTTTAAATTAGATAGAATGTAATGACAGCATTTCTAAAATTTTATCGCATTTCTGGGCACAAATTTTCATCAAAAATTCACGACATTGATTTTATTACTTTTTGACTGATGATGATATTATTAAATGACTAATGATATTATTATTATTATTTGCTGTTCTAGCTTCGTGTTCCCGAACTCTTCTACTTGATAGTGTATTGATGAATGTTTCGGTCGAGATAAAAATCATGGAATAACGTGCAGTTGTCGGTGGATAGAGTATCTGCAGAGCAGACATTGTGATGGGTAGTCAAGAAACCCTACTGATGAATTTGCTGTCGTCGATGAGCACTGTTGACAAGGTGCGACCAATGTTGACATTGGACGAGTATGATATAGAGGGTAAGAACCTCCGAAGTCACCTCCTGGAGAGTCTAGTGGATTCTTGGAGAGTCTAGTGGAAGCCCTGGAGAGGCGGAGCGAGTTCTGGAGAGGCGGAAGGCGCCCCCCGAACGGTGGGGCTCGGTCTTTCGCGGCGTCCTCGAGAGCTCTTCAGGCCTTCGGAAGACTTCAGGACTCTCGGCGGAAGGAGAAAAAAAGAGAGCGCGAACCCCGGAGTCTGTGTAAGTTGAACGAAGATGAGATGTTGAATGAAAGGGGAAATAAGTCGGTGATGATGGTGCGAGAGGGGAAGGGAAGTAGGGGAAATCTTTTGTTTTTCCGCACTCGAGGATTCGTGGGCGCCGCGCAGAGCAAACAATCATACAACCTCCGCTTCCCTCCGCTCCACCCCTCCCTATTTCACCGGGGAAAGCTGAATCATCGGTTTTAATGCCTACTTCAAACAGAGACCCTCGAGCCATATCTCAGGGGGCCAAGGGATTAGCGCCACCCCCTCACCCCTTCCACCATCTCATTGGCCCTTTTGAAGGGGTCTCTGATAACACAACATAAACACTTCCGTAAACATTGCACAGACCACAACCCCCCCCCCCCCCCAACCCAATTCACCCGCCAAAACGAGATCAAGGTTTCTCTCCCCACCCGATGTTTTCTGATCGCTTATCAAAACTGTGGGTTCTAAATCGTCGAAATTCTTAATACAATTATTCCAAAGACCGATAAGCGCATTTGCATGAAATGTCATTGAATACGCCGTTTGTTCTGCCGCAATACCATTTTTGTCCCCCCCAGAATGAAATCCTCTTATCCTTAACCAGGCCACCTCAAATGTGGGGTTAATATTATATTAATAACTGCCTTAAGAAACAATTTTCGTCCACTAATATCATTGGTGACCGAAAGATCAAGCCAAGGTTTCGAAATCGGGTAACAACTTATTTCCTGTTATTTTATAAACATTAATTGGTTATGATACAATTTAATACAATTAAACAACATTACATTTGCACTTAAATGTCATTAATATACAGGGAGGGACGCTGAACAATGGAGGCACATGTTATTAAGGTATGGAACTCATAGTCATCGTTTAAGGGAGACAATAGCAGCTCTTACTCGCAGCATGGCAAATGGAATCATGGACTGGTCACTGATAAAAGCTCTATTAGCTCGAAGGGGAGTGCTCTGGATAAGCACCCAGGTGTCCGACCCATAGGGGTTGGAGAGGTGCTACAAAGGTTGTGTGCAAAAACCATTGCAACAGTTACAGGAGATGATCTTCGAGAAGAGTGTGGGCTGACCAGTTGTGTGGAGGTTGAAGGAGGGATTCACGGCCTCTCCAGACTATTTGATGAGGATGCAGATTGTGAGGGAGTACTGCTAATGGATGCTGCAAATGCGTTCAACTCCTTGAGCCGTCCCCTAGCTCTTTGGAATGCGCGGGTTCTGTGGCCTCGCTGCGCACGTTTTTTGTTCAATACCTATCGTGGATTCCCTTTGACACTATTTCGACACAGTGACACTTTTATCCTCAGTCAAGAAGGGACAACACAAGGCGATCCTATGGGAATGTTAATGTACGCAATAGGCACGCTTCCTCTAATTAGACAGCTCAAAAGCCCAGAATGGCGTCAGAATTGGTATGCCGACGATTCGGCTTGTGCTGGAAAGCTCATCAAAATCAGGGATTGGTTGGATATGTTGATGACTGAAGGACCTAAATGGGGTTACTTCCCTGAGCCCCAAAAAAGTTACATAATAGTGAAGCCAGGAATGGAAGAAGAAGCCCAGGCCATATTCGGGGGATTGAACATCAAGATAGTTGGTTCTCATAGGTTTCTGGGAGGAATGCTGGGCCCACCTGAAGCTAAGCAGGATTTTGTAAGGTCCAAAGTTTCCACGTGGGTAACCCATGTTAAAAAATTTGCTGAATGTGCCAAAGAAAGTCCCCAGGCTGTATATACAACTTTTACGAAATCTCTTCAGAGGGAGTGGTCCTTCGTTCAAAGAGTGGTTCCTGAATGTGATGATTTGTACATACCCTTAAGGGATGCTATTCGTAATGATTTAACACCAGCCATCTTGGGTCGTGCGATTCAGCCAGAAGAACATGCGTTGTTCTCCCTTCCAGTGAAATATGGAGGGCTGGCATTGGAGGATCCAAAATCAACTTCGAGGACATCATTCGAAACCTCAAGGCGGGCAACTGAAGTTCTAGTCAGGGCTATTGCATCTGGAAGTGGCTATGTAGAAGAAGAACATATTGACCATGTGAGGAACGTTATAGGCATAGAACGGAAAGTGAAGCAGGAAATTTACCAGAGATCAAGCGAGGAGGCCATCGCATCCCTTCCCATACCTACTCAGCGCACTATAAAGAGGATTATTGAGGGAAACTCGTCCCAATGGTTATCTGTGCTTCCGTTAGCATCTGACAATTTGGATTTAACAAAAACACAGTTTAGAGACGCTCTGGCTCTGAGATACGGAAAAGAAGTTGGTGGTCTTCCTAGCAAATGCGATGGATGCCCAAACGAAAAAATGGACACGAACTGCAAGTGTGGAGGCCTAATAAAGTTAGGCCACGATATGGTTCGGGATGAATGTGCCAGGCTTTCCAGCTTAGCATGGCAGGGAGTTGTGGTGGAACCAATACTCAAAGAGGCTACAGACAGGTGTCCCGGTTTGGTAGCTGACATTAAAGTGCAAGGGGTTTGGGATAGGGAGAGGGTTGCTTTTTTCGACAATCGCATAATCAATGCCAACGCACCCTCTTACCTTGCCCAAACCTGGCTTGACGTCGCTGAACATGCCCCCAGGGAGAAACACCAAAAGTATAACACAGCCGCAGAAGATCTGAGAGGTTCATTTACTCCACTAATTTGCTCTTGTGAAGGAGTCCCTCTCAGAGAACTCCATCAATTCACCAAAAGATTATTTGTAGTTTTGCGTGAAAAGTGGAACAAGCCTAAATCACAGATATCTGGTTGGATTCGGACAAAAATACAGTTTTCTGTAATAAGAGCAGTGTCCTTACGACTCCGAGGGGCCAGAAAAAATGTGAGGAGTTACAGAGTAAGGGATAATGAATCAATAGGACCCAGGATGGAGGATGACGCACCTTTGCCTCTTCTCCGCGACTAGAAAAAAAAGACCCTGTTTTCTTTTAATTTTTGTCATTTTGTTGGTTTTAGTTACGTCGAATTTTTGTTTTTGTTTTATGTGTCGCAAGTTGACATTGTTTGTTTATGTTAACCAATTATGGTTTTAATAAAACTACTTAATATACAGGGTGTCTCACGTTATATCCGGAAAACTTCATCCACATATTCTGCAATTAATTCCCGATCGAAAGTTCTCAATAAAGATTCTCTCCCTACCCGATGTTTTCTGATCGCTTATCTGTGGGTTCGAAATCGTCGAAATTCTTAATACAATAATTCCAAAGATCGATAAGCGCATTTGCATGAAATTTCATTGAATACACCGTTTGTTCTGCCGCAATACCATTTTTGACCCCCCCAGAATGAAATCCTCTTAAATTTCGTCCTTAACCAGGCTTACCTCGAATATGGGGTTAATATTATAGTAATATTATTTACCTTAAGAAACAATTTTCATCCACTAATGTCATAGACCGAAAGACCGAGGCAAGGTATCGGAATTGGGTAAAACTTATTTTCCGTTATTTTATAACCATTAATTGGTCATGATACAATTTAATACAATTACACAACATTAAATTTGCACTTTATGCTAATTTCTGTGCTTTACACTCTAGGAAGCTGTAAGTTCGTATGTCACCTTTTTAGGACATTTACTTGACGATGTCTAGGGTCCGAATCAGCTGAGTGGCTCTTAGAGCTTGCATACGAGTCTGCAACACATACGAGTCAGCAGCTAAAGACATAAAATGTTCCAATGTGTTGCAGACTCGTATGCAAGCGTTTCTGATGATTTTCGAGTACAACTTTAGTTTCAAATCGATTTGTGAGAAATTTTTCGTGGTTTTCTTTTTATTTTCAAGTACAGCCAAGCCGTTACTGGGGAAATGAAACTTTTTAGTTTTCACTGTACAAAAATCGTTCTCCACTCGTTGGAAAGCTCTTGATTAATCACGAATTCATTTTGTACTTGTTCTTGTATTCATCTCGTAGTTTTATATTTATTTATGTTATAAATGGATATAGTAAACAATGCCGCTTGTTTTGTTGTCACTTGGTTGAGAAGTTAATGTTGGTTATACTCGTAGAATTGTAGACGTGCACCATAACAGAAAATTACCTACCTAGGTACTCTTTTCCAATTTCGATTAGTAAAACGTCGTAGTTTTAAATTTATTTACATTTACGAATTGGCGGAAAAAAGCATGTTTGTTCCATGTTTTAGCATTTTAGTCGAAGGCTCAAAGCTAAAAGCAACCAGAGGATCCAGGGGAACGAAGGGCCGAGTTTTTTTTTTATAATCTCATGATGACGTTGGTTTGTGTAAGCAACATTTTTCCTCCCGAAAAATCATTTTTTCGAAAATTAATAAACCGAATCAGGTTTGTTTGTTCTGGTAAGTTTGTTCATAAATATGGCTGAGAACGTAGGAGAATAGGCGAAAGGGAATTTGCACAACTAATTATATTTGTAATTGAACACGAATCGTACCAACTTGTGTTGCAGTTGGGGGATGAACAGAAGCATGTGGTAAGGTGGGGGTGGTTTCGGGGAGGATAAGACAGCTATTTAGCCGTCGTAATGAGGAGCTTGTGTTGGTTGTCATGGTGATACGCCATTAGCATGTGGCAGATCTTCCCCTCCTTCGCCGCCTGCCTTAGTGCTACCTTAGAGCAAAACCATACTCCGTTCACCCTACACACCAATATAACTACAACCCCACGCACCAATACTAACACCCCCTTGTATCCCATTCCCGCCCTTCAGCGTCCAAATGCCCCCTCCCCCTCCCTTCGTCAAAGATGGGCACGTAACACTTGCTTAATTCCCACCCCTTCCATTGCTCACTCGACATTGTCAAATATTCCTGTAATCCCTTTCCAAGGTGAACTGTTTCAAACTCGCAAAGCTTCTTCCACTCCTTTAAGTAGATGAAACTTGAGGTATATAAGCAAGGAACTACAACCAATACCTCCCCGATAACTGTACACACATTTCTCTGGCATCAAAAAAAGAGCTTAAACCCTGAAAAGCAAAAATTATCTTATCAATCAAAACCGAATTTGGATATTTCCATTACTGGCCTTCAAGCGAATGAAACACATCAGAACATTGTGCACAATGTGCTTATAGAAGGAAATCGTGTAGAGCAGCTTTCTATAACCTTCTTATCTCGTGTTCAACTTGGATGGGTTAAATTAGTGTTTAATTATATTATCATCAATTTTGTCAATCAATGAAGATGTTCGTATTTTATAATATAACAGCTAATTTCCCGGTGCGTTGCAGCCGAAAAAAATAAATTACCTACTAAAATATTCAACACTGGACTAAAACATTCAACTAGGTACTTCTTACGCTAGTACCTACCCATAGTTCGCCCTCACAGTTTAGATTAGTGCGGGTTCACATGAAATGAGTCGTGCTTGGAATTAATTAGTTTGAATCTTACAAATGAAATTAAAGAAAGTTTTTTTTCCTAAGTACATTTTTCATAAATAATTAAGTGAAATGAACGGAGATACGGCGGAAGACATAACGTACATTATAATTATTAAGGTTGAAAAAAAAATTATAAATATTAGATACGGGAGTATAAATATACACACAGAAAAACATGGAAGTCTATGAAACCATACTCTATCAAAGATTTATGCCTTAGGCCCCACGCCAAAGTTCAGTAACTAACCGAAATCGGGTTGTCTGACTTAATTATCCTCAAATAAATCAATCCAATCTATTTTCGCCCATACCTAGAAAACGGCGTCTTACATTTATGAAATGGAGAGCTTTTTCAACGGCGCCATTATCACCTAATTCGTATTTGTCCGTTGGTTTCATACAGTCTATATATTTTAACGCCAAGAGGTCCCCTATAATTTTGCAAAACCATCTGCGTTGCTGAAAGTCTTCACACCTACTCGAAGGCGCAACACCATTTTGAGATCTAATCGCCGCGTATTAGTTCTGAGCGTTCATCGTCCCCTGTTCCAATTCTGTTTGCAAAGTGTTATTAATCATTATGAGGCTATTATCAAGCAGTGCATTCCATTCCGTGAGGTCCTCGTGAGCGTGCAATGAAATGTTGAACTTCCCTCTTAGAATTTCTCATTTTTTGCCTAGAATACATGAACTCAACTTATTTTATCATTACATTTTCATGGCCTTCGATATATAATTAATATGAATTCGCAGGGTGTACACATAGTGAGTGTTCAAAGTGATTTCCACGAACACCATGTCATTCGATGTGCCCTTTGGCAGTAAAAATACCATCTTTAAGAAAAATCGTACAACAGCTTTCACATAATCGCTATAAATGAAACGCCATACTGTGATGAATGACATGAAATTGAGCTCGCTACAGCATCAAACACATTTGACTTCTTGGCAAAAAAATGTTTGAATGCGAAATGAAGTGCCTCCACATCCTCAAGTACGCAAGTCTAGCCGCGGAACATTTTCCACCTAAATGGAGCGTAAAAGAACATTTTCCCTAAATGCGGCGTAAAAGAGAGAATTGATGTCAACAAAACACCTAAACACCTGGTAGTCAAGAAGTATATAAATATTTCAAATTCCTGATTAAATGATTCAGTCTAGATTTTATGATGTGTTTAGCGAATTTCAAAAACAATGTATCAGATCAAAATTTCCTTTAGCCCCTCAGAGCATTCTGGAAGTAAAAACATTTTTGAATGTTCACAATTTTCAGTCAGTGATAGACTTTCTCTCATCACCTTTTTCATATATCTCTCCGAGATTTCTAGTAAATCTGTGGTGGAAAAATCAAAAGATGACAGTGAGAAGGGAAAATACAGAAAAATTTGCGAAGGTATTGAGCTTATGGAAACTCAGGTTGTATGGGGACCATATTTTAATTTTGAACCGATTGCGACGTATTGTATTTTTGTCAGTGTCAATCATGTACGATCTAGGTTTGTCTGTAGCACTATTTGTACGACCGCACGTCTCTCTGTCGAGGTCAGTGCTAGGGCAAGATTTATATACAGTACTCTGCAAAAGACGATTGTTATAGTCTTATTTAGTAGATCCATGAACTGGTCAATAAAAAGAAGAACTGGTAGAAGAACTGGTCAATAAAAAGTCGTTAATTCAATGCTAATTATTGATTATGTTAATCACGAATGAATGTAGTTGGAAATGGAAGGGATGGATCGATGGAGAGTATTCATTGATAGGACGGTTCTAGATTGTCAGTCCTCTCTGTGGCCATATTTCCTAGGTAACACGCAAAAATTTCATTAGGCGTGGAGGGGTGAGAACAGGGGAGGGTTTCCAAGGCAACTCCGATAGGATACAAAATGAACCCCTTCCCTCTCTCTTCCTATCACTTTCTTTTTTTATTCTCCCTCATCACCTCACAAACCCCTTCCAACTTTTTCCACTTCTTCAGGCGTCAAACGAAAGAGGTGACATCATTAAAGGAGAAAAAAAGTTGAGATGGTGCCTTAGAGTGGGGTTTGAAGAGGGGGTAAATCGTACAGGCCTTTTTATTTCTTCACTCTACCTCCATTTCCCGAAGGCTTTCGTCCATTTCCACTTTTCCGTAATAAATCATAAAGTGAATGGAAAACCACCTGACTTCACACTATCTGTGCATTGGTTCATTATGTAATTATTTGACGATCCAAATGAATATCATTGCGAAAATATGGTCTGGTGATGAAGTTTGGATGTTGGTATTCTAATGTCTGGTGACATGAAAAAGGAATTAGGTACTGAGATCACAAGGCAATGACAACACGTATAAGTCGTTGTAACGTACCATCGTTTTGTGTCGTTGTCACGTGTCATTTTGGTCTTCACGCTGTTATGTGTGATTTTTAGATGACGACTTTCGGCAAAAAGGTCTACTTAATAACGCATTCTAAGTTAAAAGTGTTTTGTGTAATAACATTTATCTAACATATTTATCCAATGTCCGTCTGCAAGGAATTGTGAGTAAAGGTGATGTTTGAGGTGTTGAAGACGGAAAATGTAGTTTTAGGTAGAACTTAAATGATTAAGTATATTGTTATTTAAAAAAGACAAGGGGATGTAGGCTTAGAAACTATTATGGTGATATCGGAATGCATAAAGGACGATCATGACTTCCCACAAATAAAGGGACATCAGTTTTGGGCGCGTGGGCTTGATGTTGGTTGGTAAGAAAAAATTCAGATTACGAACAACCTTGCTGAACTGTGTATGTTCATGTATAATATATACATTTCTTGGTCCGATCAAAATTAGCTAAAAAAAAACCTTCCAATAGTATGAGTTCGAAGTGAAGGAGCGCAAAGCACGAAGGGCGACTTCGAGGAGATGGATAGCGGACAAGCAAATCGGGCTTATCGTTTGCAAACGGTACTGATGTAAGCATTATTTTACTGGAGCCTACACTTGGATAACTTTTCAATTTTTACTCTGTTCTTCTTCGCTACCCCTTTTCTACTTAGCCGATTTTTTGGAAGTTCCGTAGTAAGTTTAAATATTATGCTCTAATGTGGTCTCTAGGCTCCGACCACTTCAACCATTTGTTCCGCCAGGTTACTCTCAAGTAGATACCAATCATAACCATCCTAGTATTCTACCATCCATTTTCGATTATTCATTCAGTCATACAGTTCATATTAAATCCAGATTGCGCCAACCAAACCCACTCAAACTCCTGAGGGTTTTGTGTATGAGTAATATCTTTTTTCAGGCCTTTTTTCAATTTCTTTCTTCAACTTGGTGTTGGAAATTTCGCGAGTTTAATATCTCAAACCCCTAATCCCAGCAACATGATCCAGCTTTCGTAATGTTTATTCCTGTTAGCTATAGTTGCACCGAGTAGTTGACAAAATATTGGACACTTATGAAAGAAAGGAAAGGTCCATAGGGATGTTTGCCGACACAAAACCGGGTTTTTGTCGAATTGGGCTTCCAGGATTGTTTTATAACTAATAATTATAATTCCAGTCGCGTGTTTCTCCCGTATTTGACACAGCTTACATTATTCTTGTTTGATATAGGGAGGCTAAGTCCCAGCCCCTGAACATCAATCTAGGGGTTCCACAGGGAAGCGTTCAGGGTCCACTCATGTTACTCATATATTTATGTGGGTGGTATTTCCACGTCCTCTAAGATTACCCTGGTCCATTTCGCGGATGACACGGAATTTATCTGCAGCACCTATAGAGGTGGGAGAGCGGGTTTGGAGCACCTGGAATATTCATACGATTTGAACTAGTGAGCCATTTGGCTCATCTATCCATCTTCCATTATTCATGGAAAATCAAAATAAACTCGCAAAATACCAGCAAAGTTTTATTCACATATTTATGTATATGTCCCTGACGATCCGCATTTCATTTCTTCTAAATTGACAATCCTCACAGCAAATCTCAAAAGATGCCGACATCGCTTATGGATACTCGCACCACTCCTACAACCATACCACTATCACTTAATTCCAAACGGCTGATCTATAGTATACTGATAAGACCTATTTGGGAGTACGGTAGCCAGTCCACCCAGCTCGCAGTCTACAAAGATTCAAACCTTCTAGCCAAAGTAATTGACACACTACATACATGTTTCTCAAACACGCTGTTTCGACACCCCAATCCACTCGTGACTGGCACTTGAGGAGCAATCCCACAAGACCGACTAATCCGCGCAAAAACCAATCTCCTATGAGTAACTCATATTCTTAAAACATTGCCTCTACCTCACTTTATGCATCCATTGACTTTAGTTTTTGGCTAAATTATCACTGATGTACATAAGGGAGAAAGTCACTGGACTTTACTTTGTCTTCAATTAAACATTCAATTTGTAATTATAGTGTACAGGTTGGAGGAGTATCTTATTCGATTTAATTATAACTGGTCATACCCATGGTATGGTGACTCTTTTTTTGGTACATCCCAGACCATCAACAGAATGTAGTGTATCCACTGCCTCGTTGGGTAATGTGTTTATGTTGCGTTACTTTATGACGCTTTATGGTAAAGTTGCACACGTTGTAAAGAAAGGGAATCAAAATAATTACGGAAAAATTACTAATATTCTTCATACTTGAATGAATTTCACAATGGATGCTATTATGGATATTGGTTGTGATTTGATAAGGGTCCTGTTAACATGGATACTAGGTGTTCCATGTAGGCTCGTGAGGCAGGGGTTGTAGGTAATTTTGACATTTTCATGTCTTTCATATGGCACATAACAAAAAAATCGTCACGAAAATTGCTAACGAAAATTGCTCACGAAAATTGTCCCAAGTGGCCAATTATGTGTGTGTGTGCGCGCGCGCGTGTGTGTGTGCGCGCGCGTGTGTGTGTATAGAACAGTGGTTCTCAACCATTTGTTCCCCCCGCCGTGCAATGCACGGTTGAGATCTGCTTAGTAATAAATACAATAAGAAAACACACATGAAAATGTCCCAATGTGTTGCAGACTCGTATGTTTTAGTCCTACTCTATGTGACTTACAAATAAGTTAGTATCATGGGGTAACTAGGTAATTTGTACAATATTATTATTCTTAATTAATATTCTTATTTTCGGTATACCTACTAGGCTTACTAGTTGTACGAATAAATTATATATATAACTAACCTGGAAGAAGCCGTTATGGACTTCCACCCTCAACCCTCAAAGCCGTTAATTCCTGTGATTATATGCGTTCATTTGCCCTTCTCCTCGTTATTTTGGTTTTCCATAATTTTCATTATTTTTTCCCAGAGGAAAGAGGTAGTAGCATAGGAGTTCTAGAGGAATAATAATCCTTTACAATTCAATGTCTAACTTCTTCCTTCCATTCCTTCCATATTTTGTCCTATGATGAGACCCAATAAATTAATGTTGAATGTTGTTCACGCAAATTACGTATAACGGGTGCCAGTTTCATCACACCTCAACATAAACCCGAAATCCGCTTTCCTAGTTTAGGGTCCGTTGCGTGCCAAAACCTTCCCATCTCATTTAGTGTAATTAACTGCTGAACATGGGCGGTTCTTTCGATGTTCAAAAGATAAGACAGCTCAGCCTCCGATTCCGAGCCTCACCCCATGATCATCGTGATCAAACGTGTGAACGGATCGTTTTGGAAAAATAGAAAAGTGCTCCTTTTCAAGTCATTAACAAGGGGTTTGTTCTGCTGGTGTAACCAGGCGTTCAGTGGTTCCTTGATTGTGGGGTAATGGTCGGTTATGATGTGATTAACGCAGAAGTTTATGCTAGTGAGAATGTGTAAGTACTGAAAACCTAACTTCCGACCAACAATTCGTGGTAACTAACGGTCTCGTGAATAACACTCTGGAGAATGTGAATACAATTTCATTTAAACTAGTGCAGGTCCGCAGACAAGGTTACTCTCAAAGTTTTGAAACGGTATACAATCTTATATTTACATCGGCTGTTGTAGGAACCAAAAACAGACGTTTTTGAAATTTGTCGACCGGTATCGTCAACGATTGTTGACGATAACATCCTAGTTGTATCGACTCGGGTTTCAAACATTATCGAAATCCATACCAAATACATATGTGGGAGGAGTTTTGTTCAACGTCATTTACGGTACCACTGTCACTTCGAGTCGAATCGTCACCAAAAAACTATACCACATATTTTGGGTGTGTAAGAAATCCAACTGCCGAAATTCAAGTCGATAATAGTTGACGATTTATTTTTGAAGCGCGGAATACACAGAAAAATGTAGATCGAGTCAAAGTAGAGGCTCAATCCGTTAGCCAATATCACCGAAGTACAGTACTATGTAGCACTATTGTACATTGATCAGTATCATCAAAGCTTGTGTTCCATTCAGGAAACTATGAATAAGACTGACAACCATATGTTTTACTTTTTTTCGTAATTTCAAAATGAGGAGTGCAATGGTTTTTTTTTTTTTAATCATCATATTCCTTCATTTGCAGATTAAATCCATCTTGGATCGGGCAGTAGAGAGCTTTCTCCAGCGGGTATCCTGCTTACACAACGCAGATGCACCTGCACATTTGTCGCTGAATGCATTGTCCGTCGGCCGAGACAACCCACAGAGGAGGCAAAAACATTCGAGGGTGTCCAAGAAAGCTTCCAGAATGGTCAAATAAGGCAGGTAAAAGGCAATCTAGAACGTTTTCTTCATGAGATTTAGCGTGGAATCGGAATTTCCAGCTCAATTTCGCTCTCAAATTTGGAATCACGGCTCAAAAACTCGTCATTGTCTCTGCACCTTCTTTCATGAAAAGTAGGCAGAATCAAAATGGCGCTTTGGGTGAAAACGAAGACGTGCTTGATGATACAAAACCATTTTTCAGCCACTATCAGTTGTACATATTGCACCATTTTGGAAAGTTCTCATCTGAATCTTCCAATAAAACAAACAAACAAAAAATCTCTCTGTACTTCTTTATGCCCGGGGCTAATCGATGTTTGAGTTTGTTGGAGTCGACGGCACAATCAGTTGCTATAGTCAATGACATTATGATCCTTGTGCATTATTTAATGTAATTTACTAATTTGAAATTACCTCCTACGATGGACGGTACCTAATTTCAGTTTTTTATTAGGTACCTAGGGACTGTGAACAGTTTAGTTTGAATCTATAACTTTTGCTATGTAGAACCAAATATCCAGAATTTTGCCTTTCACTTTAGGTTGTTACTAACACCACTGGGTTTTCTATTCTTTTATAGTGGGCGTGATCATAAATTGAAGAGAAAAATAAATAATAGTAATAATCAACATACTCAGAAAGGTATCTAAATAAATTGAGAATATGACAAATGGGGCTTTTTACCTTTTATGCTTTATTCCATCAGCTGAGATATTTTATCGCAGAGAGTTTTCCAAACATGTGAAATATGAAGGGTAGGTATGTACCTATAGAATCTGGAAGTGTTTCGCAGTTCAGCTTGGCCATGAAAAAAGTTTTTTGGTAGGGAGTTCAACATTTAGTTTAAATTAAGAAAAGCGTTCTTATTATATTTTTATAACAGTCTTCAAAATAATGGCTCCTAAGAAGAAAAAACAAATGCTGTAAGTGACGAATTTCTCAAATAATTGCGTAATAAACTTTCCATTTCGCAGTCTTCTACTATTCTCTTCTACTTAAATTGTGATAAAAATACCGTTCATGCGCCTGAATATCAAGCTTTCCAAATGAAATTAAGATTTTGCAAGCCAGAATTTTTGAGCACATTGAATTCTCCAAATTCCAAAAAGCATGCTTCAAAATTACCCTAAAAATGGCTTAAAACGGCAAAGAAGTTTTTTGCAAAACATAAGTCAAAATAAACTTATTAACAATAAACTAGGGCATTGTGAAACTACACAGAATATATTATGCTGAAAAATTTATTAAATTTAATTAACATTTACTGAAAAATCTATGAAAACTGCAAAAAGCCAAAAATTCATAATTTTTTATTGAATCGCAAACTATTTCTCGTAAGTTTTTTCACCATAAAATTGATAGTAAACAATTTCTTCGCATTCAAAATGCTCTAATTTCAAATCAACGTAACGTAATATAATACTATAATTAATTAAAATTCGCTCATACGATCATGCTGCAGGGCTAGAACTTTTAATCCCTACAATCATCCTATAATTAACCCATTGTAGCGTAATAACTGTACTCGTATAATTTACTACATAATATGTGTTAAGTAATGATGAATCATAATTTAAGGCGCGTTTATATGATAATACCTATCTGTTTTTAGGTGTACTGAGTTTCAATGCGAATACGAAAGCTGATAGGTAGATACTGGACTTCTATTTTTTAACCTTTCTCTTAAAAGGCTCTTTTTTTTTAAACTTTCATCGGTATATGGCTGGAGGTTGACCCGACCGCTACGGTGGTTTGTCCATGGGAGCGGCTTTCAAACAATAGGGAAGAGACGCTGTGATTAGGGCAGACAATGGCCTAAGAGGCGGCGCGGAGACAGTTTCATTCATCTGGCAAACAATGTCCCCCACCCCCTTCACTTACCTCCAACACACACGTGCAGTAGTTATCTGTAATCTGCGAACTGTACACGCATACTGCAAAGGCCTTAAGGAAGACCCGGTACGATCGTTTTAGCAGACAAAATAAAAGAAATAATTGATGAAGTAGGTATAGATTCAACTGGTGAGAAAGAAAAGAAAATTGGCGAACAAGTAAAGATAACGTAGTGGTAATATTGTCCGTAGAGAGGGTTAACCCTCGGGAATGTCTGACCAAGTAATAACCAGTGAAGCTGAATAATCGTATTAGCAAATTTTCGTAAACTAACGCATCATATAATGTTATATATATATATATTTTTTTAATTTAGGCACTTTGAACTCGGAGAATTTCATTCCGGATTTTAACTTTTATTCGCAGTTTTCAACTTTATTTCTCCAGCAAAAAATAATCATTGAAATGGATGTACTTACCTACATTTTTCAGCATAATTTAGTGAATGGCATTTTTAATGAAAACGTTGATAAACTTCTTTTGAATGAAATTCTGCTAATATATATAACTTGATTGGTTTTTAGCCGTTTTATAGTGATTTTTTGAGAAAATGGTGAGAAACTTGAGCAACTTGATTTGCTCAAAAAATGTCGGTCATCGAACTCATCCTTTCAATAGGAAAGCTCGAATTTTTGCAGCAAGGACAGAATTATCTTTTCAATTCAAAGGAGAGTTATTTTCTGGATGATACACATTCCTAGAAATTGTAAATTTTTAGAGCCGTTGTGGTAGCTTTATTTTATACTAAAATTGTACCTAGCAACTTGGGGAAAAAATTGAGGAGAAATTAAATGTTGAAAAACACGCATTATGTAGATGAGCCTTTGTTTGTCTTCTCAGTTTCACTATGAAAGTATATTTTAAGGCGAAAGAACTTGCGGTTTTTCGGTTGCCTTGGTTTCTTATTATTCTTCTTTTTTTTCAGCTCAATCCTCATCTCAGTCTCAATCCGTCTCTTCTCGAAAGAGGCAGTGGCAGCTTTCGTATTGATTCTTTACTATGATGTATATTATTTAGTATGTATGGCTAATTTTTTTCAATGATGAACCTTTGTAATAGAGCAAGAAAAAACAAATTTTTTTTCAACACCCAATGAAAATTTTTTTGTTTACGTTTCAAGATCCAGGACGTAGAATCCAAAAATCGGATACATAAAATCCTTCCGTCCGCAGCTTTTATCCGAAAACACTGGACCAAACAATGGGAAAATTGTGTTAAAAATCCTATTTGGAGTCTAGATGATCCTAGAAGCTCGGCAACAATTTTTACCAACCCTAAAGGGTTGTATTAAAGGGCTAAACATTGAAAAAATTGAGATCTCGAAAACTTTCTAAATAACAGTAATAAGTTTTCGCTTGTCAATGATAAATTTAATCCCACGGAATCGATTAAAACCACCCGCAACGGTGTACAATAGTTCGCTTTCCCCAAAGGGCTTGAACATCGAAAAAAAACCTTCGAATTTCTATGCGCGAGAAGGTAGAGGAATCACGCACTGCTAGCGGATCTATTGAACAAAGGATCAAGCTCAAAATTTCATAAAACATCGCTAGATAGTGATACTGGAATACATAAAAATTTCCTTGAAAATATCAACTGATAAGATGCCAATATTGGAATTATCAGGTGTTATAGTTCCAATGGAATCTACGAGATGGAATCTCGTATTATAACATTGCCAAAACGAGTTTATTAACTATTGTCCGTATGTCCGTGCGATGTACCTACTAGTGAAGTATTGGTGCCTAAATGCTAAATTTTCAACTCTTCAACTCTTATTGCTCCCAAGTCTACCTATAGGTAGCGGAAGCGTTGTTTTCACTTTCGAGAGATTTAAAAGTTGTGGTCTCCACTAGAATCAAACGGCTGTTTTTTTGACATGGATATGTCATTGCTCTGGGGGGTCAACCAAAAATTTCCGTCACGCAAAAGTTGATGTCACAATTTCTAATGATGTTCACGTACAACCCAGCCGTTGCTAGGAGAATGAACTTCCGCAGTTTTCATCGCAAAGAAATCGTTCGCCACTCGTTGGAAAGCGCTTGATTTATGTGATAAATGTTCACATCTCAAGCTACCAATTTCCCCCTCCTTACGTACCTGGCTACATTCCTAAATTAAGTTGATTGGACTATAAACAATAAATTTTCTCCACTTTATTTGATTTACTCCATCATTTACTCCACTCCATAGGAAACATTTTCATCCCTTGACAACAGTAGACTGTTGACAGCAACTCATTATAGTGGCTATCATTAACATAAAAATGATAGCGTCTGTATTGGAGAAATAACTTTAATAGTATGTATAGTATGCTTTTTATGCCTCCAAGAATAATAAAATAAATTCTTTATCCTACATTTCGTCGCCTAAAGTCCAAAGTTAAAGGGTTTGTTTACAACTCTCGAGGACAACCGTTATGAAATCCCCAATGAAAGACATATCCATGTAAACATGGTATCTGCTTGTAAAGCAGATAGTGGAACTCGCTTACGAGTTTCTGATTTGGTTTTTTTTTTTTTTTTGGTTTTTTTCTACTTGCATTTTACGTTTTAGACTATCCTTAACAACTTTCGTTCCGTGTCTTCCTCTCACTATCTCTGTGTGTGCATCTGTGTGGGTATGTCCGCAAATCCTAGTAACAAGCTTAATGTCCACAATATTCAACCGATTCTTAAAAAATTTTCATGATATGTGCGGTTTAGGTCAAGATGGTCCTCATGAGCTCCGTTATTCCCAAATGAATACTTCACTCGGGGCATGCGCAAAACGTAAATTCCATCAACCATAATTTTCTCAACCTCCCCCCCCCCTCCCCCGTCGTTCGATCCTCAAATTGGGAGGGTAGGTGGAAGAGAGTCTCCGGTCTACCTTCAATGCTGAAATAGTGTCAGCATACCTAATCTGAAACAATATCTTCAGGATCTGGTTATCTAGATTATCTGGTTGTATTTAGAGATTTTATTCACATATAGGCTGGCAAACAGTCGAGCACAACTAACAAGAGAAGAATTGAAATGTGCGCCTTTTATAAAATTGTTCATAATTTGAGAATTAATTGGTCTCCGTCTTCGAATACGAAGCTTCTCTATTGGGATAGTGAAGAAACATAAATGAGAAGCGGACCTTTGCACAAACAATATCACCCTTTCTATACTATAGGAAGAACGAGAGGAAAAAAGTTCCGAAGACAAGCTACAAAAAGTGAAAAATTTTCTCTCACAAAACCCTTGACCGTTCGAAAAAGCAGTTAATTAGCTTTGAGGAGTCCGTCATGAGAGGCTACTACAGCTTTCGTTCAATAATAACAGTCCGCACCCATGAAACCCCTTCACATGACCGTCTGCATTGTGCTTTATGTAAATAAAGAAAAAGAAAACGGTACTGCCCGACTTGGAAGAAGCTATCGTCCCATATAATACCCACCTGTGCCGGCCATTAGATTTTTCTTGAAGAGTTTAATAAAAGTAGGCGTAACATTTTCGGCGGCGCTTCTCACCATGTTAAGAATCTGCATATCGCATGAGGTGCGGCTCTACTTGTTGATTCTACTCGCTACTTGTAATTCGCCTTCGATGTGTAAACATTACAGTCGTATTTATTTCCATTTGTATAATGAAAAAGCGTGTTCGCGGTAGCGAGATCCTTTCATTGTTAACATGATACTTCCTCGGATGTTTGCATATGATCGTATAATGGAGATATTAGCGGTTCACGAAAGGTTGGGAGACGATGGCGATTATGGAGCTGATAGATGTTGTGTCCTTACTCCTTCCACATGAATGTAGTCAGCAGACAAAAAATTGCATGTAATCACTTTTTCGGTACAATCCTGGATATTCTTGTATCTTTGTCATAGGACGTTTGTGCTTAGTAACAATAATGAATTTATACTGAGATTTTTATAAGACCACATCAATACAATTTGTATCATGGACTGAACATAAATTTGAGAGACCTCCATCCATCATATATATTTATATGATTCTCTACAACTACATATTTTTACCATGTAAAGGATATAATCATCAATAAAAGGCCTATTTACGTATTATCATACAGCATATATATAGTTTTGGCACGTAGGTACATTGAATTTATCACATAATATTATTCCATTTGTTTTCAGATGTGGTCTATTTGGAACGGTTTAGGTAATGTAGCAAAAGGCTTCATATCTCTCTCGACATGATTGTTTCTAGTTAAAGTCTTCATTATAATTTAATTTTATGTGGTTAAGGAGAGTTTTACCTTTAGCTGCAGTTATAATTGAAGTGAAGTAAGTGTTTACTTCCAGGAATGACTAGCTGTGTCGTCATTCCTGAAAGAAATCACTTACTTCACTTCATTATAATTCAACACGAACAATAAAAATGGCTGTATTGTGAGGGTTGTTGGGTTTTCACTAGTCTACGCACGTACCTAAGGTATTCGATACAAATGTTTGTACTAGATCAGCGGAGAATGATGTACTCGTAGTAAAATCGCTTTCCTAAACATGTGGGAAAATACATAAATGTTAGCATGTACCTTCTTTATGTTAGCAATGTACCTTCGTTATTTTCTAACGATTTTTTCAACATATGTATAATTTTTTGTGCTGAGGGTCTTGCGAAAATCTCCGCCACATTTTTGAACAGGACATTCAATTCAACTTCCACTAGTTACGCTGAGTGTTGAATGATTTTACAATAGCAACCGGTCCCACTAATGGTTTAATAATATTGAACGTGGTATCAAGTTAAGGGTTGTTGGGGTTTTTTCTTATTACAGTTAAAACTATGTCACCCACGAAGCGTGTGAAACGACTGCGCAAACGTAAATAATTTCGTAAATTCTTAAGTAATAATAGAGAGTCCTTATGTCGTAGGTACAGCGAGACGAGTCAGGCGACGACTCAGGATGGCGATAGGGCGAGCAAACGAATGCAAAGCCTCCGACTTGTTGGTTGCCGAGTGGTGGGTCGTTGACGACTTGCGCTATGACCCAATAAGTGACGCTGAAGTGAGAATTAATTTCCGCTCACTTAGCTGTATTTTTATACCACTTTTATCCACCATTTCGCCGTGTTTTTTTTATGGAGTTTAATTCATTTTCATTCCAATTTCGGACAACTTGGTCATTTTCATTTCATATCTTTTTTTTTTAATTTCATTTATTTTCCTTTTGATCCGTCCGTTATGGATGAAGTTAATGCGTATGAGGTGCTTTACCTGAATGGAGTACTTAGTACACGGGAAACGACGATCCTCCAATTCAAAAAAATCTAAGAACATGATAATAATGTAGGGAAGCAGTAGTAGAGGTTGCAGAACGATAAAAAGGTTCAAAGTCCAACGCTTTATCATCATGATATAAGACAGTCCGGTCATTTCTGTTCGTGATGGCGAGTTGTTTCACTGTTACCTAATCAATTCTTGTGTGAAGGTTCCAGTACCACTTTATGGGACATCTCGCGGAGTTTATATTTACAAGGAAATATCCTTTCTATAAGGAAAAGTTGCATAATTTGTTTCGTGATATTGGTGAAGTTTATAACAGTGAAACACTACTGGAAATTAACGACTCAGTTACTACTGACTCAGATGAGGATAATGATCCAAACGATTTCTAAAGATAACTTTTAACATAATATTACTTTCCGACCCTTCAAATATATATGTTTTTTAACAAGTGTAAGTATGTCTGGTGTATAGTATCAGAATATTGAAAACATTGAAGTTGACCCTGTAATTATTCAGAATCACCATTTTCTCCTTTAGTGAGGGAAACGTGCTTGAATCGTAATTGTTGATCTTACTTGTAAACGTTTACGTTATACTGCCATACGATTATAATGAATTAATATCATGACCTGAGACCTGATAAATCATGATGAGAAACACTGATGAAACATCGGTTTTTAGCGAGTAAAACATTCGATTTAATAACATTCGAGTGTCCCGAAAACAGAATGTTCCTCCCCCTATTTTTTCCCAAATATTTGTTGAAGTGTCGAAGTGAAACTTTGAGAGAATTTTTCGGGCGCCTGATACTAAGTGTTGAAGTAATTAAACCCGGAACAAACCCAAAAGTTTGGACTGCCCAAATAGGAGGAATCTTTGGTACCTAGATATTTTTTTCCCCCAATTTTTGCCGAATGACGCATAATTTAAAAACATTTTTAGTGCTGAACACGGAGGTGCAACCGGAATCGCGATATCTTATTCCGTTCTTGGAATGGAGCTGATGAACTAAGTAGGAGCCCGATTTTATCAAAATATTAATACTTGTGGAAAAAGTTCCAGCCACGCCGCATGATCGTATGAGCGAATTTTCTTATTTTTACCTATCGTATTATGATATAATTAATTGCATTGATATTTGAGCAATTTGAGTATAATGCAATTTTTAAAAACCAATTTTATGGCAAATGACACATACTAAATAACAGTCAGCAATGCTACGAAGATTATGGATTTTTAGATTTTTTCGCAGTCTTTGTAGATTCGTCAGAAAATATTAATGAAATTTAGGGTCAGCATACTTTTTTGCATGATTTTTCAACGTCCTAATTTAGTGTAGATAACCTAATAAACAATTTAATGATTTCGTGGCCGTTTTTAGTGTATTTTCTAAGCACACTTTTTGGTATTTGGCCAATTTAATGTGCTCAAAAAGTTCTGGCCAACGAACTCGTCCTTTAATTTGGAAAGCATGATTTTTTTGCACAAGAACAGGATTTTTATCTTAATCCTAAGGAAAGTTATCTTCTAGAATGCCATACGTATAAAAATGGAGAATTTTTTAAAAAATTTTAATTTCAAAAATTTTTGACCAATTTAGCTGCTTTTTCTACGGGAATTCGCTAAAATACGCTAACTCGTTATTAATCAGATAGAACGTAATAAGATATCGCAATCCGGGTTTCACTGTAAATGTTAGAACTAAAAAATCTTTGCAATGAGGTGTCACTCGGCAACAAATTTGGAAACAAATTTCCAAGCACTCAATACCCCTCTCTTTGGGTAGTCCTAAAACTTTTGGATTTCTATTCTGATTTGCTTGAAACATAGAATTAGACTAATTTAAGTACACCTCAAAAATTTTAGGAAAATTTGTGGGGGGGAGGGGGTTAGTATTGGAACACCCAGACTAGTCATGCTTAACGGCTAGCATGTTATTTATTTCTCATATTATGATGACATAAATTTCTAATTCCCCTTGACCTTTAGTCAGTTTTAGTTTCTTAGTTTCTTTTTGTAAATAAATCCTTTGTTTTTACATGACATCAGAGCGCATCTCGAATTTAGGGAAGAACACTGAGGAAGTTTGTTTCTATATAGTTCAGCTGTATTTGATTACGGGTCACAGAGTGATTTGGTGAACATAATTGTTCATGACGTATCATTCGAAATCTGGTTGTTCAGACTTACACACCCGGACAGATAAACAATTATAACCGTTCCCATAACGGGACCAACTCTTCTGGTAAATCCAACAAAAGCGAAAGAGCCTCAGGGTCGGAGGATCCAGAGTGTATATCATTTTACGAATTTTCTCCCTGTCAAAAAAGATATTTTTTTGTCTTCCGCGCCCGGGCAAAAGCTTTTGTTGGAAGGTTTAGATTTATATCTGAAGGTGGAAGGTGCTACGTGTTAATCCAAAAAGCGTGGGAGACGGCTATGGCAGGTATAGGGAGCAAACATTGTGTAGGATCCTGGGATGATAGGGGATGGCATATGTCATACTTGTAACTGTTCACCTCCACCGCTGGATCTCACACTCTCAAAGGTGCCACCGAGACAGGTGTGGCATCACGGACGACGGTCAGAGATCCCTGTAACCAGATCTAAATTGTCTGCGTTCAATTATTTTCAATCCAAAGATATCACAAATACGATTTACTACATTTCACGATTACGACTGGAAAGTCTGGGAAACTCACATAAAAAATGATACCACGTATCATCACGGAACAGTAGGTAAAAGAAGTAGCTCTATAGAAGTAACCGCGGTTGCGTATATTATAGCCCATGAGCCAAGGCCGAATTAGGTAGTTATTTGAGGGGAAGCTTTGGGATTAGATTTCAAAAATTTAGCTGTTCTGAGTGAGAAAATCTTTGTCTGCCATCTCAAAATTGTGGAATACAACATGATGGCCTCGTGAAGATGGCGTAATTTGCCCTTTTTAACAGTCACAGAAATTAGAGAAATGAAAGTCATTCTTGGTGTCTTGGAAATGTCATGTGTCACGTATTCTCGTATTCATTTTCTCGTATACGAAAATGGCCTTTCCGAAACGAGAAGAGGTTTTCGTAACGTGGAAACGCTTTTCGGAACGGGAAGAGTCAGCTTTACTCGTGCTCAGCTTTTTCGGAATCGTAATTACGAGACGAAAACTTGACCTTCCTCTAGGATAACACTCTAGAATAACTTAGCAACTATCATGCAGTTGGCAAGGATACACATACACACCCGACAAAATCGCCTGAATTTTCCCCGTGCCGTCTTTTGTTGTTGGTTTAACCTTTGTATTTGTCTTTCTTTCGTGTTTTTTCCCAGCACCTCAACCAGAAAGGTCATTAGCGGCATTTTGTTCTTGCTATCGAAGTTTTATCGAAGATTTCAGCTTCAACATTTTCAAGGTTCATTTCAGTTTCAAGATTTCGTTTCAAGGTTCATTTTACACCTTTTAAAGATTCGTTGTCATATGATGTAGAGGTAAGTGGTCGTTGTTTCTTAATTCATGCTATATTTTGGAAGTTGTCTACTGTGACAATTGAGTTTTGAGCAGTGAATAAGAGTCACGTTAACGTCTCTGTAAGAGTTCTCTTCTTCTCGGGCTTACGAAAACGCTACGAGAAATCAATGCAAAAAGGTTAGCATTCATCATGCTCGCTCTAACAGCTTGTTTTCGTGTTTACGAGAAATACCAATACGAGAAATACAAAAACTCTCTACTCTAGCGCATGTGCGAAACTAAAATTGATTGACACGGCCAAACCTCCGCGACTAATGGCTTTTTATGAAATTTTCAAGGATTGTGCTGTTCAGCTGTTACACATTCCACGATAAATTTGTTTGCCGTTGAGTAAATAGGACTCTGTGCGCATGCGCAAACCTTAATTTCTTATAACGTCGTCTTGTCAATCATTTTGACTCTTACTTTGTTCATAACTACCTATACGTCCATGACAATATGTGAGGAAGCTATACTGCCCACCCAACTTGGCAGACTTTTTTAAAATTATTATTTTTCAACTTTCGGATTCTACGCATGTTTAAACGGAAATCAACAAATTTCAAGGGGCAGTTAGAACTTTTTACTTGGTTCCTTACAATGGTCCGATCCTATTGAAAACA
Organism: Adelphocoris suturalis; assembly: GCA_030762985.1. Lineage (NCBI taxonomy): Eukaryota > Metazoa > Arthropoda > Insecta > Hemiptera > Miridae > Adelphocoris > Adelphocoris suturalis. Next base: position 106,046,279 of record CM061041.1, on the reverse strand, counting down.
TTAAACCGGAAAGAGGATAAACTGAATCTGATTAGTCTTAGGGCAATCAATAGCAAACAAGAGAGAACTTTAAAAAAAAATCTTTTCTCGATTTTTTGCGAATTGACTGATTTTTTCATCTCGATTTTAAGAGTCATCAGAAAAGTTGTATGAAGACAATTTTGTTCTACCTTTTAAGCCATTGGAACAGCTTAGTTTTCGTCGAAAATTCGCTAAAAGCTAAACGTCTTCCTGCAATACATCAGTTTTGCCTACAATAAAATGGGCTTGACATATCAAACGGTTTGTTGTTGGTTAATTCTGGAGCAGGTGGGTTTTAGTTCCTCGAGTGCGGTAGGTCTCCAGAACCCGATAGAACCATTGCGTTTCCTTTTCTTAAATAATTACCCTAGAATATTTTTTTCCCCACAATTGATGACAATAATTTTCTACTCCCGCCAACTCGTCATTCCTGCTCGAACAAATTACCGCTCTTTGCGGTTTGTCCGATTCCATGATTGTGCGTTCGAGGAGGCAACGAACCCATTGGGAATTACCATAATTCGTTTGCCAATGCTCACTGCGGAGTGAGCCATTACGCTTGCGTGCAGAAAAACTGGGATGCGCTCACGATATCAGGACCTCATTTGAGCTACCTGGGGAAATAGGGCACGGAAAATGGGGCTCTGCTTGTTTTACGAACGAAATTATGTTCGATGAAGTAAAACATCGACGTCCACTCGAATCTCAAGACTTCGTGATCTTGTTGAGGACTGCAACTTGTATCTAGATGTATATGAAACTTATCGGCATTTGCAGATCTGACCAAACGCTCTAGTGTTTATTTCGTTCCAAACTAGATTTTTACCTCCTCGTTTCATATAAAACTGGATAATGGTATTATTAATTAAAGAGAAATAAAAACGAACGGAGTAAAACAAAATACGAAAGTTCCAATCCTGCAGCACGATCTTATGAGCGAATTTTCGTAAAATATTGTAATAACATAGAGTTTCATTATTTTGAAATATGAGCATTTGGAATGCAAATAAATTGTTAACTTCCAATTTATAAGGCCGAAAAACTACCAAATAACTACCGAATTTCAAGGCAAAAAAGAACTAATTCTAAATGATATTCTGCAATTATAATTAGACTTTAGATTATTAATTATTTTTGAATTATTGAATCGATATTTCAGCAAATAATAAGGAAATTCAAGTACAGTTTTCACCATAATTTGTTATTGCATACATTTTCAAATAGCCTACTTCATCGTTAATAAACACTTTTTGACTAAAATTCTGCTGACAAATATACATATACCGATTTTTCACAGTTTTTATCCACTTTTAGTGATTTTTGAGCACTTTTTTAGAATTTGAGCAATTTAATGCGCTCAAAAAGTGCTAGACAACGAACTAATCCTTTCATTTGGAATTGATATATGTATATGAAAAAGTGCTAAACTACAGGAACCAATTCAGAATGCCACAAAACGGATTTCAATGGAGTAAATATTCGATAATTTTGATGTTAAAATTTTCGGAGCCATTGAAATAGCTTCATCATCTACAAAAATTCGTTAAAAATCGGGAAATATGATCTAAATTTGTAATTATATTGTCAACAATTTCAAACTGACCACTATTTTTTGAATTTTTGACGAAAATCAGTCATTAAAATTCCTCCAACAATTATTATTTATTTTAAATTTTCATGATATAAATTTTCCAACGATTCACGTATTTTAATATATTTCATATCTTATAAGACCCTGTACAAATATAGGGAATTCAGTCATTATATCTTTAAAAAAAAAAAAAAAAAAAAAAAAAAAAAAAAAAAAAAATCGAGTACTTATTGCAAAAAAGAGAATGAGTTAGGAGAACAGCTCGTTTTATGCTCAAGATGTGTCCAAAATTCTATAACATGCTGAAAAAATTATAATCAATAATGTTCCGGTATTTAACGTTAACAATTGTGCATACAACAATACGATCTGAATGCTCGAGCTAGAATGGGAGTCGAAAAAGCCTTTGGCATCATTTTACCATTTCGTTTGGCGTTTTGTTTACGATCATATTACGAAATATGTCTCACCAATTTTTTAGAGCCTCTAAGCATTAACACATGACATAAAATATTTCAAATTACTTAAAATTTGACTGTAGTAAATGGTAACATTGTTACATTCTATACTTTATAATTAGGTACCCCATTTTCCTAAAACTTTGTTTTTATATGATCCATAATTCAATTAATTTAGTTAATTGCTCAACTAAATTGAATACAATGTGTACCAAATCTTGAATTATATACTTTTAATTGAGAATTTGGGGGGGGGGGGGCGTAAAATTTCCATTAAAATAAACAGCTGATAATAAAATACATAATTTTTATGACATTGAAAATTGAGGTTTTTAAAAATTTTTAATTTATCAATGATTTAGTGTGAAAGAATTGAGGAGGGGGGGGGGGGGGGGTTACTTTTTTTGAATGCACATCTAGTAATATCATTATTTAAACACAAATTTTCAAGTGGTGCTACATGCCGAATTTTTAATCTAAATAATCTGGCGGAAATAGCACCTGCACTGGATTTTTGTGGTTCCTTCTGAAGAGTGTTTTAGGCTGTCAGCTCTCCTATAATTCCATAATTAGATCTATGTAATTTGAAAGAGTTTACTTTACTAAAGTACCTACTTGGTATAAGTAGTAAACTTCCTCGATTGAAATACGTTTTCTGGGCACATATTGATAGATTACAAAATCAAAATCCCTATTTCCCGGACCACCAAACAATGTAATCCCTGGAACAATCACGCAGGCCATTTGCCCTCTCCCCCCCTCACCGTTAATTCAAATTGAACTAAACACGACGAAAAGAACAACACTACAGGAAAAAACGCCATAAATCGCCGACAATCCGATTCAATATAAACCACTTTGAAGCGGAGCAAGGACGTAAAACGGACCTGAATTGCATCCCATACGTCACCCCAGGGACCTGGCCGTACCTGCCATTTTTATCTGAAAACCAAACCAACACTCTTCCCCCCCTCAACCGAGAGCTGATACATCGGTCCGGCATCCTGCCTGCCACCATAGGTTTTTCCGTCTGCTTATAATTGCGAATAAATCAGGGCTTTTCGGGGTTTCGCTTCGGAGAGTTTTTGAAGGGGAAATACACTTATCTAAATTGACATCTCGCGGTTTTCCCGTTTCGGACACGAAGAATGAAACAGTGCCGATTTCAATGTAACCTTCCCGCTCTATGCGGGCTGGGCCTCGTCTTTTTCCCTCCATTCAGCGTAATTAGGGGTAAAAACCGATAAATTCCTTTTTCCTGGATTCACGATTGGAGGTTTGCAACAACCCTGGAACTGCGTCGATGCCCATTGCGCACATGGATTGTCACATTTTGAAACGAAAGAAACCTCTACTCGCAATTATGAAGGGCGGAGGGTTGGAATACAACCCGTTGGATTCTGGTTTATCTGATTATTTACTGGCGATTAGTCGTGTATCGGGATGATTGGGAATACAGGCGTTATGCGATTTTGCCGTAACATTATCATTTATATTCTGCGAGTCCCTGAAGCGAGGTGATAAACATCTCATACATACCGTGTTTTTCGAGGGGCCAACACGGCCTTAGTTAGCATAATCAGCACGATCGGAAAACATTATCAAACTATGTCCATTACCCTGTTGATGGATTTGACGTTTTAGTCACAAATAAATATCATCCTACATCACTGCAGGCAAATCTGAAAAACACTCTTATTTTCGTAATATCGGAAAACACAGATTCGGCGATCAGATACACAAATCTTGCATCCTATTCAAAAAATTTTATTGCACCCAAATCTAAATTATTTAATTGTAGGCTAGAAAAGAATTTGATGAGATTTAATTTTTTCAAGGTGGCGGTGGTTTTGGAATCAGACTTGATCCAACCATCTGTTTCATCGATTCACCTTGAGTTTATAATCAGAATAATGTATGATTCACTAATAATCACATTTATATTTTGTTGTTCATACAAATTGACACTCCTATATTAATTGGCTTGTTAAATTGTGTCATATTCACATGTTGATAATTATGTTGTGTTGTCAACAATTAAAATAACTTCGCCTCTAAAATCTATCAAAGATAGTGTTGTTCTAATTTCACTTATAAAAAATAATTAACTCTCCTTCACTAAATAACACATATTTACCATACATTTATTACCATATTGATATATTGTAATAAAAATACAAGAAAGACGCGGGTTCACTCGAACGAAAATCCACTAGAAGTGATTTTATTTAACACAACGCCAAAACATGGCAACACAAAAAAACTTGCAAATGTAATTCTTTTAGAACTTGGAAACGCTTCTTTATAATAACTACTCAGTTCGCCTCTCAACACTTCTCCCCTTCCTCTTTGTAAGGAGCCAGCCGATTGTGATGCACCACCAGCAGTCGTCCCTTGGCAGTCCTGATCCGGAAGACCACGTCGTTCAAGGCAGCTACCACCTGGCATGGTCCCTCCCATGGTCGCTGCAGCTTCGGATTTTGCCCCAACCTTCTTCTAGGGTTATACAACCACACTTTGTCTCCTGCCTGGTACTCATTGACCGCCATTTTCCAGTTGTATCTCTGAGTCATCTCCTCAGCTCTAAACTTCAACTTTTCCCGAGCCTGTTCCCCCGCCTTCACGAGGGTGCTTCGTAGCTTTCCTACGTACTCCGAAACTGGCATATCGTCTGGTCTGTCTCCAAACAAGAGGTGAACAGGTAATCGTAGTTCTCGGCCAAAGGTGAGGTATGCAGGCGTCAGCCCCGTTGCGGCGTGCTCTGCCGCTCTGTAGGCCAAGAGCAAAATTGGCAGCTGTTGGTCCCAGTCCCGTTGATTGTCTGCAACCACCTTCGCCAGCATCTGCCAAAGGGTACGATTCAGCCTCTCCACTAGTCCATCACTTTGTGGGTGCAAAGGAGTGGCCCGAGTCTTATGGATACCGAGCAGCTTGGCAACTTCCTGGAAGACTGAGGCTTCAAATGATCTCCCCTGGTCAGAATGCAGCTGCCTAGGGACACCAAACCTACTGACTATGTGTTCAACTAACGCTTTGGCAACCGTTTCTGCAGTCTGATCTGGAATGGCCAGGGCTTCCGGCCACTTGGTGTAGTAGTCCTGGACTGTCAAAATATACCGATTCCCTCGATCAGTAACAGGCAATGGTCCCATCACGTCAATCCCCAGTCTTTCAAAAGGGGCTCCCGTGACTTCAGCCTTCAGTGGTCCTCTTCCTGGTTTTTGGGAACGCTGGCCGCAGGCAGTGCACCATCTACACCAGTTTCGTACATCCTGATGGATACCAACCCAGTAATACTGCATGCGGACCATTGCACTCGTCTTCCGCTCCCCAAAATGGCCAGTCTCGTGAACTTTCTCCAAAATTCCCCTCTTCCAGGCCTCCGGAACAAGAAGCTGAAGATGCATGCTCCTACCATCAGTGCTCTCCCACTTGCGGTAGGCACAGCCTTCCACGAGACATAGAGATCGAAACATGGCCCAGAGTGCTTTGATATCTGGACTGTACTGTCCCACTACAGCTGGCTCGGGGCGGTCACCCGCTTCCAGCCAAGCAATCACTTCCTTCAGAACTGGATCTGCTCGCTGTGCTTTCCCTATTTCTTCCACAACAGGCCCCTGAAGCTGGCATCGATTCAGCCGGGCTCCCTCCTTCAGTTCACAACGGGCACAATATTGGCAACTATCCTTCAGGCACGGCCTCCTAGAGACCGCATCTGCATTCCCGTGCTCCTTCCCAGGACGATACTCTATGACTATGGAGAAAGGTGCCAGCTGCTCTAGCCATCGTGCCATCTGCCCATCTGCATTCTTGAAATTTAGAAGCCATCTCAGCGAAGCATGATCCGATCGGACCATCAACTGTAGCCCGTTGTCAATACCAAAGTTCTGGAAGTGGCCTACAGCTTTGACAACACTCAGCAACTCCTTCCGGGTAACACAGTAATTCCGTTCAGGCTTAGACAGACACTTACTGTAGTATGCAATGACTACTTCTTTTTCATCCTGAACCTGAGACAGGACAGCCCCCACTGCTAAATCACTCGCGTCTGCATCAATAATGAACTGTCCCTTGCTCTGGACATGGCCCAGTACTGGCTTTGACACCAGTGCTTCCTTCATCCTCTGGAATGCTCCCTCACAACTCTCTGTCCAGACAAACTCCTTGGCATCCACTGTCTGGTACAGGGGCTTCATTACATGAGCAAAAGAAGGCACAAACTCCCGGTAGTAGCTGCACAGGCCTATAAACGATCGGAGCTCCCGAGCCGAGCCAGGGGTAGGCCATTCCACTATAGTCTTCACCTTTCCAGGATCTGGATGTATGCCTTCTTGCGAAATCCGATGGCCAAGGTACGATGCTGTGGCAGTTAGTAGCGTGCATTTCTTTGTGTTCAGCTTAAGGTTCACGGCTCTCAAGATAGCAAAAACTCTCCGTAAATGGTCTAAATGTTCAGCAAAGGACCGACTAGACACCAGGACATCATCAATGTACACCCCTGCGCAACCTGACTGGATTACTTCCTTCAAAACCTCCTCCATGGTACGCTGAAAGGTAGCAGGGGCATTACAAAGGCCGAAGGGCATAACTTTGAACTGCCAGAGGCCAGTAGGGGTACAGAACGCCGTTTTGCCCTGGTCAGCTGGAGCCACAGGTATCTGCCAGTACCCGCTCTGGAAATCCAACGTGGAGAACCATGAGCACCCCTCCAAACCTCTTATCAGTTCATCTGTCTTGGGCAACGGATGAGCGTCCTTCCGAGTAATGTTGTTCAACTTCCGATAATCTATGCAAAAACGTGTAGACCCGTCTTTCTTGGCCACCAGCACAATTGGGCTTGCCCATGAGCTCTTTGACGGTTCAATAACCCCTGCTCTCAGCATATCTTCCACTAGCTGATCCACTTCAGGCTTCTTCATTGGGGCCAATCTCCTGGGCTTCTGACGGATGGGCAAGGAATTCCCCACATCGATCCTATGAGGCTCAACCTTAGCTGCACCAAAAACCATCTTACCTTCCGCAAAGACATCCCTGTACTCGACCAACAACTTCAAAACCAAGTTGGCTTGTTCTTGTGACAGCCCCTCTATTGATCGCTTCCACAGCTGATCCAAAGCTTCGCTGAGTCCTCTATCTTCATTCTCCCCAGCTGTCTGCAACGTGTTGATGCCTACTAGTGGGACCTTCTTATGACCCAAGCACAGCTTTCCATTTTCTAGGTCTACATTACAGCCATGCTTACCCAGAAAATCTAGGCCAAGAAGGCAATCCTCCTTAATGTGTGCCACCGTTACATCCTGAGTAAAGCTAATCCCATGTCCCAAGTCCATCCTCACTGCCTTTTTCCCTTCTACTTCAATCGCTGCCCCCGTAGCTGAATGGAGGTTCACATCAGCCATATGCAACTTAGTACCACCCTTTAACACATTAGGCCTCACCACCGTTACTGCTGCCCCGGTGTCCACCACCATTCTACATGGCTGGCCATCAATAAAACCTTGGACAGCAACTGTGATACCCCGGACTCCAAGAACTGGGTGGGACTCAAGGAGCACCGGCCTGTGTCCCTCTAGACCGATGCTCAACAGTTTTCCGGCTGTGAGGTGCTGTTCGCAGGTCTACTCGCCCCAGAAGACTGTCTTCTTCGCCTTGGGCAAAACCTTGCAATATGACCATGTTGCCCACAAGCAAAACATTCCCACGGGCCCTGCTGGCGGATGTTCTGTACAGCTTCTTCCGTCTCAGCCGTATCAGTCACGTTGTGGGTAGGCCTCCATACAGGTTCCTCTAAATAGACCTGGACTCTCATAGCATGTTGCAATGCGGCCTGAAGCGACGTTTCCCTGCCTACTACTGCCACCCTCAACTTCTCACTATAGATACCCCTATAAAACTGCCGTAATGCATGGTCATCAACTCCCCTGGGCGATGCTCCAGGCCAAGCTCGATAAGCAAGAATTTCTAGGTCCGCAGCAAACGTTGCCAAATCTTCCCTAGGACCCTGTGTACGAGCCTGCAACTGCGTTCGGTACAGTTCGTGACGGCTTTCGCTCCCAAATCTCATCTGTAAGGCAACTAACATTTCTGCATAAGTCGGTTCTGGCAGCCTAAGCATAGTAACAGCGGTTAGAGCGGGTCCCTTCAAAACTGCAACCAAGTTCGCACCCATCTCCCTGTCAGACCAGTGGTTCGCTCTAGCTGCATGCTCAAATTGGAAAAGGAAGTCTTCAAAAACTGTTGACCCATCGAATGTTGAAGGTTTAATCCTACCTTTGGGTTCAGAGATGGCTTGGACCTGGCTTGTTCCTGGCGTATTTGGCACCGCGCCGCTTCTCTCCGGGACGTTCCCTCCTGCCAGCGATGTCCCGACCAAGGAATGCTGTTGCAGAGTTTGCACCAGCATTTGCAGAGCCTGATTAGTTGCTGCGAGATCCTCGCGGATCAGTTCCAGTTCAGCCGACCCTCCTGAACCTGTCCTCCTATCCTCCTGACCTTGAAAATGTCCTCCTGACTCGCCTAGGTCTTCAACAGACCTCGATCTTCTTCCTGACCTCAAATTGCGTGACATCCCACTTCTGACACCAGTGTAATAAAAATACAAGAAAGACGCGGGTTCACTCGAACGAAAATCCACTAGAAGTGATTTTATTTAACACAACGCCAAAACATGGCAACACAAAAAAACTTGCAAATGTAATTCTTTTAGAACTTGGAAACGCTTCTTTATAATAACTACTCAGTTCGCCTCTCAACAATATTTATGCTTTGCTTACTTATTAATTTGTGACGTTTGCATGATGGACAGTTGTGACGCCTTTTTATCTTGCAGGAAAGGTCGAAAATGCTTACTTGAATTCTCGTCTGGACCTTTTCCGTTATCGGTCCGCCACTATATGATACTAATCTGTATGTCCAACTAACCTGAATTTTTATTGAGGGATTGTCTACTTGATGTTATGTATTTTTGAGTTGCGAGAATAGCTCTACAGCACCCAGTATAGCACCAAGTTCACTGAGTTAAGCAAAAAACTGATCTGTGCAAAATCTCTCTAAGAGCGGTTGTAGACGAGCTATAGTCGTCCTTTAGTTGGGCGAATAGGTCAGAATGGTGTGTATAGTCTGGTGGTCTGGATCACATCAAGTAGTCAGTCCCTTAGTAAACATTCAGATTAGTTGAATATTATAGATTGGTATCATAGGGCAGCGGGATGATAACAGAAAAGGTCCTTCATCTGAAATAGCTCAACATTCATAGAAATAGGAATTTTAGGTTCATAAAAGCCAGTATCACGATCTTACTGTAGGGATGATATCGAAAATCTTGATAAGGGGTACAAGCCACCACTACAATCATACAATAGGAATGATAGTGAAAAAGTTGATACCATTGATAATGGTATGTATTGACTTAGCTGAGGCTTCCAATTCCTATATCAGAAGTGGTTCTATCGTGAATAGGAGAGGAGAGGTAAGATCACAGGTTAATAGCCTTATGTAGTGAATAAAAACCCATGAGAATTATGAAATTGATACTGCTGATGAATGGAACGGGTGCACATATAGTTCAGCTTTCGGTCGAACCATTTTACTCATTTACTGAGATGAACTTTGAGTCAGGAAATATAAATGCACTATCAGTTTCAGAATATAAGATCGGAGGCGAACACCATCTGCTTTTGAAACAATGCAATAATGGTGATCCACATATATTTATTTAGAATTTTCCGAGAAATAAGAGTGAGACAATAATCATTTATAGGTAGGTACTATTGATTTTCAATTATTCCATTATTGAGAACATAATATCGTACTAGGGGATAAAACGAAGATTTCGTAGTACTTTAGCTACAAACATGCAGATCTAGAGACGTCCATTGCTTATGCAGACACGCCTGTAGGTAATAGTTTATTTATCCTCTCCTTTCGATCGCAAGATAAATAACAAACCCGCTTCAGACTCCAGCATTTTATTTACAGCCTCGTAATCTTTGCGGCTACCGTTTGACCTGTCTGCAACTACAACTCTGCGAAAACCGTCTTCATTATAAATATTTAACGTCTTCGGAGCCCCCATATGTGTAAGCAGAGGGAGAAAAATAACCAAACAAAACGAGAGATGGGGCCACTTTGAAATTATAATCCCGTCTTTTGATTTACGCGTCTATGGACGGCGGTTCCGTGTTTTTCGACTGGGTGTTGAAGATTGAATTGATTAATCTTGGAAACAAGTGGTGACGACGTGAAAGAAAAAAATTAATTACGAGACAGTTTCTGTGATGTTCAGCCTTCATCATGGTTTCGTATTCAGACATGAGTAAAATTCTTGTAGAAGAAAGTTTGGTATCTGCTAGAGCCCGAGTTGAAAATTGTTAGTTATAATATTATTCAGCTGTCTTGTAGACAAAATTATAAATAATATGGGATCACAATGTGTTCAACGCTAATTTACAATAGTTTTTTTTAAAAATTATTTTGTTTGGCATTATACATGGTATATACAGCCATACAAGTGCGTCATAAAAGTAATTAATGATCTTGACTTATTTTATAATCAAACGATGTACAATAGTTATATGGTTTTGTTAATTTCTATAATAAATTCATACAGACGGTGGAAAGTTTTTGAAGATTTAAATAAATCCTTATAATGGAAAGGTAAAGTCAATTTTGGAATAATGTCGTCGAAAAACTTTCGTCGAGCAGTTGAAAAACAGGCAGGAGATGAATATGTGCTCGAGAGTTCCATCTTCCATCTGACAGTCGTGACACACTGAAGTGCTCTTCTTCTAGAAATCGTTTCTTGTAAAAATCGCACAGTCCGTGGTTACCCCTGATTCGGCATATACCTAGTAGAAATTTCCCGACGGTTGGGTGTTGTCCTCAGGAACCAGGGTCTTTGTAGAGGGGCTGGCTGAATACTTTTGTAGAAGCTTGCATTATCTGACATTCTATATGCTTCAGTTCATAGGACGCGATAGTATTTACAATTTACATATATATTTACAATTTACATATATATTTACAATTTACAATAGCTAAATGAGTTATATTGAACAGATGAAATAAAACTGCAGGGGGGGTCCCGCCTCGGTGGGAGGGATGTGATGACGTAGTTTGGTACAATAACTAAGAAAAATTATGGAGAATACTCTCTGGAGTAAAAGAGTGCAGTTGCTGTCTGTGATTTTGGAACTTAATTGGTTTTCATTAAAAAAATATAAAACAAACAATTGGGTATTCTTCATTAATTAAGCCGTGTTAATTTAATAAAAGTTCCAGTCATGGAGCAAGAATGTATGAGCGAATTTTCGTTGATTATCACATTATGTTATGTTACATAGTTTAAAGTTTGAGTACTTTGAGTACAAAGAAATGTTCAACTACCAGTTTTATGGAGAAAAAAAAAAAAAAAAAACTAGTTTTAAATGTTGTTCTTCAAGACAAAAAAGACTTTGCTATTTTTAGTACTTTTTATCGGTTATTCAGCATAAATTAATGAAATTCAAAAACGTTTATTACATTTCCATGTCTTTACCATGCCCCCCTCAGTGCTAAATTATTACAATGTGCATCACATAAAGCGTTACAGAAAAGTGTAACGGAGAAGCGAAATAGCTGAAAATTATGTTTACTTTATACCCCAAGGTGATATCCGAAAATATGCATCACATAACGTTACAATTCGGTGAAATACTTCAATGATAACAAAAATAATCAAAGTTATGACCTCGAATTTTTTGCTTTTTTGTTTTAATGTTATAATTTTTTTAATTAACCAAAGGACGCTGGCGAACATAATGACAACGTACACAAACTAGATTATTTAACTAAAACGAAAAAAAAAAAAAAAATAAAATAAAACAAATAAAAAAAATAAAAATAAAAAATAAATAAATCCTACGTCAGCTTGCATATAAACCAAGAAAACTGGGGAAGATGATGATGGAAGTTGCGGATTCATCGGCTGGCTGACGCTTTTCAATCAGTATAATTTTACGCAAACGATTTTCAACGTGCTAGTTCATTATTGATTCAAACGTTTTTTTAACTAATATACTGTTGAAAAATAAAATGTATAAATTTTTAGTGATTTTGTTTGCATTTTTTTGTTGAAATTTTACCAATTTAATCTGCTCAAAAAGTGGTGACCAACGAACTCATCCTTTTGTTTGGGACCACAAACACACACACACACACACGTCGGATGCCAATCTCGAAACGGATGCCAATGAAGATATTTTTCAATTATTCTGATTTTAAAAGTTTTGGAACCAATGCAATAGCTTCATTTTCTTTGAAGATTCGCATGAAGTACCGACAGTAAACGGAATACCGTGAGTTGTTATGGAACACAAATTTTGGTTTTCAGTGAGTAAGTTTAAGGTCATAAATATGATACTTCTCTACCTTAACCTCACTGAAATGCTATTCGGACTCGGGTAGGATTTGAAAACTCAAATTGGCGAATTCGTTATGTGATTTTGTCACCTATGTTTCGGTAATCTTCATGAATAAGAGAGATACTGAGTTGAGATGAGAACGTACCGGGCGTTCCGTAGTAAATGTAAGTTTTATGTGTATTTAACAGTTTAGACTTATCGAAATGTTTTGCGTACAAAACTGAAAACGTAATCGAGTTATTTCCAATCGTAAAAATCAGTTGGATCCTTTCATTTATGTTTCCTGGTCTGACTCATTATTATAACCAAATTATAGTCTGACCAAAAACTGAAAGAAGTTTGTAATATTGTAATGTAAGATTCACGAGAATCAGTTATGTAGATCATACATGTAGCTTGTGGTTCAGTCTCGAGTATTGTTGTATGAACTCACCGTCATGTTATGAGCGACTTCTTCTAATGAGTCGACACACGACTGTTATGAGTGACACTTAATAATCATTTTTAGCTTTATTTAATCTTTGGGAAATATGCTGTCTAATTGAAACATTGTTTATTCAAAATGCATTGAATTACCACAACAGGAATGTACCAAGCTTGTAGCCTCCTGGATCTTGCTTCCGAATCGCTGGCAAAAGGCAAGATTGAAATAGACAACTAAAATACGTAAAGGCTTACAACTAACCTCAAATATGCCTATTGGTAGTGAATAAATCGGATATAATTCTTATTTAGTTGATGCATAATGAGACCATAGACTTAATATATATGATTCCTAAAAGTCTGTCCAAACAAAATCAAAGAAGATTTAAAAAAAATAACGAAATTTGCATTTTAACGTAATCAAACGTAATTTACATCGTTGAAGCCTTTTTTCACAAAAGCATCCCAACTGGTCGATTTCTTGACGTTAGAGGAATAGATTATTGAAATTATAGTTGCCACTAACGATTTTGATGCGGAAATACAGGTAAAATGTACCCAACGAGTGTATGCAAGTGTTTACATACTTTTTCCGGAATGGCAGTAATCATGCAAAACTTGTTGCAGATTCTTCTGAAAATCTTGCATTTGGTCTGCTGTAGCGTGGATTGGAAGAGTATGTGATGGCATAACTGCAGAGACTCGGAAACCAATTGTTTGCCACAAGCAAAATCATATTGCTGATTGGCCATAACTTGCTTCTACCGTTGAGGCAGACTCAGGACCCAAATGTGTAACGTAAATTTTGTAAGGACTTTCTAAACGATCTTATGAGTTTTTTTTTCGCAAGTATTGTTTCAGAATTGTTTCATTGATTCGCTACATTTTTATTGATAGAATCTGTGAATCGTTTGTTCGTGAAACTATTACAATCTTTGGATATGGAGGAACATCATCACTAGCCCTAACTACTCCTACTTCGCTCCGCTCTGTGGCTGCTACTTCAAAGAAGCTTCAGCCTTGTTATTACTAGTCGTCCGGTCACGCCGACGTTATTCACTCTGTACACCGGCCGTCGTCCATAGAAAAACGAGTCAGCATTTAAATTAAAACCGCCGGACCACCGCCTGAGGCCTAAATAAATGGAGATTGTGGAACCGGGCGGCCCGGGAGAGCCAAACAGAAGTGGAAGCGACTCATCTTCTCGTGAAGTCTCACTCAACAGAAACGATGTGGTAAATGATTTATTTTATTTATTTATTCTTTTTTCGTTGGAGCCCGAGTACGTTGGTAACTCCTATACATAGGACAGTGATACACATTTTGATTAACGTTCTTGTTTAGTCTTGGAATAAAATTTATTATTTCAAATAAAACAAAAACTCGATGAAATGACCGATTCCAACAGGTTTGAATCCTGTTTGCTGAATACAAGCTTTTGTGTAACTGCCCCTTAGTCAGTTTCACTTAATCAAATATGCTAGTTTGTATTTCTTCGTCAGTGAAGAATTGAAAAAATAAAATAAAAATAAATAATTCCACAATTCTAGTATTCTTCAGCAGGATGATGCCGAGTACATCTATCGCACGGAAACAGATTAAAAAACCGCCATATGTACTAAAACTATGTTGATTGGTCAAAAAATTGAAAGTTCGTACGTAGGTACTCCTAGTTGTCCAAAAATTTCGTATTTTACTTATGAAAACCGAAAGTTCTCTACTTTTTTCACATTCTTGTCAAATTTTGTAACAAAGTCTGGTAATTTTTTCAGCACTTTTTCTGGAATTTGACCAATTTAATGCGCTCAAAAAATGCTAGCCAACAAACTCGACGTTTCATTTGAAAAGCTTAATTTTTCGGCGTAAGAACGGAATTTTCATCTCAATCCAAAGGAGAGTTATTGTCTGGAAGGACACACACACACACACACACACACACACACACACACACACATATATATATATATATATATATATATATATATATATATTCATTTATTTATGTGTTCTCTGAGACACATAATTAAATAAATCTCAGGATTGAGATAACAACTCCGTCCCTACGCCAAAACATCAAGCTTTTAAAACAGAAGTATGAAATCGTTACCCAGCGCTTTTTGAGCACAGTAAATTGGTCAAATTTCAAAACATGTGCTGAAAAAATCACTATAATTGGAAAAAACGTCTGAAAATTGTTAAATTTATAATTTTTAGCAGGAATTTTCTCTTATGAAATTTATAAAATTTGAAGTAGATCATTAAAAAATTCATGTACAAAATTAGGCTGAAAAATTTCTTAAATTTGATTAAAATTTCCTATAAAATTGATAAAATTTGCAAAAAAGCTTAAAACCCGAAATCTCCTTTTGAATGGCAAATTATTATTAGAACACGTTTTTTGTCATAAAACCAATAGTTTTGAATTTCTTTGCACTAAAAAAGCTCATGTTTCATAAAAATTGAACATAATATACCTACTACAATAACTTACGATAATTCGCTCATACGATCAAGCTGCATGACTGGAACTCTTTAAATTGTTAGAGCCATTGCATATCTCTATTTTTCTTAAAAAATTAGCTATCTAACATCGATTAACAACATAATTTCTCGTGGTTTAGACTGGCTAATCAGCAATGGGTATTGGCGAAAGGGAATTCCCTTTATTGAATAATTAGGCGTAGACATGTCTAGGTATGGCCAATTGTTGATTATTTGCAATAGTCTAGTTCCCTCCTGTCACTCGGTTAGTGGATCATCGTGTTTGTTTACATCACCCGACCTTTATTATGTTATTAAGAAACACATAGTCGTATAAGCCCAGGTGAAATGGGGATTCGGGTAGTTAGAAAGACATTCACGACCGATGTACGAGATTCCTTTATAATGGCTTTTAGGAGGAGTTCCATCAGATAAATGAAAAGGTTCTTTTTGCACCCATTACCCGGTCATTTCCGGCTCCCTAATGTGTGTTGGGGGGAGTGATAATAAGATACTACGCCCGATGAAGAGATAAACTATTTCACGCAATAATTAACCGCAGGTGGGTCTCACCAATAATACTAGACAGTAAACAGTGGAGAGCGTTTTTTAATATGCCGTTTTTCAGAGAACTAGAATATTTTTTAAGGATTGGTGTATTCCCGTCATTAAGCGTTCAAGATAAGTAACGAGGTATTCACTATAAAACTGCTGTACGTCGTACTGATAATAATAAAACATGTAACTATAGAAGCGAAGCAACAATGATGGAGTTGTCTTGCCCATAAGTATTTGGTGATTCTATATAATGAAAACGACTGCCGAGTTTGATGGGAAGTACAGCTTCTTAACGTATAGAGTTAGCTGATTAACGGTGTACGAGTGAAAATGATTGGATGGTGAAAGGAAGAGTAATTTATAAGTGTAAGTATACTCGCTAATATGCAAAAGTGGGCAGTAGTTCATGATTGCGCATGAGCACATTCCACCATCATATTCACCATCAAAGTTATACTGGAGACATACCTTCAAGGACCTAACCGGCATAAACCCTGACCATTTCATGAATTTCGGTTATTATCGTAGTTTCGTCTATAACCACCGATTTCAGACACGTGTGAAATTTTACGACAACGAATCGCAACGGAAATAATAGGATACCATTACGAGTCTTTTATCCCATCACTCTCATTGTCTGAACGAAATAATACCAATGATAGATCGTTATAAATCGATGTTTCGTGAAATTCCTGTTAGCGCATGCGCACACGTTGCTATTCATCCGACGGGAATGAAAGTGCTAGGGGATAGACTAGTACAGGGTGTACACGAAACAGGTCTGCCAAACTACAGGAGTTTTTACAACTAATTTGCAACAAATTTGGTACCCCCAACAATTTTTTAAAACGCCAAAAAAAACGAGTTTTTTGAATTTATAATTTTCTTCGTGGTATTGACCTTACGTAACTAAATCGGTTATAACTCCCTTAATTTGCTCTGTAAATACTAATTTGAGGATACCGCTGAAAAGAGCATTGGATTTCTTATCAGATACATGCCATTTTCTAGAAGCAAGGTTTAGGACATTAAAAAGCCCACTGAGAAGCAAATTTTACCAAATTTGGACCATCTCGAGTTTTTTTGATCGGCAACTGAATTACGAGAACCAATATTTTATGAGAACAATATTTTATGTAAGTGCAAAGGTGCTATTGGAGACGTGTAACTAATTAAGTAGGCTTGGACCTAAATAACGAATTTAAGTCGATAGCAAACTTATTTCCTGCCCCCAACTGTACTACTATTTATGGTGGTGCCACAATGGAGAAAAACCTCTTTTTTGCTTCTATTTTCTTTCTTCCTTTTTCGGAACAGTAAAAATTCTGTTGCTCCGATTACAAGGAACCGAGGGGCTTGTGGATGGACGGCGCCCCGGGCGAGGATGTCCCCTTCCGTAATTGGTATATGGTAATAACGGCTTATCAAAAGTTAATAGAGGAAAAGGGTCGGTCCGTCGTGACTGTACCCAAGTCCAGAAGCTATGCCCGGGCCGGCTTTAATTATAGTGTTTATGCAGTATCATCCTCCTCCAATCGGGACAATTTCTGCTACTTGAAAACAAGAGCAAGACCTATCAGAGCTGCCCATCCCGCCTCGAGAGCTTCCAAGTGGCGATCCGCCATTGCGAATCAACTCTTTGCCCTTCGATTTTTTTCTTCATTTTATTCAAGAAGTCGACAGAGGTTGTTGCACTTGAATCAGGTGAATAGCTCTTGGTTTAGTCCTTTCGATAATTATAAAACTTTAGGCTCGAATGGATTTGGAGGGACAACCATTTATCCGGCTGAGGAGCAGACCTTTCGGGACCACATCCACAAAACCCATGAAAATTCATTGACATCGGGCTACAAGTCACTAAAGTTTAGCCTGATCCAAAGATTAGAAGAATCTCAGTCTGACTTTCAAACTAAAAGAAGCAATACAAATTCTATTAGGACAGTTTAAATGAAAAATGTGAGTAGAAATCAAGATTTTGGTGGACACTGATTCTTCCTCATTATTTATTTACCTATTAAAGCGGTCAGATATATATATATATATATTAGTACTTCTATCTAAATTAAATAAACAGTATGGCAATAAGCATTCCGTAGCCCAGAAGTTAGGGCCGTTCTACTACTTCTTATTTAAACGTACATTCATTATATTCTAATACTAAAATATTCAATGTTAACAGAAACGAAACTTTTTTTCAGTTGACAATCATAAATTATATCACCGAACCAAAAAAGTGCAACTTGTTCACGGACAAGGTGTTCAACTCTATCTCCGCGTAAAGTATATAGTTTGATGCTAATGATGGCAGATGGAACAATTTGTAGCTAAACGACAATTTAATACTTCGTTAATTAGGCAGTCAAACCCTCACGAACGCGCCAAATATTTCCATTTCGAAAGGCGGAGGCACACTACATTCGGCGAACACGTATTTCTCTGTCTACAGTTCATAGCAGTATCGGCGGAATTAGTTTTTCTTTTTATACGCTTCGTAAAGGACTACCTTGGTACCAGAGTAACACCCAAATGCCGATACTCATTATCAACAACCGGGTCTCCATCAAAATGGCTCCCTTTTGTAGTTGCTCGCCGTAGACCCTCTAAAAAATTGCCTTCAAACCCCACCAATCACAGTGTGCTCGAAGTATGTCGATGTTTCCACGTAGCGTATCTGGATCATTTTCCAAGATCACTTAGTTATCTGCATTTATTATTACCTTGATGACTAACTGTCGAACCTGAATGCCATGGTCGAGATAATCGGACGAATTGTAGTGGAATAAGGGGACACCTCTGACTTACACTATATACTTTTCGAAAATAAAGCCTCTGTTGATTCAATGAAATGCTGCTTTCAAGTCCACGAACAAAGCAAATGCGATGTATATAAAAAACAGGGTCTCAATACCATGAGAGATTGGAAATGAAAACTAAGAATCACGGTTAATGAGAGAAAGGAACCACCTCAGGAAGTTAAAATGGTATTTATGAACTTGAATGTGGAAGAAGGTGATAAAAATTATATTTCGATTTGAGTGCATTTGAATGTTGTCCTCATTAAAGTCAAAATACAGATCTGTGCCGTCCTTCGGTAGTGAGGAAGTAACAATTTTGTGTGCCAAACATCATAGGATCGGTGTTTACCTCAACAGAGTACAATCTATCTCCAGGTTAGGAAAACGCACCAATGGGGCTCCGAACCAACAAGGTCAGCCCCTAGGAGCGGTAGTGGGCGAAGAACCTAAGAAACATGGTGGTTAACATGACTTTTCCCTTGTTGGTACCTTCCCCTACAATTCGTTCTCCTCACCATCAATTTCTTCAATACTGTTCCAAAATGAGAACTATATTATTAATGAGTAAATGATAATAATCAAGAAACACAGCATAAAAGACCCATAAAACGTCAAAAACAGCTTGTTTTCGTCACGACTTCCCATAAAGTCAACAAAAGTATAGAAAATCGGTAAGGTAATTGTTTACGTGCTGTGCTCTATCTCGAGCTCCTCATGTTTGGAGCCCGAACGATGGGGGTTGGAATCGTAGTAGTAATTATTATGATTTTCGATCGAGCTTTCCTCGGCAACCACTGGACCGAATTGGATGAAAATTTGTTTTGCTTAAAACTTCAACTCAATCCATTAAATCCCTCGAGGGCTTTTTTCAATATACTAATCACTCGAGTCATGGCAGCTATCCAAAAATTACTACGTTGAAAAATACAAAAACATCATAAAAAATAAGGAAATCAACATTTCCAAAAAATGGCTCGACACATCCTTTATTCCATCCTATGGAATAGTTAGAAAAAATAATCGTGCCGATGAGCATCTTGAATCCTAAGAAAAGGTATACTGAAGTCAAAATTCATGATTTTACAGGAGAGCAGTTTTTCTAAAATGTTACCTATACTCCGATGTCTTCATCAACGATTTCTCTCCTCCTGATTCAGCACTTTTCAATAACTGAATTCTTTCCATGTAAATACAACAACACAACACACAGCCAACTCATTCTACCTATAACCAGCTTACTGGCTTCCCCATATACCCAGTCTTTAGAGTGGATGCACTCTAAAACAGGTGGACAAGGTTCCCCAATCTGTCACTAGGATGGGTTAGAGTTGGGTCGCCTCTCTTGTTCCCATGCCAGAAAATTGACACTGTTACAGGTCGATCAAGTGTCACATACAAGGTGGGAGGGTGGGGCACACACTCACAACCAACTCATACACACACACACAGCCAAAATTCTACCTATAAAATCAGCCAACTGGCTTCGCCATATACCCACTCTTTAGATTTTACTTGAGCTTTGTGTTGTGTATCTTTTATTTTTTCTCTTTTCACCTGATTACGTAGGAATTATTGTATGCATGTTGCACGAGGAGGTTTCGTTGGCTTGTAAACCTTTCCACTATTGGAAATTTGCAGTTGAGAGTTTGTGAACCGGGGGGTGCATGGGTGGTGTGACTTGTTCAACTTTGAAGCTGAATAATACCTATTTGGAGAATCGGAAACATAAGAAAACCATACGTCGATCGATTCAGAATCGAATGAAAATCGATTGAATTTGAAAATGCAAAAATATGAAAAAGTTAAAAAAATCTTTTTTGACGGTTCCAAACCCCTTTGAGGAACGTAAGAGTTTTAGGTAATTTCTTGCAAAAGTCAACGATCAACTGGTTTATGAGGCATTTGTATTATGAAAACCGAATCTGACTATAGGTACTCCTCGAATGTACCAGAACCTCCTGGAATGTACCAGAACATATAAAGTACCAGAGCCTCGTAAAATGCGATCAATCTGGTACATATTCAAACTCTCGTTACTTCTGTTAGCTTTGGAAGTAAAATCCAACATCAATGTAGAGGTCCCATGTAAACTGCAGACAACTTGACGTTCTCATTACTGGTCGAGTACGCCGACCCATACCAGCTAGCTGATATAAGACCCAATTTATTAGCCCCGACCTCTGAAAACGAGGAAGCAAATGTAGAAACAATGACGCCCAATGACATCGTTTGGCTGTCACCTAAAATCTTCCCACCCTTGTTAGTGTTGTTCGGAAATGGTGGGGTCGGGGGAGGGGGAAAACCTTTATCTTTCGACATAAACTGCCCCCTGGTTTATCCTTAGGGTCCGGTAAATGAGGACAAGGGCCCCCCGTCCTCACCCCCCGTCTAACCACCGCGTTGGACATTCCAATTTATTTCTCCGGTCACCTAAACAGAGGATAATCTCACGACCCCTAACCCTAATAAACCTCCTAACTGTTGCTTCCTGCCTTCTTCTCCTTTTCCTTAGAGGAAGGGACCTTCGATATTAATGGAAGTTCCGCTCGATCGGGCCCCCAAGATAACGCCCGTATCTCCAAATTGAATATAAAAATTGTGAACCCATTCTTTCTGGTTGATAGGCCGTTTTTTCCAGTTCCTTTTTTTCTAGAAAACACTTTCTATAAGAGGGGAAAACAACTAATAAACCGTTCTCTTGGCAACAGCCGGTTTCTTTGGGATCTAATAAATTGTGACGACTGTTGACGACTTCTGCCCCTTGAGCTTGCACCTGGACAAGCTCTAGCTTCCCATACGAACATTTTGCACGTAGACACGATGGATATTTGGAACAAAGAGCTTCCGATTGACCAAAAAGTGAGCATATATGTCCAATTGTTACCAGTGTGAGCCGATGGATGTAGAAATTGTTGACTAACTACATAAATCACTTTGAAATACTGGAAGGAAGGAGGGGTTGTTAAAGAGTGATAAGTTATACTTCTCATCTCTTGATTTATTAATTCAAATAAATGTTATTTTTACGTTTCTCTCGAGAACTATTGCAGTAAAGAGTTAGGAATGTGCCTACAGAGAATCTTATTGTAACTTTTAACGAAACTAAGAGGTGGCAACTATGTTTCGAAATTTTCTAAAATCATTGTATCAGAAACTTCAACCGAAATTGAAGGTTTTCACATATATGGATATATAAATCGGCAGATTTGTTTTGTAGATTTTATTCTAATGACTGGAATATGATTACCCGGAGCACTGTAAAGTCAATCGTTTCCGCTCACCTACAATTAGAAAGAACACTAATATTACTGCGAATGGCTGATTCATACATCATATTAATGATAAATTGATGCATGATAGTGAGCTGCATGTTCTTACTTTATATTATTTTTTTCACTTATTTATTTTATTTTATTCTATTTTGCATCTCTCTCCCTCCAATATCCTATATGCCCAATTTGGGTTGGACAAATCTGATTCCATGGAAAAACATATCAATACTTGAATATAATTGAAAATACATATATTAAACAAATAAAAAAGTTAAGAAACAAACTTGAATGTTGTGCAAAGTGACTCAACATGCTTGGTTCACAATGGATACGATCAATTCTAATGTTTTATTTACAACAACAAAAAAAGTTTGAAACCCCGTGAAACAGAAAAAAACAATAAGCTATTAAGTTCTCAGTACATTCAGTTATACAAATCGATGTTCTCAATTTTTATGTATTACTGCTATTATTATTTTATTTAGCTATTTTTATTTTTTGCATTTGTTATTTATATCGGAGAAATGCTTCTCCTCGTATTCGAAGCGAAATATTTTATATAAATATATATATATATATATATATATATATATATATATCTTATTTTCAGTAATTCAAAATGGACTTGAGTAAAGTCCAACAGGAGTCCAACAGTTCACATCAGTATGAAAAACTGCGACTGTCACATATTTCTCAGCAGTTTTTTCTCATTTTAAAATTAATAGTTAACGAATATTATTATGGATATATTGTTATCATCGATTAGTTAACAATAGTCGCCGTTGCACGAACCCTGAAATTCCAAGATTCAAGCTGGTATGGAGTCGCATGAATGGCGCTCTCTTGTTTAAGCCTGTGAATAATTACAATAACTTACCTCAAGTTGACGCAGTAGCTGATCTACATAGACCCACTTTCACCAAAAACTTATTTAACGAGGTTTTGCTAAAATCCGTTTAAATTATTCACGAGGATCAAAGCCAATGTTCGTTCACCAACCCTAACGAAGATTAAGCGAATTGTTCAATTAAAAGTTGTCAACTGTTGTATTGTTTCTCCTCAAAATCGTTGGATCGGTGTCTATTACCCTATTGTACCTAATGTACTATAGTCGTTTATTACAAACAAATTTCCTCTTATCTTATGTGTTTGGCTGCTGATAATATTTGAATGGTGATTCTGTGTTCATGTCATTTGAGTATATCATTTGCAGAATGAGCGTCAAATTTTTCCGAAATTTAATCATAGTCGTGGCTCATTGCTCGAAAAAAAAGCTAGCCCACCCACGCCCCGTTTCATGACGGATATGAGGTGGACATCCCTTGGCCTAATGTATTCCTAACCCCTGAGGCAGGTTCATCCGATGTCCTGCCCACACCAGACTCGCCTACGCACGCCTTATTGTTATCCCAACACTTATAATTATATCCCATAACCCCCGAGGACCCCTTCGGAGTCGAAAACCAGCCTCCCAATACCATATTTATGCCGTTGTCACTATGCGACAAATCGCTCTTTCCATTCTTCCATCGGCGCTCCGTCCAGCCATATAATTTGGGTATTTGTTTTTTGAGTTCCTCCTCCATTTACCTAAGGGGGAGAGCCCGGGAGGTACGATTCATAAAGGCGGTCGCAATACCGAAGACCTCACGCAGACATTCAATTATACGACTCCACTCAACGGTAATTAATAAGCCAGAAATCTCGACCCATAACGTACCCTTTATCGGAACCCACCTTCCCGAGATCTTCGGCCTCCTCTCACCAGCTAATTACAATCTTAGTATTAACTATAATATTGTGATTTTAATAACAACACCGCCCATAACTAACCCCTCGCTGATAGTCCGAAACCCTCTATATAATTTCCGGGTAGCTCCTTCCCGATCGTAAACTACGCAGTCCGATTCGTATCGAAAATGAAACAGACTCTGCGTCCGAGTTTGGTATTTTATTTTTCCTATATCCAGAACTTGAGACGATAAGAATTAAATAACGAGTACCGTATCTACTAAAGTAAACGTCCGTTGCTAACATACCGTTAGACGTTAGATAAAAATATACCCTACCGTTTAACCCCACGTGGCCACAACACTAATTTCCCTATATGGATGAAATAATGCAATATACAGTATTCTTGCAATACAAGAGTTTTTAATGATTTCGTTGATATTATATCACCACTTACAAAATATGTCAAGCCTCTAAATGCATCCAATTTGAGCCCAGCCAATA
Source organism: Adelphocoris suturalis (assembly GCA_030762985.1). Lineage (NCBI taxonomy): Eukaryota > Metazoa > Arthropoda > Insecta > Hemiptera > Miridae > Adelphocoris > Adelphocoris suturalis. Next base: position 106,022,045 of record CM061041.1, on the reverse strand, counting down.
GTCGGATATTCTCATTGTTTTTGTCTACGTTTGGTGGCGACACGCTTCTTCAACTGCTTAGCCAATTTTGGCTCGCAGAGTAGTGGTAGATTCACACGTTTCACAGGGACTGGAAACATATTCTTAATGCTGAATAATGATCTATATTTCATTGATAAATTATATGGGAACCCTTTAATGTTACTGTAGATTAGTACATCCCTCATTATAGCCCACTTTAGCTCTGCTTTTATAAGAAGTATAAGTAACGCAAAAGTCATTTTACGATATAATTTCAAGAGAACGACATTCATAATAGAGTGGAAGAAGTTTCACAAAATTGGATTTGAAAGGTATGAAATAGTGTTACATACTTCAAGCTACTCTCGCGTTGAAACTTTTCACTCAGACGTTGTAGAGCTCTGTAATAGTAGATAATGCAGAGGCCATGGGTTCTGGTCCTTATATGGAATTGAAATGAAAATCAGGGGAGTCCATTTGAAGGAGATATTCCTCTACCACATTTGGAGGACAGCAATGGTGTTTATTGTGTAATTGGCGAAAATTGGCCATGTCGTTGAAGAAATGTCTCACTCCCAAACGCAGTCAAATTATTACACCAAGCTTTCATTTAAAGAATGGTCAGAAACTCGTAAACGAGTTCCACTATCCGCTTTACAAGCAGATACCATGTTACATGGATATGTCTTTGATTGGGGATTTCATAACGATTGTCCTCGAGTTGTCCTCGACTGTTGTCAAGAGGATGAAAATGTTTCCTATGGAGTGGAGTAAATGATGCTATTGCTTTACGTTAAGAATATTGTAACCGGCTTATTAAAATTGTTTATAGTCCAATCAACTTAGTTTTGGAATTTAGCCAGGTACGTAAGGAGGGGGAAATTGGTAGCTTGAGATTTGAACATTTATCACATAAATCAAGCGCTTTCCAACGAGTGGCGAACGATTTTTGTGCGATGAAAACTACGGAAGTTCCATTCCCCTAGCAACGGATGGGTTGTACGTGAAAAACACTGAAATTGTGACACAAATTTTGCGTCACGGAAATTTTTGGTTGACCCCCCAGAGCAAAGACATATCCATGTCAAAAGCGTGAGAGGCTCAAATTGGATGATATTATGCATTTCGTGGCATCTCACACGTTTTACGTACTATGTGGAAACCTGATCAGCGGACCCACTAGTTATACTGGACAGACCTAACTACTTTTTCTCCCCCATTTTACTATTTTCTTCTTGAGGACGTTGCGACTCACCACTGAATCACGACCCACTAGTAGGGAACCATTGCTTTATATGGTTTTGGCCACAGTAAATATAATGTGCCTACTAACTTACTTATAAGATCATAAACGATCATTTATGAGAAAGACCACTGCCTAACTATTAATTCCTCAATCGCCCATCACCTCGCCATGTCCAAGTTTTATTACATCTCCTTCCAACGAGACTCCGAAACGTAAAGTAAAAAATGTCGTAAATCTAGTCAATTTACACACAGAAATGAAGATTCAACGTTTATGGTGATAAATCTCGATTCAAATCCCGCGTGTCACCCTCTTAATTTTTTTCTTCACCTGCAGCCTGGCACTTCAACATTCTTTTTCCGTCTCCATGATATGACGGATTTTTATTTGCTAGGTCTCGCAGTTGTACGGAGCGCTTACGACCCGATCGTTATTGATAGCTTTTCGAACGTTTTCTATTTTCGATTTAACGGAAGTTATTTAAGAACTTCATAAATCACCGTTCTTGCTCCGCGGGGAAACAGGGGGTTGCCACTAGATTGCAACCATCATGAAAATGCATGCTCCCCCGTCTTATTGTAAAACCTCTTTTGACTTGGGTCGTTCAGATAGCCCTTCCCGCGTGGATTCGATTGGAAAACCACATTCGAAGGTAGTATTCCCATTTACAATTACAAAAAAGCCACGTTTTATCGGGTGGTTGAACCTTTGCGGTCATTCTCAGATAACGCCTGACATCTAGATAAAGGACAAGAGTTTCTCGAGATCCCTTGGGATAAGTTTATTTTTTGTTATTTCCCTTTCAACACGGTCAGCACCGAGTAGGTAAATCTTAATTAAGTCTTGTTGATTAACTCATTCGGGGTTGTTCGTTTGCGTAGGTGGTAGGTTCCAACTAGACGGGGGACCTGCGTTTTTCTTCATTAGCTCTCCGTGACATTTGACTGGTTTCCGTGGCATTATACCTCCCTCCAGGTAACCCTGTTCGCCACCCAACCTGGTAAGGACACCCAGGAGCATTTCAACTTGGTGGGATTTCCTCTCTAATTTAAATCAATCCGTAGTAGGTACTGTTGATTTCTCAAAAATAGGTATGATAATGTAAGATTTGGCTTAGTCTGCTTTGGTACTCAAACCCTTGCGGGCCACAGTTGTAAACGCTGCAAATTACTACAGGTTTATCATTTCTGTATTAGATAGCCCTTCTACGCAGATCAATGGTCCATAAATCAAACTGAGTTATTTTTTAAATAAATGGATATTTATTATATAGTATATTTATTATATTAAATATAAATATATATTTAAATTTATGGACCTATCAAACTTAGACTATGGTGCATCATCGAAATTATAATTGAACGATGTCACCTACCAGAAGAAAATAAATGAATTAACTAAGAAGAATGAATAAAAAAAAATTTGAATGTAACTAGAAGAAAGAAGCCTATAAATATTATCATATGCACATCTGGACTCGTATATTCCCTTTATGGGGCTATATTGTCCGATACTACCATTTAGGAGTGATCGAACGGGATGCCAATGTTATTGGTACAGCCTCGAGGAATGTACGATTTTTGAGCCAAATTTCATAAAGTTCGTCCGAGTTAGTTTCAAAGAAAATCTTCGGACGGCGGACAGACGGATTTTTAATTTATTTTTTTGCCCCATTTTTTCGATTCGCTGAATGATTGGACACCTGCCCAATCTCTCCTCAACCATTTATATCCAGGCACTTTGCGCATACATCAACTCTGTGTCGGTTAGTCGAACCACGATAGATATCTGTGTTAATTATGAGAACCACACCATATACGGAAGCTTGAAACACATTTCATCCTACGTGTTGTGAAATATTATATAAGTATAAATACATCATTTATATTATAAATATATTGTAATTTATTATATATTAAATTAAAAATGCCCACCACAAGTGATAAAGATTGATTTCAAGTCAAAAATCTTACTTTTAAATAAAAACGCTGCAAATGACAACACAAAGATTTATTAATTCTGTATTAGATTGCCCTTTTACGCAGATAGTTGGTCTATAATTACATTAAACCCCATATATATCAAGTAAATGAACAAAACTTGGCGCATCGTGCCTCCCAAAAGGATTTATACCTTCACAACTCAGTAACCCACAATTTTACGGTTTATAGTGGGTAAATGTTGAAAAATTTTCTAAAAATGTCAAAACAACAAAAAACTTAAAAGCGGCAGGTGGAAAAGGAAAGAAATTAGCCTCAGAGTCCCCATAAGGGCCACTTTCACCAACAACATAAACGAGTTTAAGTTAGAAAAGATTAACAAATAATCGAGATTCCAGCTAATCGTCTTTCACCAAACCACTTTACGAGTTTAAACTCCTAACGAGGTGGCTTGAGGTTAATCTCCCAATCTCGGCCAGTTAACTCTTGCCAATCTCAGATTAGTGATAAAAATGATATCGAGCAAAATGGCCGCGCACCAACAGCTGATTCCTCATATCTCTACAGTTTGGTTCACAGTTTATTATTATAGTTTATATATAGTTTATTTTTATTCAAGTTTTTGATGATGAATTCACGCGATTTATCGCTCGGATTAATTTGATTCCTCGGATGAGAACGATGTCCTGCAAAGACGCCCAAGGACGATCCGACGGCGGGTTGGACGACGTCGAATTTCGGCGGAGATTCCGGCTCCCAAAACCGACAGTTTTGAAAGTCCTCGAGCTTATCGACACTCACCTGGAGTTCCCTTCGAACAGGTATAAGTTGGAAAAAGGCTTTTATACCATCAAATCGATGAATTATAATACGAAATTGATGTAGGATGGTAGGAAAATAAAGTATAATCGATGATGATTGCACGTTATTATACGATGTTGAATTGCTATCCCTTGTACAGCATGTACCTACCTACCTATACCACATAAAATAACTTATGTACATTTAAATAAGGTGATCAACCGTCCTGCTTCCGTCAAATGATGTCTCACACTTTCTTTGTTGGAAGTCAACGAAAAGTTGCGAGTAGATAGTAACTAGGTAACTAGATAAAAACGGCGCGGGTAAAAACGGGTCGTGGTTGTGATTCACTGCTTTACTGTCTTGATATGCCGGACACATGGCGGGTTTTCTAACTGTCGTTTCAAATTGTCCAATTTTTCATTGGACAGTTTCCGGAATCTCCGTTAGGGAAACTCGATTATTCCAATCTTGGTTTAAACGAATTTTGGGTTGGTGAAAGACGCCAAGGTTTGATCCTCGAGATTATATTTAATCGAGTTTGGCCAATCTCGGATTTATAAGTTGTTGGTGAAAGTGGCCCTAAGTTATTCAGTGATCCTTCGAACCTCGTAATTGTTTTTGAGGTATCCCGAACGAGCTCTATTACATTTCAGCAACATGAGTCGATTAGGAAGGAGCCTCGGAGGTTCCCAATTTGATTAGGATAACACGAGAACAGAGAATATTAATGCAATATAAAATAACCAGGTGACTCAGAAAGAGTAACACTAAGACCCCCGAAGAGTTTCAACGGCCCTCTGTTTGCGCGCAAATTGAAAAAAACCAGAACTTCCTGATCAAACTCTACTTACTTAATTCAAAAAACAATAAAATCAAGGAATTTTAAAAGGAATTTCCATGAAGAAAATTTTGGATTCATTGCAATAGCATAGTTTTCTTAGAAAATTGGCTAAAAGATTCCCTCCTTGGCAAACTCGGAAGTAATTTACTTTCTGTTGTTTGGATAGAAATAATAATTTAATAAAGAGTAATTCCTAGATATTTATTAAATTATTATAATTGAAGTAGGTAGGTGATTATCTATCCTACAGAAGTAATAATCTCGATTTCGGGAAGTCAGAATTCCTTTGGAATCATATTATCAGCTGAAACAATTGTCATAGTTTTCAAGGCAAACGACGCGGCGGCGTGTTATGTTTTACAGGTTACGATTCACTCCCGTGTTTATGTATTTTTTCTTGTCGATGCTTTAGCCCTTAGGGAAAGCAAACGATAGCGACCGAGGTGGTTTCGTTCGATTCTTTGGGCGGGCACCTATAAATGAAACTCAAAAAATCATTACTGTTACATAGAAAGATTTCAAGATATCGATTTTTGAATATTTCAACCCTTCGGTTCTACCCTTTAGTGTTGATTAAACTCGATGCCGATGTTACTGGCACATCCCCGGCCGATAACTAATTTTTAAGCCATTTTTTTTTTAATTCGACTTTTGGATTCTACGCATCTTGAAACGTAAACCGAGGGGCGAGGGGGTAATTTTTAGGGGGTTAAACTTTTTTTTTCTTGGTCGATTACGGAGGTTTATTATTGAAAATAGTAAACCAAAATTACTAATCTGCCACGGCCAATTTACTAGCCTGAGCGTTTGAATTTTGGTAGGTCTATGAACTGTGTAGGTGTCCACCTCCGGGAGTCAATCGGGGATTGACGCTGGTGGTGTCAGAATGTCCGTGCATTTTCGAAATACAGCTGGACGATATATCACCTACCAAAAGTCTCCAAATGTCCCAGGGAGTCTCCCTATCAAATCTTAACTTCTTAGGATAAACATGAGACAATTCAGCTCACTCAGATGAGTAAGAAAGAGCTAATCTTTTCAGTCGATTTCTAATGTCTCAGGGAGCCTCCCTTTCAAATATTTACGTCCTAAGATGAACAGGAGAGATTTTAGCTCACTCAGCTGATTAGGAACGACCCAATAATTGCAATAGTATAGTACCTTCTGCTTACGAGTACCTACTACTCAATAGTAAACCTACCATGTACCTAGTGCCTTCTTTTCTCATTATTAGTTCATTATGGTTACTTAGCAATATTAGTTTATAACTTAGCGTAATAAATCAGCTTTCCCAGACACTAGAAGGGCTTAGGAATCATGAAATATTGTGATAAAATGAGAGCATTCCAAAAAGTGGCGAACGATTTTCCTGCTATGAAAACTTAGGACTTAAACTTACACTTTGCTAGTAACACATTGGTTAGAAAAACCTAAGTATGAGGAAACATTTGAGGAAAGTTTTTGTCCCATTTTTGGCTCAAAAAAAGAACCACCTAGACCCCAAGTGGAGTCCATGTGGGAATGAGCGAATTTTTTTCACAAAAGGTAAAGGCCTCTTATGGCCTGGACGGCAGACGGCGGACGGACATTGCAGTTTTGAAATCTGCACCCTTTGAAACGTCATCGAACTTCTCACGTCAAAACGAGAATGGAATAGTTACACACAAAAAGAATTGGGTTTCAAGGTTTCAAGGTGCGTTGAATAAAAAAATCGGTAAAAAAAAAAAAAAAAACACGTAAACTACTTATAAACTCGTAAACGAGTTCCACTATCTGCTTTACAAGCAGATACCATGTTACATGGTGCCAGAAAAAGAGGTCTTCAATGGCTCTTACCCTGTGACGTCATACGGTTCATGTAGTCATGTACCGAGTATCCACAATACATGGTCTATTATTGTATTTGTCAAAAAGCGTATTGTATTTTGTTTCTGAATATTTTCTATTATGAAAATATTTATACAGTATTCATCCGCATTACATGTTCTTGCTCATAAGCTTTGAAATTGTGTAAATTCAATGAGGATTAGCTTGAATTGGTAACGTACGCGTTCAGATGCCTTCAGCGTATGTAAGCTTTTGTGCTTCCCATTCGTTGATCGAAAATAGTATTAACTAAATAAGTTACTCACTTTGATGAGGTGAATCGAAATGAACTTCACTAGAATTATCACAACTGAACTGAATACTGACTTTATTATTATAGTGAACTGTGAGTATAAGACTTTTATAAAAGAGCAAAAATAGCTTGAAACAGTAAGAGAGAACTCCGAAGCTGCAGCAAGAAGTGATGATCCAGCGAATCAGAAGAGGGCCACGCAGTTCTACCAACACAGGAGAACGTAACGAGTCAAGTGACGATCTGATGGGCAGCGTAATGACGAAGTAGATCCCGGCTTTATGGAGCGGTTGACATCACCAGGTTTCATGGAGTGTGATGAAGTATACTAGAATGGATTGAGACCAATCCCTATCCTGCATCTGCCTGACGTGGTGGGATAATGAACTAATAATAATTTGAAAAACCCCATTTCTTGATACTCCCTCCTTTTCAAATTTTTTTTTTAAAAGAGAAGAAATACAGTAAGTTATATAGGTCAGACTTGTGGAAGATAAGAGTATATTAGTCGCTTTAAGAGCTATTGTTCCCCGAGACGGTTTCGCGATATTAGATTACATGTATGATAGTTCCGCGAAAAATGGAAGGCAAGTGAGAATTGTTTCTAGGAAGCTACTGATAGGAAATACATGGAACTGACTCACTCTTGGTGGAGAACATTGTTGTTGTGTAGATTCAGGCATACCAAAAATTAAGTAGTCAACTTAAGAATTTCTTTTTCCTCTTTTTTTTTTTTGTTTTCTTTTTCTGGGCAATTAGTTATATGGTAAAAGAAGCAAGATACAGAACTGATTAGGCCCAACACTCATCATCAGAATCTGAAAACACAAACGAAAAGGAATGCAGTAATACATCTTTAGGTGGCATATAATTACATAGAGAACAATAAATCATTTCTAAATTTTGTAAATAGTCCTTTTGGAAGGGGTTTTGTGAGACAGTCAGCCAACTGTTCCTGGGTAGGTACCCATTCCAACTTTATTGTCCCCTTTTTATATTCATTTTTTACAAAGTGATAGCTAAGTTTAACGATATGTCTTAGTGTTCTAGATTCATCAGTCATCGCTAGGGCTATGCTGGGGTGCAGCACCATATATAGTGGGAGTTATCACGAGTTTAATTAGAAATTTTACACCTCGCAAGTCGATCGGGCATGATTCTGTTTCTTCGACCGCCAGGTGATCTCCAAATACAGACGTTTTCAGTTAGAACCTAGTAAAATATCATCGACATAAACTAGAAGTATGGCAAACTTTTCTCCTTGTTGCCATCTGAAAATGCATCTTTGATGTGGATATTCTTCAAAATCCATTTTACTCATTAGTCCAGAGGAAAGAAAAAAAAGGACGATGATCCATTGACTCAGATAGTTCAGAGTCAGATCGCTCAAAATCGAGATCGGAAGAGCCAGACATCCTGAAATATTAAAAATAATTAGAATTTCATAATGACTTTTCTTTTAACTAGAGCTTCGGTATAATTTTAAATTCTTGACTGTAGTGTACCTCATCATTATTGGAACTTGAGTGCTTGTGGTGCAATTCTGGTAGCACTTTGTTTTTACATCGACATCCTGCGTCACAGACAGATACTGACTTATTACGAAATACCCTTTACCTTTTTCATTATATTTTGATCTCTGTTTACAACTACCAACCTTGTGACTAAATACTAACTTTTAGATTATAGCCAATTTTTGTCTGACTGAGGGTGTCGATGCTCCACACTGTTACACAGTCAACAGATTATTCATCCATTAGGACGGTAGTAATTTGGAAAGCGTGAATGCTTAGTTTTTGGGAAAGAAGAATTTCCCATGTGAACCTAGTTTTAGAGCGGACAGTGTCCGCCTACTCAATGAGTCAATACGGAAGGGAAATTATATTAAGCTAGACACAAAATATATCTCTTTTCAGTGTGGCTGGTACTCGCTAATGTTCGAGCACCCAGAACCTCAGTTCCGACAGAGAGAGAGGCCACCTCACCGTGACTAGGTTTCCAATGCTTCACGCGTCGGTTAATTAGTACAAACGGCAAGCTAGCCAATCTGTATGTTCGAGGTTTCAGCATCGTAAGACACCCTGTTGTTGGTTGATTTTTAATTTCCTCATTGTCATGTTATTGGGCCGCCAGAAATCAACCAACCAAGGTTGGTGAAAAAGGTAGGAGTGCCCTGGAGGGATTTTAAGCAGTTCATAACAAAGAATCCGACTCAAGAGAAAAGACTGTGCATGAAATATGCAAGGTAGTACATTAAGTCAGATATACAATTACTTAGAAGAATATTAAAGATATTAAAATTTTACGTTATGTTCATATTCATTTTCCAAACAAATTGAGAGAAAGAACACTTTATGCTACAGTCCCCTACACTTGGCTCGGATTCCTAGTAAGCTGACATATTGTTGATTTTGTAATTAATTATTCCTCTCTGCTATCCAGTAACGGGGACACATTCAGTCTCGTTTTTATATATACCCCTTTAGTATTGCCCTACGGACGTTTTCTATTTTATAAAACGTATCAGACTTTAATGAGTTCTCGGTATCTGTCTTATCGAGGGCTGCAACTCGAGAAAGTCAATTTAATGTAGAACTATTTATTATTTAAGGGTTTGCTTAAAGCAAACACGCACCACCTGACTTTGGAGTAAAGCGCTTTTTACATATATTTAACTCCAGGGTTCGTACATTTGACAACTTACTTTGGTGGGTGTTAACAGCAAAAACCCCATCAACGGAACTCGCGCCCGAATACCGCCTTTGTGGGCAAAAGGAACGGGCCGAACTTCATTCTCCTCAGAATGCTGGGGACTGGAATCTTGGCAGAGGATAATTTGTACCTAGGATTTTGATTCATTAACTGATTCAACTGAACCAGGTAGAGCTCTACTTCAGACTCGCAAATGTCGTAATATTTGTATACAAAAACACGATTGCGCAATTAAAGAAAGGGTAACCTTAACACTGATAAGAGATTACATCAGTGCTGGTCGGTCGGAGCGAAATATTTCCCCCGCGGGGAAAATTTCCCTCCCTAACTATCGTACATTTTTCGCGCGGAGGGACGCCTAACCTGCCTACCTAAGTTTGTGCCAAGTAACAAAAGGAAAAAACATCATGGCGGTCGATTTGAAAGCGTCACCATGAACAAGGGAACGAAATCTAACTGACTTCCCCCCTTTTAAAAAGAAGAAATATTACATGATCCTTGCGGATTACATACATAAAATCAACAATATGTTTGCGTCCTCATTTCGTAAGATTGCGGGGCAGCAAAGATGCTGTTTTATAATTACTGAGGATCGTTGTCGAACAAATCGATCATTCGCTGAAAAACCTGAGCAGGTTTAACGAATTCGTGCTTTTTCAGACTGATCGAAAATAGTATTAACTAAATAAGTTACTCACTTTGATGAGGTGAATGAAATGCTTCACTAGAATTATCACAACTGAACTGAATACTGACATTATTATAGTGAACTGTGAGTATAAGACTTTTATAAAAGCAAGAGCAAAAATAGCTTGAAACAGTAAGAGAGAACCGTTTTCGTTCCGTTTTTGGCTCATAGCATTGACGCGTGTGAAGCGATCGGGATAGCTAAAGTGTAGAACCACCTAGACCCCAAGTGGAGTCCATGTGGGAATGAGCGAATTTTTTTCACAAAAGGTAAAGGCCGTTTTCGTTAAGCATTCTATCCGTTTTTGGCTCATAGCATTGACGCGTGTGAAGCGATCGGGATAGCTAAAGTGTAGAACCACCTAGACCCCAAGTGGAGTCCATGTGGGAATGAGCGAATTTTTTTCACAAAAGGTAAAGGCCTCTTATGGCCTGGACGTTCTCTTACTGAGGACATCTTCAGATCTTGCTTTCTTGACATTGAGTTGGCTTGGTGAGCCACTGTTTTATTTGACAAATCCGTTATTTTCGGATGTTTATAAATTTTTTCCTGGACACACCGAGATCTGAAGATGTCCTCAGTAAGAGGACGAAACGTTATCAAATAAAACAATAAATGAAATAATTTCATTTATTTTCCCTAGGCCGCATCCCGACTAATTCCAACAAAAAAACGGTTAACTTATAGAAATGTTGAAAATAACTGTGGAGAGAAGCCACTACAATGAGTTACTGCAACAGTCGACTGTTGCATGTTTCCTATGGAGTGGAGTGAATGATGCTATTGCTTCACGTTAAGAATATTGTAACCGGCTTATTAAAATTGTTTATAGTCCAATCAACTTAGTTTAGGAATGTAGCCAGGACGTAAGGAGGGGGAAATTGGTAGCTTGAGATGTGAACATTTATCACATAAATCAAGCGCTTTCCAACGAGTGGCGAACGATTTCTGTGCGATGAAAACTACGGAAGTTCCATTCCCCTAGCAACGGATTGGTTGTACGTGAACATCATTAGGAATTGTGACATATTTTTTGCGTCACGAAAATTTTTGGTTGACCCCCCAGAGCAAAGACATATCCATGTCAAAATTCAACGACACCAAAACGATTTTGGTGGGTTAAGCCGAGCAGTTTTAATTCGTTTAGATAGACGTTCAAAAATTGGTACTCAAAACGCCTATTAACTGCAACAATGTTGGTCGGGAATAAATTCACCGTAACTACTATATTGAGTTGGTTACATGAGGGGTCGTATAGTTGCAAAATTAATTAAGGTACAACTTGAAACTTTATTGCTGAAATTTGAATTGAAGCCTGCTGGATAAAAATGACAAGGTACCCGGTAAAAATGACCAGTAGATGTGGGTCCGTGCAACGCACGGGTAATCGGCTAGTAACAAAATGTAACTATTTCATGGATTTACTTAACCCTAGATTCGTCAATGTCCGGCCTAGCTGTTTTCGATTTCACTAATTGAATCCTGACGAATCCTCCACAGTTCACTGCTACGTCTTACTCTGTTTCGTATTTTCCAACTAGTGAAGATTATTGCGGCTATTACTTCCCATAATTGAGCAGGATGACTGCATCCTGAGCCATCCCGACGGGTGTGGTACTCCGAGGTAGAGCCTATTCCGCGTTACTGGAAAAACGGCTTGGCCATAATTCAGCAGAACACAAAACGGCGAGACCCATAACACGAAGATGGGGTCCTCCGGTCCTTTGTCCACTTTCCAAATGCCAGACGGTAATTATGAGGCTGTGGCGAAGGCGAGAGGGTTAAAAGCTAACAGAACTAGCCTCCCACCGAGTGTGTTGGCGGGATGACCTTTCTTACCCATAGAAAGCACCTCTCATTCCCTTAAGCACAAAATGTCAATTGTTGTGATTCAGTGCTTGAAGTCATATAGGATAGACTCCTACCATCGTAACGGATCTTCCTGTTTCTGCTGAGGTTTTCTTCGTGAACAGGATGAAGACCTCACGAACTCATTTCGAGCTGATGTGCGGAGAGCATCCCCTATATCATTAGCGACTTTAATGGGATCGTTACTCTTTTTACGTGCCATGCCGTTTATCCTTTTCACACAACTCTCGTGCCTCTTCATGAAGCAGCATGATTGCAAGCTATTTCTCATTCCGAAAGTTAGACGAGACTGACAGGTTTCTTCCCTTTCTGCAAGATACCCAACCTTTTCATAAGGGTAGCCAAAACTTTCAATCACTCTTCAGTTGTATAAATAAAATTAACACTGTTCACGGCACTATACTGAATCCCAAAAAGGTTGCCGAATACGTGTGTAAACTACAATGAACTTAAATCCCGGATCTGAATTTAAAAGTTTGCTGATTATTTTTCCTCCAACTCTACTAAGGCAGCATGAGGAGTTTAGCATTATAATAATTACAAGCTTCATCACTCTGTAAAACCATCTTCTCTCTAACCCGCACATATAATGAACATTTCATAAAAATCCGTTTAAAATTGTGGAATTTAAGCTTGTTACAAGGGTTTGTGGATACAAGACAGACTCACACTCTCATACACACACAAAAATACATTGAACGAAATCTGTTCAGAATTAGTATACAACGTAAGACTCGAGTGGAAATTTTACCTTTGTAAAAAAAAAAAAAAAAAAAAAAAAAAAAAAAAAAAAAAACCGTTTGATTTTAGTGGAGACCAATACTTTTCCATCTCTCAAAAGTGAAAACAATGATTCCGCGAGCGATTTAAGAGATAAAATTTAGCATTTAGGTCCCGATACTTCAATGGTAGGTACACCCGCATGGACAATAGTTAAGAAACTCGACGTTAGAATTCCATTGGAACTATATCACCTGATAATTCGAATATTGGCATTATTTCAGCTGATATTTACTAGGCAATTTTTATTTATCCCAGTATCACTATCTAGCAATTATTGATGGAATTCAGAGCCTGATCGTCTAATTAATAAATCCGCTAGCAGCGCATTAAAAATCGTGCCTGAAAATTCGAAGGTGTTTTTCGATGTTCAAGTCTTTAAGGAAAACGAACCGTTCAATTTTTACAATACAATTATTTTATTTTAATTAATACAATTATTTTATTTTAATTAATACAATTTTTTGAAAGAATTTATTTTGGCTATGAGTTTACATTTCTTATGAAAGTTCCCAGGTGAAGAAGAAATGTAGTAGGTAAGCCGTTTCAGTTAGAGGTCACGGAATCCACCATTGTTCTAGGAAAGAGAAATCAAAACCGGGAAGGTTTGAAAGCGAATGACAACCCAGCCGTTCCATTGATGACTCTAAAATAGAAATCGAGATACTAGAAAAAACAAAAACGGCCCGATGAGTTCAGAAAGGAGCTGTCGGTTTTCACTTGTGGGTGCCGCGTTTCACCTTAGAAGTCGGCTCATCGTTTGATCCTTTTGTTGCGTTCCGTTTCTGTTTCAGGAAGAAGAACAAAAAGGCTGCGATTTATTACACAAAGGTTTATAATTTTTTATGGGTAGAGAAACCTTCCGAGCTGATCAGTGTTATCTCCCCAGTTCAATACCTTCGTAATGAGCCAACGTAATCTAGATAGGTAGATTAGTAAACTCAAATCGATTCAAATTACCTTAGAGCTTGATAGTACAGATGCATTCCGTTCGTACGAGAGGCTGCAAGGGTGTTATCTAAACCGAAAATTTTCACTCGCTTTTTGCGTTTTACAGTATTCTAAACAATTTTGGTTCCATGTCTGTCGGTCTATCTCTCTGTCTGCGCTCAATCCGTATCCAGGGCTAAACTAAACTCAATTTTCATTTTGATTGAATTTTCAGGGACTGTTTCAGGATAAGCTCCATTTTATTATCATACTTGAACGCATGCGCAAACGTGAATTTCCTAAAGCCCTCAGCTCACACTATCTCCAAGTTTGAAGGTAGGGAGTTGGAGAACGGACTCAAGATCATAGTTGACGAATTTAATCATGTATGGCAACTACGCATGCGTTAATTGTGACGGTTTCCGTCTCATCTGAGAGAGTGCGTTATTTTTTATTGTTATTTATTGACGAAGTAATAGATATCATATACTATTTCTACAAGCAGCACTTTACGAGTAGATTTCTCTAAGTACGTCCATTTTTATCCCTCTGGTAAACTTATTGCACGAGCATCGTTCATTATAGTTCCTAGCAAGGTGATCGTATTGTATCAAGGAACCAAACCCGCTTAGTACCGAATCTAGGAGCCAATTAAGTAGGCAAAGGGAATTTGGGTAAGTGAATATCTGCAAACCTTCAAACCGCACCCAATAAATTGCGATGAGTAAAAACATTTCCGGTGCCACAAGATGTATTCACGTTACAATGTAACAGTGCGAAGCGTTGATACATTAGAAAAAGTCCTTGTGGAGAGTTAGGTTGAATATGAAAGCATCATTTTCTTCCTAAACTAGCAATGTAACATTTATATGTAAAATTTATAATGTAGAACCCAGATCTTTGGTGTTTTGTCCCTCCCACCAAAAACTTCTATTATTGTGTTCACAAATTTGAGTATAGTTTATGGCCCTAGTATAGGTTGAAGGTCCTGAAATATGTGGTTAGGCGTACAACGTCTAACTCTATAACATATAACTCTATTAACGTGTAGAGGGGTTAGCGTGGCGTGTACCGCGATGGTACGAGACTTGTGGCGCGTGTAGGGCATAAACCTGCCCTCGGATAAGAGGTACAACTCCTAAGGAGAGAGGGGGAGTGAATGGACAAGACTTGAAAACCATGAATGAGGTAGATCCTTGGTAGGAAGGGGTCCAAGATTAGCTCGCTGCCCTGACAACCTCATAAACTGAGCAAACACTTCTTTTTTTTCTTATTAGTTAAGGAACATTGAGGTCCTCGTCCGGACCTTAAGGTTTCCCGTGCGGGTCTCGAAAGTATTAGAGGTTCCCCTCACCTGAAAGAATCTCCTTCCAAAAACAACCAAAAACCTTGGAGAAAGACATTTTTTTCAGGTTTTCTAATTTACTCGGTGGTCCTTCACCTACGGTGGATTTTAATGGGTTTACCGTGTTCTCCTGGCGAGACCTTCGCGGGTTGTTCAGGACGGTTTCTCCCCTTATCTCGAGCCGAGTTCCGAGTTTTATCTCGGAGGAAAAGGGTAGTGTTCCCTTAATTAAGGCTAGAGGAGCAGCTAACACCTAGTAAATCCCAAACGCCTCAGCATCCCCCGTCGTTTCCAGTAAGCCACACATTCCCACCTGTAGACACGACATTTGATCACATGATAATACACAACTTAGGATGTGGACCTTAGTAATACTGCTGAAATCCTCTTGTAGGTATCAGCAATATTCCGAATAGCAAATACTTCCCTGCAGTTTTTCCCACCATGTTCTCAGTTCTCAAGCCTCTATATACGCTCCTAATTGTGAATCTTTCTGCCTCTCTAACTTCAATTACATTCAAGTTCGTTTTCATCTAAAAGTGATATTTCATTCACAAATTTCATTCACAATCTCGACCATTACTGATACAATGTTTTTCGGATCAAGGAATCGAGGTGAGAAGTATGGTATAAATGATTTAGTAACTTTGACTCAAAGAATACGAGTAAGTTACGAGTTTTGATTCTCTGAACCTACAGTTGCTTTTAATAAATGTTAATTGATCCAGTTGAGTAACAATGTTTCTTTCGCGTGCCTTGATGATTTTTACAGTGCACATCATTCCCAGTAACTAGCAAAAGGTTGCTTTAATACCCAAATGTAAATTTTATTCGGTATTACGAATGACGCCAAGACAAGACCAATCAGTCCAGTCCAAGACCAGTCAGTGGACCAACTAATCATTACAACATCAAACGTGGAATTCACATATAATATATGTGTACATAACACGATAATTAAAAGGATGAAGAACACGATCGAGGATCTTGCACTGAAAAAAGTAAGTTCTGCATACGAAAAACTCTGTGGAGTAAAAGGACAAATATAACTACTTGTTTTTCATATTGGCTTTCTGATGTCCTGGGGAAGATTTCCTAATGGAGTGAGAGGGTATTGACAGAAGTGCTGTTACATACTATGTCATTAAATATAATTAGGTTGGTTTATTTATCCTTTTATTTGAGGCTATTGATATCTTCGGAATCTTGAGGGTTGGTCTAAATAAAAACGTTCTAATCTACGCCAACCTTTCAATAAATATGTACATTTACCATCATCAGGACTTAGATATGGTGATAACCTTACGTTAACATGTGTTCAGTCTTTGGATTTGCATAATCATTATTCAAAAACGTGAAAATTTAAGTACTATTAATATATACAGTTATAATATCGCTTTTCCCAATTAAATTCAACATTTTCCAGGTTGAATCCCACATTTTTAATAACTTCTAAAAATTTATTTACTTACGAGTATCTGTGCTTCAACTTATTGCATGGGAAAATCAAAGATGTTTTTTCATTATAATGTTAACAAAATGTAATTGTGATACCAAATCGTAGTTATTATTCATAAATTCTTTTAAAAAAATAGTAAAATAAACCGTATGGTTTAATTACACTTCGAGAACTACTCACTAAGCTGCAGTCCATTTCAATTTAGACGAGCGAAATTCCTCCCTAAGAGTTCGTTATGTGGATTCCGATACGACCCCCTGCCTTGCCAATGGTACACATATCATCGGAGGCGGGGAACCCCAATATAAACAGCGAAGCCGGCGGTGGTCCTAACAACTGCCCCCTGGGGCCGCAAGACTGCCCCCATTGTCCTTTTTTACACCCTAAATCAATACCATAGTGTGAGTTCTCGAAGGTAACGAAGCCCGTAACCTCGGCCGGTATTTCAGCTCCAATGGCCCCCACAAGGCACGAGGTGGCAAATCACAGACGCCTCCTCTCATTCCACGCTCATTTCCGACTCTAACGAGACCCTCATAGCTTGATTTGTGAGCCGCCCTCCCAAAAAAGTATTTCCTCCGAGTTGAACCTGCTTTCTTGTTTTCTTTCTGTTTTTTTCTTCCTTTTTTCAGCTATCATCCACGGCAGCGACACGGGGAGGTATTATTTTTTATATCGATGAGGTCAATAAATTTGAATCGTTAGAAGCATTTTGGCCAATTACTGTCCAATCAATCAGCGGTAGTAAAGCCATCTTATCTCGATTGTTTCGAAATCTTAAACTTACTCCAAGGCTCATCCAGGGTAAAATATATCGATTCATCAGATAGTCAACGATGAATATATTTATTCGTCCTGGGTAAAGTTCAGTCACTCCCAGGATTTTATGTTTCACATCTCGAATGTGAAAATCTGAAAGCTGGCCCAAAAACGAGTTTTCACAAATTTAATGCTTAGTTGAAAGTAATGGAAATCGCAGTTTCAGCAGGAACTACTCAAATTCTGCATTCGAAATATTTTCATGGTCCGATGAGTGATCATTATGTGAAAGGTTCTGATTTCGCTAAGTGAGTCTAGCTTGAACTTTGAATTGACCAGTGAGAGTGAATTTACTTGACTAATAAAAAACCTTTAGGTATACTTAGGATATGCAAGGAAGATGAAGGATGATGTAGTTTGAACCTGGTACTGCAACCGTTGATACAGAAAGAAATTCAACCGGGTACTAAACCTTATGTTGAATTGAAGGTTCAGCTCGGTGGTAAAACCATTGGTTGAAGGAAAATGATAGAGACATTGTTCCAGTATTGAGGCAATTGGTCAAAGAGGTGAGGTGAAGCTTGGTAAGGCGAGGCGTTTTGGAAGAAAACTGAGTAGTCGAGGTTGTGATTTTGAATGGTGGTCCAACCTCCTAGATCTTGTGCTACTTATAGTCAGAGTGATCACCCTCCTGTAAGGGTAACAGGTGATGTTAACTTGATCACTTGGGCACCCAGTAGGGGATTGTTAGAGAGGTGCTCGGTTTTGCGTTGCTTTTTCAGTGAATCTCACAACTTGAAATAAGATAAGTCGGGTACAACATGAAAAATAAGTCAATAAGTTGATCAGGTCTAAGCCAATACATCCTAAATTTATGCGTTTCTATTTCAAACAAATGTAATACGTTTCATCCCTGAGATCTTTACAAGATGAATGTTTATACTACACATCCAAGTGAGTATGTTCATTGGAAGCCTAGTAACAATTAAGGGCTTTGAATTTATGACTTTCTAAGCGACGCATTCCCAGAATATTGCAACAAAACCAATATATAAGCAAAATTTACATGATTTCTCTGAATAAAAGTTCAACGATTGCGTTAATACGTGCCTAACTCAAGTTTTACAGAGAGTTATGGGGATGATCTTGCCAATTTTTTAATATCACCTATTAAGGATTTTGTTACACAATTTAAAAAATTTGTTACCGAAATTTCTAAAAATATTACAATTAAATTATAAGTACTTTCTTATAATTGATGTGCTTACTGATATACATAAGAAAACTAATCATTTTTATCATATAGTCACGACCTCATAAGTGAACGTCCGTAATATTTTTCCTTTTATTCATGTCAATATTTCTGAAATATGGCTTCTTTTGGGGAACGAATTCGTTAAATCTAAAACTTTTTGTAAACGATTATATATGTAGCCCAAAAACTTGTTCTAACTAATATCCTGCTATAAAAATCAATTTTAGGAATTCGATGCTAATTTTTGCAGTTTGCAGATTTCTTAGTACTATTTGATGGAGTTCCTCACCAAAGCTTTGTGCGCAAATTTCTAGACAGTCTGATTTATAGTTATAAACGTTTCAGTTAACTTTTTTTAAATTTTCAAATAAACATTATCAAAATATACCTCTGCATATGATAAAAATTATAATTCTGCGCATTACAAATCTTCATTTATTCAATCTGTAATGAATACAACTTCGCGATGATTTCCAATGTTATTACAGGGATTGGGAATACTCTCTTAAAGACACATAAGCGCATTCATATTTATCTAATTCGTGCTAATAAATGTTTTCAGTTCGGTTCAAGAGGAAAATTTCGAAGGACTGTTGAAAGATCTACTCAGTTCCATGTTATGATTTATTACTCTGGACTTATATGACTTCATTTTAACGACTGGAAGAGTGGAAAAAGGGAAAAGTTCCAGTCATGCAGCAACTTCGTATGAGTGAATTTTCGTAAATTATCGTAGTGTATAATGTTAAATTGTGTTCAAATTAGAGCTTTTTGAGTGCAATGAAACTGTTCACCATCAATTTTATGACGAAAAACGCACACACACACACACACACACACACACACACACACACACACACACACACACACACACAAATGAAAAAGCGTCAAACTCTAGGATTCGTTTTAGAATACTTCAAAACGGATTTCGATGAAGAAACCTTTCAAAAATTTTGTTTTCGAAATTTCCCGAGCTTAGTAGCTTAATTTTTCCCCGTAGTAGCTTCATTTTTTACAAAAAATTGCTAAAAACTAGGCAAAATTGGAGTTCTACACCAGACTCTGTGTAGGTTGTTCATATTTTCATTAGGTTGACCTTAACCTTTCCCAAAAGTCTATTCTGGTTTTTGCCTGATATTTCATGCTCACTTCTGATGGTGCCCTCCTGGAAAAAAATCTCATCGTCACCTCATGATCACGTTTTCCCCTCAATACTCGTTTCCCCGCTATTTTCTTCCAAAAAGCTAAAAGCCTTACCCTGTCCAGCGATTCCATTACAACAGTTCCCAGCTTGGAAAAAACGAACTGGGGCGAAAGGAAAAAAACCAAAGCATTAGACTATCCATGCAGAGAGTTCCTAAATCTCTTGAAAGGGTCACGTACTCAGTTACAAATGAAAACTGCCTAAGATGTTGCGGATATCGATCTGACACGGCCCATCTGCATCCCTTCTTACCGCACGAGTTAACCCCGTACCAGCTTCTTTTTTTCTCTCCCAATGGAAAAATTAATTGAATAGCTCTCCTTATTCTTTCTTGACTTTTTCACCCCACTCTCTCTCGCTTCCTGCCTTTCTCCCTCGGCAACCGCTGCACTCCTTCTTCTGGATCCGATCCTCACGTCTCAATCCAGAGAAGGGCGTTCGCCTATTTAGGGAACTTTATATGCTTCGTTTGAGACGCCTTTTAATTTTTACGAGAAGACATTACTAACCCCCGTTTCCCGGCTTGATGCTCAGCCCACGGGTCGTTGCATGCAGGGAGTTTGAGGGCGAAGTTATTTTCTTTTGAATCTGATGAGAATCACCTTCCCCCGAAAGCATTCGATTTTATAGGAATTAAGTACCTATTGAAAGGCAATACGAATATTAACTATTGAGGTACCGAGGGTGTGAATGAAGGCTCATATCGGGAAATCGGCACTACGTTGGAGCGCATTATACTTTTAATTCTATTTTTTACTTTTCAACACTTTTCATTCTACTATAAACATTCTACTGAAGATGAGTTGTCTGAAAAATTTATCCACATCGTATACAAAGTCAAATATATCATGAAAAGACATTATAAAATGATATAAAAGTAGCTATTGTCTTTATTTTTCATTAGAGCAGTAATCATAAAAAAAGTCAATGGATTGCTTGGATTGGTTCTAAACCCGAAAGGGCTAAGGGAATGCTATCTGATCGGTCAGAAAATTGCTTCCTAACACTTTCCTGATACAAGGTTCTGAATTCAGTACGAATACGGTAAATTTACTAATCATAGAAAAGTCTTTATGTATAACAGTGTTTTATTTAATTATTTACATGGATCGGGCGTACCCTATCACATCGAGACAATACAGAACCTGTCAGTTTACATGAGAACTATGAGTATGAAGTTATATATATCTCCCTGCGTCAACTATGTGGGGTTCTGTATGCCCACAATACCCTCTATGCTTGCTCCTTGAAAACCCGCTTATTCAGTTATGCTCCAGAGGTCGGCCAGAAAATAGTATCCGTTTTTATTTGATGTTTTTTGTAGTCAAAAAACGATGCTGGGGACTAAGCGGATCCTATGTGGACTTTCGTTAAAATACAAAAAAGCCCGCACTTCACTTTTTTTCAATGGCTGTAAAATTTACACAGTTTTACTGTTTGCATCTTACATTGTACTACTGGGGATGTGAATCGGGCGTCTTCCTTCCCTTTTTCTTTTCCTGTCCATACTCTTACCTACTAGTAAATATTTTGGATGTGCGATAGATAGAAGGATCGGAAACCTAGCAAAACATGCGCCATGGTATTTTACCATTCAATTTATAGGCCCAACATGTTTGGTGAGTGATGGAAAAGATTCACCAAATGAATCTGAACGAGAATGATTCTACGATGGAAGTTTTAAATACCTACCTATTTTTAGTACGTCCCTCTGATGCTAAGTCATTAAGCCAAGGTTTCGTATGTAACGGCCTGTTGAAATTAATATAATGGGGTGTGGGAGAACCGAATCGTGAGAGAAAAAATAGTGGCATAAAAATCCGTTCTTGACCATTGTCCCATCGAATCCGTGAACAATTGATAGGTTTTGTGGTTTGAATGTGTGTTACAAATGTTATGATTTGTTTCTATCTTCAAAACCCATACCATTCAGGTGATATATAAGCATTTTTTGTCTAGTTTGGTTTTAGTGGAGAAATTCAAGCCTGACTTTGGTATAGGCAGGTAGTTAAGTAGTTTCAGTTGTTTTGTTTGGTCGAGGTTCATTCAGTGTTATAGCTGAAGTTCTTTTATTTTATTATTATTTGTTATTAAAATACAATGTACTTGGAGTTTGTACGCCTAAACAGTCCAGTAGAGTTTGCATATTGTACTGGGGCCTACAAAAGACTACCAGTTTTGGTTTTCTCAATTTGACATTTAACTCAGTATCGTCCCATTTCCTTATGTAACTGGTTTTCTGAGATAAGGAAATTTATCCTTATAATTGCAATAGGTACTACTACAGTGTTTCTCGCTCTTGCGTGGTTTAATATTCATGGATTACGTCTTCCTAATCTAAAGAATATAAATTCGAAGGTGTTTTCGAACTCAATGCTCTGCCGAAAAAAGAATTATGAAGACAGAGCAAAAAATATTGAGTGAAAACACGTTTAGTTAGTTTCAGTGATTAACTAATTTTCTCTCTCCTGTCGTTTAGTTGATATTCACGTGCAACATTTAAGTGAATGGCATTTTGAATTCAAAGGTGAACATCAATTTCACTGATTTTACGCTGGAAAAGAGCAGCCATCAGCAGTGTTATCATTGTAAATTTATAACCAAGTATTGTCGTGTTTTTTATGATGTAAAATGTTCAAAAACTTTTCTCATGAAACTTTCAAAAAAATGGCTAATAACTCATATTTTTCACATTTCCCATGGTACTACATATACTCAACTACTATTTGATTAATACATCATACATAGAATGCTGCATAATGATCTGCAGTATCATTATACATACATAGAATCTATCTAGTATTCCTAAATCATTCACTTTTTTTTCTTTTATTATTATTATTATTTTTTTGACATTTCATGTCTTTGCTATGGCACACAACCAAATTTTCGTTATGTTACGTTACGTTACGTTACTCAATGATTTCTGATGATTTCCGCCTACAACCGAGTCGTTGCTACGGAAATGGTACTTCGTCATTTTTCATCCCACAAAATTCGTTGACCATTCGTTCGAAAGCTCTCGATTTATCCAACCATACTATATTAACTACTGCGAAGTGCGTGGCCAACAAGCTGAGTTATGAGCATGATTATATGAATAATTGTTTACACACAGGTGATCATTTTCAATTATTGATACTGTGAACATGATTGCAACTGCTTGTTAATATCTGATGATTTCATTGAGCTGGTGTTTCGATGATTTGATTCATAGCAGGTGATCCGAATATTGCGAGAACGGTTTGATTTGTGAAGTGGTGATTAAATCATTTTAATAGATAATTTCTATACTTTACACTCTAGGAAGCTGTAATTTCGTAGCCTCTTTAGGACATTTACTTGACGATGCCCAGGGTCCGGATCAGCTGAGTGGCTCTTAGAGCTTGCATACGAGTCTGCAACACATACGAGTCTGCAACTAAAGATATGAAATGTCCCAATGTGTTGCAGACTCGTATGCAAGCGTTTTAAGATACATTACGTATGTTGATATGATAAATTTAATTATAATTAGGATGAGTCAGCACTCCGACCCCCAGCACAAGTTATTTATAGGGGGTCGTAACATTGTCATTTTTTAAGTAATATGTATCACCTTTAGCACAAATAAAAATGTATTTTAAAAAAATTTCACCACATGTATCACCTTTATAACATATAAAAATGTATTTAAAAAAAATGTCACCACATCGTTTTGTTGGTGAGAGAAGACCTCACGAAATATGGTACAGCACAAGTTCCAGTACCTATTTCTGCTGAAGAAAAAGTCGCCCTAACTTTGAGGTAATAATTGTCATAACAGCCTCAAATTCTAAAGTTTTGGTCGGATTTCGATATTCGATCGGTTTTCAGGGATGCGGGGTAAATCCTAGATGGTGCCATATAATGTAGGTACTTCAAGCCCATGCGCATGCGCGAACGTCAGGGATGAGGAAGCTATGTGCTAGTTTGGCAGAGTATTTTTTATTATGTACTCATAATTAGCGTAGTAACAATTGGTTGGCACATACATTTCTGAATGAACAAGTCGCTCTTTTCAGAGGGATGTATAATTATGAGGGGAGAGAACATTGCGGGTCTGCATACCCTAGCCGCGTAGGCGCGCGGCTGGACTGCTCCCTCGACCAGTCCGGCCGCAGCCGCGGCGGCTGTCATGTAGCGGTTTTCAAGACCATGTAGCCGCGGAGGCCAGCCGCCGGCCGCCGCCGCGTCAGGGAAATCGGTTTCATCTAAATACACTGAAGGAGTGGAGAGCGGCTGGTCGCCGGCCGCAGCCGCCGGCCGCAGCCGCGTCAGGGAAATTCCACCTTTAGTTTAGGAATCCTAAAATCTCCTACTCATTAGCTGTGTTCGCTGGTATTTAATAAAACTTTCAGTCGACTGTATAACGAAGGATAATTATATAAAATGGAAAGATATGAATTATTAACAATTATATTTAAATATTTACTTGTAATAGCGTGTTCAACCTAGCTAAGGCATGCCCTGCTTGGTGCTATGAAAAATAAATGATTATTTACAATAAGTGGATTAGGGTATTATGTTTAGCTCTTGGAGCAAATGTTCATCAAAGGGGTACAAAACGACGAAACCCTTGGATCAAATGTTCATCATACAAAAAACGACGAGAAGGCGATGGTGTCGGTGATCTTTGAAGAATGCTTTGTGTGTCAAATTAACAGGCCCTGATACCAATTAGATCGGTATAATATACAGGGTGATTCCCTCGCAGATGCAAAAAAAATTTGGGTGAAACTACATCAAAAATGGAGTAAAATGCCGCCAACTGCATATTTTTTTTTAATTTGAGTCCCCGGAAATTACGAAAATACGAACTCGTGTTTTTCAAATAATACGTAATAGATTGTCTCAAATTCTAGAGACTACTATACTAGGGACTACTATTCTATTCTGGAAGTACTAAAAATTGTCCCAAATCGAACTTATTTCTTGAGACGATTTCTATTCCTTTTGAATCTCTATTTCGGATCTCACAGAAAAATATTTCTCCAAGAAAACGGAGGGGAGGGATTGCCTATGAATAATAGTAAGCCGTACTCATAAGTGGTTCATATCAGGTGAATTACTTTATATTGTCTTAATCTTTCATATACTAAGTCATCGATGCCAAGGGTTTTATTATGACTAATTAGCTGTCTTACGTACGATTCTGAAGTTTTCGTATAGTGGAGTATAGTAGCGTACTTTCCTACCTTCGCACTCTTATGCTTTACTAACTTTTCCCTCTTTCAATGGTCTCTGGAGATTTTTTTCTTTCTTCCTCAAATGACGTTAGCTTTAGGTCGGCGCAAAGAGGACGGCGGCAAGAGGAAATAGAGTATAAGAGAGCGCGGAAAAAGAGCGAACTGAGTGCCGGGCAGGTAAGGGGGTTGGAAAATGATAGGAATAGGACGGGACAGGAAACGGTAGAGTGATGGTGAGAGACAGAGTTAGATGGGGGGGGGGGGGGGGTTCTCAACGATCAATGCACCAATTGAGTTCATGTCTTCGCATTGACGCCTTTTTCTGCGAGTCTCTCCCTTTTTCGATCTTTCTTAACTCCTTCAGAACCAGGTACGATGGGGTTTTCTTGAGCGGAGAGACGAATGGTTTGATGGAGCACAGAGAAGAAATAGAACTGCCAAGAGGTACACTGTGAAGATAAAAATGATTGAAAGGGCAAAATTGCTTGACGAGCTGTTCTACAAAGACAGCCTTAGCAGGTTTGGTATTGATCTTGGGGTGCTAATTCGATAACACGAGGAATGGATTAGTAAACATGGTGGATTAGGAAAGATTGGAAATGCCTTCGCGCAACTTATCATTACATTAAGATTATCAGTACCTATTATGACATGGTTGGACTGATATGTACCTATGCAGTTAAGGCCTTGTAACCAAACCATCAGCGGAAGATAATTTATATATATATATATATATATATATATATATATATATATATATATATATATATAATGTAGAAAGTTGAAATTTAATAGAGATCCTCTCTGAGATATATAGAGACAAATACAATGGCGGAACTAGTCCTGATCAGCTGAGTGAGTTGAATTCTGCCCCCCTAATCGTAAAATGTTCAAATTAAATAGGGAGCCTCTAAGTGATATAAAGAAGCGAATGAAATTAAGGTCTCCATCGAGACCTGCTGAAAGAGCAAATTTCCCTTTGTATCACCGAAGGAAGCTTAAATTTGTCAGGGATTATCTCTCACACATTAAGAAGTGAATGTAATTGAAGTGAAGTGTGGCTTTCACGATGCCACAAGGCATATCTTAGTCAACTGTATCAGCATGAAGAGTTGATACATTTTTTCGTTTTCAAAGAAATCTAGGGTTTTCATGAACAATTAGTAACTAGAACTTTTTAATGAAACTAGCCATAAATATATTATCCATGTCAAAATTGTTGCCCCAGCTATTTTTTCGATATAAGTGTTCTTAGTGAGGCAAGTTGTGTTGTAAAAACTTTTAGAAATTGAAAATTCTCTCATTTATGAGCTTAGGTATACTCTAAGTTGCTTTGGACTAAATGAAGATCTGCTGTGGTACCATATTTGGATTTTCTCAACATTCTATTCCGTTTTATTACATGCCTACCTCATGAAGGGTTGAAAAATGAGCGACGAAACTGATGTTGAGAGGACCCACTTGTTGACAATGAATTCAGCAAATAATGAAATATTCACTCTAAATATTGGTAGTTAGTAGGTGGGTATTTTACTCAAATAAGGATTTAATACCCTGAAAAATGTAAGTGGCACGGCAATTAAAGTTGAATAATAAACTCTCTGAATTGATATTTTTGACTTAATATTATATAGAAATTATAGGACCAATTGTTAGGTATCAGTAGGAAAAAGGGTTAGCCTCCAAGATGGAAGATAATCGTGATAGATTGAGCCAGGAATACTGGCATCCAAACACATTGTGGCTTTATTGATGTTTCGTCTCCATTGAATTTCAGGAGAATATTCAGGTAGCATTGATGACTCTACTGTGCAATAAGCTAGTATGTTCTCGCATCTCTAGGGGAAATGCACCACACAACCTATTGACATTCTCTAATGAAATGGATTTCATTGGTGCTCGTACCTCTATCCACCTCACTTGAGTTGAGGTGAAAGAACAAGGAGCACGGGTAGGAAAAAATGGAGAACCTGCCGCATCTAGGGGTGGTCCTTTTCAGCTTCCACTCGGAAACTGTTAATAAGGTTCATTAATCGGTGGTAAGGCGCGGGGACCGGCAGCAACCGAATAAGTATTAATTCAGATGAAACTGTTATCCCGGGTGATAAATGCGTTGAAGGTGACCAGGAGACAAGACTATTAGACTGGTCACCCACTCCTTCCTCGAAATACCCGCTGCTAAGCTTAGCACCGTTTAATTAAACCGAGACTTCCACAGCCAGAAACCCCACCCCGACTCCTGGTGTCACTTGTAATTCCTTCCACCTCCATACATTAAAATGTCATTCTGAAGTTCTAGAGGAAAATACGACCTTTCCGAAATTAGACAAGTCGACAACGACCGAACACTCCAATCACAACAGTAAATTGAATGCTTTTAAATAACTGAAGAACTGTAAACCCATAATATATTAATGGTAGAGTCATTCTCCCATCGCAGAGCATCAAGATGTGGTGCTTTGATTTGACATTCCTGAATCGGAGTCAGAATATGTTAGGAAGTTCTGCATTGCATCAAATCTCATCAGGGTAATTTTTTATGCACTTGTATCAATCGAACTGATATACTATCGATATTTTTGTTTTGACTCTTGGGGTGGTCAGTCAACGGTATATGATTGATCAAAGTAATGGCATTTTATACTGTTGGATAGTCCACTCGTAACTTTATTCATCTGTTTAGTTACTGTGGGCGCTATGACAGTTTACATGTCACTTGTAGAAAATACATTTGCTAACATTCTAAACTTTGCTTTCTATGATTTTGTTCAATACAAAGTTCAATTTACTTCCACTGTGCACATATTTTTGCCAATAATCGACAGGTTATGGGCCCGGCACCCATCCGAATATTTGCAGTGCTTTTGTGCTGCAATATGCGACTAAGTTGTACACCTCATGTGGAGTTAAAGCATCTTTACTTAGGCTAATTAACATTAAAGAAGCGGATAAAAAACACTATCACGGGGATGCTAGCTTCAATTATTTGTTGAAACTGAAATAGGTATACGGTGATAACTAAGATATGGTGAGTTGAGGCCACTCGCTAAAATCGGGCATAAATATTTAGAGCATGTAGTTCAATCTCGAGATAAAATAATGACAGTTTCTAAATATGTATAAATCTATACTATTAATAAGAATGAAACTCCGTTTGTTTGTCTGTCTGTCGTGTCTATGCACGGCCAAACGGCTGAGTGGGGGGAGTCTACGAGTGGGGGGATCTTCTTGGGATTTTCCGAAAGGGGGAGCGAGCGAATTTAAAATTTTCTAATCCCACCCGAACCATGGGCCGTAGGGCGGGAGGGGGGTCGAAGTAAGAATTAATGTGCGCTTTTTGGACTTCCCCGCTTCCCCTACCCCTCTAAACGGCCGTTGACAATTCCGGAAAAATACGGGTTTCGTAGGTTTTTGAACGAGGAAGACGACGGCGGGATCGGATCGCGAAAAAAGTATCGGGAAATGCGTTAAAAAAATGCGAGAGTACGGACCCGTTTTCTCGAAAAGTCCGCCGAAAAACTTGGTTTTTTCCGATTAAAATATACCCCATAAAGGTACATTTTTCGGAACGGTTTTCGCGGGCGAAATACAGCTTTGGGTCCGCCGAATCTGAATCCGAAATCGGATATCGAAAAAAGTGACGTTAAGTCGGTCAAATCGCGAGCGGAAGCGTTTAAAATGAGAAATTAATCGACCACGAGCCGCCGTTACACAACGTTGCTTACCTGAAAGGGACGCGATGACCACTCACTACGCACTTGACTCATTTCAACGGAATTTCATACGGGTATTTCCCAACACCTATGCAGCGCGAGCAACATTCCCTAATAAACTTCTCGTGGTTCCACGTAGTTTTATAAGATTTAATTTGTTTGTATGAATTTCCAACAGAAAAAAACGTCTGCCAAGTTGGGTGGGCAGTATAACTTCCTCAAGCGAGCGAAGCGAGCAGCATCCCCTACAGAAGTTAAACCTACCCTTAGAGACCTACCGTTTGCGAGCGAAGCGAGCAACATCCCCTACATGTTGGGTGGGCAGTATAACTTCCTCAAGCGAGCGAAGCGAGCAGCATCCCCTACAGACGTTAAACCTACCCTTAGAGATCTACCGTTTGCGGGCAAAGCGAGCAACATTCCCTACATGTTTCAATTGCGAGCAAAGCGAGCAACATTCCCTACATACCACACTTTGCGAGCGAAGCGAGCAACATTCCCTACATGCCACACTTTGCGAGCGAAGCGAGCAACATTCCCTACATACCACACTTTGCGAGCGAAGCGAGCAATTTAATGGGGGGTCCGGGGGGCTTGCCCCCCGGCTGGACGTGGAGGCGAGCGTAGCGAGCCGGAGCGGCTAGTGCCTAATAAATGAAGGTAACTGCAAAATAAATTTTATAATCTGTTTTGACATATTTATGATATGTGTGAACGAGAAACCCTAAATGAATTGAAGAAAACATTTCTGGGTAAAGGGCCCATTAGTGGGACATTTAGGGTGGCTAAAATGATAACTATAAATATAAGGTTTTGATCGCACCTTCCAAGATTTTATTTTCTTATCCCTTCACAGCTTGTGAAACTAAGATAACATACTCGTAAATGTTGTTTAGGTAAGATTTGTATGGAATTGTGAAATACTTATCAAACTTCAAACTTACTTAGGCCCAGTAGTAGTACAGTCTGCTACTCTCTCCTTAATCACGTAGGATACGGTTCTTTTACCGTATGTGGATAATTTTCCCAGTCAAATTCATTATTTCTACTACAAGCGGGAAACCTTAGTGTAACCTGTGAGTTGGAACAATTTTGTTCAGCTGTTTCTTCGGATTTTGGTGAAGAAACGTGCTTATTCATAATACGGTATTCCTGATTATTTATGAAAGTTTTATTTGAGCCAAAGCTTGTTCTACAAAGTTGAACTATTTTTATCCAGCCAGGAAATACCTCATTAAATAGGACAGGCCTTTATTTTACGATAAAGCCCTCCAACGTTAAGGTATCAAGCTCCAGGGGTGGAGAGAGAGAGAGAGAGAGAGAGAGAGAGAGAGAGAGAGAGAGAGAGAGAGAGAGAGAGAGAGAGAGAGAGAGAGAGAGAGAGAGAGAGAGAGAGAGAGAGAGAGAGAGAGAGAGAGAGAGAGAGAGAGAGAGAGAGAGAGAGAGAGAAGATTTGCCATCTCCATTTCTACATCTCAATGTTTTAGTTTAAACGCTTACTGCGCAGAATAAATTCTGCCCTCACGGTTTCCGGTCTAGTCAAGAAAACAATTGAATTTGAAATTTACGACACATTTTTGGGGAAGCTGAAATCAATCTCGAAATTAAATTAAAACAAATATATTTAATCTACCAGCACATTTGAACGAAGTTCACGTTAAATCCAAGTGAATTAACGTAAAAAAGAAAGCCAGATCTAGTATTCTGGAAAATATTTTATAGGGTCTGTTTAAACGTGTAATTTGAATGAACATTTGGATCTCTGGGCATTTTATTTTTTGGAGAAACACATGACATTTTCTCACCACCACCTGGGCGGAACGGGGGCAGAGTTGACGGAAAACCTTTGACATCTTGGCGAGGAGCCTTGGGAAAACCGTACTCGACTTCATTATCACACAATGCCTAATGAATGAACAGCCTTTCCCACCCTCCTATTGTTCATTCATTGTCCATATCGATTGTTGTTTGACCCGACCACTTCAGCCTCAACGTCCACCTTCCTCGGTGTTGGATACCTAGGACGGAGAGCGATGCTCAGTGGGGCTAAACACGGCATCACCTCCGTAAAATATTGTCTATTTAAATTAGATATTAAATTCTTACACTATATTTTCTTCCCTTCAAGTAGGGGTTAATGCATTAGGCCGGAGCTCGGCACATTTTGAGCACCATGAAAAACAAAATTCTCTCTTGTTTTTCGCGTTTCAAGTATTGAACAAGCTCTGAGTATGCGTGAAAAACCGTTGGTTGGTGCATACATTAGATAACCATCTAATTTGGATGAAATGTATATGGATGATTCTGGTAAGCTCCTGGATGGTCCACTAGAAGTATCATTACCTTGAAAATCACCAGTAACGAGTGTACATGCATAATCAAATTTCTATAAAAACCTATTACTCATTAATACATTTGACGGGAAGTTGAAGGATGGTCACAAGGAAATTGGTATTGTGAGCGGATCTTCTGTGTCTTCAGCGCGATCGGTAGCGTGAAATACGTTTTCAGACAAAACGACTAAATATCTACCTATTTGCCAAATTATTACCACATTTTCAGGAAATTCTTTGGCACCCATAAAATGTTTACGTAAGTTTCATTGCCGTTTTAGGTCAGATAATGCAGTGACAATGATCTTGTTCCTAGAAAAATGTGATAGGGTTGGAGGCCGGAGCTCCTTTTCCCATGACCACGGATAATTAAATCTTGGCAAAATCACACGAATATTTCTCAAAATATGTTATTTTTTTCCGACTCCAATTTTAAAACCCTCAAAGCATTGTGGCCTGAATAAAATTATCTTAATAAAAAAATAAATAAATAAATAAAAAATGTCTACTCTATCTTAATATGAAACTTTCAAAAATCGTAGGAAAAGAACTGCTCACCGTTGGTGAGAGCTGTTAGTTTGACAATGCTCAGAATAAAATCTACTTTCAATTTCTGCTTCTTAGGTTGAATAGCAAAAAAATTCGCTCTTAAGCTCACTCACATGATAAAAGAAACTTATACTATTTCTGATTTCAACATCCTACAGTCAATAGGAAACATTCTACAGTCTCTCCACGTTATTAACTACCCACATGTTGCTACCATGACTACGTTTGCTCGTCTCGCGGTCCAGCGAAAATGCGATCCTGCGGTCCAGCAAAAATTCAGATCACAGACCAGCGTTAAGGCATGAAACATGTCAATAATAACAATACCCAATTTTGTCTCACAAACGAATCGAACAATCAGGTTCACATCACACTCCCACCTCTTTGCGAACATTTTTGACTTTCGGAGTGATTCCATAACAAGAAAATATGAAAGTCTCCGATAACAGTAGCATTAAAATTTCAAGGAACAAAAGTCGGTGGTTTCTTCCTTTTTCCATTTCCTCCGTTTTTTCCCAACGGTGCGCACTTGAAGACTCGGAATCGTTTACAAGGTCGTTATTTTTGTTTTACAGGCCCGTAGTTTATAGGACTATTAAAATGAAAAATACAGCCCGGGGTAGTAAGGAGAGGAGTTATAAAGAATGGCGATTACGTCACAAGAGGCCCCTGGTGAGGGCGTCAGTGATATATCTCCGTGACCTCCTCTTCTTGTTTCCCTATTTTCTAACCCTCCCTTCTACCCCTATTTATTTTTTCCCTTGCGTTCACTATTTTCGCGGACCCTTCGACAAGTTTTTATTGCGATGCGAGGGTGAGCCTCAACTCATTGAGACAGTTTCTTCATAATTATTCTTAAAAATTAATTGTCGTAGAAATATGTTGAAAAAAATAAAATAAAGACATGTTCAATTGCAACAAAAGTTCCAGTGATACAGCATGATCGTACTAGCAATTTTTCGTAAATTGTTCTATATTATGTTAAATTGTTTGAAATTTCAGAACTTCATGTAAAAAAAAATTGTTAACTACCAATTTTATGGCAATAAAACTCAATCTAAATCATTTTTTGCAGTTTTTATCCATTTTTTAGGCAAATAATAATGAGATTTAAAACATTTTTCATCATAAGTTTCAGCATAAATTTTTTAATGTTTTAGATCGTTGTTAATGGACTTTTTTGGCTAACATACCCCATAGTCTTCAGCATGAATTTATTGACAACGGAAAACTTCTATTCGTTTGCAGTTCTACATTTGACAAAGGCAATTAGCCGAAATATAAATTTAATTTGTGATGTTCATTTCTGTTTCCTTTGTTTCTTAAAAGTGATTATATATATATATATATATATATATATATATATATATATATATATATATAACATACATATCTAGGATTCGTCTCAGAATGCCTCAAAACAGATTCCAATGAAGAAAGTTTTCGAAAATTTGGATTTTAACATTTTTGAAGCCATTGCAATAGTTTCATTTTCTACGGAAATTCGCTCAAAATGCAAAGTTATTTGTAACAAACAGTTTTCTCGTATTTTTAACGTAAAAACGTAACATTAAAACCAGATTGGTCGCGGAAATCGTAAATATCAAGATGTAGTGCAAAACGTCAAAATCGATCAATTTGGCAATAAGAAAATTATATTTGATAGATAATACGTTTGCGCATGTGCGAAAACTACAAATGAGTCGGGAGTAATGAATTTCAATGGGAACCATTGTCAGAATGAATCGCTCAATTCTAGAAATTCTAATCCAAATTAGATGAAAACTGTAGAGGCCGGTTTCAAGAATTTGAGGTTCGAGCATTAGGTAGCGGTAGCTATTATCGTTACGGTCGCGATAAAACTCATCTGAGGTAAAGATATTGTGATTGTTCAACTACTCTCCAAATTTGAGCGGGATCTAACGACTAGGAGTTGAGAAAATGATGCTAGATAGAATTTGCGGTTGAGCACGCGTGTGGTAGTTGCATGGCTCTGGAAATCAATATTGGTTGTTGAAGTATCTCTTGTTTTCACTTACAACTAGGTATCTCCTACGCCAGCATTTGTAATAACAAAGATTTCAGATAATCCGACCTAATCAGCTTCTCCATAGTTTCATCACATCTTGCTACTTTTGTGCTCAGTCGGCGCAAGAATTGATTGTTCTGCAACTTTCAGTTTTTCATGATGTAGCTTTGAGCTAACTACCCGAAAGGTAGGTACCAGAAAGTACCTATGTGACAAAAGTAGAATTACTGATTTCCATGTACTACGAATTTATTACCAGGAAGTGTAACTTTTTTAGTTTTCATCCCAGAAAAATCGTTCGCCACTTGTTGGAAATCTTTCAGATTATTTCGAAATGTCGATCCATAAGTCACTCGAGTGAAAAGGGAAGCTTATTCATTCCAAGTTCTTATGAACTAATAACTCGATAAAATACAACGCTGTTAACTTGTTCATTTGTTTCACTACTTAATTTTACATTTTTTGTAAGAAAACCTAAAATTAGAAACTTGTCTAGCTCACATATTGTTACATGATAATAATCAGCAAACGGCTGAGGCATGATTCATGTGTTAAGGATTTCGCATTTGGTTTGACTCCTGGCAAGGCTCAAAGCTCTAATGTATAATTTTTTAATAGTCAAGGCAGAAAATATTTCGTAAGTATTTAAAAACTTTTAAGGTTCATTTTCCACTGATTGAATTCTGTGTAAATATTTTTTGATTTGGTTTTAGAGAAATTCAGAACTATTATTGGTCAAAGAACTTTTTTCATTTTTAAATAAGAATTTAAAAAGTAGGTTTCAGCCACTCTTCGAAAAAATAAAGCTGTCTCAGTGGCTCAAAAAATATAAATATTTTCAAAACTTTTTTGTGAAAACCCATCTCGCGTAACTCTGGAACGATGAGAGGATGTAAAACCCCTACGTTAAAATTTTGGTAGATTGTGTCAAATCTGAAATTCGCATGATGCTCAAAGGGTTACATTCCTAGGACCTTTTCCATTAATTCACTACCATTCCTTCATTGTGACCTGTATGTCCAACTAATCTGTATATTTAATAAGGGGTTGACTACATGCGAGCATCCACACCACCAAACTATATACATCACTCTGATATATTTTACCACAGTGGAAATATAAATGATTAGGGAGCAGCTTTTAGAACAACGGAACATATCTCAAGCGGTAGTGAATTAACGGAAAGCAAAATAAGGGTGTTAGTAAACTAACGGAAAAGGTCCCATTCCTACATACATAACAAATGTACAATTGCTTTTCATGAAACATAAGTCCTTACAGGTATTTCAGTTTTGTCAAGCGCACGTTTTGGTAGACAATAAAAAAATTAAAAAAATTTTTTTTGTCTGATGGCTTCGACATTTTGTATTGAATCTTCCATTCATGTAATAAATGCAAAAACCTGAATGTTTTTGAGCTTTCGGTATATGTATTTTCTTTTGCTACGTAGTCAAAATTTGCTCGAAACGCCCCCAATGTCCCAAGTGTCTTTTGACTAATTTCATTGTTGGTTTCATGTTTGATGGACTAGACGGCAATTGGAAATTTCTGCCTCAAGTGAGTTCAAGGCGTTATAGTGTGTTGATATTTCGTCTGAACACGTTTCACAAGCGTTTGATTGACGTTTTCCTCTTTCACGACAATGTCTCTTCTCACTCAACTGCAACTGCGACGCAGGTTCTGGATGAAAAAACTCGTCTACCTTTATTATCGAGCTAGGAATTACAATGCAGTGATAATTCATATTGAGAAACAACACTAATGATGTGATTTGATATTGCACAACTCGTCAATGTCAATTGGTGTATATAATATTGTGCGGGTATTATAATTATGCGGTTCAGTCCAATAAGCATTACATTATCAAAAATATTGCCACTTCATTGGTGAGAGATGTTTTGAAAAACAATTTCATTACTTTGGCACCGTTTTAATTCATAATTGGGTGAAAATAAAAAGGTGAAAATAAAATGTATCAAAGTATGACGATGATGATACCTACCAAAAAATTGCGATCTTTATATTCTATTGACGTTGCAGATACCTTATGATAACTTTCGAAGAAAGAAATGTGTTTTCCGTACTGTACAGCTTTCCGAGTAAATTTGGTTTCCTGGACTATCAGCTTATCAGATCACCTGTATTTATGTCTCTGTCCCAAGAAGGTGAGTTCCTAGCAAGAATGTAAGTTCCCTAAACATCCACTGAATTTTAACACATTTTTCAGGGACTCTCCGGGGTCCGTACCTGCTGGTCTCGATGGAGTTTGTTTCATTATTATGAAGCATCGTGTTCGTGGAAGAAGACATTAACATTTTTGCCTTTCGATATCAATATTTCCACTTGTTTGTTGCGTTCCAGAACTTGCTGATCAATTTTGGTCTGTATACTTCTGATCTCTGTACTCTGTCTGTTGGTTTGTCGTAGTTCTTTGTCACGCTCAACACTTTAAAACAAGGGGGGTGCGCAGTAGGACCGTCGCCGATCCCACTGAAATATTTCCTGCAGTTTCAACATCGAAAACTATTCCACACGTACTTTTCCGTTCGAAAGAATGGAACCTTGGATCTTCGAAAACGGTCAAGAAAGGTGATAAAATGGCTAAATTTGGCGTTCGAACCGATTTCAATCAATCTCGCACCAGCGTTTCTACATTGAAAAACATAAGAATCGAGTATCGGGATTTTCCTATTTAAGATCTAAGAAGGTCAGAATGCAGCACGTAAATAAAGTCTTACACCATTACTAGATAAAGCGCCTACAAGCAACTGTAAGAAACCCTCAACGTACTTATCAACAAATTAGGAATCGTTAGATCTTTAGAAAAAATCTGCGAAAGTAGATTATAGCCTGCCACCCAGAATTTACCGTTTAAATCATCCTTTTACAATTTTATCCGTAAAAATATATAAATAAATCCACTACCTACATATAAATTGTGATTTTCTGAAGGATTTACTAATATCCTTGGGGACATTCCAAAAACATTATCAATTTCTTTTGGAAGTCTAATAGATTTTTCTTTCTCTTTTATTGCATTTATTCATTATTTTTAGTCGATTCACGCATTTTCTTTTGGTAGGTGACATCATCCAGATTTATTTCGACAATGCACCATAGCCTCAATTTGATAGGTAATTTTTTATGAACCAGTGTTCTTCGTAGAAGGGGTGGGGGGGGGGGGGGGTCGTTCTAATACAGAAACAATAAAGCGTTGTGTAATAAATTGCAGCGTTTTTAAAATTATTTACCCAATCGATTTTTGAATTCTACGCATCTTGAAATGTAAACCAACAAATTTTGAGGGGAGGGGGGGGGGGGTACATTTTTTCTTTCTTGGTCGATTACAAAGGTTCATTATTGAATATAACAAACCCAAATGTTGCAATAAAAGAGAATGCCTGATAAGTTGAGATTTAGAAGATTTTATTTATTCAGGCATGAAATTTAATGGATGGGCACGTATGATATTACTATGAAGGAAGAAACGGTAGTCAAATCGTGACGAATTGGCCATGAGCACTTCTTCTGTCGGAGACCAGCAAAAGGCGTTATTTCATAGGGTCATGGCTTCCCTAGCATTAGCTCCCAGAAGCTCTTCAGCTCAAATCACCAGTTACCGGTAACCTGGGGGTACAAACTACTCAGGGTGCTCATCTCGGAGCGAGAACGCCTTACATGGGCCGTGATGTCATGAGCCGAACCAATTTTACGAGAGGAGCGAAATTGGTTTGCATAGAATGTATTATTTCTAAGGTCAACGTTTAATACGATTAATTGGAAAGCACAGCTACATTGAATTAATCGGTGCTGATTTTGTACAGGTATAAATGAAATTCCGAATATACAACCAAATAAATCTCAGTCTTATACCAAGTTATGGTAAGGGTTTTACTACAATACAGGTAGTTATCCACTGGTCTAAGAACTGGAATTTTGCTCAGCCGTTATACGAACTCCATTCTCGACATAGCGGATTCATATCGTTACGTGGAAATGGAATGATTTCAATATTGAGGTAAATAGTATAAATGTTGAGAAATTTGTGTAGTGAGATTAGGTATGTGTCTATTGTGTAGGAAAACGAATTATTATTCACGTTAGCAGATTCATGAGCCAAAAAAAAAATATATATATATATATATATATATATATAATTCAAATTTTCTTATTTATATTCAAATTTACAGGTTTTTTCAAACAACTCTTTATGTAATCTAATTAAAATGCAATAAAGTGCAATCGGAAAGCTCTATATATATATATACGGAAGAAGTCGTTCTAAGTGCTCCCTTGTTCATCGTTTACGATTTTCAAAAATATACTTGTTGGTCCTCCAGCGGAACTAAACCGGGAACGGAAACCCTACTAATTTTGGTTAAAAAATAGATACATAAAAAATAAAATAAAATAAATAAAAACACCTCTTACCCTAAAAAAGCTCATTCTCACTTTTTTTGTCCCTTGCTTATCAGAATTAAATTTGGACCTGGCAATTTCACTATTGTTTTGTGTACTGAAGCAGTGAGTCTTATATTTTTAACAAGTTTGGGTGAAAACCTTTCAACTGTACCATGACTTGAACGAAAGACGCACAAACATGAAAAAAAATATATATACATAAACTCATTCATTAGGTCGTTGAAAGAATAGAAATCCAGACATTAAAAACCAAATTATGAAGATACATCATTGTAGTTATATATATTATCACCAAAAAAAAAAAAAAAATCATAATTAGTAGGTAAGTACCCAGTAAGGACCCATGAGTCCTTTCAAGTGAAAAACTTCAAAAGATCGTGAGTTAACAAAAGGGAATATGACTCAATACAAGACGTAGTTTTGGAGAATCTAAATACTTAATGGAATCTACACGTATGACCTAAAATTCAAATGCATCTCCCCTAAAAAATCTCAACTATCGATTTCCTATTTAAACCACTACCCATTCATCTTTCACTATATATTCCTCATTCATACCTTTACCACCTAATTTCACTTAACCTACATTCATCGAATTTTATTTCAGGTACCTACCGATTATACTGCCTTTTCTGGAAAGCTTTAGCCAAGATCTTCCAACTGGGAAAATTAGATGATCGAATTGAAATACGTCTTCAGAAATATATAGGTATATTATATCGTAGTAGCTAGCATGTAAATTGCGAAAGGCCATCAGATCCTGATGAGTCGGGCTTATTTTCTGCAGCCGCCGTTCCCTGACTTCGGTGGAACTCCAAGATCAATATTAAAGTTGGAAGGGCTCGAAAGGCGCACTCGAATTTCCCTCGGAGCGTCGAAGTCGAGAGCGGAGATGGTTGCGCGCGGTCTAGAACGATAAGAGGGAACTGACGACTTGGTGGTCCTCAACAGGCAAACAGAGGAGTTGGGTAAACAGTTCCACGTCCAAGTTCTCCAGTGGCAGGGGCCAGTCATTACAGAACGTTGAGGGGTCCCCACTCGAGGGCCCTTTCCTCTCAGCTTCTTCAAATCCTCATCCTTCCATATCCTGGCTCTTCGAGGAGAACTTGAACGGATATACCTCTACAACTTCGGTGGACGTTTGACCCCTAGGGTGATTGCTGAGCTTCCCACAAGATGACAGATTTCACTGTTTCAACAAACTTCACCTGCTCTCCATCAATATTACAGGGGGAAGACTGTAAATCTGACATTAACTTCCTGCGTGGTTGGTCTTGGATACATGAAAGATCATTTTAGTTATAATGTTGATGTTACAGTTGATGGGGTCGAGATAGCAATTGGATTCATCCTGCGTCTGATTAGGAAATTTACCAGTTTCATGACACATTGCGTTTCAAGCCGATTGAAGAAAACCCAACTTTTTCATATGTTTCGTCCCGTTTCACACTTATATACCTAATAAAAATGAAACAGTTACTCGTAAGTACGAGAGTGCCTTTCAGAAAAGCGCGTTATAAACAGGAAGTCAAAACTTCTTTAACACAATACTTAGTACAGTACAATACTTAATAGTAATAAAGAGGTACCTACCTACATGAGCTTGACGGCAAAAGTGATAAAACATAGAACATGGTTTTGCCTCAAAGTTTACTCAGGAGATCAGATTGATCCTATAATTCCCCAAATGTCCACTAGTGAAGAAGGCCACATTCCTAAATCAGGGTAACTACCTGAGTAGGTAAATATGACAGGGATAAAATTATAATCAATGTAGCTGAACTTATCTGAAAACGGAAAGAATGATTTATTGGAATAGGGATACTAAGGAAAACTATCCACGGACATGGCAATACGTAGTTGCGTATACGTAGAGTTTCCAGATGATTCTCAACGTGATGGAAAGCAAAATGGGGAAATAATAGTCGTTACCTATTAAAACTACAGGTTCCACTGATTAAATTTCTAACGAAAATTGATAAAAGATTAATACATTTTTGGCCGTACGGGTTAGGCGTTGCAATGAACCGTTTCTCATGCGATTAGCGAAGTTAAGCAACGTCGAGCGTTGTGAGTACTTGGATTGGTTGCCACCCAGGTAACGGTCAGCCGTCCAAGTAATTTTCTCGTTTCTGTACGGCGAACCCCTCTTCACTCAAGGGGGCAAGGTAATGAGTAGCTTTAAGCAAAATCATCAGAACGAATTCTGATCCTCCGTTTGCAGGACAGCTGATGACGTCCGCGACGCCCGAGGCAGTCGGACGAAAAGCCTCAAGCTGGAATGGTTGTATACTATATACTAATCCACTTTTGATACGGAAACCAACGAATATTTGAAGTAAATCTCGAAGTTTTCATAGGATGTGAAACGAGTGGAGGGAGCAGTATGTGTAAATGCTAAAAAACGAAGAAATAACATACATATTGGATGTTCGCGATGTTCGAGTGAATGTAAAAACTTTTCAACCCAAGAATTGGTACCTACTTTGTCAATATTTTTGATAGGGATGAAGTTTAAGCTTTGATCAGGATTATTTCATTCCATTTAGCATCATAAAATCAACGAAAACTACAATAAAACCGTATATTTAGATAGAGTAGTCCAATTTAGTCGGAAATCGTTGACGATAATATTGTCAGATCGCTGTGATAGTAGTTTAATCGATTCAATACGTCCGAAACTATCAAAATCCAAACTTATCTCGTATTGCTGAAATGTTAGACATAGAAACAGATCAGAACGACTATAGAATGCAGTATACTCCGGGTGTCTGAGGAAGTTACCCAAATTTGAAGTCAATAGCTCTGGAGTTGCGGCATGTATCACGGACCTGACAGAGAGACACGCACATACCTATAAAGACAAATGCGCAGGCCTAGTCAAAGTAGAGACTCACTTTCGTTCGGCAGTAAAACAAATCTGTCCGCCATTGCTATTGGCTAACTGCTCGACACAGAAGCAGGTTGCACTCGACCACTACAAATTCACATTACGAACATCGTTTACAAAGGTGTGTTTCGTTAAGGTGCCCGTGAAGCTGCAAAATGAAGCCCCTTTATTTTTGAGACATCAACGACTACGAGGTAGGGAAGGGCTCAGATAATTTTAAAGATCTCTGAAGCTAATTTATTTCCTTGTAGACCTACAGTGCTGAAATTCAAGATGGAGCACCTTTGTGATACCGACAAAACAATGACGAGGTGCGGAGACGCATTGATCAGCTGGGAGCCTCCGAATATAATTTATTTCCTAATCAACCTAAGGGGATGAAATTCGAAATGGAGCGCTTTAGGAACATGTAGTGTAGAATTACATAGAATGGAGACGAACTGATCAGCTAAAGGAACTGAGATACTAATTTCTTTTCTGAAAAATCTGCGCTGCTAATTTCGAAATAGAGCTTCTTTGGAACACGTTGGAAATAATTACAGTGCGTGGAGGCAAACTGATCAGCTAAGTGACCTCAGAGGATAATCTATTTTACATTACACTGCTTTAAATAATTATTGACCAGTAATCTGACAAAAAGTGCTATCTAATAAAGAAATTTAAAAAAAGATGTGTAATGTTTTTCAGCTTTTTAGTTTTAAAATACTCCTGCCTCTTGATTAAGATGTTCTTTAATACTTACGTATCTCTGGTCTGTTGAATAAGTAGCCTGCTTGATGTTTTGAAAGCATCTGGAGGAAATCGTTTTGATTGTGATAGGTCCCCTAGTTAAATAACGAAAACTAACGAGGTTGAGAGTACCTACCAATAACTCGAAATCCGAGTCGGATCCAAGATCTAACCAATCCTGTTTCCCAATCTCTATCGAAGAGATACAATCCCCATTAACAACCTTGTTTCCACGGATCCCTTCCCAACACCGTTCACAGGAAAGAAATCATAAAAATAAGGGGAGTCGGCCTTTGAGGGTCATTCATAACTTCCCTGTGCGAGAAAAGGGATCCTTTCTCGCCAATAACTTATCCGTGGAGTACTTGTCGAGGACCGCGAGGGGGCTCCCGCCTCAGTCATAAGTCGTTCTCCATATGACGTACTTTACATCCCAGAGATGAAAACGTTGATGCTAATATGTTACGGTGTTTAAATTCTTCCAACTCGGCTTTCTCGGATCCCGTAAATCCATTCTACTTCGAACCATCGAATCCCAAAGCCCACGTACCATGAAGGTCTAATACTTCGTTTTTCTTTATTTTGAGGTGGCGTCTTTGGTTCGTTTTCTGGCGCATGTTTGATTCCCGATACACACTGTTTCGAACTTCCACTCTATATATGTTTGAGTTATAGCTTCAAGCTCTGAGAGGTACAAA
This sequence comes from Adelphocoris suturalis, assembly GCA_030762985.1. Taxonomy (NCBI): domain Eukaryota; kingdom Metazoa; phylum Arthropoda; class Insecta; order Hemiptera; family Miridae; genus Adelphocoris; species Adelphocoris suturalis. The sequence continues at coordinate 105,979,524 of CM061041.1, read as the reverse complement.
CTGCAGTTCACTCCCCTCAATGAGCCTTTTTCTTTTAACCCATACGTTCTGCACGCCTGTAAGATACGACTTAGTAATCGTTGTATTTACGATTCCTACACAAATCTGCTTTTTACGTTTTAACATTGCAGCGCTATAACAATTCCTATTATTTTAGAACTCGTAATAACAAACCAAAGATGAAGATTATTTTAGGTACATAATCGGTACTTCTCTGTTATACCACCCCCCCCCCCCCCCCCCCCCCCCCACCACCACCCCAGTTTTTTGTCTTCAACACGTCCGCCCGATGATTCTAGGCATTACTTCTTACTTAGATTATGTTATGTTATGTACTCGTATTTTTGAGATTCGAGCTTGCGAGCATCCAGACCACCAACCTATACACAGCATTATGATCTATTTGTGCGAATTCATGTGCAATCTACTTATGTAAATTCATGAGTAGGCAATCAAACGACAATCACGCCAATTTGTTTGAAAAAATCCTCGCAGACATCGGCAACTTCTGAAAACATGGTAATTCTTTTTTTCCTTCTTTTTTTTAAGTAATATAATTTTTTCCTACTGCTTGAAATTGCCACCAATTCTACGTAAATATGTATTCTAAGTAAGAAAACATGCCTAGAAACATCGGGCGGGTATGTTGAAGACAAATTGACTGGAGGGGGGGGGTGTATAACACGGAAAAGTACCACTTAATGTTAGACATTTTGCTGTTTAAAATACTCACCAATAAATAGAATTCTTAAAAAGAACATTACACTACCGATAGAAATCTTCTAAGATTGAGATCAAAAGTAAGTACACACAAGGTTCGTAGGGAACGATAAAGATCACCCTCCGTTACTTGCTCAAAAGTTACAAAAATGTGATGCTCAGAAGAGAAGGGATGATGGAGACAGCCATCCCTTGTCTGACAAACGTTACTGTGGTGGGGTTTTGTTATTCTCAACTTGGATGAACAGTGTGTATTAGCATCAAGACAACCGTAAAATATTTTTTCTTTTTTTTCAGTAATTTTTATAATATTTTTTCAGTGTCTTCTGAAGCGCGTAAGGCGGTTGGTTGAAATGATTTTGAACTCCATAAAAACAAACTTTCTACCAACTACAGATGATTAGAAAACGCAACATGTACATCTAATTTTAAGAAACTCAAAAGGAGAGTTAGGACATTTTAGGCTCGCAAGAAAAGTTGAAAAGTAAGAGATGACGCTTGATTGTTTCATAAAATGATTACAGATTTTTGTTTAAAATACGTTGGTGCTAAATTCTTAAAAAACATAGGTAAGCTGTGTAAGGAAAGAATGTACAGCTCAACTATTTATTCATTCAGTTTATTTATTTATTTTTTTTTTCAAGCTTTTTTTTAAATAGATTCACATATGAATGTAAAAAGGATTATTTTCGAAAAGAATATACACAAATATATACAAAGAAATGTATGACTTCAACAATTCTATGGCCCACCATTCTGAAGCTTTGGAGTCCGTGTGGATTACGGGCCTTGTAATTATCTAAAACTACGAGTACTAACAGCATGGAGAAAACCTGCAAACTATTACAAAAAGGCTTATTAGTTCTGTATTGTATAATTACACAATGGACACCTGTCTATATTATTAATCGAATCATTAGGTAGGTATCTAATGTGTCTGCATATTTGTAAAACCTTACTGTTGAGAAATTAATTAAATTAAATAACCCACCTTAACTTTCCTAACAGGAGCAGCTAATGACACAACAAACAAAGTTTAATGACAATTACAAAGAATTGAATAATAAAATATTCTCTCTATTTCTAAAAAAGTAGGTACGTAATAAACTTCTTTTAAGTAAAAATGCTGCGAAGGATTTTTTCAACATCAACTCTGTCTTTATTTATTATCCACTGGAAAATTGTTATTGCAAAAAGCTTGTCGCCTCACAATAGAGGAAGTTTAGCCTAAGGTTTTATAGATCCTGGTGAAAGGTGAAAGGGAGAAGGATGGTAACCAACTAGGTGACACTTAAAGTGAAAACAATTCACTTCTTACTGTTGAACCCGCACTGAGAGTAACATAGTATGAGGAATATCCTTAGAATTGACATAGAATCCATTAGAGAGCTCTTATCTTGAGAGATCTGTAATTTTTCAGGTAGGTACATTCAAAATTTTGCGATTTGAGTAAAAGTGAAGAAATTCAACGGATTGTCTATATGCAAGATCAAATTTGAAGGTGTGATGAGATTCATTCAAATAATTAGCAAGAGTAAAATCTTCTTTATTATTATTATATTGGTATATAATACTCATGATTGTGAATTCGTTCCGAATGTAACCTACCAGTTAGACCAGAATCTTTTGAAGCACATGAACACTTCTGCCTGTGAGCCCCACTTCTAAGTTCAACATTAATTTCATCTTTATCGGTACTTATTCAAAATTGAAAATACGTAGGTACCTACATTGCATACTCATATTGTGCTTTGAAGCTTTTAGCTACCAAGACGTTCCCAATTGTATGTTAAAATTGCTTTCTGTTAGGTACAGTTTTCCATCTCTATTTTTCGAAGAAGACCTTTTCAATTGAATTTGGAACCCGATTTCAAGGAATTATTTTTCACAAGAAACAAGTTCCAAATCCTGCCAATGATTGGTCAGTCCCGCATACGTTTTTAAACATATACGTTTTTATACAATCCATCATGTAGTCTGTTGGATTTCGTACTCAATAAGTAACAGAACAAATAGTATTTCCATCATCAATGAAATTCCTATCTCCAATACCAAGAAGAAATCTGGCCTAGGTTTGGATCATTCCCGAATGAGAAAGTCAACAATTTTTCCGCCAGAGAAATCAGAATCATCTCACTCCTTGTAAAGAACAAAGTCCACAATTTTCAAAAGGATGAAGAAAATGAATGTGAACAATAAAAGTTGATTGAAATAAATTATTCAAGAAGATGATTTCAATACGCATTTTACTGCGTAGCTATAACGGTAACCTGACTTCAGGTGCTTGGCCAAAACAATCAAAGGAGAACTAACAGTGAATATTGAAATGAAAAGCAGGTATGTCGAAAATAGTGAAAAATTTGACTTAGTCAGGCTTTAATCGGGCTAGTAAATGCGATTGATAAACCCTCAAATTCCCGCAACGAATTTACAATATTTTGATTTACGTATAGTCTCCTCAGCTCTCAATAATATTGAGTGAGCCGCGGTCGTGAGTTGGTTTCTCTATAGTTTTCACACTTTTCACCGGAACCTCCCCATTCGAATCGACGGTCCCGGAATTGGGAGTGGGAAAAAAAAGAGCGATCGCGAAGGTTATTTGTCGGTGTCGAATGAAGGGCCGGGAATATTCAAAATGCCATCACATCCCGAATACCTCAGGGGAGGCGGCAGTCCGGGGGCTGCCTCTTATACCCACCCTGTTATTTTTCCTTCCCTTCCCGTTCCTTTTTTCCTTTCTCTTTCTCTTTTCCCTTTTATTTTATTTTTTTTCCCGGGTCCTTCCTTGAGAAATTGGACTCTGGGAGGGTGAATTCCGGCGGAGGACCGGGGGAATGTGCCGCCAATTCCTGTCTGTTTCCGTGTTAACACGGGGAAGTGAGAGAGGGTCCGGCACGACAAATAGGCTGCCCCTAAATAATACAGTGTCAATTAGTTTAGGTCGTCCTGTCTCTTTTTGTCAAAGTGCACCCCTAAAACTACGAGCGTGTTTTAAAAATTGTTTTCCAAGGATAGAATTCACCTAGAGAAACTCAGAGTAAGCATTTCACATTCTTACAACCGTGAAAATCGAAGCATATTAGGATTTGGAAAACTGGTTATTGAAAATCAATGGATCCCATCACGTACAAGTCTCTCAATTAATGACATAGCCAATGAAACCGAAACATAATGTGACTTTTTTGAGGAAGTCGTCAGTTCTGCCTCATTACAATAAAATGAATTAATAGATACTGCAATTATATGAAAGGAAACCATTTCTCAAAAGGTTATAGCATATTTCACCGACTATGAGAAAGCTATCCCACAGTCCATCCCAAAAAATAATTATTCACCATTATTGGGCACTGGGGAAATCCACTAATTTGGTGAACTCAGAAAAACTTCTTCAGGAAGTGTTGAACTTATGACCAAACTACGTGGTGCTTGAGTAATCAAAACCGGCAATAATGTTTCAATTTACGTAATATCCGTAGGATTATGAATTATTACAAATGAAATGGTTGCCGTTTAATTATTTTTGGAGTGATTAACGGATTAGATTAGTCCTGGGGGAATTAAACCATTATTACAAATCACAGCAATCACGCCTGCTCCATTCAGCTACTCGCAGTTTTAAGAATTCATATACCCTCAATTCCGGAAACAAAAGCAAAGCAACTTGGAATGTGGTGAAGGGTGGGAACCATTCCCATCCTCCACCTGTACCAGTGATCTCAATCAACAATGAAACCATTGTTGTTCCAGCAGCTCTTTTTGAGATATTTTCGGATCACTTTGGTCAGTTTACTAGCGTCCCAGTACCACCCCTACCTGAAGCACACATGGCAGCCAGCCCTCTAAGGACTCAACCTCTAGGCAGCTTCTTCATATCACCAACCACGGTTGAGGAAATTATTATTACCAGAGCGAAACTTAAAACTACAACTCGAGGCCTCGATGAGATTCCAGTCAGAATATTTGAAGAGATCATGGCGATTATTGCCTCTGTACTTTGTCAAATCTTCAGTATATTTCTTTTTCAACAGGTTCATTCCCGGCTGCTTTGAAGAAGAGTATCGGTTAAGTTTCTGTGACATTAGACTTGAACTTACGTTTTCGTCAACATGTGTCTGATCTTTCTTTCAAGCTAAACTCCGCTTGTTTTGCTCTTAAAAAACTGCCGCCTAATGTCTCAAAGCCAGTGCTGCCTTTTCTATGATGAAATTTTTCATCCAAAAGCAAAATATGGTATTCTTTCTTGGGGAAGCGACCGAAACATAAAAAGAATCTAAGTACTTTAGCTTGCTTATAGTCAATTAATATTTTTCATATGTATGTGATATTAAGTGCAGGATATGATTGTGTTGGGGTGATAGTAAATTATTTTTGTGGCCTGGGTGCTCCGGCCGGCCTGGGGGTGGCTCCTTGGTGTTTTCTCGTAGGTGGATTGATCCTTGTCACTTCTTAGTTGAGCGGATCAAACAATAATATAAAATTATTCCAGATAATCCTCTAAAGTTATAGGTGTTTAGAAAGGAGGTTATGCAAATAAAAGATGAGCGGGAGTGAATAATTCGCTGATGGAGACCTTGGGTGAAAATCACTGTGAAGTGCTGTGGAGTCTGAATGTTGTTATCAACAGGATGTGAATTCCAATACTTTGCGGGTAAGTGCCAAGCTAAAACACTAGGCATAGGCCTATATGAAAGATACCCCTGAAATCACATCGCAGGATTGCAAATAGCACCCATAATACATCAAATATTTTTATTTGCCTTAGGTAGTGACTTATCATTAGCTTTATCCACAATAGCTACCACTCTTCTTTGCTTACTTGAGCAATTCTCTGCAGGTAATGATGGATTTTCTCAACTATCACAAGCCGTCGAACCAGAAACTGGTAAAATTCACGAATGAAATCAAGGTTGTAATGTAGGTAGTAAAACGAAGATTTCGAGGATCTGCAGTGCCGTTTTTCATAGCTATTGATCTCTCTGTCAGTTTCCATGGTATTGGAGAAGGAGATTGCGATCAGGAGAGTTTGAAGGTAATAACGGAAACGAAGGAAAACGAAAAAAGACAGAAAAGAAAATTCGATGGAAGAGCAAGTAGAAGAAAATACAGTAGGCAGGCGGGGTTCGGGCCGCCGCTTTTCACGACCCGGGGAAAGAAAACAGGATTGGATCATACCTCCAGCGGAAAAACGCGAATCAGCGATAGCTATCAGACCAATCAATTTTCTAGCCGAGAATTGCCCGAGGGACCTTTCACCCCCTTCCCACCGTTCTTCGTACGCTAGGTACCGTGTCCAAGTGAAACATCAAGGCTCATCACAAGTAGTGAACTCTGACCCAACCATGATATTGGAAAATCCTTTTCCTTCATCAATAAGAAAAATAAGAAGTATATTGTTAACTGCAGAGCGGGTTCAGTTGTATATTGAAAACAGCTTGTTTTCATACAACAATAGAAATTACTAAAAAATCATGATAGTTTTCTCTTCATAAAAATCTGTGTACGGAAGAATATTCTTCCCCGATCCAGAGAGCACTGTTTACATATTTTTTCTCTTTATAAAAAGATTGATTTGAACAGAAGAAAAATTCACGATTTCTTTTGCTGATAGAAAAATAGTGATAACTATTATAGTGTCGGTTTATTATGTAACACGTTAAAAAAGTTTCTAAATACGGATCCAGAGCTTATTCAATTGGTCTTTGTTTAGAACGCAGTCCACAGATACATGTACGAAACTTAATGAAAGTTTCAGTGTGTGCAAAACCAGTCAAAATCCAAAGTCAAATCAGAATCTTGGCCATGCGTTACTCACACAAGAATGCAATCTGAAACTTCATCATATTCGTACTGAAAATCAAAATCTTATACTATCTACATCATACCGTTAGTAGTTGGTAGTTCAAAATGATGTAACGAAGTCTCAATTGTCAGACAGAATGTTCCCTGGTCAAATCAGCTGTTTTAACAGTCAAAATTTGCAAGTGCCCAATTATTTATTAATTTGTATTTTTAACGATACAGTATTTGCTCATTTTTGATCTGTATAATAACGTCTTTATAATCAACTTGAAAACTAACCAGGATGATTCGTAAGAATAAGAACAAAACAATTTTTGCTTTAATACCCCATAAGCTTTTAATTCCCCAATTGCTACCCCACCCCCCTTCTTCCACTCTTGTGTACTACAAATTCTAAAGCTCTTCCTAGTGAAATTCCATTTTCCGTGTCCGTATCGAATAACCATGTGCCTGTCCCACACATGACAGTCTCTTGGAATCTCTTTATCCCATCACTTCAGATCATCCGACGTTCGAGCCGAAAAAAACCGGTCCTGAATCTTATAATCGGAATGATGTCATGAGACGATCATCAACAAGCTTTAAGCAAAACAGAAAAAGAAGAGAATTAAAAATTAGCTCGTTTGGCGTCGAGTGTGATTACCCAGCAAAGACCAGTAGCCTTTGGATTTTGTGTAATGGGCGGTCAGAGGGTTGTCATTTCAACAGAAATTGCCACTTGGGCCTCCCATGGGAACATGGGGAAGGTGGACACTCCACACAACGTTGGGAACCGTCCATTAAAATTGGGAGCCACACATCTTATTAGGATTGTACCCGGTTATTTACACTCTTTGGTTAGGTCAGGTAGGTATCGTATGAAGTGATAGATAATTCCCGCTTTAATTAGAAGTTATTTGTGTTGTGATGAGTGCAGGCGATTCGACGAAGGAAAAAAATTTACGTTCGACGCGATTAAATACGGCAATCACTGCAATCAGTTTACAATTGCTTGGTTGCATTGCAAGGTAGTACCTATCTACCTGGTTATTTTCTCATAATGATGACTAATAGGCAGGCACGGGGAATTCAAGATGCGGAAAACAGAAACTATAGATCCGCACAAATGACTATAAGAATGAATAACTAGTATTTTTTTTAAAGTAGCAGAGAACTTGGTACTATCATTTTTCCTAGATTCCAATAATGTTAGCGGTGTAATAATTAATGATAAAGTGATCCGTAAAAAAGGAACTCATTAGTTTCCAGTTTAATTTATTAGGTTCGAAAAGGAATTAGTTCTCTTCGTTTCTCGATTAAATATAACAGGTCAAAAAATCAACACAACACTTCAACGAAAGCACAGGGAAAGAGTGGTTCTGATGATGAAAATTAGGTACGTCCTAAAACTATTATTGTTCATAAAAAAAAACTAAAAAAAAAAACATTGTTATCTTGACCATTTTCGTTACCTATTGTAATGTTCACCTTTGTAATGTCAATTTGAAAACCATTCAAAATGTTGATAGAATGTTGATATGACGAGCATTCGGAGCCCAAATCTGCGGCATGATCCCAAATCACGAAACATGTTTGGGCTTTTCAGGGCCCAAATGTGATTTTTGACCCAAGAACATGGTCTTACAAATCGGAGAAATGCTGCGAACGGTGTACTAGGTAGGTACTTTTTTATACTCTTATTACCTTCTTATTTCTGCCACTCATGTAATAACGTAAATAAAACAGATATTTTGAGTGATTTTGACTCTGAATTTATGAGTGATTTTGATGTTCATTCTTCGCCTTCGACAGATTACAAAGTTTAAGATTGGAAATAATGAACAAAAATAAGTTTGAAATAATATATGGTCTTGTAAATTTATCTACTAAATACCAACTTAAACCCTCTAGTATCACAGAAACAATTTTTCTAGCTGATCTAGAGGCGTTTAGAATACAAAGATAAGTTTGATAGTATTACCTTTTACTCAACTTCCATTGACTTTTCAATAACGTGCTGTATGGAACACTTTTTCTGTTTAACGTATTTGAAGTCATCTCAGTTACCTTGAATACATGTTAGAAATACATATGGTGGAATACCATAATTTGTAGGTTTTTTACATGATATCCAGATATCGGAGACGGAAATCAATTGACCATATTTAGTCGGGAAAGGCGCGGAAGGAAAGTCCACCTTGGAAAGACACACGCCCAGGTATATACACTTCTCAGATGACGATTGAGCTGAAGGAAGACCTGCTGGCAATTAGGAATCAAAGGCCGCAGGAGAGTCAACAGGCCGGCCGAAGTGGTAGGTAATGACAGGCGCGTGTATTAAAAGCTTTGTTGTTGGCCCAGGCAGGCTGTAATCATCAAGACACCGAATTAACAGCTATCGCCTCACGCACGCAGACCACAATTTTCCGTCGAGCTCCGTAACAAATCCTCCAAGACCCCATCCTCAACCATTAAAGGTAAATTATGAAAGGGCACAAGACGTTTTTATCCGGGTACCCTCCCTCTAGGAGAGGTAAAACCTCAAATGGTGCTTTCAAAACAATGTTATTCGTTTAACGTAAAAACAATCTTTCCGATGTAGCAAGTGGAATGTCGATAAATCCTATGCTATTCTTCAAGAGGGAAGACCTGCTAAGTAAGGAGTACCAACCTCCTTGAACCACTGCGGTGGACTTTTTTTTTCTCAGTTTCTGCCGATAAATTCATAGATGTATTGTTTATTGATAGATTTATCGTAAATGTACTGTAACCTCAGGTGGTGTAGTCAGCAGAAAATCTTGATGCGAGTAGGTCCACGATTTGTTCTGCCGTATTACTGATGTTGTATGTTCATGGAACTTTTACGTGATGTGACAATAGCAACTGACGATGGGTTACAATGCAGCTTACGAATTCGAAATGTGATATAATGAATGTATGATGTTGATCTTCAATTCACGAGGTGAACTCAGGAAAAAAATACTCTTTCCAGAGTAAGTAAGTATTTCGACTGAAGTAAAATGCAATTCTAGTTTTTCGTTCCTCGATTCCTTCGATATTTGCCACAAAAATCACTAGGCTGAGAAATAGATACCAAACTCTGAAACAGCTGATCCACTTCCCCTCTCATCCAATAGAGACGGTTGGCGTCGTTTTATCACTCATTCCCACACCAGAAATTAACGAGACCCTCTCGAACGATCAAGTTTGTCCCCCACCCTGGCAACTACTTGGAACCGTTCCCTACAAGAAGAACTGTGAGTTCTTCAATTCCGTTCATCTCGGAGCAGCTCATGAGTCACAAATGAAAAGTCACATTTACGTTTCTAAACTGTTATGTGATCGTGTTATGAGACCACGAAACTATACACTTCATTTTGATCTACATATCCAACTAATCAGCATTTTTACTAAGGGATTGACTGCTTGATGTTATGAATTTTTGAGATGCGAGCTTGCGAGCATCCAGACCACCAAACTATACACTTCATTCTGACCTACATGTCCACTAAACAGGTTGAACGGAATTGAAGAACTCACAGTTCTTCTTGTAGGGAACGGTTCCAAGTAGTTGCCGTGGTGGGGGACAAACTTGATCGTTCGAGAGAGTCTCGTCAGAAATTAGACCTGTAAGGTGTCACATATAAGGGTGGAAAGATGAGGACACTCCGAAACGGCTAATAGTAGGTAAATAATAGAAAATACTGTTAACTGTGGCGTCAACGACAAGACTAATTCGAAACAGTTCTTGTTGCCCGACGAACCGACGATGTCTATTTCAGGAACGTAAGTGGGCATTTTGCCGCTTGTAGTTTTACACACTGATCTTAATTGTCAAGATGGAGATTTGTTTGGGGAAATGGAAACTCTGATTTGTTTCGGTTTCGGATTGTAACGTCAACGAGATAGTAACCCAAACAATAATTGAACGCCTGGCGGGAAAAACGTTGGATGTTACAAATGCAAAATTTTGAAGGAGGCTGCTGACCGCGAAACGAATCTATTAAAAATCCTAATCAATACCAAAGAGAACATCCAACGTTCTTCCATTTATACTATTTTTCCTGGTCAGGATTTTAATGCTACTTACTAAACAAATTGTCGGTGTCTACCTTTGTTTATTTTCATTTTTCGGTACCTACTTACTTCTATGATGACTTGATTCTAATCTTTTTTTTTACCCCCCCCCCACCCCTCTATTAGGTATGTCATTAAAAAAAGTCAAAATTATAGGTATCTACCTACCTTTATTCTAGTATTTAGGCACCTACTTACTTTGGATTCCAATCGGCTTATGTACTCCCCTCCACCCCCTTACACGTGACGTTAAAGAACTTGGGATAGTTGCTGATATCAAATTTCAACATAGGTAGGAACCCGAAAAACTTCATTACAATATTAAAAGAAAAATAAAACGTGAATAAAATGGTTGAAAAAGTACATGAAATTACTTTTTTTTAATTGCAGGAAGGTTTTTGTAAAACAATCTATGATCAGATCCGTTAGATAAATCAGGGCAAAAGGCGGTATTCGCCTGAGAATATTGTGATCATTATTATATACCTTAATTCAAAAGCAGTGTTAACTTTGAGGATGAAAAAGAATGCGCAATTCCGTTTGTAAACTAAATTCTCGTAGCACAAAAACAGGAAATTCAAACGCATAAATAAATACATTAAACTAGTAACATCACAACAGTAATTGAACAACTAAAACTGGAGTAGGAATTGAACTATTAATGGGTGTGAAGCATGATGAACGAACAAGCAGATGATTGTGAAAAGCGCGCTTTCACATCCAACGTTATTCCATAAGAAAAAATGACCACTTTGTTCCTTTCTACCAAAATTAGAGAGCTTTATCGGGTTCTATGACAACAAACAACACCAGGAACACGTGACTGAAGACACAACCAACGTTATTCCATCGAAAAAAAAAAAAAAAAAAAAAATTCGAAAACATATAACATCCAACGTTTTTCCCGCCAGGCGTTCAATTTATAATGTATCCTTTGTAGGGTCGTATTACAGAAATATTTTTTATATATAGATACATAGAATGAGGGGGATATATATTCGCCTGACAGTTTTAGGTTTCTTTTCTACTTTTTTCGATTGCTCTATTCTCATTTTTTCTCTCATTTAATTAATTTTCGTATGTCCTTCATAGCGGCATGAGTGCTCCATCCTCCAGTCCAAGGCACCTCACCTACCTCCTGGTGCCTCTTATCCTCAATGAAACAGCCCGTACGATTGAAATTTGGGTTTTCACTCTCACCCATTGGGTGATGTGTGACAAGGGCTTCTGCCATTTATCAGATAGCACACAGGCAAGCCTCCTAAGAAAACATTCAAATTCTCTGTGCACCTGATTATGATTCTCTTCGGCATTAAAATTAAAAAAAAAAAAAATCAATTGTCGGTTGTCAAATAGTCTTTGTTCATTCGGACGGCACAAATGAAACTTCCCAAGTTATCATGTCTTGTTTTACTTTTTCTGAGATAACAACAAACTAATATAACAGGTGAACAGGTTCTGGCTTGCCAAAACACAAGATCATTTGTCGACTTTCGAACCGCTAGAATCGCGTATCATCCCACTGATCGGTAGATGGCGAATGATCGGTTTTTTTCTCCGATTTTTGGATTCTACACATTTTGAAACGTTAACCAAAAAATATTTATGAGGGTTTAATTTTTTATTGGTCTATTACTCGGCCAATATTGCAAATAATAAAAAGGTTATAAAGATATACCTAAGCGTCAGTTATCACTACATCAAATCAATCATTATTGTTTCGGGTTTTATGGGTACTTCTAAAACACGGCGCTCCGCGCCTCGCCAGGGGGCAAGCCCCCTGGACCCCCGGTTACCTCTATTTACATACTTCGGACGAAATTATTGAAACACAGAATGTGTTTGCGTTGTCGCGCAACCAAGTGACAACCAAACAAGCGTCATTGTTTACTATTCATTTATAACATCAATTTATATAGTTATAGTATGAAACTACGAAAAAAAAATACGAAATAAATTCGTGATAAATCAAGAGCGATTTATCAAGTAAATGTCCTGAAGAGGCTACATACGAAATTACAGCTTCCTAGAGTGTAAAGTATAGAAATTAGCTTTAAAAGCCACTCATCTGATCCGGACCCTGGACATCGTCAAGTAAATGTCCTAAAGAGGCTACATACGAAATTACAGCTTCCTAGAGTGTAAAGCATGGAAATTAGCTTTAAGAGCCACACATCTGATCCGGACCCTGAGCATCGTCAAGTAAATGTCCTAAAGAGGCTACATACGAAATTACAGCTTCCTAGAGTGTAAAGCATAGAAATTAGCTTTAAGAGCCACACATCTGATCCGGACCCTGAGCATCGTCAAGTAAATTTCCTAAAGAGGCTACAAACGAAATTACAGCTTCCTAGAGTGTAAAGTATAGAAATTACCTATTCAAATTATTTAACCTCCGCTTCACAAATCAAACCGTTTTCGTAATACTCAGATCACCTGCTATGAATCAAATCATCGAAACACAAGCTCAATGAAATCATCAGAAATTAACAAGGGGTTGCAATCATGTTCACAATATCAATTATTGAGAATGATCACCTGTGTGTAAACAATTATTTATATCATAACTCAGTTTGTTGGACACGCACTTCGCAGTAGTTAACATAATATTGTTGGATAAATCGAGAGCTTTCGAACGAATGGTCAACGAATTTTGTGGGATGAAAAACGACGAAGTACCATATCCCTAGCAACGACTCGGTTGTACGTAAAAATCATCCGTCACACATTTCGTTACCATCCCGCGTTCCATTTTCGGCTAGTTAGTCCATGGCTAAAACACATTCTGTGTTAAAATTTCTTACTTTACACACTTATGAAGTATTGTGATTATCATAAAATTGACCTCTAGCAATACTTCGAACTCGAAATTTTGAATTCTAGTGTAGGCTCAAAAGTGTTGAACTATTATTAAGAGTTCCCGAGTAATTTTTTCTATTTTTATAGCAAGTTCATTGATCAGTAGATTCCTTCAGCTATAAGCATGATGACGACTGGCTCTTGGCAGTTGCCAAGTTTGCCATTAGTTTTATGATTGAACATGAAAAACTGTCGTGCGTGGATACTTATAATAAACCTATCTGAAAGCCTAATCAGACGAGAAAATTCGAGCAGAATGCTAGTAACCGGGAAAAAAGGGACGGGAGTTCTGGCTGAGGCAAGTTATAAACAGAAGAAAACCCATAGTAGAAGCGCGAAGCTGCCTTTGCGAGAGTGTGTATTCATTGAAGGGGTTGAAATGAAATTATCAGCCGGAGCCCCCGCCGGAGTTGGGAGGGCCTAATTGAGGTTAAAGTTTAAACAAGGAACTTTGTTCCCGCCGAGTTAGGAGCCCGTGAGATATGGGAAGCACACTCGGCGGGCGGCAAATCAAATTGCTCACAGTTTCCGGAGAGTCGTGAGCACTCTGCTATCTTTCCCTTCAAATGGGATCCCTACATTTCTCGCATTTTGCAAGTTGTAACGATGAGAGATACTCGTTCTTATCTGCCTAAATGAAAACTGTAGTTAGATACAGAACTCGATCATCTGTGTCGTAAGTACTTTCCATATACGATTAATATTTCTTTGATATAATTAGCATGTACTCACCAGTACTACCACTGAGGGGTATTAACAAAGGAAAAACGAAACGCCGCATCTAACTCGAGTACAAAAGTCTACCACATGCTTTAAAACTATCAGGCTGGGAAAAATTCTACAATGCCCTGCATTTTATGATCTCTATTACATTCATTAATGTCCACAACTGTCATAAAATTAACTTCTGTTCCATGGCCACACATCACTTCACTGAGTTCTGCAAATTCATAATCTCAGACCGTAGTGATAATATCTATATCAAAGTACTTGATATCAATCATGATCAGAGCAGAATCTCACATCAGTAACTTTTTATGGTGATGTAATAGGTTAATAGGTGAGCATATAAGAGAAAACATGGGGTAACTGTATCAAAGAGCCATTTTTCATCAGAGGCTTCATAATCTTGCCCTGTTTTCGATGTAATTTAGCTTATCGCGGTGTGTGGGAACGTGTTGTTTGATAGATATTTTCTGCTGAAAAGAAAATGACGGTGAAACACTTCGAGGCTTGTAAGGAACGTCATGGTAGTCAGTTTGCACTTCAAAAGTCAGCCTTCATCTAGTTTGTTGCAGAACTTTGGGCAAATATCAGAACGAATCCGCAGTTCATGCGTATGGTTTACATTAGAATAGCGTTGGTTGTTGTTCACGCTTCAATTATGTGTTTTGACGGATGAAGTGGAGGAATGCAAACGAGCTCCTCGGTGTTGGTAATGGCACAGCACTACAGCCGTGAATAGCTAACGGCATTCCAATTAATGTTTTCCTTTCATCTGTAGCATCAGTAGACATGGGCCCGAAAATAACCAGCTTTTCTTTCACGTTTACATGCAAAAAACTGATCTACCAACGGTTAAATCCACAAACATTTTCATTGCATCAATTTTCTAATCTTCGGTAACATTGAACTCTTGATTAAACAGAGTCTAGACACCATAATACGTAGCATAAGTAGTCTCGAATAGATAGAGTTGTTTTCTTCAGACTTTATTAGTTTTGTGTGATCGGAACATCATAGGTACAAAAGAATGTTAATAGCACATTAGGTATTTAGTTTTCGTCCTCCCTAAAAATTCTTTATATTCTCACGGAACAAGGTATCATTATTGTGAGATAATACGTGTAGTTTTATTTATCTTTACAATGTTTCTTATACTGTTTTCCTTAAATCAGATTTTTAGTATTGTTTTTTGGCAATTTTATGTTGCAGCAAATTATCAAGCTTTTTAAGCCTTCTATGCGAGTCTTCAACAATTCAAGATCGAGAAACGATAATCCATATCCTAAAGACCATTTAAGCTTAATATCACGAAAAATAGCGTTTCTGAGATCGTGGAATAGAAGTGTGATAGAGAATGTTGCTTATATGGGAAACGAAGAAGTTATCAGTTCATTGATTGCAACATTGTTTGCATGTTTAAATTAATGTTCTGGATAGTTTTACAAAGCCCCCATATTTCACTTCATTCCAACAGGTTACGAAATCAGTCACTATTTCATAAGATTTAACAGGTATTCCGGCAAAACGGTTGGGCCTTCGTCGTGACTAATCCTCTAAAATAATATAAACTACAAGAAGAACTTGGGGTTAATAAATAAACCGTAAAATCCCTGTCTGAGCGCCTACTGACCTTGTCCCCTTTCCTGTTCTCAGCGTCAGGTGGTTCAGCGCCCCGAAACCGCTTTGGAACTCGAAATCCAACTCCGGTGCCCTTCACCCTCCGGAATGTTGGCTGAGTACGATTGCAACAGATGTGAAAGACATGCAACTTTCTATTTTTAGTGATAATAGAGTTTGTACGAGTATGATGTGTACCTGTACCCTAAGCATTCCGAATAGAACAATTGTACAAAAATAATACGAACGCAATGGTTGGAATTTGGCCGCCGACTAACAGAAATAAACTACATAATTTGGTTATGTAATAGACAGCCCATACGTCAAATCCATGAGTTCACAAAGAAATACCAACCCTATAGAATTGTTCATACTCATTATGCTTAGGGTAAAAGCACCAATGTAGGGGGACATCTCTCTTTGATCCCGTGTTTTACCCAGGGGTTAAATAAAATTTACTATGTATTTTAAATTGTGTGTTCGTTGTGAACAGTTTGCATTATTTGATTTCTCCAGATAATTTTGTTTATTATCATGAAGCACTTTTTACAAATTCAGTTTTTTTTAACCAAATGTTGACACTAATGCCTTCATAAATTCCAAATGTTAAAACTTACAATAAATATTTCTATTAGGTACCTAATTTCTCAGCAGCACAGCAATGTCGACAGTTATGCCAAGATAGTTACATTTTTTTGGATATGTTTATGACGATTCCCCGTCTATATGGCAGATCGTGTTCGTGAGAAAACCTTCATTGCCTTGCAGACACCTGTGTAATGCTTCCGCAATTAGGTAATCCGTATCTTTGTACCAGTATTTTTCTTACACGTTCTTTACCACTGGGACCGTTGGGGGTCCTTAACGTGGGATCTTTCCTGTTATCATTTCCCCAAAAGTAATTTTCCGAATAATTTCCGACCCAATCAAAGAAATTGAGGGTGTGGAGGGGGGGGGGGATAGGCCTGAAACGGCATAGGCTGGAAATGCTGAAAGGTGCTGTACCCTACTGAAACCACTTGTCTCCAGTGGTTTCACTCCATTCTGTTAATGTATACATACCGGACACCTATATTTGTTGGTGTTCTCTTTCACATGGCTCTACAATTTTAGAAAACTAACGGAGTTTCCAAACTCTTTTTTGTGGGAACGAATTATGTACAATCATTTGAAGTGGATTAATTTTATTAAATGACTATTTAAGTTGTTGGTGAAACTAGCCCTATGACAATTAAATTGTACGAGATAACTAAAATACCGTTACAGATTTTTCACAAAAAAACTATTAAAAACTGATGTCATTATGAGTTGATTGCATGTTAGAAAACTAGTTGTAGACTTCACACTAGTTGTATTTATTTAATGCATATTTCATAAGATAAGTTTTTCACCTGAAACGGTTATAAAACCTTTAATCCCTAAGAATTTATTTTATTTATGAATAGGTATACGGAATAGTTTATTACAAGCGCGTGAAGTAATGACATATGGCACAAGGCCAGTTCTGTCGTAAGGCTACTGCGATTATAATTGCCTTCACTTTCTCCATAGAATAGTTTCTAATGAGAATCAACGAACAGAAAGTTAAATAAATAAAGCAAAACAAGAAGAAAAAAATAAGTGTTCACGGCAGCTGGTGAGCCAGTAAATCTTCAGCTTACTAGGACAGCAGCCCCGTGCCGTTTCGCGCAACGTGCCTTTTTTAAATTCAACCCCCTCCCTCCTTTAAACTCACCCCTCGTCTATGTCAGCTCCTGTCGTCGCTATTTACTGCCCAATTAAAAGAATCAGGCAACATGTTAATCCTTCCTCGGCAATAAAGACAACCCCTTCGTTCCAGTAAGGGACACCCTTCTCTTTCAGTGCCTTTTCCTTCTAACTACTCGCTTTACCCCCTCCAGTTCCACCCCGCTCTAGTACTACCCCTCCCTCGGCCAACCTCTCCTCAGGGAGCAATTCTCTCAGGACTGGATTAATTTCTCACTCTTGTAAAAAGAGCTCGGAAGGTCTCTCTGAAGGAGAAAAAAATACGGAAAAAGTTGAAAAAAAAATCCAAGGGTCTCTCGGCCCATTATCCACGAGGCTCCTTAATAAGGCTGAGTTATCCGTGTTGCACCCCCTTTTCCAAAACGCTTCTGGCTTTCTTCCTTAGTTCTAAAGGGTTGAATCCATTCAATTAATAAGTCCAGACCCCCTCTACCCAACACTTCCCACCTTCTGTCGCTCTGTTATTTTAACCCTTCTTCCTAAAATCTTATTTCTTTTACCCCATCCCTGCCCCATCAACTCATCTGAAGCTCTGTGAAGTTTATCAAAAATTCTATATTTTTCAGTTACCAAATAATTTTTCAAACGCTACGTTAGGCATTGTTTGTACATAGATAAGAATTATCAAAATATCCATTCAGATATTTTACTCATCCTCAATCTTCTATACACAATTAGTAATTGTTCTATCATTTATCCCACTCATCATTATACATACACCCCTATATCTAATATTTTTTTACAATTCAATAAGCAGGGGGACTTTTCCTGTCAAGATGGATGCAATGACGAGGAAAATTGAAAATTTGGGAAAATAATAGTCGACTCTCCGCCCGTCCTTTTATTGGTTCATTGGTACCACAGAGCAAATGCAAATGGCAGGTATATGGCGGGGTCAAAGTGGTGTCACATATTCCGTAAGCTCCTCCTGCGTCCTGAGGGGATGTGTCGCATAGTGGATGGTCGCAAATCCATCATTTAAAATTCTCTCCTAAGAATTCTTACAATTTTCTCGCCTTTTGAGCTGTTCATGTAACAGCTTTTTTGGGTGAGAATCAGTGACCGTTAGGCAAAAGAGTTTGTCTGATGAAACATCATGTTCCTCTGGTTAACCCTCCTCCAAGCAACACTTGAAAAAGTTACAGCATCGGCATCCAGCTCCTCTGGAAAACTCCCTGTGGAAAAAGCTTTCTGATCCAAGGAGATTACTGTTGGCTGCAAAATAGTTTGGGTGATATCTAATCTATGATATTTTTAATCATGAGCAAGATAGTGAGAAATGCCAAATCGATGTTGGTTCGACCTCTGTCGCTGCTTCCAACGATCTCTGGCTGCTTTTAGCCTACACGGCATCATCCATCTAGTTGGTTACCCCCCCCCCCCCCTCTCCCTTCAAGTATGTGTCATGCGTAATTTTTCATCTCCAGCATCAAGAAATGAACGTGTTTCGTTGCGTGAATTATATGGAGTAGCTGACAGTATAACTTTGCCGCGTTGGTGAACGGTTCAGCGATTCTTGTGATACGGATACTATGGGATTCATTGTTATATTACCCAGTTATTGAAGAGATGAGACTCGATGGCTTCACAAATTCTTAAATCAAATTTTCAAAAATTGTACTCATAGAAGTTCGTTTTTCAACCATGTGCATAAATGTGCAATTCCAGAAGATATCTTCTATCGTCCTGTAATACGCACTAGGACACTTTAAAGCCACTTTTTGTATCTGCGAGGAATCTCGTTCGCTCTCTATCGCATTCACGCTACCCCTACTCATTGTTGCGATGAATCTGGTGTGATGCGGGCTAGTATTTTGTTCGTATTTCAAATCTTTTCAGATTTTGGACTCTCTGTCTTGTTACATCGACCAATATGGTCATGAATCTGAACACGCTATTGTTTTCAGTAGGATTGATTTTCTTATGTTAGAATTTTCTTACAAATTTGACCTCCAATGTTAAATTAAAATAGTTCCGCAACTGGTCGGGGATCTCCTCAGGTAGTTTCTGCACTATTCGCCATAATTTAATCATAAATTCCCCAGAACTATATCCGTAAACTTATTCCCTTCGTGAAATGATTGACGAACTCACCATATTTCCATGGCCATTTCATATTGCCCTTCCCAATACTATTTATTAAGTGCGATACAGAAAAGAGCTGTGGAAGTTCTCGATAATAGCAACTTCCTCCATAATTTTCGCAATCGCTGATATATTTGAATTACGTTTTGATGTGGACATTATGTTTTGTCGTATTTCTGATGAACAGCACTTTTTGAGCATATTGGGCAAAGTGATCAAACTTAAATAAAAAGTGGAGAATCTTAAGAAAATTTTGTGATTTCATTCGTTTTTTAATGTCACAGGGAGGCTCTCAATCAAATTCTACAAGCCTAGGGTGAAAAGGAAAGAATTTAGTTAACTTAGCTGATCAGGATGGAGCCCTTCATACAGAATACTTCTCTTAAAAGTTTTTCAACGATGGAAATTAACACTACCAAGTTCCTGAACGAACCTGTAGGTACTAAAAAAGCACTTTTATTCCATAAAAATATGCTTAAATAATTTCCATTGAATTTTTTGTGTTTGAGAGAATTAGTTAGGTCCTGAAAAGTTACCGATGAGTTAAACTTCACCCGGATGCGGGATAGCCACATGCATTCCAATCACAAGCATATTATGTCCCTCTAATTTATTTGAACAGTATGAAATTATCTAATTCATCATCTAGTTTCCAATGCAGTTCAACGAATTGTAACAGCTTTGCCAGAAAGATATCGGTGAAGTATTCAAATACAGCACTTATTACCTACTTTCTCGATGTTCACATAATTTTGATGAATAAGAGGTAGGTAGATATCTTTTGCTATATTGAACCTAACCTGACCCCATTGTCTTGTGTAGCAGAAGAGGTCCTCAAACATGGACCTTAGTATATCAAATTAGCAATTTTTTTTTCTCTCAACTCCAGTTTCTTATTATTAAAATTATATGTTAGTTGGTAGTTACCAAGTTCGTTTCAAAGTGAGTAGTAAGCAAAACCAAAGTCTATGAGTCATTGAAAGTAGGATATCGGTAAATAATGTTGAGTTCTCTCTCTGTGAACATGATACGGCAATGTTGATTATTGTTTTAACCACCGACCGATCTCTATAACAGCTCTTACGAATTAGCGATGGATGTCGACTTAAAAGACAAGTTCTTTTGGTTCGTCTTCTTTGAGCTTCTAGGCGGTTTTGCAGCGAGTTTGGCTTTCATGTCGGTTGGTGGATTGGCTACTTACTATTCCGACAAAGGTGGGCATCTCAAAGATGCTGCTGATCATGTCCAAGGAGAAATAACAGGTGAACGAGTCTGGAGAGGCGAACGAGCTGCGTACGGGTTGGTAGATGTATTCTTGAGTGGAGCGTTTGTGCCACTGGTGCTCAGGTAAACTTATATATTGGTCTCCAATGCTTCCTTATCTAGTGATTAGTGATACTTTTTTATAACAATAAATTGATCAAAATTCAGGAAGTATGTTCAATAATCACTTTAAAAAACTGCGAGAAACGTTTAAATCATATTTTATAGTGGAATAATTAAAAAAAATGAACTGGAACAAAAAAAAAAAGTTTTTTTTTCCACAAATTTATGCAGAAACAATTTATTTAAATTTCATCACTATGTGCTACAATGTTGATAAAAACTGCAAAAAATTGTAAAAATTAAAAAAGGTGTTCTTTTAGCAGCATTGGTATTTTTAAAGAGGTCTTGTCGCCATGAAATTGGAAGTATTAATCATTTATCTGCTCACTAAGTGCCGAAATTTCCAAATAGTTCAAAATATAAATAATATTAAAAGGTATTGTAGTGTATTGTAGAGCCGGAAGGTTCGATTATCCAGAAAATCGAAAGAGGCGATCACATTCGATATTCCGCCATTGTTCAAAGATTTTCAACTACTTCAACTGAAAGCAAAAACGATACAAAAGCGCATCTTTCGATTCGCGATAATTGAACCTTCCAGCCCTATAATGCCCTAGTAGTGACTACAGTAATTTACGGAAATTTGCTCATATACGATCGTGCTGCGTCACTGGAACTTTTTACGACGAAACTCAACGATCCTTCCTGGACGGGTTTGAGACCTTAGGACCAAAAATCTCACTAGTGATAAGAGTTTAATGAGTGTTGATTTTACAATTATAACCATGTCCGTGTTAGCTGTCCTGTTTTTGTAAACCTAATTGAATGAATAAATCGGTTCATTAGTCTCGGAGTGTTAATTTATATTAGTTTTGCGCGAGTGCAATTATAGTTGTTACTCAACCGATGGCGATAGCATAGCATCCTAGACATATACCCCGAGTTTAAACGGATCATAAGGAATTGACATTATACGGAAATCAGGTTTTGCACATGCGCACAGAATACTGTTGAATCAAAGGTGAAGAAATTTATAGGACATCATTCAGGAGTTAACCCGCACAAACACTGACAATTTAATAAAACATCGGTCAATTAATCTTGGAGTTTGTCTGTGTTTATCAATTTTAGTTTCGCTAAGTTGTAGTTATCACTCAACCGTGACACAATCGAAAGGACTTCACCGAGGTTTAACAAAATCGTACCACTAGAGAATGAGAAATAGACATTATAAGAAATTAACGTTTGCGCATGCGTGCATACTACTATTGTCTTACGGCAATGATGGTTATGTGGGACCGTCTAGGAGCAAAATCCTTGAAAATTTCATCAATTTCGGGTTAAAACTTGGTTGTGGCCTTACAGGGATAAACCAGACATACAGAAAGACACGGAAGCGAAATTGATTAGAAAGCTTTGAAACCCAAAAAGCAAGTGTGAATTTTGATTCAGGAATAGACAAACTTTTTCGACTTCACGCACTAACACAATAGCTCTCTTCATTCGGTGGTGAAGAAGCAAAATGATGTCCATGTGATTGGCATATACTGAAGAAATTACTTACTTACCGACTCTAACCGCCTGAAAGTTACAGTAAAATTAACTAAGCGCAGTACCTGCGAGAGAGGGTATGAGGAGCTGTAGCATATAGATAATTCGCTATGAACATTTTCACTCTCATTGGTCGTATTTTGTTAGGACCACCCTGGGGTTTTGGTGTACTAACTAAAAATGAGCGTAAAAGGCAGTTTTACAATTGTTAAATAGAAGTAGATTTCATCCTGAGAAGTTTGTCATCTATCACACATTCCTAAGATGAGAACCTCAGGGCCTATGATGGTTGCGTAATCTTCATACCCTTTTGTAAGCTGTCGTAGCCCGAGCTATGTATTCCAAAAGTTTTGTAGATTCTCCAAATGAAACTCATAAATAGGTGCGCTGCTCCAGGTCGGCCTCATTCCACGGAGGATAGTTTTTCTTCACCCCACATCTTAGCTTATACAAACCTTGAGCAGCCCTTCAAGGGTATCATTCTGTCGATTCAAACTCGTGTTCACACTTCTCTCCTCCAAGCACTCACCAATCTTCCATCCTTCTCGATTCGTCCCACGGTTAAACTACTGGATCAAATTCCATCTATACCTTCATTCCTTATAACCAAAAGTTTCTGTACCGGGTGATAAATTCCTTCACAGCTAACGGTTAAAGTTCCGAGCTGAAACCACATTTTCCTTCCTCCTATATCTAAGAACCAGGTTTTTCATAAGTCAGGAAAAATAAATTCATGTGATTATTCGTGCAAACCTAGATTCATATAGCTCACGCACGCGCGTTCAATCCACAGATAGCCTTCCGTCATTAATGAAGTAACGAAAATAAAACTATGAGAGGCTCATATAAAAACGTACGCAAATACTAGCAGCTCCTGAAGGAGGGAGCCTCTCATGAAGACAAATACAGACGCCTTCTCATTCGAAATCGCAGCCAAGTTGTGCGTTTCGAAAAGAGGCAAGTAGAGGAAGGAGAAGATTCCAGGCGATCCATGCTTTGATTGCATGGACCATTACTATTTAAAATAGTGAAGAATAGGAATTTGTGAGGAAAGATGTGGTTGGGTTCCAAACTAATGACAAATATCACAAGGTTCCTTTTGGAAATTAAGGTGATAGCGTCGATTACTTCGATGTCTGCTCTGCTGTCGCGATGTCGCGCTCACTTCGGAAATCACTCGTCCCGCCAAGCGTCTGCGAATTTAGAATTAGAGAGGAATCAATCACTAGTTGTTATCCGCTATGTTCCGTACATATATATGTTAGTAATAGAAATGACATGTCTTCCAAACATTAATTTTGATGCCGTCAATTGGTGGCCCCATAATTTAATATCTCGCAATAAGTCATTTTAATTGAGAAGGGGAATTGAATGAGTGGATGAATGAATGCTTGATGAATAAGTAAAGATGCTTTTTGGATAACCGGTGTATACGCTACCTCTGGTAGGTGCCTGATAAGCACCGAGTTCTCACCTTATGATTTTTCTGTTTCCTGTACCAGTGACGTCACACAGTGCAGAGGGGTGATTTGACGTCAGTGATGCACGAAACTTTCGAAAGTAGGAGAAAAAAGTTCCAGTTATACAGCATGATCGTATGAGTGAATTTCCGTAAATTACCATATTGTATGGTCTTAAATTGTATTAAAATTTGAGATTTTTGACTGAAAAGAAAATGTTAACTATTAATTTCATGGCAAAAACAAATAATAATTTGCTATTAAAAAAAAGATTTTGGATTTTGGATTTAGCATTTTTCATTTTTTTTTTTTTTTTTTAGCTAATTTTATTAATATTTGAGTTCATGTTTCAACATAATTCAGTACATAAATTTTTAAATGTTCTATTTCACAGTTAATAAACTTTATTTGATCAATAGTATGCGCAAAAACATAAATTTAACGATTTTTAGCCATTTCTAGTGATTTTGTCAGCACATTTTTTGAAATGTGACCAATTTAATGTGCTCAAAAAGTGCTGACCAACTAACTTAACCTTTCATTTGGAAAGTTTGATTTTTCAGTGCTAGAACGGAATTTTTATGTCAATCCTAAGGAGAGTTATCGTCTGGAATGTGACATACATAATATAAACATATATTTATATATATACCTACATAAATTTATATATAAAAATATTTTTCTAAATTTTTTGGAGCCATTGCAATAGCTTCATCTTCTACGAAAATTTGTTTAATTACCCATAGTAGGAGTGTTTGGAATCGTGGAATCATGGAATCCATCTTAATTCAAAAATATATTCTGCATTTTTGGTTAACACTCAATATCTCCTCCAATATCAAATCTTATTTTGATTCGTGCAATAACCAATTAAATGATTATGATGGGATATTATTTGTATGTATTTTCTTATAAATGATCAAAGATCCTCTTTCTGCTTCAGATTTCAATTGTACGCCTACAATAAGAAGCTCAAAACAGTTATGTTCATCATTTTGATCATTTTCCCGATGGTACTGTACCTAGTGGGTGCAATTATTGAGCTGGCCATCAACGATTCCATATTGAGGGGGATCTTCGGCTTACTGCCCGGAGTTTTCCTGTTTGTCGACATGATCTGCTACATAATATAGCTAACAACAATTCAAACTCGATCGGTATTTATACGTCTGCATCACTGGATCCAGTGGGACATTCAGTCATCAGAAGAGAAGATAAATGAATCAACAAAAGCACGTGTTTAACACGGATTGAAAGTCTCAAGTAATACGATGAACATGGATAGAAGAATACGACAAACTGAGCGCCACTGTAGTAGACTTGAGTAAATAAAATATCAAATTATAATTTCAAAAATTACACGAACATGATGCCTTACATAGACATTATTGGTACTTTACTAGTCGTCTGAAGTCTATCAACAACAAAGGACCCCGCACTTTGTCAATGGGATTAGGCTGTCATAGGATCCTTTACAAAGTCTCCAGGATGATTGTTCTCAACATAAGAAATAAAAGTCTCCATGAGCCCAAAATACATTAATCACAGGATTTTAAGATATACGATTTAAGGGATGGAAATCGTATACTTTGGCCCTTTCATCATGACATGGAAAGTAAATTTTCTCCACAATTTTTGAGATACCAAAGTGAAACTTGGAGAGTATTTTTGGGGTGCATAATACTATGTTTCAAGCACACAAAAATAAAAAATCCGAAAGTTGGATTTGGACTACCCAAAAATGGGGGAGGGTGTAGAAGAACGTCTTTTTTTAAGGGCTTAAAACAGTATTAGGCATCCTTGTAAGCAATAGGTACTAAAAGATCTCTCTGACCAGCTGATTGGCTCATAAAGCTGATTTCTATGGTAGGTATTCAATCTCTGAAGCTGAAATTTGAAACAGGGCCTGTACGAGACAGATACAATAGAATTTCAACGTGCGGATCCACCATAACATGCCGATTGAGCTCGTAAGTTAATTTCTATGCCGTTAAAACTTTGAAGCTAAAATTTCAAACAGAGCCGCTATGAGACAGGTAGAATAGAATTGGTGAGGGAGCACTAAGATCAGCTGAGTGAGCTTGGGAGCTCATTTCTCTCCTAATAGGCGCAGGAAGCTGAAATTTGCTGTTGAGCCTTTGCTATAGGCCTGATGTGTACGATCGACAAAGCGAGGAACCACACAGATCACTTGAGTGAACTCGGGAGCTTAATAATCTCCGAATAGACTAAGGGGGCTGAAATTTGGTGTGGAGCCTCTATATGCCTTCTCTGTACGATTGACAAGGTGAGGAACCACACAGATCACTTGAGTGAACTCGGGAGCTTAATAATCTCCGAATAGACTAAGGGGGCTGAAATTTGGTGTGGAGCCTCTACATATAGTTCTGCTGTGGACGACAAAATGAGGACCCACCCTGATCAGCTGAGATATCTATGGAGCTCAAGTCTCTCCTAATAGACCAAGGAGGCTGAAATTTGGTGTGGATCTCCTATAGGTGGGTTGGGGAGAAAAAAAAAACGAAATGCTGAGCTCAATGAACCATTTAATGAAGTTGAAATGATGGGCTCTTTTGTGATCAGCTGAGAGTGCTAAATTTTCTCCTGTTCACCGTAGGGAGTTCAAAATTGAGAGGGAGACTCTCTAAGATATACACTTAACAGCAAAAAAACCGGCGCACCCTATATTTTGTTATTTTTTCACCTTAGCTTCAATTGGTTAATTTTTTTTTGCATGTGCCAAGTAAAGTCGGTATCTTATGAGAGAACAGCAAGAAACAGAGTGGCAAATAAAAAATACCCGTTCGAAAAAATCAGCTTTATTCACAAAACTTCGATGTTTGGACAAAAGTAACAAAACATTCTTCTGCAGTTCTCGTGTGAAAAAAAAATTGAAAAAATGAATTTTTTTTTGAAAATAAATTTTTTTAATATCGGGTGGTACCGTCCCTTGCTTGTACCACCGCCTGCATTCTTCTCGGCATGCTGTTGATCAAATTTGAAACCGTTTCTTGTCTGATGAGGTCCCATTCTGCGACCACCGCTGTCCTGAGGTCTTGGAGGTTTACAGGAGGGTTCGGTCGCCTTCGGATGCACCTCTCTAGCTCGTCCCATAGATGTTCTATGGGATTGAGGTCGGGGCTGCGAGCTGGCCATTGTAGGGTGCGCATGCCAACCTCTTCGAGGTAGTCAGTAACCACGTTTGCTACGTGTGACCGCGCGTTATCGTCCATAAAAATAAAATTATCGCCGGTGTAAGGGGCGAATGGCACTACATAATCTTCCAGGATGTCAGAAATGTACCTCAGTGTGGTTAGACTCCCTCGGGGGTACACATGGAGTTCCGTATCCTCCTCTGAAGTGATTCTACCCCAAACCATTTCAGAACCTCCCGCGTAAGGCACCCTTTCAGAAATATTGCACTGAGCGAAACGCTGCCCTCGTCTCCTCCACCCTCTAACACGACGATCTGAAGCGAATAGTGAGAACCTGGACTCATCGGAAAACATTAAGAGTGCTGAAAGGGTGCCTTACGGGAGTGGGTCTGAAATGGTTTGAGGTGGAATCACTTCAGAGGCGAAAACGGAACTCCATGTGTATTCCCGAGGGAGTCTAACCACACTGAGGTACATTTCTGACATCCTGGAAGATTATGTAGTGCCATTCGCCCCTTACACCGGCGATAATTTTATTTTTATGGACGATAACGCGCGGTCACACGTAGCAAACGTGGTTCCTGACTACCTCGAAGAGGTAGGCATGCGCACCCTACAATGGCCAGCTCGCAGCCCCGACTTCAATCCCATAGAACATCTATGGGAGCACTGTGTTTCTTGCTGTTCTCTCATAAGATACCGACTTTACTTGGCACATGCAAAAAAAAATTAACCAATTGAAGCTAAGGTGAAAAATAACAAAATATAGGGTGCGCCGGTTTTTTTGCTGTTTAGTATAGTTGATTTTTTTTTAAATTATTTTCATAATTTTTTGTTACAGTCATGCTCTTATCAACCAACTTTCACGCCTCCAGCTCAGCTTAACCCTCAAAACCGAAATGTAAAACACTAAATACAGTGCTCCCTTAATTTTGAACACAATTTTTCAAAAAACGGTGACTTTTTTTTTTTTTTTTAAGTGAAATTTTGGATGTACAATTTTAAATAATGAACCATTGTTAATGACTTTTTTAGCCTCTGAATGACCTATACGATTTTCGTAAACCCTTGAAACTAACCAATTGGACTACCATTTGTTTGAATACAAAAATATTGATTATTATTTTTTTATTTTTTCAAAAGATGTTCTTGATTTACTTCAGACTGGACCATTCTATTGAGCTGGGATTTGTCGGAAACTCTTTTTATGAATGTTTACTTCTCGAAAAGTGAGAATCTGTCTAAGTGGACAGGTATTTTACGATCCGGCCAATACGAATCCGAAACTTGAGTTTTTTCGACGGTGATCCTTTAATTTCGCACAGTACTGTAGTTTTCCAACTCGAAAAATATTTTTACTAAATTTGTACTCAGGATCAAGTGACGTTTTCATTTATATTTTAAAAATAGCAATCAGAAGAGGGAAACTCTATTGATCTCGAACTAAAAGCCTCGCAAGAATTTGTTCTTCTGTCTGAAAGAGGTTGTGAGGAGGAGGAGGGTGGTGGGAAGGGGTAGTAGAGAAAAGGGGGAAGAAGACGCGGCAGTGAGGAGGCAGTGAGGGGATGACGGCGGACGAGGGGGTTGCGGACGTGGGGGCGCGGTGGTGGTTGTCAGGCGGCGCGGGGACGGAAGGCGGCTCTGGAAGGGGGGAGGGGGAGCAGAGTCTTATTTGTATGCAGGACACAACAATTTCACGTTAGGGCCGCCCCGGGGCTGCCGGACTCTGACGATTCGGGAGTTCTCTTCTCTCCGGGCGGCGGCAGAGGGGTGACGGGGGGGAGTTTGCTCCTGAAAAAGTTGGAGATCAATACCAACCAAAGACCCTCATAGTGGATAGGGGGTGAAATAGAGGGGAGGGGGGTCTATAGAAGTCACGATGATGGAGGGGGGGGGGGGGTCAAAGATCGGTGTTTTTCACCCCCCCCCCCCCCCCCTCCCACCATAACACAAACTATCCACTGGACACCATCACCTATCAATCTATTACGACAAATGAATCGCAAAACTTCCTCGTTTCATAAAATTAACCACTTGACATAAAAATGAATTTTGTTTAAAACCACTGGAACAAAAATAAAGTTACTGCTTAGTAATGCAACTTAAAATAAGTTTAAAAAAAATGATAATAATAATATTGAAATAAATAAATCTGGTGATTATAAGTGTTAATAAACCCACAGCACTAGATCGAGGTCTGTGGTGAGGTGGTGGGGAGAGGGAGAGTGGTTGCAGTCTTGAACCTTAATCATCATATATGTGAACCGTCATGGGAAAAGGGACCTTATCTTACTTCGGCTAAATTTTCAGAAGAGTGTTTTTGATAAAATGGTCAAAAATATAGATTTTCAGGTTTTTATCGATTTTGAAGTAATAACTATCACTTTACACAGTAAAATAGTCACTTATCGAGGTGTAGCTGATTATGATATCGAAAAACGAGAAGTAGTTGCGACTACACAGAAGGGGCCTTATCCTACTGAACCCTCTCTCTCATGTCAAAAGGACAGGAGGGACGGGTTAGTTAAGGTCCTTTATTCAAAATCAGTGCTGTGGACTGCATTTTTCAGCTAAAGAAATTGAAGCATTTTGAATGCTCCCAAACGTTATTGAGCCACCAGGTCTTAATGATACAGGAAAAAAGTTTGTGTTTGAAAAAATAAGACTGAATTGCATTGATGCTACTAGAGATATTGTGCGCCCCAACCCTGCGGGAGAAAACAATGATGATGGAGAATTTTCGGTGTACCCAGTGGACTCTGAAGGTTGGGTTTCTGAAGAAGAACACCCCACTCCATGCCACCGAAACGATGTAGTACTCGTCAAAAATAGTAACTTTTTAATGGGAATAGTCGAAGCTACTAATGTTTTAACACGACTGGAGTTATATATTGTTCTCTTAGAAGTAGTAATAAGTTGTGCTTTTTTTCAATTTAATGTTTGGCAAATGTTCGATTTTTTTGTGATTTCTCTTCAGTAAACACATTTTCTAAAACTTTTGGTCCAAAAAATTGAACTTCTTTTTATCATATCCAAAAATATCGGCAGTGATGGAGAAATGAACCCAACATGCGCTCAAATTCTTGCCAAACAAAATCAAGTTGATATCGCCAGTAGAACGGCCACAATTCACTTTTGAATGTTGCTTAAACTTTGAACGCCTCTTTCTCAAAATGAGGTTTCCAAGAGACCAGATTTTGAAAAATCATATCTTTGGAACTGATAAAGATATATATTTTAAAAAATACCAGCGTTTTAAGCAGGATCTCATAAATCCAGAAAATGCAATAACTCAATCTCGACATTTGGTAAAATAAGGTCCCTTTTCCTAGGACGAGTCACATATACAATCGTGTCGGCTATATTGAAAGAGATCATAATACCCTACAGTAATTTCATGATACCTACTTAGATTTTATATAAATTATTACTTAGTGTTTTTTTAAATTCATTTTTATTCAATTGTTAAAACCGCACCTCATCCAGGACGGTCTTTAGCGGCATTGAACTTGGTGCCTGAAGGGACACTGCAAGTAACACGACTCTAGAGGGAGCCATGGTACCCTCCGTCACAAAACGGAGCGCCATCATGGACTCCACTGGCAAATCGGAAGGGAAAAGACGAGAGGTTCAGTGATGACCACTGTTTAGCCCCAAAGTGG
Source organism: Adelphocoris suturalis (assembly GCA_030762985.1). Lineage (NCBI taxonomy): Eukaryota > Metazoa > Arthropoda > Insecta > Hemiptera > Miridae > Adelphocoris > Adelphocoris suturalis. The sequence continues at coordinate 105,948,741 of CM061041.1, read as the reverse complement.
ATAAAAAATAATAATAATAATTACAAAATAAAATAATACAACCAAGAATAGATGAAGAATAGGCTTACAACTAAATTGGTGTTACTACAATATAATCAGCAAAGTGAAATAAAACTATGACTAGATATACATAACATGATAAATCTCTATCTCTATCTCTATCTATACTATTTATAAGAATGAAACTCCGTTTGTCTGTCGTGTCTATGCACGGCCAAACGGCTGAGTGGGCCGGATCTACGAGTGGGGGGATCTTCTTGGGATTTTCCGAAAGGTGGAACGAGCGAATTTAAAATTTTCTAATCCCAGCCGAACCATGGGCCGTAGGGCGGGAGGGGGGTCGAAGTAACGGTTAATATGCGCTTTTTGGACTTCCCCGCTTCCCCTACCCCTCTAAACGGCCGTTGACAATTCTGGAAAAATACCGGTTTCGTAGGTTTTGAAACGAGAAAGACGACGGCGCGATTGGATCTCGAAAAAAGTATCGGGAAATGCGTCAAAAAAATGCGAGAGTACGGACCCGTTTTCTCGAAAAGTCTGACAAAAAACTTGGTTTTTTCTGATTAAAATATACCCCATAAAGGTACGTTTTTCGGAACTGTTTTCGCGGGCGAAATACAGCTTTGGGTCCGCCGAATCTGAATCCGAAATCGGATATCGAAAAAAGTGACGAGAACTCGGTCGAATCGCGAGCGGAAGCGAGGCGAATCGTTAAAATTACATTTTTAATCGACCCAGGCCGCCGTTACACAACTTGCTTACCTGAAAGGGACTAGATGACTCACAGGGGACTCACTACGCACTTGACTCATTTCAACGGAATAAATACCGGTTTTCCCCTACACATATGCAGCAATACCTTGCGAGCGAAGCGAGCAACATTCCCTAATAAACTTTTCGTGGTTCCACGTAGTTTTATAAGATTTAATTTGTTTGTAAGAATTTCCAACAGAAAAAAACGTCTGCCAAGTTGGGTGGGCAGTATAACTTCCTCAAGCGAGCGAAGCGAGTAGCATCCCCTACAGAAGTTAAACCTACCCTTAGAGATCTACCGTTTGCGAGCGAAGCGAGCAACATACCCTACACACGGTAAACCTACCCTTAGGGATCTACCATTTGCGAGCGAAGCGAGCAACATTCCCTACATGCCACACTTTGCGAGCGAAGCAAGCAACTTTCTCACATGCCACACTTTGTGAGCGAAGCGAGCTACATTCCCTACATGCCATACTTTGCGAGCGAAGCGAGCAATTTAATGGGGGGTCCGGGGGGCTTGCCTTGCCTTCTTCATTAATAAGAATGAAACTCCGTCTGTCTGTCTGTCTGTCGTGTCTATGCACGGCCAAACGGCTGAGTGGGGGGAGTCTACGAGTGGGGGGATCTTCTTGGGATTTTCCGAAAGGGGGAGCGAGCGAATTTAAAATTTTCTAATCCCAGCCGAACCATGGGCCGTAGGGCGGGAGGGGGGTCGAAGTTCCGGTTAATGTGCGCTTTTTGGACTTCCCCGCTTCTCCTACCCCTCTAAACGGCCGTTGACAATTCCGGAAAAATACGGGTTTCGTAGGTTTTCCTACGAGGAAGACGACGGCGCGATCGGATCGCGAAAAAAGTATCGGGAAATGCGTCAAAAAAATGCGAGAGTACGGACCCTTTTTCTCGAAAATTCCGCCGAAAAACTTGGTTTTTTCCGATTAAAATATACCCCATAAAGGTACGTTTTTCGGAACGGTTTTCGCGGGCGAAATACAGCTTTGGGTCCGCCGAATCTGAATCCGAAATCGGATATCGAAAAAAGTGACGGGCAGTCGGTCAAATTGCGAGCGGAATTGCGAGGGAAGCGTTTAACATCAGAAATTAATCGACCACGGGCCGCCGTTACACAACGTTGCTTACCTGAAAGGGACGCGATGACCCCCAGGGGACTCACTACGCACTTGACTCATTTCAACGGAATTTCATACGGGTATTTCCCAACACCTATGCAGCAATACCTTGCGAGCGAAGCGAGCAACATTCCATAATAAACTTTTCGTGGGTCCACGTAGTTTTATAAGATTTAATTTGTTTGTAAGGATTTCCAACAGAAAAAAACGTCTGCCAAGTTGGGTGGGCAGTATAACTTCCTCAAGCGAGCGAAGCGAGCAGCATCCCCTACAGAAGTTAAACCTACCCTTAGGGATCTACCGTTTGCGAGCGAAGCGAGCATCATTCCCTACATGCCATACTTTGCGAGCGAAGCGAGCAACATTTCCTACATGCCACAATTTGCGAGCGAAGCGAGCAACATTCCCTACATGCCAGAGTTTGCGAGCGAAGCGAGCAACACCCCCAAATAAACTTTTCGTGGTTCCACGTAGTTTTATAAGATTTAATTTGTTTGTAAGAATTTCCAACAGAAAAAAACGTCTGCCAAGTTGGGTGGGCAGTATAACTTCCTCAAGCGAGCGAAGCGAGCAGCATCCCCTACAGAAGTTAAACCTACCCTTAGAGATCTACCGTTTGCGAGCGAGGCGAGCAACATTCCCTACATGCCACATTTTGCGAGCGAAGCGAGCAATTTAATGGGGGGTCCGGGGGGCTTGCCCCCCGGCTGGACGTGGAGGCGAGCGTAGCGAGCCGGAGCGGCTAGTTATTAATAAGAATGAAACTCCGTCTGTTTGTCTGTCTGTCGCTCTGTCGTGTCTATGCACGGCCAAACGGCTGAGTGGGGGGAGTCTACGAGTGGGGGGATCTTTTTGGGATTTTCCGATAGGGTGTATAAGCGAATTTAAAATTTTCTAATCCCACCCGAACCATGGGCCGTAGGGCGGGAGGGGGGTCGAAGTAATAATTAATGTGCGCTTTTTGGACTTCCTCGCTTCCCCTACCCCTCTAAACGGCCGTTGACAATCCCGGAAAAATATGGGTTTCATAGGTTTTCCTACGAGGAAGACGACGGCGCGATCGGATCGCGAAAAAAGTATCGGGAAATGCGTCAAAAAAATGCGAGAGTACGGACCCGTTTTCTCGAAAAGTCCGCCGAAAAACTTGGTTTTTTCCGATTAAAATATACCCCATAAAGGTACGTTTTTCGGAACTGTTTTCGCGGGCGAAATACAGCTTTGGGTCCGCCGAATCTGAATCCGAAATCGGATATCGAAAAAAGTGACGGAAAGTAGGTCACATTGGGAGGGGAATTGCGAGGGAAGCGTTTAACATCAGAAATTAATCGACCACGGGCCGCCGTTACACAACGTTGCTTACCTGAAGGGACCCTCACAGGGGGGTTCCCATTTGCACTTCTACGCAATACCTTGCGCGAGAGCCATTTCAAATAATAAATACGGACTTTGTCCTACACATATACAGGTATACCTTGCGAGCGAAGCGAGCAACATCCCCGAATAAACTTTTCGTGGTTCCACGTAGTTTCTAAGATTTAATTTGTTTGTAAGAATTCCCAACTGAAAAAAACGTCTGCCAAGTTGGGTGGGCAGTACAACATTCCCTAATAAACTTTTCGTGGTTCCACGTAGTTTTATAAGAATTAATTTGTTTGTGGTGACTTCTTCAAGCGAGCGAAGCGAGCAGCATCCCCTACAGAATAAATACGGACTTGCGAGCGAAGCGAGCAACATCCCCTAATAATCTTTTCGTGGTTCCACGTAGTTTTATAAGATTTAATTTGTAAGTAAGAATTCCCCAACAGAAAAAAGTCTGCCAAGTTGGGTGGGCAGTATAACTTCCTCAAGCGAGCGTAGCGAGCAGCATCCCCTACAGAAGTTAAACCTACCCTTAGGGATCTACCGTTTGCGAGCAAAGCGAGTAAAATTCCCTAAATGCCATACTTTGCGAGCTAAGCGAGCAACATTTTCTACATGCCAGACTTTGCGAGCGAAGCGAGCAACATATCCTACATGCCAGACTTTGCGAGCGAAGCGAGCAATATTCCCTACACGCCACACGTTGCGAGCGATGCGAGCAACTTAATGGGGGGTCCGGGGGGCTTGCCCCCCGGCTGGACGTGGAGGCGAGCGTAGCGAGCCGGAGCGGCTAGTTATTTATAAGAATGAAACTCCGTCTGTTTGTCTGTCTGTCTGTCTGTCTGTCTGTCGTGTCTATGCACGGCCAAACGGCTGAGTGGGCCGGATCTACGAGTGGGGGGATCTTTTTGGGATTTCCCGATAGGGTGTATAAGCGAATTTAAAATTTTCTAATCCCACCCGAACCATGGGCCGTAGGGCGGGAGGGGGGTCGAAGTAATAATTAATGTGCGCTTTTTGGACTTCCCCGCTTCCCCTACCCCTCTAAACGGCCGTCGAAAATTCCGGAAAAATACGGGTTTCGTAGGTTTTTGAACGAGGAAGACGACGGCGCGATCGGATCGCGAAAAAAGTATCGGGAAATGCGTTAAAAAAATGCGAGAGTACGGACCCGTTTTCTCGAAAAGTCCGCCAAAAAACTTGGTTTTTTCCGATTAAAATATACCCCATAAAGGTACGTTTTTCGGAACGGTTTTCGCGGGCGAAATACAGCTTTGGGTCCGCCGAATCTGAATCCGAAATCGGATATCGAAAAAAGTGACGAGAACTCAGTCAAATTGCGAGCGGAAGCAAGAAGAAGCGTTTAACATCAGAAATTAATTTTGCCGTGTTCGCGAGAAGGCTCTACGAAGTCAGGGGTTCGATGAGGCGGGGCTTGCACCTGACGAAAACGGGTTGCGAGCAGGTACACGCACTTACGTCTTGAAGGGTATACAGGTATACCTTGCGAGCGAAGCGAGAGCCATGTCAACAGAATAAATTCGGATTTTTTCCTACAAATATACAGCAATACCTTGCGAGCGAAGCGAGCAACATCCCCGAATAAACTTTTTGTGGTTCCACGTAGTTTCATAAGATTTAATTTGTTTGTAAGAATTTCCAACAGAAAAAAACGTCTGCCAAGTTGGGTGGGCAGTATAACTTCCTCAAGCGAGCTAAGCGAGCAGCATCCCCTACAGAAGTTAAACCTACCCTTAGAGATCTACGGTTTGCGAGCGAAGCGAGCAACATTCCCTACATGCCACACTTTGCGAGCGAAGCGAGCAATATTCCCTACATGCCACACTTTGCGAGCGAAGCGAGCAATTGAATGGGGGGTCCGGGGGGCTTGCCCCCCGGCTGGACGTGGAGGCGAGCGTAGCGAGCCGGAGCGGCTAGTACCTATATCATAGATCAGATATAACAGTTCGTAGTAGAGCTCAGCGGCTCTTGGGTACAACAACAGCGATTAGACTTAGTATCTTCCAGATAAAACCTCAACCCACTGAAGGGGTTGATGCTGGACTTTGGATGTACATAACGTTTGGGCAGTCCGCCAGGCAGTGGCAGATGGACAGATCACCTTCACACCTCCCAAAAACAATATCTCGAGATTCTGCATTCAGCAAGTGTCTGTAAGGTGGGTACGGTCAGTGGGAACCCGTTTGGTACAATATTTTTCTCAGTATCTATTTTATTAGTGTTTTTTAATACTTATATGAGTTATATTATAGATTACTATTGTTACGATGTACAGGACCCACTGTTCACCTAATTGAATTTGTTAATTTTAGGTTGGTTGTCTGTGAACTGAACAGGTGAACTGAGTTAATATTTTACGTTTTATCAAAGTTACTGCGGTTTTTATTAATTGTTATAACGTGAAATTTGGCATGGACATATATTAAATGGAGACTCAATGGAACTCCGGATAACAAATACATTTTAGCGAATTTTAGTAAAAAACAAAGCTATTGCAATGGTTCGGAAAATTTTAAAATCAAAATTTTTCCAACAGTTCTCCATTGAAATTCGTAGAGGATGAAGAACGTATAAAAAAAGGTGCTTCAATGTACCCTACCATTTAAATGTCTCTTCAATACATTGTTGACTCTATTAGTGTTGTCAATTGACTTAATAATGATTATAATGATAGTGTTGAATTGATTCGATTGTTATTCTGACTTAAACAAGAAAATGTGGTTATCATACGAGCTACATGGGACCAAATCGTCGCATCGCTCGTAGAAAAATGGTTAATTGAGAAGTTCAGCTGAAACCTATAACAAGTTGCTCTGCATCGCGTGCCGTCTCCCCTCACGACCTGATGTCATTCATTTAGCTCGCACACTCCTCACAAAAAGATATTCTCCTTTTAATCGTTTCAAACTGTTTTTCGTGGCTCACTCCGTCATCCCTAGGGCCCAATTTGTCAAAAAGGCGCTGGAGTTCACAGAGGCGGGTCGACATATCTCATCAAACTACTTAATCGTTCTGTTTTGAGGGACTTTTTATTTTCATAAATTTATTCGTGACCCGAGCTATCAGCCAGGTTGAGGTCATTTGTTTACACATGAACTCTCGCGTGATGGTAGGATCGTACCGGCCCCATGATACCGTAAAATCATAGAAAACAATTCGTGGCCTCTTTCAGACTTCTTGACTTCTGTAAGATTGTTGAGATTGTACAGTGACGTATATTAACGAATATGAGTCTTTATAACCACAAAGAATCTAACAAAGCAAAACTTTTAATGGTATGATGTTATTGTTGCCGAATTGATGGATTACATAGCTTCAAAATGAGTTGATCTCTCGTGAATATCGAAACCCAATTGAGCATCAACTGATCTACGTGTTCACGGTTGTTTGATCAAAGCTAAAGCTTACAGAGAGCTGGCGGTACTATGCGTCCAATCTAACGGAAACATTGGAAAAAACCTTAAAAGGGTTTCGGTCCCCGATGATTCACAGTTAAGGATAGAGAAAAATCGTAAGATGATACCAGCTGAAAATCAGATACACTTAGAAGCATTTGCAAACGAGATAATCGAAATTGATGACAACGAAGCGCCAGACAACGATGGGTTCACAAAAACGATTATTCAGCAGGTTTTCTTAAGCTACCAAAGTTTATCGCCGAGATGCCGCGAGTGTCTACGGAGAGGAAGACAAGGAAACACTCCAAAGTCATTCTGTTGGAGAAACCGGGAAAAAATCTTCACTTGAAGATTCGAAACACTGTCCGTTCTGTCATTTGCTGATTTCGGGTAAAATTTTAACAAAATTAATGGTTGATAGACAGACTAAAGAATGGTGGACGAACATTAACAGGAAAGAGAACTTTTTTACGCCTTCTGATAACGTGGAGCAAGGGCTGGTTACAACAAAACTCGAAAATAAAACTAATTTTTCAAGTTATTCGGGGTGCACGGATAAAATGTGAAGCAGGTAAGCATTCCATGGTACACGCTACACTGATGAAGGAAAACTTTCCCCAGATTGTTCAAATTGAAAGGATTTCAATTGTTTGAATTGTAAAGACAATATATATAATATAAGGACAATAAGTTGTGTTTACGCAGTAATCGTTAGTTACGCCGCATGCGCGGCTGCTAGAATCAACAACACAAATCTGATAAACCGAATTTCGGGCGTTGAAGAATGGGCGTCAGGGCCCAGTTATCTTCACAATAAGGCTTCATCATAGATTAATAGTTTTGTGAAATTTCGCAGCGTTCATCAAAAATCGTAGACCGTAATTTACTTCACGATCTCCACCGTTCCCTTAGACTATTTTGAGTTGAGGTCTACTCGAAATCAGTAATATCGGTGAGAAATTTTGAAAATAAACCGTTGTAGGTTGCCAACCAAGGTCCTTTCCAACTTTTGTAAAATAGAGTTAATGGTTTCGGACTTTTGAAAACGTTAAAGATTGCATAGAACTTTCGAGCTTGTCGTCTAGCTGCACACAACAGCTTGTTGGATCGTAGAAATAGAAGGGAGCCTATGCCTATTGTTTCGAGATATCTGTTGCTCCATGTGACTGATAGGTAGTTGCGGATAATTTGTTGGAGGTTTCGTTATCGTCCCTCGGTGGGCTGGCAGGCCGATAGCTCGGGTGACGACTGGCCCAGTGCGAGGGCAGCCCCGCTCCCATCCATCACAGCTATCTGAGAGGAAACCCTGGATTGATGTGCGGTCGGGTGTGGTCAGATTGACGTATGGGACGGCCTCAGCGCGTAAATCATAAACCTTAAGATGGTAGATCAGGTGGTTCGTATTGTGTCAGTCAGCTCTGCCCTTTGTCCGAGGCCCTGTGTTTGCTCCATGTTGGGTTTTCTCTCAAATACAAGCCTACGCATTGTAAGCTACGTCAGGCAGCATTGGCGAGTGTTGGCAACATTATCAGATTGCATTTCTGTGAAATAAAGCAAAATAAATAGAATATTGACAGGAAAATAGTTACTAAAACCACATAAACGGACAACGGTGGTTTCAATGCAATGAAAACACTTCTTCTATAGAATAAGGTACCATTTTGGTTTATTATTTTCAATAATGAACCTTTGTAATTTGCCAAGAAAAAATTTTTTATCACACCCTACAAATTTTGGGGTTTACTTTTCAAAATGCGCAGAATCCAAAAATCGAAAAAAAAATTCGTCCGTCCGCCGTCCGCCGTGCGCGGCTTTTTTCCGAAAATACTAGACCAAACTATATGAAACTTGTGTTTAAAATCACATTTGGGGTCTAGATGGTCCAAAAAGCTCGGCATCAATTTTTAGCAAACGTAAAGGTCTGTATTAAAGGGCTCAACATACTGAGCAACAAAGAAACAAAAAAATCAAAGCAACGCTGTACGTTGAATAGATAGCGTTCCCAAAGGGCTGAAACATCGAAAAAAAACGTTCGACTTCTAAGCAGAAGATAGAAAAACCACGTGCTACTGGCGGATCCATTGATCAAATGATCAAGCTTTAAATCCCATCAAAGATCGCTAGATTTTCTAACTAATTTACCATTTAACCTCTGTCAATAAAACTCGGTAGTTATTTCATATTGTGTCTTGTCCGGGCTCCATCTTTTCAGCGAAGTTTTCCTAGGAGTCTGTTGAAGCAGTATTTGCATTTCGTGTATAAATGTCTGGTTATGCTAGGAAAAAAAAGTCCTTCAAAGGCTTTACATAGGCAGTTAGATGCAACAAGGGTATCCAATAGCTCTGAGGCTCGACACTCACCAACGTTGAAACCTATATTGCATTAGGTATCTGCAACTTTGCTAGAGTTGTCTTGCTTGTAAAAACCTCCATGCACATAATTTATATATGCTAACATTTGCCTCGACTGCCAGATGCATTCAAAAGAGAAAAAAAGGTAACCACTGTTGTATACTCTCTCTCTCTCTCTCTCTCTCTCTCTCTCTCTCTCTCTCTCTCTCTCTCTCTCTCTCTCTCTCTCTCTCTCTCTCTCTCTCTCTCTCTCTCTCTCTCTTTCTCTCTCTCTCTTTCTCTCTAATACTCAGGGACATACCTCAACCTTCCAGGCAATTTATCAGTAGGTAATTCAACGGCTCAATGTTGCCTCCATGTTTGGTTTTATCGAAATTTTCCTCTCAAAGAAAAAATATTAGATAAATAAAATTAAATAAAAATCAATTTTAACGTGAGACCCACTGATTGATTTAAACCGCTATTGTCTTTGTTGAACAAGATATAGGTACTTTATTGGATCTTCGAATGACTGAATGAACATTTTACAACTGGGTGAACTTCGACATACTATAGTAGATCAGTAAATCTGATCTAAACATGTACCAATCATTTCTAATACTAGATACGTCATTCATAGCAGAGTGTACTAATAAATATTTACGGTTGCCAAATTTAAATATGTAATGAGTTCGTCTATGTAATACTTACCTAGTGATTTTTTTCGGTAGTTGTGCAAATAACGTACAGTGAATAACATACAGTTCGACAAACCCTACGAATTTCAAAACATATCAGAATGTTCAGAATGGTTATTCGCTTCATTGACAACAATCAATACTCAGGACCGTACGCACCGCGTTTCTGATACTAAGAATGATTTCAAAAACATTGAAAATTCGTAATTATGATCGGTCAATATATCGGGTGGATTGTATTGTATCAACCAGGTCCGACCTTTATCCAAAGCCCCATGGGGTTTTTTCTCTAGTACAAACCATGTATTTTTAATTCAATTTGGACTATCGATTTACTATAAAATAGGAAATCTGGGAATAGTGTGGCTTTTTTGAAAATTTTCACTAGCAATCCCTGAGGTTTTTGTGAGAGAACCTCATGAACTGCCTTCATACGGGTCTTAGACGATTCGAACAGAACGATCAATTTTATTGTATAGACATCCTCGGTCCCAGTTCGAAGGTTATTTCCCCTTCAGGTCGCCACTCCAACCCCAAGCGTCCCGGTGCATGTAGGGGAAGCGAACGTGACAATCTGCCAGGTTCGGATCTTTTGAGGCCAAAACCCCCCTCACCTGGCCCTTGTCAACATAATCTGAATGATGATTTCCGAATTTGAATAGAAGATTACACATCACGAGTTTCCGCTTCTCGTAGAGCCCCCACCTCGTTCTTCCTTCCTTTTGGACCGAGCAGTTGATTTGCGGACGCAGTCACTTCCGTCCCTTGCACTACATCTACACAATCACATATTCAAAAGCTCCGGTGCAAAGGGTTCCCGCCCACTATATTCAAGTTACAGTAACGTTCGTGTTTGACTCACGTAACATGATTTTTTTTTCTACCTATGACAACTTTATGTTAACCTCCTTTTGCACATATTACCGTCAGTAACGTAATCTTCAAGAATGGTGCATCTGCTCCCTGCATCAAACTTCGTTGGACCAGAACCATTACCATCAACTCACACTCGGAAATGAAAGATGAGACGGCGTGTTTATCAACGGTACTAAATTCAACCAAAATGTAAGGTAGGTGCCAAACCGTGGAAAATATCCCTTTCCCTCCCAACCAATCGACAACACAGAATGACTTAGGTACAGGTGACGCTCGGTATACACCATTTACCGCTAATCTCGAGTACGCTGACGACCTGTTCGAAAGGTTAGTTCAAACTTATACACTAGTTAGTTACGCTGGAGGTTCGGGGGCTGTAACAAAAGATAAAGTTGGAACGTTTGGAGATGGGTATGGATGGGATGGGAACAGTTCAGGCCGTAGGTATACGGACATCACGCAACGTACCTGTGCTTTTTATACATAATACAGTATAAATCCGGAAAGTTTATTATAGGGGATAAGATCGGAAAAAGAAGAACCTTTGCCTCCCCCTGTAAGTACAAAAAGGCTAAAAAAAAAAAAAAAAAAAAATACTGCATTGCTCACAAACAATCTAAATTCCATTATTTTTAGCCTAGTTGTTTAGTTAGATCATGGTATACTTAATGCTAATGGTAATCCCACCGCCTCTCAAAAATGGAGAAAAACAAGTGTTTTGTCTTTACAAAAGTTTTCCCCAGTTCACGCACACCAAATTGTCGTAACACGAAACTAGTTCGTAAAAACAAAACGAGGTGTGGTGGAAAATAGTAGTTTTAGGTGAAATGGGCTGAAATAGTTTTACAAGTGAGGTGCTCCAGAAATTTTGATTGGTGAATGTTTCATCAATTCTCAATCGAAAAAATTGAATAAGTAAGTATTTTTTCTTTTAAGTTAAAATCTGTTCATTTATTTATTTTATTTTATTTATTCGTTTATGTTTTTAAATTTATTTATAATTTTTTTTTTTGTCTCATTTTATCAATCTACAAAAATGAATCTTCAATGAGAGTGAGGGGTCTACCTTACGCGTTTCAATAAGTCACTAGGTAAAGATCAAAATGTAATTAAATGAATTAATTGTTTACTCAATTTTCACTCAACCTACTCACAAAGTAACAAGTGATAAAACATTTTTTCAACCTAAGGAAATTGACAGTATTGTTATTAAACTATTCGGAAAAAGTTCCATTGATGCAGTTTGATAGCACGAGCAAATTTTCTTAACTTAATATTTTAAAATTTGAGCACTATAATGTGTAAAAAAACCCCGTTCATCCCAATTTTATAGGGGGAAAATAGTTTTAAATCATATTCTGAGATTCAAAATAAATTTAATATTTAGCTTTTATTTAATTTTCGTCAATTTTTCAGCATATATTAATGACAATAAATTAAATTTTTTTCAGCATAATTTTATGTTATTTTTTTAATGTCTTATCTCAACGTTACTAAACTTTTTCGACTAAGATTCCGAAAACGTATATAATTTTAACAGTTTCTATCCGTTTAGAGCCATTTTTAGTGGTTTTCTCGCACTTTTGTTTTTTTTTTTTAATTTGACCAACTTTTTGTGTTCAAAAGATGCATGCCAACGAACTGATCCTTTCATCTAGAAAACTTGATTTTTGGGTAAAACAGCGGAGTTTCTATCGCAATCCTAAAGAGAATTATCGTCTGGAATGACACACACGCATGTACACGCACACAAACACGCAGATATACACACACACACGCGCGCGCACACACAGACACACACACACAGAATTGAAGAAGATAGATATGTAAGAAGGAAATATGTAAGATGGTTACTCGAAATTATTTCCCACCTGGTTGCATCTGTGAAGAAGTATTTATTTCAATAAAAAATATTGCTCATACAACAGCGCTGATAAGCCAGAACAACTATTGTAGTTGAACATACCTGTACCTAAAGTAGAAATCGAAAACTACGTGAATGGTCGAGTAGGACTCACAGCAAGCAATTTCCGTCCATGCTCAAATCTCAAAATCAACTGATTCTACGACAGGTAAAGCTGATAATGTTTATAAACGTGGACCGCCGCAATGGCGATGCGCAACAACCATGATACTAATAATAACTTCCTTAATAATAGTCTTCAGGGTACATCTATACTATTAATAAGAATGAAACTCCGTTTGTTTGTCTGTCTGTCGTGTCTATGCACGGCCAAACGGCTGAGTGGGGGGAGTGTACGAGTGGGGGGATCTTCTTGAGATTTTCCGAAAGGTGGAACGAGCAAATTTAAAATTGTCTAATCCCAGCCGAACCATGGGCCGTAGGGCGGGAGGGGGGTCGAAGTAAGAATTAATGTGCGCTTTTTGGACTTCCCCACTTCCCCTACCCCTCTAAACGGCCGTTGACAATTCCGGAAAAATACGGGTTTCGTAGGTTTTCCTACGAGGAAGACGACGGCGCGATCGGATCGCGAAAAAAGTATCGGGAAATGCGTCAAAAAAATGCGAGAGTACGGACCCGTTTTCTCGAAAAGTCCGCCGAAAAACTTGATTTTTTCCGATTAAAATATACCCCATAAAGGTACGTTTTTCGGAACGGTTTTCGCGGGCGAAATACAGCTTTGGGTCCGCCGAATCTGAATCCGAAATCGGATATCGAAAAAAGTGACGAGAACTCGGTCAAATTGCGAGCAGAAGCGAGCAAAGCGATTAAAATGATTCTGCCGTGGACGAGAGAAGGCTCAATAATTGACGTGAAGGGTTCGATGTCACAACGTTGCGAGGCGAGCAGGTATGCCTACATAGGTACCTACCTTGCGAGCGAAGCGAGAGCCATTTCAAATAATAAGTACGGACTTTGTCCTACACATATACAGGTATACCTTGCGAGCGAAGCGAGCAACATCCCCGAATAAACTTTTCGTGGTTCCACGTAGTTTTATAAGATTTAAATTGTTTGTAATAATTCCTAACTGAAAAAAACGTCTGCCAAGTTGGGTGGGCAGTATAACTTCCTCAAGCGAGCGAAGCGAGCAGCATCCCCTACAGAAGTTAAACCTACCCTTAGAGATCTACCGTTTGCGAGCAAAGCGAGCAGCATCCCCTACAGAAGTTAAACCTACCCTTAGAGATCTACCGTTTGCGAGCGAACCGAGCAACATCCCCTAAATGCCATACTTTGCGAGCGAAGCGAGCAACATTTTCTACATGCCAGACTTTGCGAGCGAAGCGAGCAACATATCCTACATGCCAGACTTTGCAAGCGAAGCGAGCAATATTCCCTACATGCCACACGTTGCGAGCGAAGCGAGCAACTTAATAGGGGGTCCGGGGGGCTTGCCCCCCGGCTGGACGTGGAGGCGAGCGTAGCGAGCCGGAGCGGCTATTAGTAAGAAAAGCTATCGACATAAGAACGACGCCGACTAGACAGCGTCCACTGTGTAGCTATCTGAAGTTCAATGAGGTCAAACTTTATATATATATATATATATATATATATATATATATATATATATATATATATATATATATATATATATATAAAACTTTCAAATTTTTTGATTTTAAAACTTTTGGAGCCTTTGCAAAAGCCTAATTTTTCATAAAAATTCGTTGAAACACATAATTATAATGGATCCTATAATCGTTTAATGCGTTGATCTAATCATTTTTGTCTTAAAGAAAAAACCCTAAACACCCTTAAAAACAAATTTAAAAACTATTGGAATGGGAAGAAATACTTGTCCACTTTTATTCGATAGAGATATGAAAATCAGTATCACATCATTATCATCAAAGGTCCATAGTTTTCCTAACGCTTGCATACGAGTCTGCAACGCATTGGGACATTTTCATGTGTTTACCTATGAATGGTCAACGTCATTTCTGATGGTCATAATCATCGTTGTGGCCACTTGGGACAATTTTTTTCGTGACGATTTTTTTGTTATGTGCCATATGAAAGACATGAAAATGTCAAAAAAAAAAAAAAAAAAAAAAAAAAAAAAAGTTACCATATCCTCGATATCTTAATCGTAGAAATCCATTGGAAAGTTTCAGATCCATGGGAACATCGATTGTGTTTTGGAAATAAGAACCGTGATCGTACCATTAAAAATTAAAGATAATTGATTGGAAAAAATATTGCCTATGAGGCTTCGATTATTTTAATTGGTCAGCAGCTCATCACCCGATCGGGCTCCCAGATATTAGTTCTTTGTCAATCTTAAATTATGGAGTACACAAGAGAAATTTAAGACAAAGAGAGAGTTTGCATTTAATACAATTTGAACGCTGACTTTTTCGGTTTATCATTCAAATAACAAGATAATTGTTATTATTATTCCACACAAATTATTCCCTTAAAATGTGTAAATTGCGTTATATGTACCTATTGCGGATAGAATCTGGAGAAAAAATAAAAATATTTCCGTTCTTCCAGGAACTATCATCTTTATATATCAACAAGTTTTTAAAACATACTGCTGAAGACGGTTATTGTTAGAAAATTCAATTTAAGATAATTTACGAAGGTCAAATGTATTTTATTTCAACATTCCACGAAAGGAAATATATTATATTGAAGCTCAACATCAGCAAGCCGGCTTAGTTGAATTCGTCGGTTCTTCATCGACATCAATGAAACTGTACAATGATCCATAGGTTCCAATAAAGAACGCCAAGAACCCAAAAACAATAATGGCAATGTCCTTTATCATGGTGGCATTCCACTGCATTCCTGATTTGGCCCAAGCGACGTTGTATTCCATAACTCCGGGCATCATGATCCCAAGGAAAGACAAACAAACAGCTCCGACCAAGGACACCAGCAGATCTAGTTTGGGAATGAGTATCCCCATGATACAACTGACTACGACAAGGCATATCCTGAAAACGAATTCCAGTAATAGTTGTCTTTTCTCTAGTTTAGGCAGTATTCTGGTGTTCCAAATTATGTCAACGCATACGTAGCAGTGGAGGGGGTACGAGCACAACAGAGACAAAGCAAGCATAACATACATCGCTGTTGAGGACCAGTTTTCTGGGGGAATGGTGATGGATATGGTCGACTTGACTTCAGCTCCATACCGCAGGTATCCAGTTGCCCCAAGGAAGATGTACCAGCCCAAAACGATAAACATTGCTTGGTTGAATGTTCCAAATACGCCCACGAATTTTCTGGGATTCTTCATGTCTCGCTCAACTGCTATTATAACTCCAAATGCCTCAACCGCAAATAATATTATCCCAATGTAAAGTGGTACCGTTTTCAATTGTCCAACATATTGCCAGTCGTCACTCACAAACCCACGACCAGGCACAGGTTTGAAAATGTAGTACAAGATTATGCCCATAGAGAGAACTGTCAGAGCGTTTCCAATGTATGATACCGGAGCCAGCAGTTTCAAATTTCGGACACACATTATCGCACAAAGAAATGGAAACCATCCCAATACGGCTAAAACTGTTGGCCAATTGTACCCTTCAATACAACCCTCTTTGCCAAAAATCCTTAACGTCGTCTGTGCCATGTAGTTCACATAGCACGTGCTTATACCAAAATGGTATCCTACAAGTAGCATGTCTGTGAAACCCACGATAACCTTCGACAAGGGTTGGAAAAGAGGATACCCATGTTCGAATGTGTATTTCATAGACTGGTTGAATGGTAGGTACGGTGTTCTCTGCCTGGCAGCCATATGAACACAAGCTTTGATCAGCATGAGCATACAGTACAAGCACATAGCACCAATCACTCCCCCAAGAACAAATCCAAGTATTAATCCAGCATGTTGAAACCCTTTGGGCATAGTGAGGACTCCAGTTCCGAATGAGCATTTCACAAGATGTGCCCAGGCTTGAAAGGTGGACAAATGTCCAGAACCTTCCCGGTATTCATACGGATCATATAAATCTAATGTTCTGACGGATACATTACTCGCAGTTAGCTTGGTCTTCTGTTTCAATATTTTCAGCGGTTCATCTTCAGACGCTCTTTTAGATTTAGAAGCCTTTTCATTTTCACTAATTCTTGGCTTCTCGCCTACTTCTTGCTGCTCCATTTACTTTCTTCTCGTTATATTATTATTGCTTCTACAGCTGCAAGGAAGTAAGAAGCACCAAAAATTAACTCACAAAATATCATTCAGGGCTTCTGATGTTTTCAAAATTTGGAAATAATGGTTGATATGTACCTTTGCAACTGTTTATGAGAGAAAACACCGAATGGGTAATCTATTCCACTCTACTATTGAAGGTGAATTCACTACATTTAGTAATGGAAACAAAAATATTAATTTGGCTTTAGCGTTTGATTCAATTACTTTTTAAATCATCGTTCAAAACATATTTATAATTAGAGAACCAGTTGATATAATTACAAGGTAATTTCCTTTGGAAAAAATCGAGGTTGTTATAACTTTGTTTATGCCTACCAATGGGCACTTTAGTGAAGCTTATAAATATGAATTATTATCATTGTTAAATTTTTGGGATTGGGGGGGGGGGGGGGAGTGAAAACTTGCATAACCGATTGTCAAAGTGATTTGAGATAAGCATTTTTTCCTTTGGAAAAATTTGGAATTTCCTTTGGAAAAAATCGAGGTTGTTATAACTTTGTTTATACCTATCAATGGGCACTTTAGTGAAGCTTATAAATGTGAATTATTATCATTGATAAATTTTTGGGATGGGGGGGGGGGGGGGGTGAAAACTTGCATAACCGATTTTCAAAGAGATTTGAGATAAGCATTTTGGTGTTATTACCTACTAGACTTATTTTCTCGATCGCTTCGCTCCTTTGGTATGGCTGTAAAGATCCGATGGTCTTTACTGTAGAGTGGGACATGTTGAATGATTGGAAATGGTGAATCACTAAGGGTGATTTGAAATATGTAAGGGATGCCGATCGCAAGGGGTGGGTTTGTATAGATGCGATAGGATATAGTCCCCGTACCATCGAGACTTACAGCCCATTGTTGGGGTGGGGGTGGAAAATTTGAAAATTGCTAACAATCCCTTTCTATAGACAGCTCCGAAAGAATGGAAAAATAAAATATTATTTTCAAAAAAAAAAAAATCTTATAAAAAGGGCAAAACGAAAATGATACATTGTTGTGTAATAATTTGCTGCGTTTTCCATGTGGGACCACGAAAAGTTTATGAGGTTTATTTATGATTTATATCAACACGCTGTAACTATATAACTAACATTTCTTCAATATTTACTACGTGTTGTTGTAATTTCAAATTCGAATTATCAAGTAAAACGAAACCATCCCTAAATCAATGAGAGATATTTTTCTAAAGTCTGAAGTGCAACTATTATTTACCTGTTAGTTTGATACTCATATCTATATGGTTATTATCGATCTTCTGTTGTCTTGATTCTATACCTACATTCATTGAAAAATTTAACTCCTATCTTCATAATAAAATAATAATATTGAGTAATCAAATTCATTCTACGTTCATGCTTCTAGAGCGAACAATAAAAGGAACAATAAAAGGTAAATGTAAAATACTTTTAGGAAGACTGCATCAGATTCAGTAATGAATTTTAATCCAAATTAACAAACATATAATCATTCGTTTAAATGTAATAATTCCGTTTATTACTAATTTCTAATTCAGGTACAGCAAGATTTCTTTGGAGGGAAGTTTAAATGTTGGTACAGGTATATCTATGATGTGACGGCCGGTGTCTGAAGAGGTTACCTATCGAGTGGGTGTGGATATTGTGACTACTTGTGCTATGCCGGCTTCTCTTCAAAGAGCTTTCGCCCGAGGTTGGAAAATATTCCTTTGGAGGCGTAAGATGGGGTATCACCTACGACCCAGCTTGTTTCTTATCTGCTCCACTCATCTCCGCTCAACTTCGATTACCCTCACCTACCATAGAGAAGTTTTTTTTAATACTCCCTCTCCCCTCCTTTCATTCGGAAGGTATTCGAAGGTCGGCCCACGCCGTCCACCGTATCCTTTGACCCCGCTGGTCCACAATTAGACCACCTTAAGGATACTGACCTGGAATCTATTCTATGGAAATCACGGATGCTAATATGGAGGGGAATTGTGGATAAAACAAAGGAGCTCAGTCGATCACGTCCCACATGAGCGAACCGAAAATGTAAAGAAAACCTGCCACAGCTATACGGAATGGTGGGGCTAGCAACCAATTTCATCGGGTATAGTAACCTCCTACGTATGTTTAAGTACCTGAATAAACAGTTGAGTGTAATTAGTGTTAATTATTGAGCGTGAATGTAACTTAATTTACCTAACTACCTACTGGAATCAGAAAAGCAAAGTTTGCACATATAGTACCCACATGGTGGCATGTATTTAGAAAGAGTTTTCGGATCATGTATATCCAGTTTGCTAACTCGTTCCAAAATAGCTTTTAAATCCTATTATTTGAAATCTCCGAACCACTGATCATAAGAAATTTAATAGTATTGATTGATTCTAACATTGTAGTTTGTAATATTTTAGAAAGAAACTTAACAATAGGTATTGGAAATTATTAAATTATTTGACTAATTGCGGCTGTATTCAGCCTTGCATTGGATGGTCAGAAAGAAAGAAAGAAGGAGAGTTTCAACCTAGGTTTAATATTCTCAATAGTAAGCCTTTGTGATCAAAAAGGACGAGGAAAAAAGTTTTACCTCTTTGAAAATTATTTGGTTAACGCTTCAAAATTCTTAGAATCCAAAAATCATAAATAAAAACTCGGTCTATGAGTACGCCGTGAGCATATGCACAACTAGGGCGAATTTGGTATAATTTTTGGGTACTAGATACATTTGGGTCATAATTACATATGAGGTCTATTTTACCCTAAGAGCTTGGCCTCTGTTTCAATTAACCCGAAGTTTAGATATCAGGGGTTGAAATATTTAAAAAATCGAGACTTCGAAAACTTTTGAAATAGCAGTGTTTTTATTGCTGTAATTTATTGATATCATCCTTGAGAATTCACTGAAACCAACCGGATCGCTTTACGTTTATCCGTTTGCTCACCCTGTAAGGGCTAGAACTTTGACATGCAGAAAAAGAAAAAAAAAAAAAAAAAAAAAAAAGGAAGCGAATCGCAACTGGTGAAACAGTAAAAATCGCTTTATATACTACGACGATCATATCACCTGTTATGATTAAATTACATTTATCACTAGACGAACTTGAGTTTTCTTATCTTTTGTCACCTATAGATGGACCTGTGAAGCGTAGGTAGGCGATTTATTTTACCTCATTAATTTTAAGTTGGTAGATCAGCGTTTGTCAAGTACAGAAGTACTGGTAAAGTGAAATGTTTCATTTAATTAAATTAATACCATGTTCCAGTTAATACCATGAATTGAACGTAAACTCTCCTACTAAATCCAACATAAATTGCAACACTGTTGGCCAATTAGTACAACTAGTTATATTAATGTGTCAAAATATTATCATTAAATCAATAGCACTTTCTTAACAACTAATTCAATACTAGTACGTATTAGCAGTTACAATATGCACTTGTGTCACTAAAGAGAGCAAGCTATCTACCCAACTTGAGTGACTTTATTCATAATAATAGAGTATGTTGGAAAGTTACATGCAGTGAACACCCATTCTTCTGCCTTTCATGGAGCACTCACCAGTCATACGAACTCGTGACTGTCGCCCTGAGGTGACCCCCTTCGTTTGGCTCCTACTCAAGTTTCATTCGACAAAACGCCCTTACCTGACCGTGGGGGCGACGTCAAAAGGCGAACGTGCTCGCTTCAGCCGCTCCACGGTTAAAGACCATTGTCCCTCAGCTCAGGGCATTAGTCAAGATTAAAAAACTCACTACCTACCATCGGTAACTACGGCGCAAGAATGAATTTGTTTAAGCAAGAGGAAATCTCAATTCTGAATTCTAACAAAATACGGTGTGATTATTTTCCAATCTATCGCACGGTGGTCCGAAAATGGAAAATTTTGGAGAAAAGTCACTCATTTGTTCACTTATTGCTATAGGAATTTTCACGCTCATCAAGTATATACCTACTCCATGTTCCTATAGGTACCTAAAATACAAGTATCACGTACTTTTTTGGAAAAAATGTTTAATAAAACACCTTTTTCAAACATATTTTGCTATCTAAAGCCCTAAAATAGTGCTTTAAAACAATTCTCCAAACAGAGAAATCTTGAGGAAAATTGAACTTCGCGTCGAATGGGGCAGTACCTACGTTAGATGTGTAACTTAGTGTTGCATTGTGAGTTAAACTTCCGTAAAACGATTTTTTACCTGAACAAATTTAAAGAAAAAATATTTGAATAGCTATTCTTATTGGAAATTTTACGGACATTTGGCTAAAAACGTGGTTCTTCAGGGTCGAATCCTCAGTTACGGTGAAATAAACAGTCATCTAATTAAAATAAGGTGGTTACTGGTCTTCAATACCAATGAGGTAAACGTCTGCATGGAAAAAAAGGAGGACAAAAATCCTTTATTTTGTCCACCTAGAAATTATTGGCATTTTCCATTGTGCGCCGTCTAGAGCTTTTCTCCGGAACTATAATTGTACTAAAGTTGATGAAACTTGGGTGATAAATCACAGCTCGGCATCACTTTATCAATCCCAACGGGTAAACAATCCTTATTGGAAAAAATTGGGATCTCGAAAACTGTTAGTTACAGTAACGACTTTTTTTTTTTTTTTTTTTTTTTTTTTGTCGTCGCTTAATATTATCCCAAAGAATTGAGTAAAACCATCCAGAGCTTTCTCTCTAGATAGAGAGATAGAGATATAAATCGCTAAATTCCGATAATGACTGCTAGAGAGCGGGATCGGAACACATAAAACTTGCATTGTAAGTACCAGGTGATGTAATTTCAATCGAATCCTAATTTTGCGAAATCGAGTTTATTAACAACTATTGGCCATGAGAGTGGAGTAGTGAAGCATTGGTAGATGTTTCTTTTAACTCATAAACCCACTTGAATGCCTTAGATCTGGGGGAATCGGTAGTCAATTAAATTAATTTTTATTTATTTAATTTCTTTGATTAATTGCATCAAGTTTGATATTGTTTTTAATTTATGTTAATGATATTTTTGAATTGAATACCGGGGAAGCTCTTGTCGGCTTTGCGGATGACCTTGCCTTGATAATTGTGGCGGATTTGTGGACTGCTGCACATAAGCACGCTTCTTTTGCAGTAACATCTATCTCAGATTGGTTTGTTTGAAATGCACTGACTGCAAACAAACTAAAAACACCATGTATGACTCACTCGACCACTGAAGCAGGACAGCCTGACTCGTCTGAGATCCCTTTCCATGTCCGTTCAATTTCTTGCTCCTCAGCTCCGTGAATTTGCCCTCGCATTCAACGAGTGGATTGCCAACGTTATATGGGTGTTTTGGTGGATAAAACTTCTAAATGGTAAAACCATATTAAAATGGCCTTTGATTATACTGTTGAAAATAATGCACGCGATTTTATCATTGTGAAAAACGGAAAACTGTATATTTGTAGACAATGTGTACTTGGAACTCATAATAACGGGAATGTTTTGATATAGAAACAATGGCTAGATTGGTTAGATTATGGGCTATGGATCCGATATCCAGTTATAACTATAAGTCGCAATACTGACTTCATTGCCGCCTCAACTGACCTAAAAGTAGTTTGGTACTCCCCGCCCACACAGGAATATAACAAGTTAGAATAGAGTAAATAAATACATAAACAGTCATTTTTAAGGCAGATAAGGGAAGAAATTTATTAAGAAAAGAAAAAATGAAAGAAGATCTTCTGATTGAATTGCTCTCATGTAGGATATGTGTTATGACTCTCCACTATTACTAAATCAAAACATTCCCGTTGTTATGAGTACACATTGTCTACAAATACACAGTTTTCCGTTTTTAACAATGATAAAATCGCGTGCATTATTTTCAACTGTATAATCAAAGGCCATTTTAGTTGGCGACGATCGGAAAAATCGATCCAGTATCAAAGAAGTAAGATCTAGATTCCTTTTCAACATACAATGGATGAAAATCAATTCTCTGCTCTCATCGCTATTTTCAGAGAACAACAGAGAGAACTTTTGAACCAAGTTTCAACTCAATTCCAATATGCACAAGCAATAGCTTCTACCACACGAATGACTGGAACTAGAAATCATCAACCTACTCACAATAGTATGTATAATGTAACACCTTTCGAAAATGTCGACGCTAAACGCGGAAAATTTACTAGTTACATAGAACGATTCGAAAGCTATTACGGCATGAAAGGATTGACAGATACTAAGAAAATTTCTCAACTTCTATGTGTATCAATAGGAAGCGACCACTATAATAGCCTAGCCGCATTCCTAGGTCCAGAAAAACCATTAAAATCTAGTTGATCAATTCAAGAAAATGTTGATTCCAAAAAAGAGTGTTGTTGCCTCTCAACATTATTTTCTCAACATTTATCAAAAAGAAAACCAATCAATCTCAGAATTTGTTGCCACACTTAGACGGGATTTGTCTGACTGTGAATTCTCAATTGAATGTCGATGTAGTACACATATTTCAATAGCTGACATATTCTTAAGAGCACAGCTTATCAGGGGTCTGAAAGACGATTGGCTCCGAGAACAAATTTTACAATCAACTAAAACTAAGTTCGATGATATTCTCACACAAGCACTTGCTCTTGAAGCTTCAAAAATCGAGAGTAGAGAATTATCACAACGAACCGCTTCAAACCATACAAATTTCAATGCTTCTGATGTTAATAAAGTTTCAGATTCCAGACGTTCCCGTTCACGCCAGCGAAATCAAAGCCGTACATCAAGCCCATTTCCTCGAAAATCTCGTTCACGTCAAAGAAAATTAGACTTCAAGGCGTTAGGAATCGATAATCTATGTTTAAGATGTGGAAAAGACAATCACACTGCTTCAGACTGTCGAACAGACCAATCTAAATTGAAATGCGATCACTGCTCAAAACTGGGTCACATTTCACGAGTTTGTATTACCACATTGATGACGAAAAAAAAGAAAGTTAATAATACTACCAATTCAACAAATTTTCTTCAAACATATTCAGACAATGATTCTGCTAATAATGGAATTAACAAGATCGATACAGTCAATCAATCATGCGATGTTGTTGATTTGTTTGAAATAGGACACGACTCAGACAAATACATAATTTCAGCCAATTTAAATGAGAAAACTCAGCGCTTCGAAGTGGATAGCGGAGCTAAATATTCCAAGCAAACCATTCAATCAGAAAGATAGAAGATGTTATTGACAGTTTACGTAATTCAGCTTTTTTCTGTAAACTTGATCTCTACAAAGCATATCTTCATCTTGTTGTCGATGAAGAAGCCAGTATGATTCAGACCATGTCAACACACCGGGGAACCTACAGAGTCAACCACCTAAGCTTCGGAATCAAAACCGCACCTTCTGAATTCAACCGAATCCTTTCTAAAATTTTGAAAGGATTGCCATAAACAGAAGCATATTTTGACGATATAATTTGTCACGGTACCTCTAAGGAAGAATGCATGAATAACCTCCAAGCATGTCTTCAAAGACTTTCAGATTTCAACCTCTACGTCAACAAACGTAAATTTTCACTCTAGAGACTGATATAGTTCAACAAGATCAGCAAAAGTCCAAAGAAAATTCAAGCCGTTCAACAGATGCCACGCCCTTCAAATGTGGAAGAAGTAAAACGTTTCTTAGGACTAGTATCATACCATTCGATCCTGAACTACCGTTGGTTCATACGACTGACGCAAGCCCAACTGGATTAGCTGCAATTCTCAGCCATGTAATCCAGGGATCTGAAAGACCAATAGCGTACGCATCACGATCACTATCAGAATCTGAACAACACTATAGTCAATTGGATCGAGAGGCACTTGCCATTATTTTTGGAGTTTCTCATTTCTACTATTATCTTTACGGACTCATTTCCTACTTGTAACCGATAATAAACCAATTTCTCGAATTTTCAGACACAATAACGCTTTATCACAAATTACATCGTCACGATTATTACGTTAAGCATCATACCTGTCTGGGTTCAATTACAAACTGCAATGCAAGAAGGGAACATACAACAAAAATGTTGACTGTCTATCAAGAGCACCAGTTCAACAAGCTCAGGTCTCAATCGATCAAATCATCAGTGAAGAAGTTAACCAGTTATGTTCTCAGGTAATATTTCAAATTTCAAGTCATGAAATAACAGCAGAAGTAATAAAGAAAGAAACAGAGAAAGATCCAAAGTTGTCAAAGATATTACATGAGCTTAAAGCAAATTCAACTGACTCGGAATTCACTTGGACTGATGGCATTCTCTTCAGGGGAGATAGAGTACTTATTCCAGTAGCTCTCAGGCCAAAAATCCTAGATGAACTACATGAAACACACCTAGGTACGACCAAAATGAAACAGCTAGCCCGTCGTTACGTATACTTGCCTAAAGTAGATCGAGACATTGAAAACTTAGTGAAGGGATGTACGAGTAAGTATAGTGCCCTTACTCGTTCAAACCCTCCAAAAGCTCCTGTACATCCGTAGGATCTTCCAAAAGAGAACTGGGAAAGAGTACACATACATTACGCCGGACCATTTCAAGGCTTCAATTTTCTTATGTGTATCGATGCTCGATCAAAATGGATCGAAGTCAAAATTCTCAGAGAGGCGCCATCCAGTACAAACACCATTGTTTTGCTAGAACAAATATTCGCAGTACATGGTTTCCAACAGGTTCTAGTATCTGACAACGCTACGATTTTCCAGAGCAACGAATTCCACAAATACTGCGAAACCAGGGGGATTTTTCAAAAATTTATTGCCCCAGGATATCCTGCAACGAATGGTCAGGCAGAACGTGCAGAACTTTTTTTCATTGATGTTTTTACTCCTCCTATTTTTGCTTAGTAATTTTTTTCCTTTCTTTTTCGATATTTCCTCTACGTCTACCTTAGATTTTTCTTTGGTTTATTGATCATTATTGTAAATTGTATGTATTACTAGTTTTACATGCAACTCCTGATCTCCGGACAATTTCCTAAAATTATGGAGATCAGAAATTGCCAAAATGCTTTTGTTCTTTATATTATTTGTAAATAATGTAAATTTTAAGAATCGAATACTTTACATATTGTATGCTACGTATTTGCTAATAAAAGGCTATAATTATTAAAAAAAAAAAAAAAAAAAATTGTTCTCCTGCAGGTGCCTTTATCTACACAGGTATATTGATGACAACCATCGGATCTTCAATTAAAAATCGAACTTCTTTGTGAAATCTCGGAACACACTGATCAGTTGAGGGGCCTCAGACCTTAATTTCTCTTTAAATCGACTTATGAGGCTTAAATTTGATGTAGTTCCATTTGAACATCTAGAATACAATTTAATAGTATGGAAGAACTCAAATTAGCTTTGAAACCTCTGAAGTTAATTTTTCTCCTAATCGGCTTTCGTTGCTGAAATTTAGAGGAGCTGCTTTGGGACACGACGAAAACAATTACGAGATACGGAGGCGCACTGATCAACTGAGCGATCTTTGAGGCTAATTTCTTTCCTTTTCAACCTGCGGGTTTTTTTTCTTTTTTTTTTCAAATTATTTTACTTTTAAATTGATTGTTTTTCCTTTTATTATTATTATTATTATCATTATTATTATTATTTTTTTTTAGATTTACCTAATATGAAGCTTAAAATTGAGGGGTTCTAGATCTGTAAAGGCGTTGAAACTTTTCGGAGGCACGATGCCCCACGTTTTGATCATATACTATATACGGGCTTTAGTAATAATTATTGACCTATGATCTGCATAGAAGGGAAATAAATAAATAAGGTTGTGCAGTTTGGATACTACGCATCTTGACACGTTAAACAACAAATTTTGATGAGGGAAGGAGTTAAACTATTTTTTTCTTTGTCGACTACAATGTTTCATTATTGAAAAAAATAAACCAAATTTATTGTAACCAGTTGATCACACCGTTTTCTGCCTAACATGGGAACAAGCAATGATAAGGAATGTGACGCAACGAAAACCGATCGGAGAGAAAAATACTATGTAGCATGGCATTTTCTTCATTATTAACCCCAACAAAAGAGGATTTAAATTTGAAAACGTCGGAATCCATTGAGCACAATTTGATTCGACTCCCAATTTAATTCACAAAATTATAATTATATTTATAACAGCATCCAAATATTTAATGGGTAATCAATTAATGAAAAAAACTGAAATGATAAAAAAAAGCCACATCCATATTACTTTTATGTTAATCTAATTTGCCGATGTAGATACTACGTTTGGATATACATAATTTGGCAGTTTTTCATATCAAGGTACCTATCAATACCCACATCTGAATTAGAGTTTCAATAAAAACACGCCCCTGCTTTTACGTCAGCAATTTCAGTTTGTAAGGATGGACTTCCCGTTCAGGATATCTTTTTCCACGTTGACTACAACGTAAGTATGGCGAGGAAGAAGGGAAAAAAAATCCTTGGACGCTACTCCCCGATTAGCGTCACTTGCTATATAAATTGAGTGGTAGGTACTAGAGAAATCCGGGGATTACGATCGTCATTTTTTACTCGCGAATCCCTTGGGTTTGACAGCAATATCAGCCCTGATATCCTGTTTTTGAGCTATCGCCCGGGATCCCGCTATTTATGTCCGCATCTCCTCGATACAGATCACCTGCAGCCAGATTCCCCCTGAACCAGATTCTAATACCAAAAACAGAGCCGTCGCTCCGTCCGCGGGGATCCTGTCGCTAAATCATTGTGGGCCCCGAGAGTTTCCTACCTAGTTTAACGACCCCATAAAGGCCCCTACCAGCCCCGTTCTGGTGCTATGGTTTATGGTGGAGGACGTCAGTGTATTATGTTTCACGATATCCTCCCGTCAAGCTACACCTGAGCCTGTTTATAAAAATTCCTTTCGGATAGGGCCTTGTACTGGATGAGAAACTCTTCCTTCCCCAGATGACCCCCGTTAGCGGCCGTATATTCCTAATTAAGTAACAACTTAAGGTGAAGAAATCTGTTCAGAAATCTAGCTAAGTCGGGATCAGACAAGGTTGAAAAAAACAAGCCTCAGTTCATTTATACCATTTATTTCGAGCAACATTATGGGCCACACCATGGCTCATCTTCAGACCATACACCGAGGCAATGCCAAAAACCTTATTGTCGAGGTTATTACTACACCTTGTCATGGTGTCGAGTAGGTACACTATGTGAATCGGCGCCATTTCCTATCACCTAGTCGTCTTACGGTTCAGTATTTAACTGGTTTCTAGTTCAGTATTCTTGATTATGCCACGTAATAAATTGAATGCGAATTATACTACGCAGTTGTCCGATGAAGACTTGAAACATTATGAACACAAGATTAGTTTGGGCGGTCAAGATCCCAATGAAATGTGTGTTGGGGAGATTCTGATACCATCCGAGAAGATGAACGTGGATTATAAAGTTATCAGATTCTTCGAACCAATTAAGAAACTAAAAATCATTAGAGTCCTGTGAAAATGGTCATGTGAAAAGACGTTCCATGAGTGTTCTGCCAGACGGGACTATTAGGATGGTATCGCATTTGTAAAGGTAAGTACCTACAGGTAGGTGTACCTACTTACTTTCCGTATATTAACACTTGCTGTTGATGTACTTCCATATAGAAAAAAACCAAAATAGGTACCTGCCTAATTAACTTTTTTTGTCCTACATATTTGCGTATCTGCAAAACTCGCGTGATAACTACACTGACAATAACGTCCGTCTTTATGAAGTCTAAACTTCAGAATAATGAATTTCAAGATTTTTTCCCCTTTTAGATGGTTTTTTATTCATGTTCCACATTTCTGATGTAGGTTACTATTCACAAGCAACATTGTATTCGTTATGTTGGCACTGCTGCGTTGTCAGCTGAAAAGTCAGTAAGTCAGTCATTCATGTAGTGTAACCGTTCATCAATATAACAAGTCGTTCTTTCAAGGAGTCTGTTTTAATCTAATCCCAAGTCTAGTTTATATTCAAGTGCATCTAGAATGCAGTGTCTAGTTTGTGTCTCCCTAAACATTACGATTTCCTGATTCGATATTCGACAAACTTGCTAATCAGCAGTTGTATTCGTCAGCAACAACCTACTAAATTGTGAGACATAGTCAAAATCGCCTTGAATGAATCACGACTATTGTATTAGCTGAATTACGATAGAATTCTCATTTCACGAAATCATGTTTATTCAATTCGATTAGATATTAAAGCCATGGAGGTGCACTGATCAACTGTGGTGCCTAAAGCCTAATTTCTTTCCCTTCAGACTTACTGATGAATTTAAAATGGAGCACTTCTGAAACACGTAGAATACATTTACAATGCATGGCGGAGAACTCAGCTGAGGGACCTCAGAGGCTAATTAATGTCCTGGTCAACCCACAGTGCCGAAATTCGGAATACGGCGCCTTCGGAACGCCCTGAAAACAATGTTACATTGATACTAAATACGGAAGGCAATTTTTCTGCTCATGGCCCTCTGAGACAGATTTATTTTTTAAATAACCTTCGTGTATTAATCAGCAGTTATTTCCTCTTGAAGATCTGACCCTATAAGGCTGTAAAGTTTTCAAATCAATATTCCACTATATATCTGAGTGCAGTTGGTTATTAGAGATGGTATGTTGTCGCATATATGTATTATTATATCACATACAACAATATATTTATATTATTATATACTATCTATTAGGTGTTGTTAATATTCTACCGCATTTAATTTATGTCTTGGTTTGGTGAGGGAATGGTACTCGATTCCGTTGGTAAAGGGTAAAAACACCATGAAGTTACCACCTATAAAAAAATGGAAAATCGTTGTTTTAATATATTACACTTTTCTTCCAAAAGACTCTGTAGGTTTTGAAGAAAAATCAAGAGCTTTCGAACGAATGGTCAAAGAATTTTGTGGGATGAAAAACGACGAAGTACCATTTCCCTAGCAACGACTCGGTTGTAAGCGGAAATCATAAAAAAAAAAAAACGCTTGCATACGAGTCTGCAACACATTGGGACATTTCATGTCTTTAGTTGCAGACTCGTATGTGTTGCAGACTCGTATGTGTTGCAGACTCGTATGCAAGCTCTAAGAGCCACTCAGCTGATCCGGATTGGGCATCGTCTAGTAAATTTCCTAAAGAGGCTACATACAAAATTACAGCTTCAAACAAAATTACAGCTCAATGAAATCATCAGAAATTAGCAAGCGGTTGCTATCATGTTCACAATATCAATTATTGAGAATGATCACCTGTGTGTAAACAATTATTCAAATAACCATGCTCATAACTCAGCTTGTTGGCCACGCACTTTGCAGTAGTTAACATAATATGGTTGGATAAATCGAGAGCTTTCGAACAAATGGTCAACGAATTTTGTGGGATGAAAAACGACGAAGTACCATTTCCCTAGCAACGACTCGGTTGTAAGCGGAAATTATCAGAAATTGAGCATATTTCGTTACGTAACGTAACGTGACATAACGAAAATTTGGTTGTGTGCCATAGCAAAGACATGAAATGTCAAAACTGGATTCTAGAGCCACTCAGCTGATCTGGGATCGGTCAGTTGTGTTCAAAAGTCCCTCAAGGGCCCACATACCAAATCTCAGAATCGTGGGATCATTAGGGAAAAAACTGGATTCTAGAGCCACTCAGCTGATCTGGGATCGGTCAGTTGTGTTCAAAAGTCCCTCAAGGGCCCACATACCAAATCTCAGAATCGTGGGATCATTAAAGAAAAAACTGGATTCTAGAGCCACTCAGCTGATCTGGGATCGGTCAGTTGTGTTCAGAAGTCCCTCAAGGGCCCACATACCAAATCTCAGAATCGTGGGATCATTAGGGAAAAAACTGGATTCTAGAGCCACTCAGCTGATCTGGGATCGGTCAGTTGTGTTCAGAAGTCCCTCAAGGGCCCACATACCAAATCTCAGAATCGTGGGATCATTAGGGGAAAAAACTGGATTCTAGAGCCACTCAGCTGATCTGGGATCGGTCAGTTGTGTTCAGAAGTCCCTCAAGGGCCCACATACCAAATCTCAGAATCGTGGGATCATTAAAGAAAAAACTGGATTCTAGAGCCACTCAGCTGATCTGGGATCGGTCAGTTGTGTTCAGAAGTCCCTCAAGGGCCCACATACCAAATCTCAGAACCGTGGGATCATTAGGGAAAAAACTGGATTCTAGAGCCACTCAGCTGATCTGGGATCGGTCAGTTGTGTTCAGAAGTCCCTCAAGGGCCCACATACCAAATCTCAGAATCGTGGGATCATTAGGGAAAAAACTGGATCCTAGAGCCACTCAGCTGATCTGGGATCGGTCAGTTGTGTTCAAAAGTCCCTCAAGGGCCCACATACCAAATCTCAGAATCGTGGGATCATTAGGGAATCTCCGCGTAACGCTCTCCGCGTTTCGCTCCCCGCGTGACGCTCCCCCGCGTGACGCTTTTTCATTTATGTGCCATAGTAAAGACATAAAATGTCAAAAATCATATAGCCAAATTTCAGCTATAATCATATAGGTACCTACCTACCTCACTTCTACGAATCATAATAATCATTGAGCATATTTCGTTACGTAACGTAACATAACGAAAATTTGGTTGTGTGCCATAGCAAAGACATGAAATGTCAAATAACAGAATCTGTCGTTAAAGATGTTACTTATGTTCAGAACCTTAGAAATTCGGAAAAATTAATCGGGACGCACATCTGATATGCTCATCGCTCGAGTCCGAATGTAACAAGTATTCCGAGTATTTACCTTGTTTTTAATGAAATACGTGGGCAAGAAATTTCATGGTTTGCACCTAATCAGCTTTAAATTTCCAGTAAGATTGGAAGTTTTCAGACATTTGTATCCCAAAAATGGCAAATGCCTCAGTGAGTGACGCCAGATTCGCTTTTATAATTATTTGGTTTGTCCTAGAGGACGTTAGATGAAGGTAATAGCATTGCGAGCTTAATGGGTTCATGAATGAACAGATCGATGTATATTTACACTCTACCATTCATTATTATCAACCAACAGTTAGTAAAGAGCTTCTTACTTGGATGTAACTAGAAGTAGGTGGCTTGTTGTGCTCCTCTGTCAACTCCAGGTAATGTATGTAATGAAAACCGGACCCGTTCGCTTCCTGCCAAGTCCCTCGAGTGAAATACGAGAAACTATCCCATCTCCTAATCTCTTAAAAAGACGAAATAAAATTAAAATAAAGGTGGTGGGGAAGGCATGAAACCAGTAGGCAGTTTCTTCCCGGAGGTTTCCGCCAAAAGATAAGAGATGTCAAGATATAACTGTGAAACCCGCCATTCCTTCTGGATGGGGTGGCGGGCAGGGAGAAGTGATTCCGTGTTATACCGAAAAACCCACGCGGGCCCCGTCGCTTGGCATGCGACTCTGCTGATAAACGGCAGCCCATACCTCTTGTGCCGGCGGACATATCTGTCCCTTCGAGCTGGTCGCGGTGCCTAGTAGGGGGTCAGAGCTCTGTGCAGGACAGCAGTAAAGGGATTGAGAAGCTGGGGGTGTGCCACCATTTATAGAGCAAAACATGTCAGTTTTATCAAAATTTAAATGTAAATGAAAAATACGCATTGTTTCTAATACCTATGCGTCGTCCCATATTATTGAAAAATATGATCCTGATTCTTGCTAGTTGATCTTCTGGGTATATTATGTCGCTCGAACATATCGGTATGTTTTCCACCGCTCGCATACTAAAATGGATAAATGAACATCCCTCCTTTGTTAATAAATATGAATTTTTATTTAAAGCATAGAACTATGTATGTATCCCAAAACTGCCTATTAAAGTTTCAACATTGAAGGGTGCTAGGAAACACAACAACACTAAACTCTTCTAAAAATCATGGAATCGCGTTTTTGACCGGTTCCCCAACCATTGTGAAAGCTAGTTAAAAATTCATATATCTGCGTGCATCTCTTCCGAAAATTGCTTCCAATCAATTCGTTCGCAGAAATTCAGATATGAGTTAGCATTTTTCCCGACTACGTTTCAGTACCGTCGGTACACTCCTCGAAAACTGTCTTCAGGACACCCTTTAGAAGTAGGAACTGTCGGAAAACACATCAAGATGTGGTTGATGGGGGACTCATCACATACGTGTCAACCCTGAACAACCTGAACTAGTGAAGGCCTACAGAAACACCAGGCCAAAATGTTTAGCTTTCAAAGAGCAGACATTCATACCTTCTTCGGGATGGTGTACCAAAGAGTTTCTAAGTATCCTTGAAAAATTACAAATATTCATTATTGGAGATAGTAAACCACAAATAAAACATTTTAATGAATAGGTGCACTGTTCCCCCAGTGGCAATTTAGGAACCCTTGGTGGACGGTGGCTTTCAATCACGACTCGACAAAGGAGAAGTGTGGCTTCTTTACCATATCCGTGTCACCGGGCGACGCGACGCAGGTACTAACAATGGGCTCTTAGTGGAGGTGGTTTGATGACTTTAGTTTCGATGGCTTTCCCCTTACCAGTTTTTAATTAGTTTCCACAATGAACAGGAACTACCAAAATAATTGCCAACTATCTCATTTTTATCTCTCAAATGTTCACCCTAGAGTTTGATTACATATTTTTGACGAATTTCCCATCCATTCAGTATTGACAAGTGTACCACTTCATGGGGAAACACATCAAAAAGCCTCGAGTTCACATTTTTGTTGATTTTCCTTTTGATGAGTTTGTTGGCACCCGAATGGAACCCTTCGTTTCAACATACCTATACATCTTGGAGCTGTTCGGTTATTGAGTGTTCCTGGTAGGGGCTGGATTAACGGGGGTTCTGTATATCACATAACGGATGAAGTAGAAGATGAGTGAGAGGGCAAAGAAGCTAATCGTTGAATCCTGGTTCAACTATTTCGCGCCCTTCTCCCAGGACGTTCTCCCGACTCTGAATCCTTGACACCAGAATGTCAAGGGTACAGCTTACAAGACAAAACGCTCTCAAGCCTCCCGCCGATCGTTTAATAATTCCATTATCATCTCCACGTCCCATTGTCGGGCTAAAAGCGACACCGTGAAGTCACCAACACCAAACGGTTCACAAGGCAACTTTTAATTTCTGTTGAAACCTTCGACGAAGAGTTCGTTGATTTCGAAAACAAAGCTATCATGATAAAAATGCTTCTGCAGTGCTCACCGGTTATAAGAGAAAGTTAGGTTAAAGAATACTTTATCCAGTAAAATACTGCAGTACTTATAAAAACCTATAAAAACTGTACTATGTACCTGTACCTGTACCTATAAAAACTGTACTATTCCCTTGGTGATCATGACGTGGTAAGCATCAAACCGCATAGTGGGGGGAGCAATGATGGACCTGTGTTCAAAAATATTCCAAGAACCCACCTAATAGAAAATGTATCTCTGATTACAAATACTGGTAACGTTTAAAAACTGCTTCTCATTCGTTCCCATAGGAAACAACTGGTACAGAGACTGGAATTCCGCCGCCAATGAAGCTGTAACTGGTAATAAATTTGAATTTATACACCTCTGTCATAGTCTAGATTAGTTATTTGACATGATAAAAGTATTTTTGCAATATCGGAGACTCTGAAATTTAGAAAGCTGATTTTAAAATGTTAGTGGTCAATCATTGTTATGAGAAGAGAGGAGGGAGGGTCAATAACTGGTGCTCTATCCTAATCGACCTCTTTTTTAATGTTGAAACAAAATTGAGTCACACAATAACTACAATATTGACGACACCATTATGATGTTATCTCTGCAATGTCTAATGTCTAATGGCTAATGGGTCATTACTTGAATTCATTATTCATGAATAAAAAACCGGTTTATATTGCCGAAAATTGCCTAAATTACGGGGAAAATTATGAATTGGTAGGTAGTGGTGAGGATTAGGTCTCTTTGGTGACTTTTTCGAATTAACCAAAATATTGAGGAACTTGGAAGAATATTGAGGAAAATCATACACCGCACCTAATCTCGTTTTCGCACTGATTTCTAGTCCATATATAACACCTGTGAACATGAAGTTAGTTCCAGTCATATAGGTAGCATGACCATATGGGTGAGTTTTTAGTAATTATATGTACGCTTTATTTTGATGTTAAATTGTTGGGGAATTCGAGCACTTTGTGAGCAACAAACCCATCAATGTCATGGAGAAAATATTGTCATTACAACCTCCGTTAAATAATAATGTAAAACAGAAAATCGGAAATAAAAATCCGTCTGAAATTGACCACTTTCTTTGTAGAACAATACGTGTAGTTAACAAACCATCAAAAATATTATTGGATATAGATGTTTCAACGTTTTATTAGTTATACCTCAAATAATGAAGTATTAGCTATGGATGTGCGGTTGATCTCTATCAAGGTCTTAGGTCGTCCCCCAAAGGTGCAATGGGACCTAAATCCTCGAGGAGAGAGAGAGAGGAGGGTGACAGTATCCCATAGAGAGATACTTTCCTCTTATTTTAACTCTCACCAAAATCATATGCTTTCCATTCATAGGGACAACCCTGTAATGCATGAATTACTTACCAAAATGTTTTGGATTTGAGGTTAGCATAAATTGTTTTGATATTTTCCCTAAATACTCTATTACCTCAAGTATTTGTGTATCACTTTTAAAAATGTAGAAATGGAACGTTTTGTTTAGATAATAATGGTGTATTCGTGTACCTACGACTTTGAGCATTGCATCAGAAGCGATGGGTGTAGGAGCAGCTCAAGTGGGATCCTTGAAATGATCGTTTTCATGGTCGCACGCGCAATGTTCTAATCCTTTTGAGATGAGGACGACCGGACACGAAGAGTCGTGGCGAAGTCGGTAGGAGGACATGGAGGACAAACGGCTGAATGGAGGTGAGGAGTACTAGATAGGGGAAGGGGATGAGGGGGTTATATGGAAGAACGAACCAAGTCTCTTCGTGACCCGCGTATTAATATGTATCTTCCTCCGGGCTCTGAATGAAAATTTAATTTGAGTCCCCTCGGATGGGGGCCCCAAGGATCCTGAACGTGGTTGAGGACTTGAAAAGCGGAGGGAACGCGAGTGACGAAGAGGGGAAGAGGTTTCATGCGAAGACGAAGATGAAGAACAAGGAGGAAAGGAAGAAGAAAGGGGAAATGGAAGAGGATTCGGGGGAGGAGAGGGAACGATTTTTGCTAGAGACTGTACGTGAATGGGACGCCACGCATCTTCATGACCGGACCCGAAGCCCAGTCTGGAATTCAGTGATTATCATAATTTGTGGAATCAAACCGATGAGGATCTCACACGGGTTGGGGTCATCCCATTGATGGCATGCCGATGAATGTTCTTAGTAGTTATGAGCTCTCGAATCGTTTACAATTTTAAATTTGATCTTCAAAAAACGCATAACATTAAATTCGATTTTTAACAAAAAAGAAAACCATAAGTAAGTAGATATTTTACAATTTTGAATATTAATCTCCCTGAAGAAGCCTCAGTTGCTGGGGAGAAACGTTGGAGTTTGATTAAAAAAATAAAAAAATTAAGGACAGAAGGCCTTTTTTATAAAGCTAAGATACCAATGGTTAACTAAGTTTAAAAATTAAAGACAAGTAAAAAAATACTAACATTTTATTAAAAGGTGCATTGTGGGGTGGAAGGAGGTTGACTCATGAATAAGATAGTTTCAGTCATGTATAATCGTATGAGCGAATTATCTAAATTATCATAGTATATTATGTTACATCGTTTTGAAATTTGAGCACTTTGAGTGCAAATAAATAGCTAGTTAATAACCAACTATATCGCAAACAAATTCGTTCTAAATAATATTCTGCTATGCAGAAAAGATTTTGAAATTTATGATTTTTTAGGGCGCTTTTTCATCAATTTTCCAGCAAATAATTTTTCTGCATATTTTTGGTATAAATTTTAAAATGTTCTAGTTCGTTGTTGATATATATATATATAATGCTAAGTCAATATTTTTATAGGAATGGTATTTTGAGCTTTGAACAGGGTTAATCCAAGAAGCATTCACAACAGCAATAAGCCTGCATTTTTATGACTTAGCGTTGCATACAGTCCGATCCCTCTGAAAGTCACCTCAATCAATTCAACTCGCCAAAAACAATCGAATTATATACGAAACACGTGTTGGTGTAATGTTTCGTTGGACGTGTTCGGCGATATTGTTTCCACATCGTTTCGGGTCGACTCAACTATACAGCATATTCTGTTTTTGCAATATTCCTACCGAATTTCAGGTCGATAGCTTCGAAATCGCCGCCTGTTACCCAGAACAGACCGACAAAGGCCGACACATACAGCCACTATTGCCGGTCGATTCATAGTTGGGACTCACTTCGTTCGTAAATAATTATTAGCGTTAAGATACTAGAAAGTGTTTCCTACTTACCATAGTTAATAAGGAATATTTAGGCAGTTTGTACTTATTATTTTAATGAACGTAAATATCGTTTCTAAGATGTAAAAGCTACGACTTTCTTTTTATGATTTTTTTGACGAAAGTCAATGTGACGTCTCATGTGGCTAAAACATGAAACGTCTTACAAAGCTCACAACTTTTCTTGAACAAGGGTTTGTTAGGATTTCCAGCAAGTATGGAATGTACGTTATTACAAAAAGAAATGAAATGAAATTTATACATGGCGACACTGACCTGAGTGTATTCTTGATTGAATATTTTATAAGTAACATAAGATTAACCTGCCAATAACAAAATTATCAATACTCTTGATTAATCAAGTTTCAAATTTTCACTTTCACACTACTGAGTCAGTGTCAAGTCAAATTCAAAAGAGAAGTTAAAAAAAAAAAGTTGTCATTCAAAATAAAAATGTTCACTTGCTTCATACGTTTCAGACCTTGCTGATCAATTTAGTTTACGTGTCTGTCTGACTGTGGTAAATTCTTGAGTCTAGTCCGATTCCGATGAAGTTTTCAGGAATTGTGCGGGTTAGTTCCTAGACGGTCCCCAATCATTTTCAATGCCGTCAAATTAACAGTAGCCTGTGAGCTTTTTCAATCGTGAATTTCTCATAACTTCGATTTCTTATCACCTGTTGTAGGTCCGATCCGTTCAAACTCGGTGGGTGATTTGGTATATGTTCTAGAAAAGTGCCCTATAAATTATATTAATAACCATTTCGCGTGCGCGAAACTAATATCGATTGACACAGGCAAAACTCCGAGTCTAATGAAACGATTTCGATGAAATTTTGAGGAATTGTGCGGGATAGCTTCTGTACGGTCCCCTTTATATTTAATTGCCATCACATAAATAGTGGTCTGTGCGCATGCGCATACGTCGATTAATTATCTCCTATTAGTCTGATTTCGTTCGAATTCAGTATATGTTCTAGGAAAATTCCTCATGAATTATATATCGGATGATGGAGTAATAACTGTTGCGCATGCGCAAAACTATAATTCACCAATACAGACAAAACTCCGAGACTAATGGACCGATGTTTATGGAATTTTCAAGGATCGTGCGGTTTAGCTCGTAGACGTTCCCCTAAAAATTTCACATCCGTTGGAGTAATATTTGTCTGTGCTCATGCGCGAATGGTAATCTTTATATATAATTCCGAACGGTCTTTGAAATTGTGAAGAACTTCGCGGTCCGATTTTAGTGTTAGACTGCTCATTCGAATCAGCACGGCCCCAAGTTTGTTGCAAAAGTGTCGCCGTTCGTCTCTATACCCGCCTTGATCGTGTTTCAGGCGGTCCTTATCAACGAGAGTTGTTTATTAGGCTGTGGCGGTAACAACAGTTGCCATAAATTCACGGTGGGTAAGAAACGTAATGTAGTTACTAACATCTAGGAGAGTTATTTCTGAACGAAGAAATTGAAACTGAAGAACTTAGCGGACTTTATAATTCCGATTCACACAAACGAAGCAAATAGGTGGGACTTATATCGTTACTATAATGTGCTGAGTTCCTGTTTGGTACTACTGTTTGTTACTAGATTAGGGCTTTCCGAGCCCTAACAGGCCTTTAGTTTCTTATAACGTTGACTAATCAATCATTTCGACATTTATTTTGTTCTTCAACTAATTCTCCATGTTACAATGTGTGAGGAAGCTATGCCGCCCACCCAACTTGTCAGACGTTCTTCTAGGCGGATAGATATGCACAAATATAATCTTGTTCCCCGATTAATCTTTCATGTCATGTTTGACCATAAATCACAATGTTCACACCATTATCGGTGTAACTATAAACTAAGGATGTACCACAAACATCGTATTGCTTCAATAAGCAATAATCACACCTCAGTATAACTTCAGTGGTAACGATATTGTCTCTTGGCGAACCCCCCCCCCCTCCCTCACCTGAAGTAAGTTGTTTGGTTTAGTCGGTAGGTATGCCACTATGTGGTGAGCACGACACAAAGGACGAGAAAGTCCAGCCTAGTTGCCCGTGCGTAAGGCATTTCACCAACCCTTATAAATACAAATCCTATTGCTTCAAATATGAATGATTTGAAAGAATTAGTCTGTCAATTTGTACCGCAGTTGGAGATAGTTTCTCAATGTGATTAGAGTAGCCAACAAATCTTCTGTGCCGTATACATCGATCCAACGACATAATATCGCGTGTAAGAAAGCCAAATGAAGACGTTAGGACTGGATAATCCAATAAGAGTAAACAAAGATGTGTCATAGCCTCGTGTCGAAAAACGGAGAAAGGAAGCAAGCGATTGAGACGCTCCGTACGGTAGGAAACAGGGTTAGTTAGTGGAAACAAGAGTTCGTGGACGTGCGGGAATTGGTCTCAGTAAAAGGAGTGGGGAGCTCTGAAGGGTTCAATTGGTTAACAAGGCAAGGACAGGCTGAGGTCAGGAAGAGT
This sequence comes from Adelphocoris suturalis, assembly GCA_030762985.1. NCBI lineage: Eukaryota > Metazoa > Arthropoda > Insecta > Hemiptera > Miridae > Adelphocoris > Adelphocoris suturalis. Next base: position 105,909,218 of record CM061041.1, on the reverse strand, counting down.
TAACTTGCATAACCAAGTGGACTGGAGTGCAATCATAGCCTTCGAAGGTGGGAACAGCCGTTTTTCCTCGGGACGCGAACCGCAACTCGTCAATTCCGTCCCTAAAACGTCTATAAGACTTAGTTTCGGATCGGTTGATTCACTCCGGTCCCTTGTCTTGCACTTGCTCGGCGGAGCGAACATTTTAATCAGATGGGGGAGTTTGATAAAGGCGTTTTCGCGTTGAGACGGACCTTGATGTGATTTCTCTAGACCCACCGCGGTGCCCCGTTGTTGCGTCTGATGGGCAGCAACTAGGTTGTTCGATATTCCGAGGATCGACATTGAGCGTGTGATCCATTAGAACGATTTTTATTGGACTGTACAGTTGTTTGGTTGTTTTGTTAAAGATCAAGGTAGGTGATGCTACGAAGCGGTCACGGAAAAGCGTGGTTCAGTAGTCCATACATTGGGAAGCAGAAGGAACACATTAAATAGCCCTGTGCACATGAGGTTGCCTCATTGTAGTGCATATAGAAGCAGGTGCGCATGCGCAGAACTGAAGTTAATTAAACACCAATGCCTTACAATCTAATGACTCAGATCAGTCCGCAATCAGAATAAATAGGTAGTTGATAAGTGTATAGGTACTTTTTGCTTCCTCACTACCTAAAACAAGGAAGTTTTGTGTTCGTGATTGAAGTGGAAAAAATGTTTGTCCTTCAAAATCAAAATCCCCACTTCCTTTTTGCGTTTCAGGGCTTTCTGATCAATTTTGGTTCCGTATCTGTTTGTCTGATTTATGTCTGTGGTAAATCCTTGACACACCCAAAACTATACCGAGTTTCAGTCCGATTCAGATGAAATTTCCTGGGATTGTGCGGGTTAGCTCCTTTACGGTCCCCTATAAGTTTCAAGCCGCCGAATCAATCGTAGCCTGTGCACTTTCGCAAGCGTGAATTTCTCATAACGCCGATTTCTCATCATCTGTAGGTCCGATTTCGTTCCAAATCGGTATGTAATTGGGTTCATATTCTAGGGAAATGCCCTATAAGTTTTATATCGATGGGTAGAGTACTAACCATTGCGCTTGAGAGAAACTAATATCGATTGTCACAGGCAAAACGAAAGTCTGGTGGAATGATTTTAATAAATTTTCAGGGATTGTGCGGGGTAGCTTTTAAACGGCCCCCCAAACTTTCATTGCCGTCACATAAATAGTAGTCTGTGAGTTAATTTATTATTACGTCGATTTCTTATCTATTGGTCCGATGTCTTTCAAACTCGGAGTGTAGATATATATATATATATATATATATATATATATATATATATATATATATATATATGTATATATATATATATATGTCTGTGTGTGTGTTCTTGTGAAATTCCATGTGGAATTATCTCGCGATTGGTGGAGTAGTAACTATAGCGCACGCGCAAAACTAAAATTGATCGATACAGACGATTGACCGAGTTTTATGAAATGTTCAGAGATGGCACAGTATATCTCTGAGATATTCCTCTATAAATTTCATTACCGTTGGATTAATAGCAGACTGTGCGCACGCGCAAACGTTAATTTCTTATAACGTCGACTTATCAATCATTTTGACTTGTACTTTGTTCTTCAACTAGTTATGTAAATCCATGTTGCAATATGTGAGGAAGATATACTCCCTAACCAACTTGGCAGACTTTTTTTAAATAATCTTTAATGTTACAACTGTGTACACATCTAGTAACTTCACTTTGGTGTCTAAATATTTATCGTTTTGTGGTCCATAGCTACCAACTACCACTCATCACATCACTTCAGGGGCCTGTGATTATGTCCAGAGTTTTGGTCTTGTTTTACTCTCCGCAAATCTTGACTGTTGTCCGGGAGGTACTGTGCTTTGACATTTATGTGTGTGTGAAGACGGATTTTGGGAATCGGAGCTTGATTTTCAATTAATTCTCTTACCACATTGTCTTTAAGGTCACAACGGAGATCATCCGTTCTGATATATCAGGGACCATTAACTATGCTCCAGAGTATTGTGATGTATGCTGTTGAATGATTTTCAGGTTGATCTTTTACGTGCAACCCCAAAAGGAGCAGCCATAAGTCAAACGGGTATATTCACTTGTTCGTACAGCAATAACTTGTGATTTATAGATTATTTTGATTTTCCTTCAATGAACCGTTAGGTACATCTTTCTCATTGTTTCCTTCGCTTTTTTTTATGTGCTCCTTTCACCGAAGCAAGGCATCCAGAGTCATGCTGAGGTACCTACTTGGCTGTATGATCTGATGGATGATGATGATGATCTGGGAGTTTATTGCAGCAGTATTGAGGTACAGGTATTGAGGTAATCTTCCTGTAAGTGAAGTTTATGTAAGTACGTTTACTTTGTTTCGTTGAGTTTTATTCTACATGTTTTATCCACTGAAGGATGCTGTTCACTGCTTCTTAGTTGCAGAACCTACGCCCAGGATTGTCATGTCATTTGCAAACGTTGACCTGATAGCTTCTGAAGGTATCGGAATGTCCCTTGTGTACAGTAGGGAGATAACTAGCCCTGGCATATGTGAATACTAATGAATTGAATTACTATCGTCAAAATTATTATTAGGAGCAAAACCCCAAAACTATTCAGCCGAATTTAATTGAATTTGAAGAAATTGAGAAGACTTCCTACGCAGGCAATAGAGAGATCGATGAACTATATGAATTGCTTCCAATGATATCTTCATTCTTTCATAATTGAAGTAGCGTACATCTTACAACTAATGAGGGAGCTTTATCCTGTTATCTTGCAATACTACTCAACCTACTTGGCTAATACTATTCGTAAACGTGAAGAAACGATGTGTAAGTTTTGAGCTGCTCTCATAGTATGTAACGAGTAAAACTTGTTTGAAATTAATGAAATCACAGAAATAAATATTATAATGTGGTCTTGGGACGAGGTAATTATTTGGATTGCATCTAACCCAACATGGTAATAGGGCTCCTGGCTATCCTGAAATTATGCGGGGAAGCTGGGGAGCCATTCCTATGACACTAGTTGGACTCTGTTAAACGTCTCTGGGAGTTTTCGGTGTCACACATCTAGATGGATAAATAATGCAAAGTCGAGGGCGATCGGGAATGCAAATTACTACGGTAATAGGCCGTCAAAGCCTCGTTATTGCATCTGATGTACATTTGGACCCAACGGCGATAGGCACTAGCGCACCAACTATATAGCCATTGCACCGGACGGAGCTGTCCGGCCGTAAATTGCAAGAAAATATAAAGACACTCCGACTTCAAATCGAAGGAGTTAAAAAAAAGGCGGAATGACTCTAAGGACGCCAGAGGTAATAAAATTCCTTGGAATACGAATACCTCAATTGGAGGAGACGTGTGAGAAAAAGGCCAAAGCGAGACAGACATTTCCACTAAAGGAACAAAGAGTGAATTGATTGGAATGACTACCTGCAGGAAAAAAGCGGACTTTCCACCCTCGTTTGCTTGTACATAGATGCACTTCTGATTGTTTAACCTTCGTTTCACTCTGCAAAACTCGGTGAAAATTACAGCCCCTGACCATTTTAACCCAATCGACATGCATTGGTCTACATATGCTGGATTTCGACGTATTAAGAAACAATAAATACGTAAGTCCGGTTTTACAAAGATAAAAATATCTTTTGTGTGAACAGGGTGGTTTAATTCGGTTCTATGAGATAAAATTCATCTATGCCTACCAAAACCGCTGTAAATTATTACACAAAGGTTTTTATTTCTGAGTTAGAAGCCCTTCTACGCTGATCATTGGTCTATAATTATGAAGCCTGGTTTTTAAAATGAGATCAGAACACGCTCCTCGTGCCCGTGTGCGCGGCGCATTGTGCCTCTAAATTTCACAAGAATTACTTTTACAGGATTCCAAGGTAAGGAGGTGGTGTTGGTGGAGTTCAGTTCAGTGACTAGGTATGTGATACGGTTCTCTCTGATATTGAATTCTTGATATTAGATAGAAGGTGCATTTCAAATTACAGATCCGTATTCTACTAATTTCAGTATAATGATATTTAAGTAAGTAGCTACTTACCTACTAAGCGAAAATAAGATAGGAGGTATTAATAGGGTGACTCAATGGGACATTCAGAGACAATTTAAATAATGGGATTTTTCCTCATCATCTGAGTGATCTGAATTCTCTCAAATTATTGTCTCATATTAAGCTAAATTCTGACAAACAATATCTGCACTTTACGCGTATACATTGTGAAATAGAAATGACGTATGGACCACCTATTCAGTACAAAATACATACTCATGTCACAATGTATCAGCCTGAAGCGTTGATACTTTTAATTTTAGTGATGGGTCTTCTTGTTTTTCCCCTTTTTCTTCCATGCACACTTACTTCATTAGTATTGAAGTCCAGATACCATCTTATTTTTATTAGATCACCGTTTTGGTTTATTATTTCAATAATGAACCTTGTTATCGACCAAGGAAAAAAAAAAAAAAAAATCCCCTCAAAACTTGATTAAATATCAAATCTAACCTTTGCTATTCAGCAAATGTATTTCCCGTTCCTGTAAAACATTAAAATCATCCTTGGTTCACAATGTGTCTTGCTTTTGTTAGAAATAAATCAATGCAAAATTTAATTTTCCACAACATTGCACCGATACAATAATTTTTGGAACTGATTTAGAGGGTTAATTTTCGAAAAAAAAGAAAAAAATGATTTTTTTTTAAAGGAGTTCATGACTGAAAATGGGTTACATTGCATTGATTCAATAATTTATCGAACTGTTTTAGGGGGTTAATTTTCAAAAAACAGTCCGAAAAACGATTTTTTAAAGGAGTTCATGGATAAAAATAGGTTACAGAGCATTTTAAAAAAGTGGTAAGTAGGTATGCGTGAGGAATCAGTGTCCAATTTCTTGTAGGATAGGCAGGTAGAAGAATAAAATAATGTTGTCCACCTAGGTCGCTCAAACTTTCTACTGTGCGGCGGTAACGCAATTTTTATTGTTATCAACCTTATCGTATTCCAAACGGCCAAAGCTGTAAAATTTCTTCTCCTTTCGAGGTTCCTTTTACTCATGTCGACGTAATGTTACCACCACAAAACCTGAATTTTAGTTCGATAGGGCTTTTGTAAACGTGCATTGAGTCTTGTTTTTCAGTTTTGTCCATTTTCAGGAGGTGACTCTATTGTGGGCGACTTACTATGGATCATATTTCTCACCCTTGCCTACGATTTCGTAGCGTAAGATTCGTTTTCCTCCCTTTCAGCATTCCGACCACCGAAAAAAAGCAAACCATAGATCAAAAAGAAAGACAAAACCAGAGGAGGCAGGAAGTGGTCTCGGCTCTGCCGGTCTCAATAGGTGATTAGTGAAAAGTAATTAATACGTCATGTGAAATTAATGAACGAGGGGCGGACCCACGTTCGGCCTCCTGAGCAAGAAGCTGTAGATACGCCATGTCGATAAAGTCCTGATGCCCTTAATAAATAACCCGAGAAAGCATTGTGCCCTTGCACAGTAGCCGTGGCTTACATAACGCCCTTATAAGCTCCGCCTCGCTTCAGACCAGTCGCTGAGAATTAAACTCCATGAAATACGAGGTTGGTGTAGAAAACAGTTGAGACGTTCAGAATCGATAAACAGATAATTTCACTAAACTTAACTTAAAAGGAGTAGCCAAAGTGCGTTCGGAATACGATGCGCACTATGTAGTAGTAATAGTAGTCAAACCTTTGTCAGCAGAGCATAATATTCAATATACATAACAATGTAAATGTAATTGTTTAAATTTTGTTAACGATGTAAATAAGTTTGTAGCATTCTTTGAGAACATCAAGTAAATTAAACCAATGCAAATCCGTCATTATCCTATCAAATGATGAATTCAAGGATTGTTTCTGGAACCTCACATGCACCTCTTTCTCGTGATTACGAGATAAATCCACTGCACATACGGAACTAAATATTGCCACAGTCGAGAAGTCGGTAAGTAACTATTACCTCAGTCCTCAAGCTATTTGCGAGTCAGTAGGTGGAACAGTGAACCCTAAAACCCTTTAGTCCAGGAGCCAAGGCCGAAAATAAGTAGGTAGTAATTTGAGAAGAAGGTTTGAGATTAGATTTTGAAAATGTAGTCCGTTCTGAGTGAGAAAATCTTTGTCTGCCGCAGCAAAGTTTTAGAGCAGGAAAAAAATCGATCCAAATACCAAGAATTATTTCTTAAAATAAGCGAATTACAACCAATTGAAAATGAAAAAGGTAATTTTACACTTACCTAAAGTTCGCAAAAACGGCCTTTTACTTTAATGGGAAACGGTCTGCGCAAAAACTTGCTCGATACAAACTTTGGAAAGTATTAAACCCTGAATTGAATGAGGTTTGGCAGACCTGAATCAGACCAATTTTTGAAGGGCGAAAGTCTTGACGGGGGGAGGAGAGGACTGACCCAAAATTAGCCCGATTTTCAAGTGTTTGTAATTACCTTATTTCGAGAGATAATTCGAAGTTTTTGAATTGAATTGTTTTGTTATTTTATGTTCTACAACTTTTTTCCGTATAACATTTTCTGTAGGATGCACGGTTTAGGAATTATTAGAGAAAAACTTTAAAATGGGCAAATCAAGCTTTATGAGAACGTCATTTTGTATTCCACCGATTATGAGCCGGCAGACAAAGATTTTCTCTTTCAGAATGGAGTGAATTTTCGAAATCTAATCTCATACCTTCTTCTCAAATTACCACCTATTTTCGGCTTTGGCTCCTGGACTACTACTATTGTTGAACTTTGTCTAAACATTGTAGATGTTTATATTGTGTGGGATAACCACCCACCGAATGCCCACCGGTGTGCACATTGTGATAGAGCATTTTGCTCCAAGCGTGGTCTCAGTGCTCACGTCTAACAGAAGCATCATGTGGAAGCCAATGCTGCAATACATATAGAGCAAGAGAGGCCCAGGCATGCTTCTGAGAATTTGCAGCAAATGGCAGCAGAGGAGGGAGAGGCTGAACACAATGGGTTACGACATCTTAATGTTTTTTTTCCAGCGACGTTTTTCCATGCACACTCTTTCTGACATTCAATCTCTTCGCCTCAGGTCTCATTACAAGCAGCCTTTCCAGGATGTAATCCTGAAAACAGCCCTACAGCTCGAGTCGCTGCGGAAGTGCTGGAGGGAGCTGGGGATGAACAAGTTATGCCCCTTCTCTAGGAGTTTGTGGACTATTGGGAGCCACTCTTGTGTGCTCCCAGTCACAATCCTTTTGAGCCGGTGGCATCCCCAGCGGCCACCAGGGGTTCCTTGCACAGTATTATGTGCACGAAAGTGCTTCATGAGGAGGTGCATAAGTACCGAGTCCAAAACTCTACGTCTGCTGGACCTATGGTATTTCAGCCCAATGCTGGAATAAAGCCCCAAAGAATGTCAAGCTTCTCAATCTCAACTTGTTGCTTCCATTGGAAAGACCCCGGAAAGTGTTGGCCCATGCGCGGACTGTTTTTATCCCAAAGAACGAGGTTCGTGGGCCTGGAGGCTACTGTTCAATCTTTATACTGTCAGTAGTTTTCTGCCATTTTCAAAAGATTGTGGCATCTCGCCTCCAAGTGGCTAGTGTCATAGGTGACGCCCAAAGAGGGTCCGGATCAGTGGAGAACCTAACAGTTCTCTAAACTATCATTTTGTTGGCCCACATCAGAAAGTGGCAGCTCCATTTTGCCGCTCTGGACGTTGCTAAGGCCTTTAACGTTGGGTCAGGGTAAATTGGCTTACAAATTGCCATCATGGTGACGAAGCACCTGCTCTTTTAATTGAGTATGTGGCCTGCCTGTACCATGAAGGAGTGACATGTCAGGGGATATTGTCATTGGGCGTGGGGTACGCCAGGGGGATCCTTTGTCACCATTTCTCTTTAACCTGGTTGTGGATACGGCCTTGGATAATCTGCCAGCTGAAATAGGGTTTGATTTTGCCCCCAGGGTGAGAGTAGGCACATTGGCTTTTGTCGATGATGTAATCCTACATGCTGAAACCAGTGAGGGCTTAAAGATCTCCCTCAATGCCTTAGCTGATCAACTCTCCAGGTGTGGTTTGGTGGTTAACCCAGATAAGTGTGGGTCAGTCTCCTTGGTTCCGTCGGGAGGACAGCATCAGGTGAAGGTGGTGGATGAGGATTATTTTGTCATAGGACAGTCACCCATCCCCACCCAATCCGTGGTGGAGGTTTGGCAGTACCTTGGAGTTGACTTCATGGGTGTGGCCACCATTGCTGCAAGCCATGTGGACCTTGATGGAGCGCTGGCTCATATCACCAAGGCTCCATGGAACCCACAGCAGAAGCTGCGCCTTCTTCACACGTACTTACAGCCAAAACTGACCTATGGGCTAGTCATTGGCAGGCTTACTGTGGGGGGGGGGGGGGGGGATGTTTGAATTAGATCGTGAAGTTGGCTCAAAGTGCGCTCTTGGCTAGGCTTCCCACTTGGTATCCCAAGTGCTTATATTCACGCACCGGTTAGGGCCGGTGGGCACAGCAAAAGTCCCTCTCTCAGCCAGTATACCATCCCTACCCTGCCAGGGCCTGCTTCCCCTTAGGGCCTCGAGCTAGGAGGTCCCTTGCACTGTTGCTGACCTGTACTTTGTCAAGCAGCAGCTGTTGTGGTGCGACCGAGCAACGGCAATTGCTCCAAAACCCCACATGAGTCAGTTGATGGTAAAGAATTCCGACAGTGCTCTGAATCCTCTATTTATCTCCAGTGGGTAGAATGGGCCACAGAGGGCATCGGGGCTCATTACTATCATCATTTTTCACGTCGTCCAGGTGGCTAAGTTAGCCAAATAGGTGAGGTGTTCAAATAGTAATCACCGGACGGCAGACACCCTTTGCCGTGCGTTGGGTTAAAAATGAAAACCTGTATCATGTGGTGCAGCAGTGTGGTCGGACTCATGGTGGCAGCATCCTACGTCATGATGCGGTTGCCAAGCAGATGGCAGGTGCTTTCTCATCCAGCAGTTGGGATGTTGAAAGGGAGAGGCTGTATCACATGCTGAGTGACCGGGGCGAGAAGCCAGATATCGTTGCCGTCAAGCCTGATGGGTCTGCCATTATCCTGGATGCCCAAGTTGTCAGTGGCAGCGCGGATATGGAGCAGACCTGGCGGGCTAAGATAAGCAAATATGATAGAAATGACCTTTGTCAAGCAATATCTGAGCTAAAAGGAGTGACGGCAAATAACATCAAGGTCATGGCCGCGACTGTGTCATGGCGCGAGATGTGGTGCGGGAAAAGTGCCAAAGAGTTACTCAAGTTGGGCATCCGAGCGAGAGTGCTCCACGGTATCCGCACCCATGTCCTCAGGGGCTCGTACCTCAACTGATGGTCATTTTATAGGGGCACTTCCTTTCATTCCAGTATTCTTCCTCCTCCTTCTGCAACTTCCTCCATCCCTCGAGCCGGCATAGGGTGAACCTGGGCGTCCTCTCCACTACTTTTATTTTTTGATTTATTTTGAAATTGAATGGTGTGCCCCCTTTGAGAGGAGTTTTGTTAAAAAGAAAAAAAAAGTGTGTGTGTGTGTGTGTGTGTGTGTAAATGATGTTGTGATGTGTGTGTATGTGTACTGGTGATCTGGATACTCGCAAGATCGCATCTCAAAAATAAAATAAAAATCCAAAAGTAATCCTATTCGTAAAATATCAATCGAATGGAAAAGTAGATCTGAATGATGCGCATAGTATGGTGGCCTAGTAGCGACGAGCAAAAAACGCTAAGAAAAATACAAGAAAAGTTAATGAATTTTCGATCGAGACGAGTAAGGATACCAGTTAAGAAAACAAATAAAACTACGAAATTGAAAGATTCAACTCAAGTCCAGCTGTATCCTTAATCGGCAAAATAAAAAGAGGAAGCAAGAGAAGATTTGAAACGGCATTTTATGTCATGTTATTGAACCTAATTCGCGTGTGTTCCCGCGGTGTGGGCTTCACCAACAGTAAAGTAGCCTAGTGTCAAGGCGGCAGTGACTCGGGCAGCCCACCAGCCGTAAACTTTGGATTTTATTCCGTCACCCCCGGGAGCCTCCAAGAAAAAAATAAAAATAAAAATAAAATGGAATAATCGAAAATAAACAACATTCTAGTGGGTAATTTTTCGTCGTCGTCGTCCCCCCCCCCCCCCCCCCCCCCCCCCCCCTTTATTTCTTTCCCGTGGAGTCCAAGCCTCGATAACAAATAAATAAAGTCCACATGGGTTTTCAGTTCTTCTTCATTGATATTAAACAGAACAACTGCAGATTTGATAATCAAATGATATTAACTTCTTTAACCAAAATGTTGCATTACCGTGATGTTGTTTGTTCATCGTACCGCTCTGTTAAAACGCTGATTTATAACAGCCCAGCCATTAGTTTACGTCATACTAGCTTGTTACACTTATACGCAACGTATATAAATTTAAAACTGCATACATATAGTAGAACCCCTACATTATATAGTAACCAACAAAATATACTAAATTTGTGGGTTTGCGTTTTTCAAGATACGGATATTCAAAAAACAATTGCTGCCTACAGCATTTCTCTCAAACTACTTTTGGTGATTTAAAGAATTTATAGTGTTCACACTGACGAGCTATCAACTGATTGTCCTAACTTAAAGGTTATGAGAGGTGAGGTAGGTATGTGAAGGAACTCGATTGAGATCATGAGAGGGCGATGTAATTATCACAGAAGGCTGAGACGGGTAGATACTTCAAGTTCGGTAGCAAAGATACCAAAGAGCCTTCTCAGTTTCGAAACAATAACATCGCACAGCAAATACACTCGAGGATAAGAACAAATAATTAATCTATCGATTGAGAATCTGATAGCATACTACTGGATGAGAAAACCCTTCCCCCTGCTCTGCTTCAACTTGATGGACACTACAACCAAACCGCAATTACTCGCTAAATCTAATACTCCCGCCATCGAAGAAAGATAATGCCTAGTTATTGCGTTCTCGACTGAATCAAGATTCCAGGAATACTTAAAATCTAAATAGCCAAACAGCAGTTTTGTCTGCACAGATGGAGCACCTCATGGTTAGGGCACAGGCAGTGGCTTCTTCGATGAGAGCACTCGAAACATGCCTAGTGGCCTGCGTTTGGAACACTGCGGATTTCCAAACCATACACATAGTCGAGAAACTCGCTTCTAGAGCCCACGACACAAGGCGTGCCTTGTCCTGCGGACTCTCTGAGCGCTACAACGAAGCCTTGAAACCGTCGTACTAGCCTAAATGCTATGGAAACCGATATCCTGCTAATTATCCCGAGCATCGACCAAATTGCGTTACTGTGCTGGATAAAAGGGCACACATATTCGGGGAAACGAAATTGAAGACAGAAAATCCAATGAGGTCGCAAGCCTGGAAGAACAGGCACCCAAATCCACGTTACCCTCATATTGACTTTAGACGCTGATCTCTTTCCGCAAGATATATGGAAAGATAAGTTTTCGATCTAAAATACCATTTTCATGAAACTTTGTTCAGATAATTAATTCGTTCGGTAGGTGCGAGTATGGATAATAGCTCGATTTTGGAATCTACTTAGGTATCTTGAAATTTAAAGAAACAAATTTAGAGTTTTTGTTCCTGGTTGATTACAAAGGTTTATTATGAAATATAAAAAACCATAACATCGTCAGCATTATTGTGAATCGAGCCCACACAGCGGAAGTCGATTACACTACAAACGATTCGGGTCAAGCCCATCAAGCTGATTTTACCATTCAAACAGTCCATTCTGGTATACACGAATTTTCAACATAAAGCTCAAGTTTCAATGATTGTCGTTATGTGATGGTCATCAATAAAGGCGTAGCAAATTAATACTTTATTATTTCTGCATGGTTTATTATTTTTCCCTTACATAGCCCTTAAGCGCAGGAGACATTTTGTATAGACAAAATTAGTAATGTGTATTATTAAACAAAGTCTAACAGGTATATATATTATCTAACTACACCTGGAGGAGAAATTAATTAAACTAAATAAAAAAACCTACACATTACTACTCTCTCTATTAATAACAAGAGCCGGTAATTAAGTCCAGTAGTCCATCAGAATTTTAGTATATCGATATTGATTTAGGCACTATCGCTTCATAAGTAGTTGACAAAGTTATAATGAACTCGATTTTATTAGGCGATATTTACAAGGTTCCATCAGTTCTGACTTGCTCCCTCGTTTTCCCGTTCCAAGTTCTAGCACCTTGTGACTGCGAACGGATGAGCGTTCAACGATCGGGGTAGGCTCATTCGATTCGTTGAAGTGATCTCTATCAACTATAATAAGGAAAACAATATCTATTTCAAAAGCTTTTGGGATCTCGATTAATAAATATTTCACCCCTTAATTTCTACTCTTTAGGGTTGATAAGAAGTGAAGCAAAGATATTTGGCACATCCCCAACTAATTTATGATTTGTGATCCGCATTTCATAAGATAGTCCAGTAGTTTTGGAAATAAGCATAGGACTGCGAACGGAGGGATTTTTTTTTTTTTAATTATTTCTCAAATTTACATACTTGTCTTGAAAGGTAACCCAAAACAAAAATGTTTTTGTTATGGTACTGAGAGACTGGGAGGGGGGATTTTTCTTCTTGGTTGATTAGAAAGGATTGATATTAATCAACAAAAATCTGCGGAATAAGTAAAGGCAGAGGTTACGAATGTTATTATAAATATTGGTTTCGGGATCGGGTAACGCGTGAAAGACGGCACCGATAAAGTAAAATTTACAGAACGTAGAATGGCGATTCTAAAACGGTTTTCAGTTTTTGTGCCTTTAACACTGTCAGAGGTGTATTTATGTTCGTTAAGCTATTTGAAGTGGAATAACAACTTCTAAACTTGACTGGAAAACACCCCCTAAGTCGATTAACAGTAATTAGCCGGGTCCCAATTCTCCAGGTAATTAACCAAATTAAGAGTTGTTTACGGAATCAACGAACGGCAGTTTTGTGATGCTGAAAGGAAACCAGACACCTTCCTATAGGACACGATGCGATAGAAAAAACACTATTTCGAATCAGTGTGCGTACGTGTATTGTAGTGTGTGCGACGGTGGTGGTAGGTAACTGGGGTTTTTTCGAAGCAATTTGACGCAATTAGAGCCTTTTAAGTTGACTTGGCTCATAACGGTCATCCTCTAATAGGCTCTCGTGCTCTGTTTGCGTTGTTAAGTAGTTAGGTCTCGGTCGTGTAAACATTGCCGGTTTTTACTGTGTGGTAGTCAGACGAGCTGTTCTAGACTCATTTTATGAAATAATATTTTCACTTACGCTAGTGAAGTTGTTATTAGGAATTAAATTGCGTTATAACGTGCACTGTCGTATACACCCCAACATAGCACTTGTTTGCCATAGATATACGGAATCATATGAAATACAGACAACATTTGATTTTTCTAGATTTGACTGAGAATTTTGCGATTTCCCGCTATTTGATTTTCAGCTACTACTGTGTCATTCCATTCTTTTTACTGTTGTTACTTATGGTCTTCCTCTTCGAGTGAATCGGATTTATTTTTTGGGAAAACAATTTGTTTTGATCGGTTAAGTGACATTTTAGAAAATCTAATATGATTTTCAGGATAGCATTATTTCTTAAAGTGTGCCCCACGCCTCCCATAGTAACATTTAGAGTCCAACATATTACGCACCAAAACAAAATGTCAAGCAAAACATACTATGAAAAAGTAAACATTTGTCTTATCATCTTATCACAAAAGGCATATAGTCTAAATTAGCCTGAATTAACTTATTTCCATTGAAAATCTTGGTATATCCTTCCATAAAAGTGAACCTAGCTGACTATGCCGGACAGTTTGGAAGCACTATTTTCACCCATGAAGTCTCCTAAAAAATATATTATTTTGCAGTTTTGGTTACATTGTCTAGTTCCTCATTTTCAACCTATTCGCTACCCATTAGATTCACAAGAGTGCACTTTGACGCCTCGACTTTACCACGCTCTATTAACGAATTCGAGAACTATTTTCTTCTTGCGTCACATTTTTTTGTCACTTTTGTTGAGAATAGTCGAGTCTAGTCTTTTGGGATTTTTTCAGCAATGAGCGTTACCCACGCATTCATTTATATTTTAAAATGAAAATAGATTAAATTCTAAGAAATTTGACAATCTGCACTTTCCTACGATAAGTAGCTTTATTTCTATGATTTTTCTAAGTTTACTGCACAGGTGAAGTCACACTTGGCAGGGGGGTTTATGACGGGGCGCTATGACGTCACCAGTGTGCGAAATTGTGAAACAAAGAAAACTACTCATAGTAGGACTGTGAGATTGATTCCAAAATTGTTAGGATGGAATCTTGTTAAGGATGGCCTCAACAGCCATCCTAACCATATACATAGAGACGCCCTTAATCAGATTTTTATAATGTTTAGTAAATCCGAAAGGGCAAACACATTTTTTAGGTAGGTATGTTTAATTTTTCAGCCCTCATTCAAAATGTCCATTATTCAAATCTTGCAAGGCATGAAGATCCATAAAAATGTAAAAAAGCCTGCCCTAGATGGTAGTATGTGATCAGTATATACATCAAACTCCATCACTGGTAAGTGTTGAGCTATCGGTTCAGAACCGAGCGTGGGACGCAAGAGGACGTGACGTAAGTGCTAAATCTAGGGATAAAAAAGATCACCTCTTTCCTCTAACACCTTGAAGAGCTTTTAAAAAATCTTGAACAATGGAGCTTTTTTATGCTAGCACCCAAAGAATGAGAGGGATTGTGAGAACGGTGACAGATCCGCTGAAGGCTGAGGCAAGTCTAACTGGTATTCCGAAGAGTAATTTTTGGAAACATTACCGAACAACACAAAAATCAGAAACTAGTTTCTGGGAAAATAGTATGAATTATCCTTCAGTCCTTCACGTATCCAGGTTGTTGATGTTCAGAACATCTATTCAAATCCGTGGGTCAGGATTGATCTGTCCGTAGAATTTCATAAGGGTGATTCATTTTCATTGGTAATTTTGTGAGTTGTCAAACCGTTGTGTTGCTTAGAAATGATTTGGTTTTCGAAGGGCTTTTCATTCCTTTTTATTCTTGGTTGATCACAGAAGTCCATTTTCGAATGTAATAAATCAACAATGGACAGGTCTCTGACGATTGTGATTGACCATCCACGTCGGACGGAAACGGAATTAATCAAAATTCAAAATGCTGCAATTTTTTTTTTTTTTAATGTTTATTATTTCAGTATTAGATAGCCTTTCTACGCAGATCACTGGTCTACCATAATTAAAAACAGTAAATATAACAATTGTACAATAAATTTGTCTCAGATACTCCTCAGCTATTTAGTTCGTCTCCATACCTTGTAATTGTATTGTTCGTGTTCCAAAATCACCCCACTTTGAAATTCATCACCATAGGCCGATTAGGAATGAAATTAAGATCAATAAGGCCACACTGCTGATAAGTGCACCTTCGTACCTCGTAATTGTTTTCTAGGTGCCCGATTGAGCGTTTCAGGTTTTTGCACTATAGGTAGATTAACAAACTAATTAGGCTCAGAGAACGTCAGAAGATCGTGCACTGCAATAATTATATTCTAGTTCTATCAAAAGAGCATCATATTTTAGCACCATCGTAACCTATTTGCGTTCGTGGTTGGGCGAAAGGATGACTTTGTCATCAATGTTCCTACGTAGGCGTAAGCACCTACAAAAAGAAAATTAATGCAATATAAAAATTGAAAAAAATCGACATTTTATGAGTCCCACTGACCCAAGAATACCTTCGTTAACGAAGAAACCCACCAACTGAAAAGTATTGCGATGACATAAAATATCTAACAATGCTTCACTCGTCCATCTATAGGTAACCAGACTCAATCTAATAAACCTGCCTTCCTCGAAGTCAGAATTCCATTGGAATTGTATCCGTTTATAAGATGGTCGTATAGTTATTAAGGCGACTTCTACTATATTCTACCTGATATGATTCGCTCCCATGTTAGCGATAATTTTTCTAGTCAAAGTGGAATGCGAACGGATAAACATTCAGCGATTCGGTTATTTTCATTTGATTCTTTGGAATGGTAGGTATCTATAAATGACAGCCAAAAAAAAAATCACTCTCACAAAGGTATTTTTATACTCAAATTGGTAAATGTTTTGAATAGCTTCTTGGTCGACAGTTTTTTTGTTTTCGGATAGACTGTAACATGACATTCATTGTTTTGGTTTCGGAAATGTCGTAATTGGACAACATGCCTCAATATAATAACCTTGCAGGCGTTTATAGATCGCTTGGTTCCTTTTAGGGGGTCGTATAACTGTTGGGTCCAAAGGGAGAAAAAGTGTTTAGTGTAACTACAACAAGACACCAGACAATAATAGAGTTATGGGGCGAGGATATAGTCCGGAGTTGGTCTTTCACTTTTAATGGCTTCATTTAATGGAGAGACCCGGACGAGGGCCCGGGGAGCGTGGCACTTGCCAGTTATGGTGAGGCCTCGAGGCAAATTCTGTGATGTTATAGATACCCATCACCGATCAACACAAAAATTGCTTCTTCATAGCAATCTACTGAATGTTCGGTGGGTAAACCTTTATATGAAAAGGATACATACCTAATAAGATTAATTATCAATATGTCTGAAACACATCAGTGTATGAGTAGAACTGCAGTCAGTATCTGGAAAAGGCGCGAGGATATTCGTGTAAATACATATTTATTGCTATTGACCTGGAATATTCTTCAAGTGCACTGACTGATTCTGACCCACCTAAGTCCCTCTAAGGATCCCGAGGCAATTTTCGGTCAAGCAGGTTTGAAATGTTTATTACAGATACAATAGTTGGTCGAGTTTTAGTTTGCAGAATGTAAAGAAAAACCTTGCAATTTAAGGCTTTATTTGACATAGAATGTATCCTGATTTTGGGAACTCGGGTTACTAGGAACTATTGAACAATCATGTGATCTAATCACACTGGAACACATTATATTCTTCTCTTCATGTAAGAGCAAAGTCCGTGAACTTGCTGGATAGTTTTTTGGTTCTAGTCGATCGCCATTGGGGCTGTATGGCATCAATGGGGGTGATTGTTTCTTGAGGTTCTGTTGCTAAACCTCCGTCTGGTGATGATGATACTAAAGGATCGGCAGTGATATCAGCATCTGATGATGAGGTGAGAGTAATGTCGAGAAATCGCTCTTCAACCACAGTTTCCCCCTTTTAGGGCTAGTTGTTTAATGATACTGAAGTTACACGGCCATCCCTGAGTCTCAGCCTTGCGTACTGAGTATTTACATGTATCAGGTCTACTTCCTCCACCAGAGTATCGTACTTTCTTTTGCGAATATGTCTCTTCATAAAAACTTTTCCAGGTGGCAGTAACCATGAAGGCAGGGTCCTTCCATTAAACGATATTCTCTGATGTGAGAAATGTGTTCATGCGGGGTCTCATTTGTCGCCGAGCATAAAAGGGACCGAATTGAGTGAATGGCGTCTTTGAGTACCAATTGGGCGTATTCCCAATCACAAGTTTCCATATTATTTGTTTTGAGAGCTAACAAAATGGTGCTCCATTTCTCTTGATTAGGCCGTTACCAGCCGGGTTTTACGGGTTTGAAGTGGACGTAGCTGTACCTGTAGAGTGCAGAAATGTTTGGAATTCGTTAGGAATGAATGATGTACCCCGATCAGATTGAACGTCAGAAAGTAGCCCGAGAATTGAAAGAAAAAAAAAAATCAACCAAAAATTCGATTACAGTGGCTGCATTCATATTTGGGCAGGAGTAGGCAAACGGGAATCAGGAGTATTCGTCTGTGATAGTAAGCAAATACTTGTACCGCGAATTAGCCGGTAATAGTCCTTTATAATCCATACTTAGTCGTTCGAAGGGATGGACTGCACTTAGACGTTCTTGAAAAATCTAGGCTTGATTTCAGTGTGAAGGGCAAGAAAAGGTCATTTTACGGACCTCTTGTTCCGAAAATGGGAGATTATGGGTTCTCACCCGATGAACCATTCTCACAACTCCAGGATGAGGAAGGGTGAGCAATTTATCAGAGTTGAGTTCACTGCACACAGCAGCAGCAGTGGGATGTTTCTGCTCACAGTTGGATAACTTTCTTTAAAAAAAAATTAAATAAAATAAACTGCAGGTTGACAGGTATGGTCAATACTACACACCACGGCCTTGGAACAAGGAAGGAGGAAGAAGGAAAGACACAAAACATGAGGATATGCCTTTTTCCGTATATAAATTGTATGCTTTCATTTCTAAAAATATGGCTAGCCTCTTATTTCAATCTTGAGATGGTTTTGCAGACATGCGTCAAGTTGATAAACTCAAGTGATGAGGGCAGGGCGGGAGAAAGACATTTTGACTGTTCAAATTGAAAATTGACTATGAAATAGTAATTTTATACCGTCCAAACTCTCTGGTATCGGTGGAGCAAGTTGGGAACCATGATTGGAGATTTTTTAGTGTACCAAATCAGTAAAGGGGCTTCAGAATCCTTTGGAAACAGAGTATAGCCCTTTCTGGCAAAATGACCAACTTCAGTTGAATGGTTATCCCATTTAGTTGATTTCTTGTCGCTTTGTGTAAGTGTGAATATTTATAACATTTGCACCCATCGGTATGCTGTGCGATATTACAAAAGGTTTGACCCTCATGAATCGGGTTGGGTTGTATGTTGTATGTTGTGTTCGTGTGTATATTTTGTTAATGGTGTGTATCATGTTATTGCGTGTACTGTGTGTATTGCTGTATTCCACATTCACATATGTGCAGATGCTGCTGGTTGGTCCGATTATTATTTAATTTGTTTAGGACCGTATAGCGTATGACCATCACATTCTTTGGAAATTACATAATATCCCAATGGAAAACATCATTAACCCCAATTTCTGGGGCTATTGAATGCGTTAATTTGATTTTCCTGATTGCTGTAGACGCAGTCGGAATATGGACATTTCTATTCTTGAATACGAGGCTTCTGTATTCTTGGTTGCAAAATGCAATCCTTTTTAGTAGTCCAGGTGAGCAAAACTGCATTTGAAAGACAGGCAGAAGGGAATTATTGTTGCCACTGTAGGGCTGGTCAGGGGAACTTGTGAATGAGCATTGTCTATCTCTCCTAGCACACATGCTTAGTATTCCGCGGAAGGTTTAGGCCCTCTCCGCGATGAAATCAAAAGTTAACCCTCGCCCGCCGGTCCCTGCGTAACAGACCCCCCTCCCCGAAACCCCTTTACGTATTCACGCCGAGTTTTCTGGGTCAAACTTACTACTTGTCTGTCAGAGAGACCACCGCTCTTTCCCTCCCTTTTACGCGAGGTTCCAGGGTTCCCCCCTCATTTGAATAAAATTTAAATAAGATCGATTTTTTCTGCCACCTCCCTCCACCCCTCACCACAGGCCCAGCTCCATCAACTATGCAAAGATGAGGCCCCAGCAGGTAGTGGGGGTGCGGCAGGGTTGACTTTGTCGCCTGTTGTTGAGGTAGGTCGTCCCCTGAACCCCTTTATGTAAATGGTGTATATTCTTCCATCGTCACTACCTTTCTCCTATTATCCGACTTTTTTCCTTATATCCGCATTTTCTCCTACATTTCTCCCTTTGTTTCGTACGAATCCTTTTCAGATTCTTTGTACTAGTCCACGGTTTTGTGTATACTTTTTTTTCCTTCGCTTTTTTACACTTTATCGAAGAATGTAAATGCGATAGATATGGGCTTCTGCTGCTTGCCTTTAGCCGCCCACTTGCGGGAGCTCTCGGTCACTGAACCCGCCAGCTCCGGTCCTATTGACACTCGTCTATTTGCTTATGCCCGGGCCACGAGTGCGCGCTTCACCCAAGTCTCACTAGCTTGAAAAATGATGGTCATAATTTCTTGTAAATATACAACTGGTAGTTCAGGATTCACGTGAGAAAAGCTCCAGAAAATTCCAAGGCGAAATGGTATAAAATGGCATGTTGTGTTCACAAATTCACAGGTACCATGTTATTATGTAGTGAGATTGAAGGATACACGAAAGATGAAACACATAAGAATAACAATAAATGTAATACCCAATGACTATGACATCTCACTCAATTTCATCAATTCGTCTCGGGTCCTAATGACAATTAATTTACTGTATTTGCTCCTAATCAATGATTTTTGGACGATAAAAGCCTAAAAGAGGAATATTACAGCTGCCTTCGATCAAAGAGATTTAGATAACAACGGAGTCTACTTATTTAGTCAACGACTAAAAGAATCACACATTTGTGTATAATTTAATACATTAATTGTTGACTGAATCGTGCTGCTACTTTAAATTTATTGAATTTCCGTAATATTTCTTGCTGATATGTAAAATTTTTACCTGAGGTCAAAGATACTTAAATTTACGTAATAGGCCACATGTTATATTAGCGGAAAACATAGAAATGCGTAGAGATTTCCAATATTATGATATCGGCTGAAGATTGTATGGATCTCTACTGCGTGTCTGTGAAGTTATAAAAACCGCCCGAAGTTGCCTTTCATCCCAGCATTCCTGGGAACTTGTCACCTCGGGCCCCAGGTCACACCTCCACAATCTCGGTTTCTTAAATGCTATTTCCAACAAGAATCTACCAGGCTCTCACGGCTGCGGTGTTTAGGATATCGGTAGACGTTGAAATATTTGCTGCGACAACACGAGGGGTCACTTTGCAAAAAACTTTGAATAGTGTTATCAGACTTTTAAGAGGCGTTGCAAAAGTTGGCCAATTTTATTTATCTACTTTTCTCCACAACGTTAGATGTATATGTATGCGTGAATAATTCCTAAAATACTAATCTTACCAACAACAAACGTCTATACATCAAACAATACTTAGAAATTATGTAATACATAACATACTTATTTTCAGATCAAATATGTTCCACTAGTATACACTTTGTTCAATGGTTTATGGAATAGTGTTTGTTATGCCCAGTTGTTGAATTAATGAATGAATCATTAATTGATTCATTAGTTTCATGCATGAACTGATGACAGGACCATACCTGAACCACTGTATTATACTTACCTACAAAAGTGGATGAGGGTTCTAAGGGGAGCTGTAGTTTCTCTTTTAACACCCTGTTCGGTGCAGCTGATGACACCCATCTTGTTAAGGTGCGTCTTAAATCAGTAATAATTATAACTCGAATGCTTTCTTAACTTTTATTAATAAGGAATACTTTGATACGAAGATATTTTGCAACATATGCGTAACAAAAGTCATTCAAAATTACATTAATCATGGTGTTTCTTGGACGGCATATAAATTGTTCAAAATCGAGTTTCACGCACTATTGAACTCCATACAAAACATGCGTTACATGCGTTGAGAATTTTAGTAGGTTTCGGGCCTAGGTAATTATCATGTTTGCATAATAATTTGAACGTTACTCTTTACTGATGCTTGCTAAATCATCCACATAGTTTGAAAAACCGTGTATTTGGGTACATGTACATATTAACGAATAATCGAACGATTTCTTCCCTATCACGTTATAAAATCGTCAAGATTAGACCAACGGATAACCATCTCAACGTCAGGGAGTGGCAAACCTACTCGCTGTAACCCTTGGAATGGGAAACTATTTCATTTCATCTTAACACGGTGACCGAACACAGTTTCGAACCTTCCTCCCATTGTAGAGAACATCCGACCTTGCGTCTGAGTTAGGCCAAGTCCAGCGTTGCTTAGAGGGTTTACGCCATGACTCTCAGTATATTTATGTTAAACGCAGAGTATTCTACGTTCAGTGTCCAAAATTCACTGTGCGACAGGTGGTGGCATCAATAGATGGCCATCTTCCCACCCAGCCATTGCAAGCACTATACCTCTTTCCTTCTTTTGATCCCATTAAATCCTCCAATATTCATCATCGAACCTCTTCATCTTATGCTGAGGATTGCTGCTCTTCATGTAACACATATTGCTTCGAGTAGTCTTTTTAATATAAGACCGTAACGCTTTAGAATCTCTTATCAAGTTCACACACACGTTCTGACAGCAACATCCAGTCGCTTAATTTTGAACTTTTTTCAACGTGGATAGCTAGCAATTTCTTCTGGGTCAATTCATATCCACAGTGTACAATTTCTGACGGTTCAGCAGTGTGTGAGACCTACTTTTATAACCAAACATCAAACTTTTTTTCAACCATTGCATGAAGGATGAACTATTTTGTCTGGAGATGTATCTCTTTTCTTCACAGCACCCATTCAGATCAGTTCAGCGCTTCGTACAGGCTGAATGAGATTAACGACATCTGCATGGCCACTGCCCGACCCATCATCAACCAGAAATGTTGGAACTGATCGACAGACAGTAAAGATTTGTCCTTCTCTGCTGTTACCCCAATTTTCATTTTCCATTCGCATTCATCCTTTTGGGCCTCATCCCTAGGATATGATCAGTACATAAATTACACGGTGGATATTTAAGATTTTTAAAACACCCTATTTTGTAGAATAAATTACTGTATTTACAATGTAAGTGGTGATTGGCTGGTTTTAATATATGTACTCTCAGCTCATAAAAACTGCTGCCAGGGGAGATTCCCATGATAACCCTATGCAGTAACCATATCCCTGATGAGACACTGAGAACATGGTGTTGTCCCACTTCACACTTATTACAATTGAACAATGGAACATACTACGTTTTACACTTTATACTGAAAGCTTCATCGTGAACCAATCCATACATTTCGACCTCGAGAAAACAAATGAAGCTTAGCTTGTATTATGAACAAATTGCCAATCTATATATATGAGAAAAATACGTGAAATTGGTAATCCGACTTTGCGACGTCTCTCGACTCTCACCCTCATTAGCGGTTATGGGACGAGTGGAAGAGAGATGGAAAAATATGGTCAGACCGGGATGGTGAGGTGTGGGGAGGGGATTCTCGCGTTCTAGAACATCATCTCCTTTTACGCGGTTTCCCCACGAGCCATCCGCATCGCTCCAACCATGAAATCCTTGTGGTTACAAAAAAAAAAAAAAAAAAAAAAAAAAAAAAACTCGACCCGTTTCTTTTACGAAACATCAAGATCAGAGGGAGATACGTTGGAAGGCCAGCTCCCGGCAGGACAACGGACCCGGCGGCTTTTGGGTCCACTCGGACAAAACCCGCCTCACGAAATATTTTTCGGTTCACCTTCACCCGAAGTTGTGTCCTGGGGACCGAATACGTGGTGGAATAGGTGGAAGGGGGGGTGGACGCAGCAGGCGTCCGAAAAAATGTTGTCCGTCCGAAAGAAGTCACTTCAAGATATAGCCGGGAACTCCGTTTTTCTCCACCAAAATACAATTGACGGTCTATATCCGAGAGATAGATCGACATTAAAGAGTGAAATTATTGAGGAATATCATTGCAAACTATTACAAAACGATTGTTATTTCAATGTTATGTTCTGTGATATTAGGTCTACTCCCAGAGCAACTAGATAGCCTTTTACCAAATCAACCTAATCAAATCATAGTTAGACCGATTTAGTAGGAAGTGCATTTTGTATTTTTGAGGCAGGGCGTGGCACGATGAGTCCTTAATCGAAAAACCTACGAATACTTCATTGAAATTCGCACAAGCAGGTGTGCCTATTGACTTGAATTGGTTGTTACCCATATAAGGCAGTGCATAAACATGGAGTGCACCGGCGGCGTGGTTCTAGGCTGCACTAGTTCAAGGATGAGGCAAAAAGTTCGCAATCTGAACGTAAACCGAGTAACCCTTTTGACTTGCCCGAACGCAGAACAATATTGTTCAGTTCTTGCACACTAGTCAGTAAGAACAGCCGCTTCCGTCCATGTGTTCGTACTTGAATGAATCATGAACCGAATGCCTGTGCGAACAGAGCAATTTCTCTGAGCTGACGGTTCAATGCTCCTCGAGCTTCCTACTTGTACCACAATTTTGTTGTTTCTCCGGTAGGCGAACAAACATGGACAAAAATACACACCTCAAAAGAATTAAGGGATCACTTTTCCTCGTAGACGCTAAAGAACCCAGATCAGTCGGACAAAGTTCGCATTATATCTCATGATAAGGTACCGATTGAGACTGGATTCACCCTGTTTTAGCGAATTTTCGTAGAAAATAAAGCCATTGCAATGGCTCCAAAAAGTTTGAAATCAACATTTTTGAAAAACCTTATTTTATTATTAAATCATTAATATCTCTTCAAATTTATCAAGACTTATTTTATCTTGAACGAGTTTTGCTGACATACAATTAGTAGTTAACTATTTCTAAGCACTCAAAATACAATATGTTTTATCATATAATGTAATACAACTATTTACGAAACTTCGCTCATACAATCACGCTGCATGACTGGAACTTTTTTTAGTTTTATCTCAAACACTTAGAACGGCTAGCGATATGAAGCTCCAACTTGAGCTAAGACAGAATGAATCTCGCTTCTTCATGGTTATCAGCTCTAATCCGAGAACGAAATAAGATATCGCAATTCTGGCTTCATCATCGTGTTCAGCAATAAAAAATCTTTGAAATGGAGTGTCACTCGGCAAAAAATGGAAAACTCGTTTCCCAAGTACATATTCAAAAATGGATATTTTTTCCCGATTTCTATTTGCTAAAACTTAGTATTAGGCACCCCATAATGCTCTCCAAGCTTCACTTCGAAACCTCAAAAATAATGGGGAGAATTAGGGGGGAGGGGGGGTGGGGTTACTTCTTTTGAGAAAAATGCTCAGATATCATTCTGTTTTGGCTCAAGTCGGAGCTTGATATGATTGATCTTCCTCAGTGTTTGAGATAAAACAAAAAGAACAAGGTGTATCCAATCTCCTTTAAGTACCTAATCTTGATATACTATGAACTTTTTCCGATTGATCGGAGTTCATTGACTTCTGCAAGGAATAGTGACCCCTTAATTCTTCTAAGGTGTGTACCTTTAGTAAGACACTATCTACCTACCCTACTCTAGTACCTTATCAGATTGATAAATCTTTTTGCTGAATGACCAGATTCAAATTGTTCAAACTCGTGGGTATGAATTGCTTTTCACGTCAATATTATAACTTTCACTATAGACTTCAGGTAAATAAAAAAGTCAACACTTACCTGGATTTCACCCCTTCAAGAAACAACAAACAGGATTTCCAAAGAAGGAACAACGGATTTTTCGATGTTCCCCGAAAATAGCGAAGTAGGTAGGAAAGTTAGGTTTTTACGTCCGGAAGGCTGGAAAAGTGATACTTTATGCAGATTGAATCGTAAGTTAGTTTTCGTGGAAGTTGAGTGGGGAAGGCGGCGCGGCGGAGTTAGTTAACACCTCCCGCGAACCGCCCGCCCGCGGGCGCCAGCGCCGCCCGCCGCCCTCCGTTTTCCCGGCTCCAGCAATAAAGCTCGGAGGCGGCTGGAGGATTAGCGCCCCTAATTACTCCGACTAGTTTACAGTGAATATATGTATATGAAATGAGACGAATGAGAGGAAGAGGAGCCGTGATATCTCACTCTCACTTTCTCACCACTGTCGTTGAACCCAACTATTTACGTACCTATAATACCACATAACATTAGTTTTAGAAGCTACTCCGTGTGTTACTTTAAATGGATGTAATGTGACCAACAAATTTAGCAGCTTCGTTTTCGAATAGTATTTCTGCCGAAATCCAATTTAGCTTAATCCTCCGAGCATAACCCTGAATTATGATAATCTACTATAATTTAAATTCTATCTCATATCATCGCATAGCCTGAACCAAGAACCTTTGAATCTCGCAGTTACATTGACGTTATTGAAAAGGGTATAAGAATTTATTAAGAATTTTTTTGACATTTTATGTCTTTACTTTGGCACATAAACGAAAAAAATGTTAAATAAAAGCGTCACGGTTGGTTTTCTGATGATTTCCGCTTACAACCGAGTCGTTGCTAGGGAAATGGTACTTCGTGGTTTTTCATCCCACAAAATTCGTTGACCATTCGATCGAAAGCTCTCGATTTATCTGAACATATTATATTAACTACTGCGAAGTGCGTGGCCATCAAGCTGAGTTATGAGCATGGTTATATGAATAATTGTTTACACACAGGTGTTCATTCTCAATAATTGATATTGTGAACATGATTGCAACCGCTTGTTAATTTCTGATGATCTCATTGAGCTGGTGTTTCGATGATTTGATTCATAGCAGGTGATCCGAATATTGCGAGAGCAGTTTGATTTGTGAAGCGGTGGTTAAATAATTGTAATAGGTAATTTCTATACTTTACACTCTAGGAAGCTGTAATTTCGTATGTAGCCTCTTTAGGACATTTACTTGTCGATGCCTAGGGTCCGGATCAGCCTAGTGGCTCTTAGAGCTTGCATACGAGTCTGCAACACATACGAGTCTGAAACTAAAGACATAAAATGTCCCAATGTGTTGCAGACTCGTATGCAAGCGTTTCGTTTGTTCTGATGATTATCGCTTACAACCGAATCGTTGCTACGTTTGTAGAACTTTACGGTAGCGAAGTGGTTTCCATCCGCACTTCTCACACATTCCTAACTAAGCGGCCAGTAGTTTCGACAATCGACTGTTTCTTATGATTTTAAATTGAAAATGAAAATTCGGGGGGGTTGGTAGAGTGGGTTGGGGGATAGGTGGCTGGATCAGGAAAATGGGCGTTTTAGCCTCCTAAGACTCTTCAATCAGATTAAAAAACACTGGAGTAGAATTAAGTTGTCCACATTTTCTTATAGGTACCTTGTTTATCTCTATTAGTTCTTGAGCTCTTCCGCAAAATGTGGTAAA
Organism: Adelphocoris suturalis; assembly: GCA_030762985.1. NCBI lineage: Eukaryota > Metazoa > Arthropoda > Insecta > Hemiptera > Miridae > Adelphocoris > Adelphocoris suturalis. Next base: position 105,882,394 of record CM061041.1, on the reverse strand, counting down.
TACAGGTTAAAATTCGGGATATCGCAAACAACTTACAAAAAATTCTAAATTGTACAAATATCTTTTACTCAGGTCGCTAACTCTAACTGAGAAAGATCTTATCATTTTATGGATTTTCAGTGTTGAGGGACTTAGTTTCTCCGTTGTTATCCAGCTTTGCGCAGTATGTACACTAGTACACCCTACCCACCTCATCAGTCAATCTCTACTATTCCAAGGATAGGATAGGGTGATAGAAACGTATGTCCTGTAGTGGTATGAGCCGTTTTAAATTCTGTGGTGAATAAGAAGAGTAAGCAATATGAATAATATATGAATATAAATACACTGAATTGGGACCTCTCCCCGCTCCACGACATTCTTTCCTCTCGCAACCAACCAATCCCCTCAGTATCTATCCTCCTTCACCTCTGGTCAGTTGATTTTCGTATCTACTTACTTATAACGTAGCTACTTCAACACTTACGTTCTACTCTGTTTAGACTTTATCGCTATTACTTAAGAAGCAATGCTATCGTACTGGGTTTGATCTCCCTGATCAGCTTATCGCTGACAGTACCTAGCTGACCTCGCACATTGCAGATTAGCCAGACTGTACACGGTACATCGTGCGTAAGATGTCTTTCTTTGCATTCCATGTTATACCCACATCTATAAGTTGTGACCCAATTTTTCTTGGATACTTAATTAATGAAACGAGATTATGTTGATGAAATATTAAGTTGCTGGGAAATTGACAAAAATCGTTCTTAGCGTAGCTAAATTAATAGTTACATCTACTAGTTCACAGCTTACTGCTCCATATGATATCACAAAACATTCCAATTAAATTTCCAAACACTAAATGTTTCAAACTTAGTCAAGTGAATTCAACGTTTTACAGAAAAACCAAATTTTCCACGAATTAATTAAACTGTTATCGAAAGAACGGATTGTACTAAAAAGAAATGAACGGCATAAAACTAGAAGTGAAATTTCTCAAGTAAGACACTTGTAAATCTTTGCTGAGTGATATGATGAAATGTTTCAAAAATACTGTGCAAATTATGACGCAGATAGGTACGTTTCTTTCTCAGATAAATGCCCTTTCAATGTAAGCAACTGGATCCCAAAAATCGTATACAAATCAATCAATGGTTCCGGTTTTTTTTTCTGACAAAGGTTTTTATGAATGCAAAGTAGCAGTAACAGCTCCAATCACGGGATAAAGACAAATTTAGTCGCCAACTCTGGGTGACATCTGAGAATCATACTTTTCATAGAACTCAGGTTCACACATGCCCATGATCCTGTTTATCCGACAGCAATGAAACTCATAGGCATCCTGTAGTAGCTAACACAAAAAATTCAGGGAATACCGTAAAAGTAAACTCGGCATCAGTTTCTCACATTGCTTTTAATTTGCTTTCTGAAGATATGGACTGATCATATACCAACTAACTGACACGAATTCTGGCGTTTTTTCGAAAATAGATTTGTTATTTTGAGTAAGGTAGTGACCACAAGCAGACTGAGACAGGGAACCAACATTATTTACCTACACAAATTATTCTGGATGTTAACTATCAGATCACATTTAAACTAGATTCCCTGAAGTTTCTGTTGATGATACATATGGAGACCATTTCCCATTGCAACTCAAGCCATACTATGTGCACAACTTTAAACATTTTAGAGACATCAGCTTATCACATGCACGGTTCATCAACGTAGGAGTTGAGTTTAAGATTGTCACTTGCGCTCTTGGATAATTTATAACGGTTCTGGAACTTGAACTGATCCGGACTGCTAAGGAAGGTCCTGAGGGAGCTGTGGGTGACACTGGTATCAGATCTGGGTATTAGATCAGAGTATTAGTGGGAGTGTTTGACACTGGGCAGGACGGTCTAATACCTCTGGGAGCCCCCCGCTGCCAAGGGATTAGTCCATCAAACAATTTTCCTTTTATTTGTGGCGAGGGATCTCGGGACTTGATCGTTCCTTCAAGACAGGATCAAGAGTCTAAGCACTCACGATGGCAACAGCGCGGTGGCGTGAGAACTAATAATTTACATCATTCTTTTATTTACACATTTTATTTTGCTTCCAATTCTAGCTTGAGGTAGCGGAAGCATTGCTTTCACTTTCGGGATATTAAAAAATGTTTTGTCTCCAAACTCTAAAATGTTCACTCCCATTTTAGGTTTTAGACTCCTATTCTGAACAATTTTAGTCTCATGTATATCGGTGTGTGTGTGTGTGTGTGTGTGTGTGTGTGTGTGAGTGCGCGCGCTGTCCGTGTGTCCACAAATCCTTGCGACACTCATAACTTCGAAAGTTTTCATCCGATATTGATGGTTTCAAATAATGTTCAAGTTGGAGTGCAGTTGGTCCTTTATAAGTTTCATTGCTCGTAAATTAATACTTCAATCGGCGCATGCACTAACGTAAATTTCATCGCATAATTTTATCGCATTCTTATTGCCCGATATGGCTAAAATTTGAAGGGTAAGTAGTGAACAACGAATTATTCATGCCGTATCAACGGATTTTTGATCCAATCATTATTGGCTGCTACGCATGCGCGAATGTGAAATCTTCACAGCAGGCAAAACTTCTACAGTTTGCATTCCACTTCGGTGGCATTTTCTAAAAATGAGCGGGTTAAGCTGAGGTTGGTCCCTAATCAATTCCATTACTCAGAAGTTGGTAGTTATCACTACGCATGCGGGAACGTAGAATCCATTAATTGTTATAATCTTATGGCCTATTCGTCCGATCACGCTCAAATTCAGAGGGTGGTTGGAAAATAACGGTTTGATTTTTGATGAGTTTTTTCGTAAAATGTATAATTAAAAACTGCTGTACAAGGACAAACCTCGAATTCTTTAACAATCATGACATTTACATATACACTTTACATCCGGTTTTGTAATTAAATAGCTACATAATTCAATGTAGGTACACCGTGATGTAATCAAATTCTCAGGGAAACACTGATTATCCATGATAAAATATTTCAATTTCATTCGCGCTGTAGTTCCTTAAGATGGCTTACTAGAGTGCCTTCTAGTTACGTACTCTTGCGGATACGCATACCATATAAATCCACGTACATTTTTAGATTTGGTGTAAATACTTGAAATACAGTGATGTAGCTCTTAGAAAAACTCTCAGATTTTCTCAGCGGGGAAGAATATTCCAATTTCTTTATTATCTAATGAAAAATAAGATTAAATACTCTTGTAGCATTAAATATTGTGTATCTACAAATGATAGGTATTCACTCCCTTCTATCACATATTCCATCGGAGTTAAGGTACATATTCATGTCCGCATTCCGGATAATCGCCTTGACGTACTTCAATAAGAGATACATTTTTTGTTATCGTGTTTCCTTCTTATTCTTTTCATTCTTTTTTCTCCATTACTCTGCCAAGGAGACCTATATCATGACTTTATCATGGGATGTATTGAACTTCGTTAGTGCCTTCATATACCAAGCCTATTAATACGAGTATAAAAGCAGAGAGGAATATTTAGAGTTGCCATCTATTCGTCCAACTAATTTATATTTTAATTAAATGGTAGATTTAGGATATTTTTTATTTTTGAGATGCGAGCTTGCAAAAATCCGGGCCTCCAAACTGTACACATCATTCTGAGCTCTCTAAAAACCCCTCACGGCTTTTGTAGGCAAGACCTTCAGATACAATAATGGAGTGACGACGCATTCACACTCTAGTTCCAGTTCGAGGAACAAAATAGTTTAGTGGGGAGGGTAGATAGCAGTCAATATGTTATTTTCTTGGGCATAATAATGGTTATTTACAATGGTAAATAAAACTGGTAATTTCGTTATTAGTTTTCCAAAAATGTTCCAATATTCAAGAAAAAAAATCGGATATTTTGTTGTATTTTCAAGTTTCTACATTACTTGGTTTCTAGAATGATCTCGAAACTTGTAGATCTGACCACATCAAGAATGTCTGGCTGTACTTCATTCGTCGCCCTCATTCACCCTGAGTGGGTACACATTGAAGCTCTTCAAAAAGAAAAAAAATTCTTCGGGGAATTGCGAAAGATGAGAAAAAGAGCTAAAGGCGAGGCTCCGGTAGGACTAGGTAGAAGTGGAAGGTCCTCCCTCAAGAAAGACAGACAACCGCTTCCCTTGTCACGACCTAAAGCCCGATGATATTTAATCCTGTCGGACCAAGGACGGGCCGGGCCCCCTCGGCCAACTACAAACACTTTTTATTTACACGCTCTCTGAGAGAGAGAAAGAGCGAGTGGTCCTATCTCAAAGACTACAGGCTACTGAGCGGGCAAAGAGAGTGCGAGAGAGATAGAATGAGCAAGATGTAACAAAAAAAAAAAAAAAAAAAAACTGCATTTCCAGCTGGCAATACCAGTAGGAGCGGTGTTTCTTTTTATTTAATTTTTTTCATTCCTTGCTCCCGGACTGATAAATTATTGATTTTTATGGAGGATTCCATTAGAGGAAAGGTTGGACCGAGTTGTAATCTTTTATTCTGACTTACGGCCCACCTCGGTCGAGTGGAATTGTAAATATGAGATTCCGCACATTTTTGGTGTCACATTCAACTTCGGTTTACAGCCCAGTTGACAGATTTGGGATGATGAATCAATCTGAATCAACATCCATTAGAGTGCAATGGCGTACCTACTTGGATGCAGCAATTTTACTGCCAATTGGTCGCGAGTTTTGTCAAGGGAAGACATTCCCAGCGTTCCAGCATGCATCCCAAACTACTTCGAATCTCTGTTGCCATATTAGTTGAAACCGATAGGATAATTTAAAACAAAAACCCTATCATAATATATTGATAAATAAAAATTAATGGCTACCGTAATTATGATTTTAACCCTGGAATATTGGCACACAAAATATTGGCAACAACCAATAGTTATTATAATAAACCTATAGATTCTATTTACATCAGGAATACCTGCAATTTTTATTAAACTTTAAGCAGGCACTGAACGTACAGTCCTTGGTAACTGAAACCCTGGATTAAAAGAGCCAGGTACGCCACAATGAGTAATGAATGAAAACTAAACGCTATTCTTTTAATGGAATAAGTTTTAGTTTTCATATGACGCACCTAAATGGAAAATTAACTGCGAAAAAATTGTAAAAATTATTACGATAATCGTTGTTCAATGAGATACTTAATCGGTTTATGTAGTTGGAAAAATGTCTGAATGACATTAAGTGTTACAAAAAACGTCATTTCGTAAGCATTCATGAAACAAGTTTGAGAGAGAACTAGTTTATAACATTTATTATTTCCGTCCTGTGATGCATGGGTAGGTATTTCATATGATCGTTGAGTATCATTTCCCTTCTATTTTGAAATATTCATGCTTTCATCTGTTGTAATTTTACACTTTCAAACTCGAATTCGGGTTTAGCTCACTTTCAACCACTCCGTAGCAATCTTTTAGCCAAATGACCGATTAGTTTCGCCAATAAGCACAGGTATTTCACACGTTACGTGTTAGGGCAAGGGAGCAGTGGGTTCCTCCAAGGCAAGCGAGGGCCGTGACGTCATATCTAGAGCCGTTTTCTGCTAGATACCCATCATATAGGTACTAACTTTTCGGAAAGCCTTCGCACAGATCTTTCTATTGAGTAAATAATTGTGGGTGAGGTAATCTTTAAGATACAAAGGAGGTAATAGGATCTCATAAAATACCCGTAATAAGGGACCGCACTCCTGGTTATGTTATGATTCAAACACTACTAAAACCTTACCTTCCTCTTTACACGTTGGACTGAGGCCTGGAACTATTCAACACATTACATCAGGCCGAGTTATTAGACATTTTTTCAAACCTCTCGGTCCATGTGCTCCCTCCTCTGTCTCTCCCTTTCTAAAATGATCTTTTCCTGGAGTAGGTCTTAGACGTAGACAGCTACAGAGCAACGTTGCGCTCAAGTATTTTGGCTGCTACCCTTCTCCGGTGTCACATGTTGAGGTGGTACTTCCAGGCAATCTGCAGCCATATTCTTTCAGTAGCCCATCGCTTCCATACGAAGAAAGTGTGGAGCACATCATCGTCTGTTTGCTGGCAGTTTGGACATATTAGGACGTCTACTTTTCTTATTTTACGCAGTTAGGCGTAAAATAGCCCATACCTTGAAAGAAACTGAATCAGGAAAAAGTTAAGCTCTCTTGTTTACTCTAACTAATATGTATCTTACGATTTGTGGTATCAAGCGTGCTGTCCATCTCCCTCGCTTCTCTTCAGTCCACATCTTCTAGCCACCTTGAGTGTGTTCTCTCTCTCTCTCTCTCTCTCTCTCTCTCTCTCTCTCTCTCTCTCTCTCTCTCTCTCTCTCTCTCTCTCTCTCTCTCTCGCTCTCTCTTCTTTGCCTAAACGAGTTCTTTCTCCCTCCTCTTTTCAATGAAAGATTCGTTTTCGTTCTTCAGCCATTATAGTTGGTTTTGGATGTTGCTTGTAAGAGTATGGCTGGTTTGGTCAGATTCATGGTAGTGCGTGCCTTTTTACTGATAAGTACGAAATAAGGGCAGGTACTATCTGAAAGCTTACCGAATCGGGAAACTGATTGAACAACCGATTACTAAGTCATGATCTGATAGTGCTATTTGGGAGTGAAATAACTTGATGGAACATTCACTCCCTACCACTCCGTTACCACAAGTCATAAAAATAATCCACCACTCATTGGAGAGCCCTCGATTTATCATGAAACTTTTTCAGCAAGCTTATACTCTCTTGGAATCGGACTTCCTGCAAATTATGTTTTCAGAGTTCAGATTTTTTCAATTTTCAAACGAGTGAAAATGACTTGTGAAGAACCAAAATTTTTAGCTCAATTGTTTGCATTTTAGGTTTTTATATGTTGGGCCTCACCTCTATGTCGGAAAGCACCGAGATTACCACGTTCCATTTCTTTTCTTGATACTCTAGCAATATTATCTTGGCATCCTAACGAAATAGGTCTTTTGGTTACTTCGGTGTACGCCCCTAGATGAAAATAAGCAGGAGGGCTCTTCCATTTTCTACCGTCTTCGCCCTTTCCACTGCCCCTTGCACCCTGACAGCCACGTAGCAGGAGAAAAATAGGACGACCGATAATAAGTTTAGGGGTTATAAGGGAAGGCGGTGGAGCACTCAGGGAAATGAGGTGGAGTTATTAATTAGGTAACCTTGCGGAGCTGGCAGATTTAGGTGGAAGCGGCCACCCGAATGTTTCCGACCGCCTGGACCGAATGCCGCTGGCCGCCCGGGAAATTTAGTGTTTCCAACGTCGTTGCGATTCTGAACCAGACGCGCGGGCCAAAGAACAATACGGAGATTGCGGATTAGAAAACAGAAAGAGCCTACTTTGACAAACGATTTCTTTAGAGGACTATCTTTGTAGCTGCTGGAATGCAATTTCGTGAAGCAGGCTCACTCTCATACAGAGTTACGAAACATGTATTTACGTATGAACGTATACGTTATTACGTATTTACGTATGAAACATGTATGAAGTGTGGTACAGCAAAAATCGTTGCAAGTAAAATTCTAGGTAGAAGAAATAGAAGTTTCCTGGTTGAGGTGCGGCTTAAGTCATTAAAAATAAATAACAAAATAAGTATAAATGCATCTACTTTTTTTTTACTGTTAGTGCAGCAGTGCAACATAACTTGTACCTGTTCATAGTGATTAACCAAATTATTCCTACTTGTAAAAATAGACAGTATTTTACTTAAAGTAAAAGTTCTGTTCATTCGTTGAAGGACTGTTCTTCAACTACAATTATTCACTATATCAGCACGCTGGCCAATTTAAAGATCCTAAGAAAATAGCGGTTTTTAATAGCTGCGACTTTATACGTCGTTGCGGTGTTGAAATTGAAAAGAAATAGGACAATACGGTTTTGATCGTAACTAGTTAATACACTTAGTTATCTCTCAAATGGACACGGAGGAGGAGGTCCACCCGATTTATAACACTATTTTGCTAAACCTTCGGTTAAGGTGAATTATTATAGTTTCCGTTATATAATAGAAGTGCGCCGGCCGAAATTAACACACCAGAACACCAAATTATGGAAATCTCCAATACCGTCCACAAATTCCTTTCATTGACACTGAGAAATAAATTGCACGCTGCGAACTGGAGCAGGAGGAATCGCAAGACGATTTGTTCCTGTGATTACCATTTTCTTCCGCGACTACCACTTCGCATCGGAATCGGAACATGGACGCCGCAGCGTTTTTTTTTTTTTTTTTTCCACGTCTGGCGGGCTCTGCATTGAAACATTCTACATTGACACTCCAAATGGTTTAGGTATAATATAATATGAAACCATTATAATTATGTATATTTATATAAAGGTAGTAGGAAGATAAAACGAAGTCAGTTTTATTTTTATATTTATTTCAGACATTTCGTTCCATTCCAGACAGGTTTCTGTTTCTGTGCGTGAAGCTTGTGTGCACTATTGTTAACCCAACTAAAACTATGTTTTTCTCATTCGTATCAGCATCACAACCTCATCAATTGACAATCAACAAGTTTCCAGTTCGAATTATCACCATTCTAGTCATATTAAATGATGATAGATTTATATTTGTTGAAAAAGAGGAAATTGAATAACATCAATGAATGAGGCTATAACTGCTTACAAAATTGTTCAAAACATTGGTATTCTAATGTACTAGTTTCAAATTACAGTAATAGAACCTTAATTGGAACAAGAATCTGAAATATGTCCTTAATTAAAGAACCCGAGCACTGTGAGCCTGTAGTATTTTTAATGTACTTAGTTATAACAATATTTTATAAATAAAGTTGACTCGTTGATATCTAACTCCGAACTGACATTTTATTGGAAACGAAACTTTCAAAGTAAACAAGTTGTAACAGGTGTCAATAGGATCAACAACAAATAATAAAATTAACTGCAGAAACCGCTACAAATCACCCCCCTCCCTAATAACAATGATAACTGTCAAACTTTGCTGGAAACTTAACTGTCCTGCCTGATTTTGTCTTGTATGGGTGTTGCTGAAGCTGTCCTGGAGGATACTGAGAAGAATTCTGAAGATCGATTGTTCGGTGTTGTGTCTGTTGTCCTTGAGAGTCGGAAGGGTGTGAATTCGATTCTGTAGGAGATGCTGGAGGGTGTGGTCTTGATGTATTAGGGGTGTGATACTCTTCTGGTGGTTCCGGGCTGACATCTTTTGAAGGAGCGTCATTTACGACGAAAGCAGGCTTAAGTCGGTCTATAGAGACTGATATTTCTTTACCTTTAACCAGGATCGTGAATGTCTTTTCTTTGCGATTCTTAACCTCGTATGGGCCATCATATGGTGGCTTGAGAGCAGTCCTTAGGGCATCGTGTCGGAGAAATACGTGGGAACACGTCTGTAAATCCTTATGGACGAAAACTGCTGCTTTTGAGTGCCATCGAATCGGCTGGGCTCTCAGCTTGTCCATTGCCCTCCTCAGGTTAGCCACAAACTCATGAGAGGGGGAAGAGTCAATCTTGGTTTCCAAGAATTCGTTAGGGAGTCTCAAGGTGGTACCATATACCAATTCTGCAGGAGTACAGTTCAGGTCTTCCTTGAGAGATGTACGAAGACCTAACAGCACAAATGGCAAAACTTCTGTCCATCTTTCTGTCTCGTGACAACGAATCGCAGCCTTGAGTTGTCGATGCATGCGTTCTACCAATCCATTCGCTTTTGGGTTGTATGAGGAAGTGAAATTGTGTGAGACACCTAACATTGCTGTTAACTGGTGAAAGAGTGAACTGTCAAACTGTCGATCTCTGTCGGACACGATTTTATTTGGAACACCAAACCTACTGATCCACTGTGTGCAAAATGCATGTGCAATAATTTCCGCCTTGCAATCGGTTAATGGTACTACCTCTGGCCATTTTGTGAATCGGTCTATACATGTTAATAGATATGTGTATCCCTGGGATGGGACCAAAGGGCCAACCAGGTCAATGTGAACGTGTGCGAAACGGTCGCCTGGAGGTTGGAACTCGCCTAGCGGACTATGAGTGTGCCTCTGAACCTTATTCTTTTGACAAGAAATGCAGGCCTTAACCCAGTTCTTACAATCTTTGGCCATTGAGGGCCAAATGAACCGCTGACTAAGTGCTCGGTATGTTGATCGGTTGCCTGAATGAGACAAGTCATGGACAGTACAAAACGCTTGGCGTCGAAATTCTGGGGGTACATAGGGTCGAATGAAACCAGTTGAAACATCGCAGTACACAGGAGAGCTGGCATCTCTTAAATGGATTTGCTTCCACACAAGTGATGGGCTTGTTGGTAGCTCTTCTTGACGCTGTGCACTGGCAAGTTTAGAAAAATCAATAGGCGAGGAGCACACTGATTCAACACGGGACAGAAAATCAGCAACTACATTATCCTTTCCAGCTATGTGCTGGATGTCGGTTGTAAATTGACTAATGAAGTCAAGGTATCTGATCTGTCGTGGTGTAGCTTTGTCAGGTTTCTGTTGAAATGCGTATATAAGTGGCTTGTGGTCCGTGTATAATGTAAAAACTCTACCTTCTAGTAGGTGTCTGAAAAACTTAATGCACTCGTAAGCAGAGAGGAGTTCCTTGTCATAAGCACTGTATGTCTTCTGTGTGTTATTTAATTTGCGGGAAAAGAAACTGAGAGGTTGCCAACTATTTCCAACCTTCTGATTCACAGTACCCCCTATTGCTACATCTGAAGCATCGACCATCAACGACCAAGGAACGTCAGAACGGGGATGTGCAAGCATGGTGGCATTAGCTAACTCCTGCTTGCATTTGGAAAAAGCTTCAAGTGTTGCATTTGACCATAATATCTCAGAGTTCTCTTTGCCTGAATGACCTTTGAGAAACTCGTTCAACAATCCCAAATGCTCTGCTGCCTTTTCTACGAAACGTCGGTAAAAATTGTACATGCCCAGAAATCTTCGCAAACTTTGAATGTCCTTAGGAGGCTGGAACTGCAGGATGGTGTCAACTCGCTTGGGTAGAGGTTTGATACCCTCAGCACTAACGAGGTGTCCCAAAAACTCTATCTCCTGCTTACCGAATTCGCATTTTGCTGGGTTGATAACAACGCCAAATTCCCTGAAACGATTGAATAGTGCACGAAGATCACTCAGGTGCTCTTCCTCAGAGGAACTTGCGATAAGGCAGTCGTCTATGTATGCTTTAACGTTATTCAACCCTCTAGTCACCTCGTTAACAAATCTTTGAAAAGTTTGGGCCGCATTACATAAACCAAATGTCATCTGGGGAAATTCGAAAAGTCCAAAAGGAGTGATTATTGCTGTTTTTTGAATGTCCTCGGGAGCCATAGGAATTTGGTGATAAGCTTTTAGGAGGTCTATTTTTGAGAATATAGTTTTTCCGTGCAAGTCATGTGTCATATCATGGATATTTGGCAAGGGGTATCGATCAGGGACGGTGATTCGATTCAAGGCGCGAAAATCACCACATGGACGCCAATCACCAGTCTTTTTGGGCACCATGTGTAAAGGGCTTGCCCACGGGCTTTTTGATGGCCGGCAGATTCCCTGAGCTATCATATAATCAAACTCCCTCTTAGCTATGGCATATTTAGTTGGATCTAAACGGCGATACCTAGCAGCTATAGGAGGACCTGATGTCAGAATGTGGTGCACTACATCGTGTTTTGGTTTAACAGTTGTGAAAGAGGGTCTCGTGATGTCTTTGTAATCTGTGAGAAGCGAATGATAGGCAGATGAAGGATCTACACTGGTTACCGCAGAAACATTGCACTTTTGCAAACGGCAAGTTGCGGTCAATGAAGTGAGGGAATCCCGTAAACATCTACCCTTGAGATCTACTGGTAGGCCGTAATGAGCGAGAAAATCAGCGCCAATGATCGGTTTTGAAACATCAGCAATTATAAAAAGCCAATGAAATGTTCGACGGAGGCCTAAATCTAATGACAGAAGAAGAACGCCGTGAGTTTTGATAGTTGTTCCATTTGCTGCAAACAACTGGTAAGAAGACGTCTTCTTTTTGTCTGAACTAGATGGGGGAATGACACTAACGTCCGCTCCTGAGTCGACAAGGAAACTGAACTTCGAGGATCTGTCATAAACAAAAAGGCGGCTATTCGTTAGGCCAGAATCACCTGCCGCATCTAGCGATTGGCCTACTTGTTTTTCCGGGGCTTGATTGTTGGAAAACCCACAAGGAGGTTCGCAATTGTATGCTTTCTCACCCCAACGGAAATGGTATCGGCATAACCAAGAACCTCTATTTACCTTTTCTTGTTTTCCTAGCTGATCCCTACGTTTAGAACGAGACCGTGAATTACGTCTATTGTAACCTTGTTGTCTAGTACTTAACGAATCAAATTTACGTGCAAGCGAATCAATCTTAAGTATTAGGTCATCATACTGAGTAGAAGAGCTTGGTTCTGTACTACTTACAGTTAATGTAGAGCATTCAACTTTATTTTCCGAAACTTCTAAAATTTTGTCGGCTACTGGTACCAAAGAGCTTAAATTCTGATCAGAGCTTACTGACAATATAGCCCTGACGTTCGCTGGTAACTGTTGGAGCCAGAGTAACTTGAGAACTGCTTCGTTGACTTTATTGTTCGCCAATTCCTGCATTTCACGAAAAAGCTGACTAGGGCGTCGATCTCCCAGGGTAGAACCTTTCAACAGGCGTTGCAGCTGTTTGTCTTCAGAATCCGAAAACGTATCGATGAGTCGAGTTTTCAAGGTGCTGTACTTATTGGATGTGGGCGGATTCGTTATCAAATCACTCACCTGTGCGAGTATTGTTGAGTCGATCGCACTTACGATACAGTCGTACTGATCTTGGTCAGCAGTGATATGCTTCATTCGGAATTGGGCTTCGCATTGGCCAAACCAGATTGACACATTGGCCTTCGAGAATGGAGGTGCGACAAAATGGATTCTACTGTACTCATTGTTCTCATTCTCAAATCTTTGTTCGGGATTTACGTTCTCCATAATTCGAGTATATGAAAAGATCACGTCGGATGTAACCAATTTTGTAGTATTTTTAATGTACTTAGTTATAACAATATTTTATAAATAAAGTTGACTCGTTGATATCTAACTCCGAACTGACATTTTATTGGAAACGAAACTTTCAAAGTAAACAAGTTGTAACAGGTGTCAATAGGATCAACAACAAATAATAAAATTAACTGCAGAAACCGCTACAGGCCTGCCACAGAATGCTTGGGAAAATATGGGGTCTGACCCCCAAAGTGACACTATGGTCCTACACAGCTATTGTCAGACCCATGGTCACCAATACATCAACTGAATGGTGGCGTAAAACCTGCCAAGCAACCACAATACTCCAGTTGACGAAACTGCAGAGGCAAGCGTGTCTTGGTATTACTAGAGCAATGAGAACCACCCCAACTGCAGCTCTAGAGGTTGTATTAGACCTCACCCCTCCGCACATCTTTGTCCGGAGGACAGCCTTCCTAGGGGCAAATAGGATGCTGCAGACAGGCAATCTCAAGTTCCCTCAACGTGAAGGTAGTCATTTGGAGATATTGTCCAAAGTACGGACTGATCCGTTGATTACTTCAGGTCCCAACACAATGTCGGAAAAAATGAACTTTGACTTACCCTTTAGGGTGATCATTAGTGATCGAGAATGCTGGAAAAGAGGCATGTCTCAATTTGAGCCAGGTTCACTCCTGTGGTACACAGATGGATCCGTGATGAATGGCAGGGTACGCCCGGGGATTAAAGGCCCAAATGTCAGCCTATCCAAACCACTGGGCACTGCTACCACCATCTACTAGGCTGAGACCCATGCAATTGAAATATGTGCACAAGAGATCGCCAGGAAACGACTCAAAGGTGCAAAAATGTATACGTTATCTGATAGTCAGGCTACTCTAAAGGCTATATCTGCCTTTTCAATTATATCTAAGCTGACCTGGGACTGTCTCAACTCGCTTTGCTCTGGGTACCTGGTCATGAGGGAATAGTTGGGAACGAGGAAGCCAACCGCCTGGCTAAACAGGGGTCGGAGTCTTGCCCTGATGTCCCGGAACCCCTTTTGGGGATCACCAAGAGCTTTATTACTCTACAGGTAAACAAATGGGAAGACAGCAAAAGAGCTGAATATTGGCAAAACACTCCTAAGCAGAGGCAAGCTAAGCGGCTAATAACCATCTCATGAAAAGGAGCTACAGCTCTTCTGTCACTGAGGCGTAAAGACCTTCGAATTATTTTCGGTCTCCTCACTAGCCATTGTCCTCTGAGACACCATCTCAACAAGATGGGCAAAGCCAGGACGACAGATTGTCGCCTCTGCTGCGAAGAGGTCGAAACAGCAGAGCATATCCTCTGTGATTGCCCTGCTGTACCCTTCCCGACACTTCGGGAAGGGTACCCTCTCCCCTACTGACATTGTTCAGGAAATGCCCGAAAAATTCCTCTACTTGGTGAAAGAAGAGGCAATAAAACGGGTTCTTAAATGATAACAGGGACTTTTTGTCACAATAGACCAATAGTGGTCTCCGTGACTAGGGGCTCGTACCGTCCCAAAAAAAAAAAAAAAAAAAAAAAAAAAAAAAAAAAAAAAAAAAAAGTGATTAAAATATTATTAATATTATCGAAGTGACCCATTACTTATTCACATAGACAACAGTAACAACTACTGGTATTCGTCACTCGAAGTACGAGAACAAGTCCACGTTACTGCACTTGGTACTTACATTCATGTAAAAGAACGCTCGCTGTTATGAATTCATAGCTCGTGATTTATACATGCAGTTATCATTGAAGTACCTACTTGAGTCATTCTGAATAACTGAGACACCTCCTAAATATATCAGTGATGTCAATTACCGAAGTTTGTATAGAACCCACAAACATAAACACTTTAACTCTAGCAGTTACAGAATGAGCTTGAGTACCTATCTAAGAAGGTACATAATTATTCCTCACAATACTCTCATGGCTGGCTGAGTACTGAAGCTAGTCCCTCTCATATTTTAACTGATCCTTTAATGAAAGTTCTTCGGGACTGCTGAGAAATGGAAGTGAAGATCGTAGTATGTTTCCACGAAAAAGTTATTCACTACGAATAGAGTTACAATGTTAAATAGATTTCAACGGTTAGGTAATCAAGCAATCATCAGTAACAAACAATGAAGTACAGAGAAACAACTATTCAACAGTTAACGGTTACGGGACCGCTTTAATCATTGAAGATAATCTGAGTATACCTATATGAAGTGACATCTGATACTGATTGGTGGTATTGAGGAAGCCAAATTGTAACAGTATTCTCCACGGGATAGACTAGGTAAGATAAGAGTTTTACTGCAGTCCGTTCCTTGTGTAGAATTAATCCCGTTGGTGTGAAGTAAAGGTGCAAAAGAGAAAAAAAAAAAAAAATCTTATCTCGAACTCTCGAATCAGGATGTACGGGAGCAATGCCAAAAGTCCTGAGCCCAGCGAAGCGGAAAACTTGAGATTTAAGTGTTAAAGTTTTCCTACGTTATGTCGATAATAACTAGTTATCATAAGTAATAACGAAGTGCTGTTCATTAACGTGCATAATCCTTCTGGTAAAATAAAGACTAGTTAAACATACAGGCCAGAATTATTTGTATAGTTTGCTGGTCAGGATGCTCGAAAGCAAGCATCTCATATGATAAAACATCCTGAGTCAGTTTGTTTAATAAAACTGATTAGTTGGATGTGTCTTGTCAAACACGTCTTATTCAAGTCGTTCGAGCGTGTTTCAGGTGGGTGTAGTTTTCAGCTTCGTAGGACTTGCGAATTTTGGCAATGCTCCCGTCACGACAGGGTCGTTTTTGACGGCGCGGTTCCCATTTCGGGTTCGGGTTCCAATATCTACATTCAGTTTTTCAATGAGTATTTCGATGTTTTCATCTTTAAACGTAGATAGGAATCGCAACTGTTGCGTTGAAAAATGTTCATCTTACCTCGGGACCAGAATATGCATCGAATCAAATGATAGGAGCACTGAGGAGAAGACTCTAGGACAGAATAGGCCAACCGGAATCAGCTAATTCACGAAATGGCAAGGTCCGGACTGGTGACCCAGAGCCCGGCCGGCATAAGTGACATCCATTACGAGAGCAATTGCACTTGGCTCCTGTCAATTCTCCAGCTTCACCACCGTCTCCGAGTCTTCTTTCGCTGTAGATACCTAATAGCGCTCTAATATATTGCCTGAACGAGTTGTATACATCCTTTTGTATTACTGTTTTCAATAGTAACGGAATTAACCAAAAAAAAAAAAAATAAACACAAAGGTTTATTATTTTTATATTGGATAAGCCTTCTACGCTGTACTCATGTCTATTACCATATTACGAAATCTATTATACAATATCTAAATGCAACTGCATACGCGTAAACACCTACCGAGGAGACATTATTTAAAATAAGTAAAACACCTACACTTCACTAGTCCTTCTGCATTTGACAAGAGCTGGCCTGCGAACTGAAATTTTATAATGTAAAATAAATCACCTACCTACGCTTGATAAGTGCATTTTCAGGTGACATAAATAATAAGTAATAAACTCTATTTCGTGAAGTGAGAATGACATTTGAGTTATAATATCTGTTGATATGATCGTCGCGGTTTTTAAGGCGAATATGTTTCACTAGTTGAGATTCACTCTCGTTTTGTTGTATTTTTTTTCAGCCAATGTTCCAGCCCTAAAGGAGAGCAATAAGATGTATGAGATGTACGTACATCAATCAGGGTGGTTTCATTCAATTCCTCGTGATGATATCTATAAATGAAACCCAGTGAAAGTTTTCTTGATTCATTTTTAATATTTCTGCTCTTAAATTCTACCCTTCAGATTTGATCGAATCATATGCCAATATTACTGACACATCTCCAACCATTCATTGGTCGGATATATATATATTAAATTCTATATATTTTTGAGCCAAATGTAATAAAGTTTGGTACAGGCTTCGGGGAAAAGCTTTTGACAGCGGAAAATATCTGTCTGAAAACAGTACGACGCACAGTGGTCGCAATTGGCCAACACACAGTTAACACTATAGGTAAGTCCATACTGTCTAAAATTTTCAGGTTGAAGGTCATTCCTATATATTCTTGAATCGCTGAGTCGATTTATGGACTATTCCCAACCACCAATTCATCAGGGTGCTGTGTATTTTTTCCCTCAAATTAGAGCGATGATGGTGATAATGAAACAGAAGATCACGCAGTACGTCCTGTCAGTTAGAAGACTTTGGAGTTGTTTGAAGTATTCTTGCAATAAAATTCCTTTTTCAAGAATAAAATACCATTTTTAATGGATACAGATTATATAATCCTCTTCTATACTATAAATATGATATATGCAACATTTATGCAAAAAAATAGAAATTATCCAGATAGCTATAATTAAATGCATATATGCAGATATATACTTCACAAATGCAGTTACCTGATTTCACATGCCAAAGTTATTAATTACTCATAGCTTTTGCTCAGATTTTTTTGAGATTTTATGTTTTGACAGCTAGCTTAGTAGACTCTAGTTTAGTAAACACCCTCCAAAGAGTATCAAAACCAGAATCAAGTTGGTGCGAGCTAATGCGTTTTGAAATTCAGTAAAACACCATATTTGAGTTAGGTATTAAAAAAATTCGATTTTAAAAGTTTAGGATTAGGTAGTATTCTTCATTCCTTTTAATACCTACCCAAGAAGTTGAAGAAAATGGAACGGAGGGGGGGCATTTATTCAATACCAATGATGCTTCAGTAGGCTACATTAACTTAATGCTCACATCCTTTTGAAAACTGAGATTCCCACACTCAGAAGCTTCTGTATTTCGTGGAAAACATGATCAGTTCAATGGAGAAATAATGGGTTACAATTTGGTCTTCTTCCATACTCTAACTATTGTGCGACGTATAATTCAATTTATTCAGTTGACGCTTATAGACTTCAGCCAAAAATCCCATATCGGCCAAACCTTACTATCCCAATCGGATTAAAAATAGTAATTTATCGCAATCTCTTAGAGCTACTATTTAGGTTGTGCTATCTTGCACGTGAACAATGATCATTGAAATCGGTTGAATATCGTAAGATGACGCAGGGTCTTCCAACAATACGATCGCCAGGGAGTTAGTCACATGGAGACGCTACGGGTCAAGGGAACGATCAGAAAGGCGTCCTTTATTATGAAACTGGTTCCTTCACAATGTGTCCCTCGAAATAAGGGTTGGAAAGGGACACGTCAAGAGAGAATGATACTCCAAACTCACCCGCTTCCTCACCTGGTCTACTTGTCGAACGGAACGCTACCCATCAGTTACTTAGGAAGTCCTGGGAATAAATATTATACATTTTACAGGTCATTTATTTATTTTATAGGTTAAATATGTTTTATCATTCATCATTTTGGACATGATTACATTCTACTGAAACACACACATATGGTAGCAGAATCACAATACACCCATTTGGTGGTTTGGTACCCATTTATGTATACTAAAACTGTTGGTTGTGTGAAGGCTAAGGGATGATACACTTGTGAGTACTGAGCACTGGAGGATTAAGGTGGTACCAAGCAAGTGAACTGAAAGATTTAATCCCTAAATTACATGCCGGATCACAAAGTATTGAAATACAAGAGCTGAGCCTGCGATGTGATTAAGGGCAATACCAAGAGCTATATAGAGAACTACGATAACAACCTTTTATCTCACAGCTTCGCCTCAAGAAAGTTATATGGATAATGGAGTGCTGTTGCGAACTCTTATATACCTCAAAAATCTGACCTGGACGTGGAATAGGATGTACCTCTGTGCCCTATGCAATTTGAGAAACAACAAAGATACAGATCAATATCTGCCTTGATGTCCGACACTGGGATACCTCAGGGTGAGATTTTTTGATGTTCCTGCTCTCTCTTTAAACACGTCAATAAGAATCTTACGTGAAGGAGAAGATTGCGATATCCTACACGATACAGATATGCAAAGGCGGCTGAATTGAATTATACCGAATTCAATTGCAATTAAATACGTAAAAATAAAATTTGATTACATTTTTGAAACGCTGCAAATTATTACTCAATGGTTTATTATTTCTGTGTTAGATAGCCCTTCTACGCAGATCATTGGTCTATAATTATTATTAAACCCCGTATGTTATATTATGATCAGAACATGGCGCATCGTGCCTCTGAGATGGGCTCACACTTTTACAGATCCAAGAACCCGCAATTTTACGCTTCAGAGTAAAATTTAAAAAAAAAAACGGGAAAATGATGCTTGAAGTAATTTACGTCAGCGCATGCACAGAATGGAGTAATGCTTTTAAAAAAAACGCAATCTACAGCCTTATCCACAAATTTCCAGAAAATTTCATAAAAATCAGATGGAAACTGTTGAAATTAGACTCGTTTGAAGAGGAATACATATTCGCGCATACGCAATAGCTACTAATGCTAGGATCATGTTGAAATTGCTAGGGAATGCTCAAATTAACATCTTCCACCTATCCTCCAAATTTGAGCGAGATCGTACAACGGGGGTGTGAGAAAATGATGGTTGATGGAATTTACGTTTGCGCGTGCGCGCAGAGAAGTATTGATTTGGGAACAACGAAACTCATAGGGGTCCATCCTCACCCTAACCCGCACATACCATTAAATTTCATAAGAACCGGTAGAATATTGTGGAAATTAGGCTTGTTACAAAGATTCGCGGACATACAGACACAGATACACACACAGAGATTGAGAGAGAAAGACAATGAACGAAATTGGTTCAGAATAGCATAAAATGTAAAATGCGAGTGGAAATTTTACTACAGTAAAAATAACAACAGCCTTTTGATTTTAGTAGAGACTACAACTTTTAAATCTCTCGAAAGTAAAAACAATGCTTCCACTACATATAGGTAAACTTGGGTGCAATTTAAGAAATGAAGTTTGGCATTAGGTACCAATATTTCACTAGTAGGTACAGCAAATTCCATGTGAATCATATCACCTGATAATTCCAATATTGGCATTGTACCTACCAGATGATATTTACAAGGCAAGTTCTATATATTCCAGTATTACTATTCAGCGATTTTTGATGGGATTTCGAACTTTGATTGTGATTTTTCTATTTTCTCGCTCTTAGAAATTCGAAGGTTTTTTTTTTCGATGTTCAAGCCCTTAGGGAAAGCGAACTATTCGTACAGCATTGCGGGTGGTTTTAATCGATTCTTTGGGATTAAATTTATCATTGACAAGCAAATAATAATTTAGTGTTACTCTGAAAGTTTTCGAGATCTCGATTTTTTAAATGTTTAGCCCTTTAGGGTTTATAAAAATTGGTGCCGTGCTTCTAGGACCATCTAGACCCCAAATGTGATTGTGATCACAAGTTTCATATAGTTCAGTCTAGTATTTTCGGAGAATAGCCGCGGTCGGCGGACGGACGAATTTTTTTAATCGATTTTTGGATTCTATGAATCTTCAAACGTAAACCAACGATATGTCTAACTGGGAAATGTATATTGAGTGAGGTTATGCTATAAAAACAAATGAGGAGGAGAAAATTAAATTGTTTTTAACGGAACTAATTGAGTCGGTATGCTTTGAATACAATAATGACTAAAAATTACAATAAATTTATACATGGTGAACTCCGGCTTACGATAACATGGTACCATAGCTGTTAATGCTTGTATATTTATTAGTAATAGAACATACATCAGTATTACATACATGTAGTATTATATACATACATTAGAACATAAATAGTATGTTGCAAGCCTCCATAATTACCTCAATGATCATTATCACTATAACTTATTTGGACATTTTCAAAGAGGCACATATTCCGTGGCTGCTTTTCAGTCATAATAGCGTACAGATGAAATTTCTCTGTCTCCCAAATGTTGTTAGATACCCCGATGAGTTTCGTACGGTTAGTCTTCTGTGTCCGTTCGTAGAAGGCAGGTTGTGATACTGCTTCAATCTCTTCTGTATTTCTTTCCTGAATCAAACGTTCAAATCGGTTTCATGCAGGGATACTCTGATAGTGACACTGGATGGAGCTCCAACATTACGTACCCGATCGTTATTTTCATTACCTTTAACAGCCAAATGCACGATCGCCGAAACTCTATTTCCTGAATATGCAGAAGATGAAGATGAGAGAAAAGCAGCTGTGCGAAAATGTTGGCGATGGACTCTGGGAGGCCCAATGTTGCGGTAGTGGGGCTGGACAGAATTCCAAATCCAAAATCCAATACGCTTTCGCCTGAAAAATAATCTACTGAACTCTTACTGACTGAGCATCTAGAAGAGAAATCTGAGGAAAAAATGTGGCTCGATAGGACTTGCTTATGGATCAACATTGTAGACGGCTTTGGTGATTAAGCTTGGGTACCGTAACAGTGATTGTAGTCCCTGGTCAACTTTCAACAGAGATTCCCATAGGTATATAGAACCTCAAATTTGACCTGTTCCTCGACCCCAAATGCGTCAATCCAACACATCGAACAGTTTTTTGAAGCAAATCATCTATTTAGGATTTCTGTATCACTGTGAGAAGTTGTGATGAACACTAGGTTTTTATTAAAAAATGCGCTATTTCGACGATCACATTTTACATCACAATCGTGTTACGACTTTTGCGGAAATCTGAGTCAAAATTGGTGTTGCGATTCAGGTTAATATCTTACACTTTTGCGTTAAAATACTTTAAGGAAATATTGAGCGATTGAAATAAGAACACAAGTAGCCATATTTTGACGGTAGGTAAATGATAATTAGGAACGGGATGAAACAAATTCGTGTGGTTTTCAACATACCGCCATGCTTGCACAACCTTCTGCCAAACCTGCCATTTTATAACATAAATTCAGATGATTATACTGTTGATATTATTCGATAAGATAATCAACAGTCCAATGGATCAAGATGATCGGGTCTCTAGATCGCTCCATACATGGGAGTATTTCAACAAAATCACACGTTGAATGAAATGAGTTCGATGAAAAATTTCCATACTCATAAAGTTTGTATCGATTTTCAAAATGAGGCCTTCGGAATAAATCACGCCGTTTTCATATTTTGATGAGAAAAGTTCGCTTTCTCAGGACTTACTGAGATTGATATTGATTGATGCGATTAACATCGTAATCCGCTATTATAACAGGTCCGAGATGCTACTGGTGAGACGAAATTCCCGTTGAAGGGGAAGTATTTTTTTTCCAGCGGTACACCAGTTGCTGGTAACCTGTAATTAAATCGATCGGCAGTGCCATAAACATTGTAATTAGTTTGTGAGACACCGTTTTCGCGCCTCATTGAAAAACCTGGTGGTCCGGCGTCCCAGGTCCCATATTTGGATCGCGGTTTAGGACAGGTCCCCATTCAATTCTTACGGAGGCATGTGTAGGATTTCTTGTAAATGCCGAATTTGGGGAAAAATTAGTCAACCGACGAATAATTCATCAACCCATCTGTTGATCTAGACAGTGTATATTGAATAAGGAATATCCATTATCCTGCAATCGAGTTTAAAGCTAATTTTCAAGAATAATATTCGTGTTAGAAACTGTTCGGAAAACGCTTTTGTTGGTCACTTTCAGCGAATTTTTCTAGAGAATATAGCTTTTGAAATGGGTCAAAAAAATTTAAAATTTTCCGAAATTGCCATAATTGAAATCCGTTTGAGGCATTCTGGAACGATTACTGAAGTTCTCGCTTTTTCGTATGTGTATGTCTGTCATTCTAGACAATAACTCCTCGCGCCTTAAAATCAAGCTTTCCAAATAAAAAGGATATGTTCGTTGGACAGCAATCATTGAGCTCATTAAATTGCGGAAAATTTCAAATAAATGTGATGGAAAAATCACTGAAAAGTTCTAGTCATGCAGCATGTTCAAATGAGTGAATTTTTGTAAATTGATACGATGATTTTTGTATTAAATTGTTCAAAAATTTGAGCACTTTAAGTACAAAGGAATCCTTAGCTGATTTCGCATGAATAAACTCGTTCTAAATTATATTCTGCAATCCAAAAGGATTTTGGATTATTTTTTTTTATAAATTTTTTTTTTTTTTTTTTGTAAGCAAATATATTACCTGATAATTCTATTGGAGTCATATCAGCTGATATTTACGAGTCAATTTCTATGTCTTCCGGTCACTCTCTCAAGCGAGCAATGATGAAATGTATGTAGAATAAATGGCTAATCAATAGATTTGCTAGCAGCGCATGATTTTTCCATGTTCTCAAACTCAGGAATCCGAAGGTTTCTTTTCGGAGTTCAAGCCTCCAGGGAAACCGAACAGATCAATGCACAGTGTTTCGGATGGTTTAATTTGATTCTTCGGGAGTATATCCATCATTGACAAGTCAAACTAAATCATCAACATAAACCGCCAAAATTACTGCATCGTCACCCTTGCCTTTTGTGTACACGCAAGGATCTGCTCCACAGGGTGTCATACCAATTGCTCTCAGCCTTTCGTCTAATTTAAGGTACCACTGTCTACCGGATTGTTTAAGACCATATAATGACTTCTTTAGCTTGCAGTATTTCTTACCCATTTTATATTCTCGCAGCATTTCCCATGCGGTTTCCATTGTTTCACCTTCTTCATTTTTGACGATGTCCATCAGGATTTCTTCAAAATGTTTCGGTGGCTCCATGTAAATGTCCTCTTCTAGTTCACCATTCAAGTACGCAGTCTCAACATCCATCTGCTCTACGATCATCCCATGCTTCACAGCAAGCGCCATCATGGTTCTGATTGAGCTCAGACGAACGACTGGAGAGTAAGTTTCGTGATAATCGACATTCGGCTCTTGTGTAAATCCTTTCGCTACTAACCGAGCTTTTCTTCTTTCCAAATCTCCATTCGCTGTGTATTTGTTACAAAGAATCAATCTACATCCAACTGCCTTCTGGTTTTGTGGTTTTTCATGGAGTGACCATGTTTTATTCTCCAGTAATGCAGTGAATTCTTTTCGAACAGCAGCATACCACTCGTGAGAGTTTGGTCCAGTAAATGCCTCGGTTGGATTTACTTCTGTTGCGCATGCGATTTCACAATTTTCTACAGCTGCATCTTTAAAATTTTCGTTATTCGTTTCACCAGACTCTTCTCTCGTAAGTACCTGATCAGAGATTTCATTATCCATATTTTCAGTCTCGTTGTTGACATTTGGAATCATGTTGTAAATTTTCTTTCTTCTTCCAGGTCCTACAGTTGTTTTCACAAGTTTCGGTCGTCCTCTAATTTGATTCTTCGGGAGAGTATATCCATCATTGACAAGTCAAAAATCATTACTGTCACCTTGTTGTTCTTGAGATCTCGATTTTTGAATGTGTTAGCTCTTTAATGCTACCCTTTAGAGTTGATAGAAATTGATGCCAAGCTTCTAGGATCAACTAGACCCCAAATGCCATACCCAATGTAACCAAAGTATCATAAAGATTGTTTTAGTAGTTTCGGAAAAGGTATGGACGGCGAACGGACGGATTTTTCCTTTTTTTTCGATTTTTGTATTCTTCTCATCTTCAAACGTAAACCAACAAATTTTTAGGGGGGGGGGATTTTTTTCTTTTTTTTTCGCTTTTTGTATACTTCTCATCTTGAAACGTTAAACTTTATTTTTTCTTATTTTTTCTTGGTAGATTACAAAGTTCATAATGAAAATAATGAACCAAAATCAATCAATCAATTATTACTCTGATTCCTACATTACTCTATCATTACTGAGATTACTGGTTCTTTGAATCGCTAATTCTATGGTTTTTGAACAAAACGTAGGGAAAGTTATTTTCATTTCTTCATTTATTTTATTTATTATTATTGTTTTTTTGTTTTTTTTCGTTTCCATGACGTTACACAATCCTAAATCATTTTCCCCAACAACAGTGTTCGTATTGTTCCAAGATCATATAAATGACCTCCTCTTAACTTAAAATTAAATATAAGTAAATACGTATTACTTTGACGAAGGATATTATTATGTTTTTGACGACTCATCACTTAAGTATTAACGCATGTTAGAAAATGGGAAACTTTTTCCGTAGTTTAGATAGGTACCTTACTTAGTAACCGTCCATCAATTTTAATCCGTATAACCACCGAATAGGCACCGCCTTGTCAATTACGAATCCTAAGCTCAGAAGCAAATAAATTGCTCCGGCCACGGCAACTTGCCCTGTTTCCGTAATTATGTCAAGGGTAAGGGCACTAAAAAACAAAAACGAAACAACGAAATATACTACAAGGGTGGGTGGTTACAACTCGTGTCCGGTCCAGCAAAATAACGGCAAAAGAGAAAATAATGAGGAACCTGCGACGAAGCGATCTCTATTAGAGCGACTTGCGTGATATCGAAGAATAAATCAGAACTTGCTGCCCGTTGCGAGTTATTTACGAGAATTCAAACTGAACAATAAAAAAGAAGAAAAATGTATTTGAAAATGTTCATTACAAGCTAGATTGTTAGGGGCATGAAAGCGTGACAGCCATTATAGAAGGAAAGAGTTCAAATTTGGAGCAGTCTACCGAAATCAGTGGTAAAAGTGATAGCTGCCTACGGTGTATTGCCATAATTGATAACATTTTAGATTCTAATAAATATTATCAAGGTTTCTTCGTTCGGACAATTTCAGTTCAGTTGATTTTCATGAACTGATAATATTTTTAATGTGATGAATTTTAATTGTTTCATGATGTAACAAGATTTGTGCAAGAATGTGTCTAGCTTATTAAGAGCAACTCAAAACTGTTTACAGAAAGAGCAGAGGTGGGGTGAGGGTTTCCGAAATTCACAATATACACCTTCCAAACCAACTTGAGGTGAAAGAGGTTAAATAAGATACTTATGAATTACAAATCCAGTCATATTATTTGTTATAAATATGTTCAACAGATTAACATATAGCAAACAGTAATTAGATACTAGTAAATTATAAAATCAAGGCTATGAAAACTAAAGTCGCATGGTTTTCTCTACTAAAGATTTTTTAGTGTCCAGCTTGGCACCAGTAATGATATGAACCTTTATAACAAGGTATCATATGAATCACTATCGTAAAAACAGAGATAAAATCAACTTTAAAATCGATGGCTTAATATACATACAACTTCAGAGAAAAATTATAGGTCATGTATAATTACTCTCATAGATTATCGACACTCATAAATTCAGTCAGTTAATTAATTGTATGAACTGTGCTGGTATGCAAATGGAGACGGTTTATAACTATAACCACACAGATCTTAATTCTTCATCCATCGACCGAATGTTATTGAATAGTCAACATAAATTCTGGAAAAAATATGCTCCAAGACTGATAAACAATAACCAAATCTCAATAATTTTCTAACGGAAACTGCAAACTCAATCCTCTCATAACAATGCTACGATTGGCTGATTTTTTCAAAAATTACAAGCTACCCAGTATGTTGTCATCTCGTTATTAAAGTTACCCTCTAAACTAACATCGTGTGACCCCATCGTATTCCGTTGTGTCCCTGTCATCACTCAAAAAGATGTTATTGAAGTTGAGTGTTGTTTTCACAGAATCCCCTCAACATCATCTTCAGCTCGGAGATTTGTCGAAAGGGTTTCATGACCTCCTCAACGTACGTTTTTCTAGAGGCCATTGTTGTCGTTACCCTTACTCTCATAAAGTTTACTTATATACTTCCATTGTTGCTGCGGTACTTATGCTCGCAAAGGTTCACGAGGAGTATTTTTCGGAGATAATTAGGATGAAGTTGTTGTCACCGTGTCGTTATAGGGGGCGATCTCTATTTACTTGGAAACGAAAATTCCTTTGGTGACACGGTAGCAGTCCTCAGTGCACTCATCCCCTCTGCGGGGGGCGCCCCAAAAGTTCCTCATTCTTGGGGTCCATAACGGATTTGCCGCTCCAAATCTCTTACCGAGTTTGAGTGAGCTTTTATCTTTCCGGGCCCTCCAGGTGCTGGACGGACACGGACCGGTGGCCTGGGCGTCACGTCAGTCAGTGAATTCGGTGTTTAATTCAGTGGAAAACGGACTGTGGACGTTTGACAAATGGAGAAATCATTCGTACGTTAACCTTCACCTGTCTACGAGTCCGAATGGGTGCGGCCCCTGTATGTTGTTTTCGTCAATCAAATGGACCGACAGTACTTGACTTTCCCAGGGAAAGACTCACCTACTAACTGCTTAGCGTGATCTAGGGATCCGTAGCTTTTAGATTTATTCTCGACTTTTATAGATAATTTATTGTTTCCGCGTATGCCAGTCGGTTTACTATCAAGAGACGAATATTTTTGTCTCCAGAATCAAAATTTTCACTTGCATTTGACGTTTTAGACCATCCTGAACAACTTTCGTTCCGTTTCTGTCTGTTTGTCAATGTGTCTGCAATCCTTGTAACAAGTTTGATTTCCACAGTTTTCATCACATTTTCAAGGAAAGTACAAGGTAGGCTATAGATGGACCCCAATCAGTTTCATCGTTCTTGAATCAATATTCCACTCTGCGCATGCACAAACGTGAACCACATCAAGCATAATTTTCTCAAGTTCTAGTCTTCCGAACTTGCTAAAATTTGTAGGATAGTTGGAAAAAGACGGCTTGATCATTCCATTCCAATTTCAGAATACTTGTATCATTAGTAGCAAGGTAAGTTTCTATGTCTTTCGATCCTACAAATATTAACTCTCTAGCGGACATCAATGGAATTTATAGCGGTTCACTCACTAATTCAAAGATGATTCTACCAGCTCATGATTTCTCCAAGTTCTCGCGCTTAGAAATCCGAGGTAGGTATTTTTTAAAGCTCTAGAACTTGGGGAGAGGGATAGGATTAAAGTACATCGTTCCAGCTGGATATATTCCTTGGTATAATATCTTTCAATGACAAGCAAACAATTATAATTGTTATCCTGAAAGTTTACAAGATCTCGGTTTTAGGGAATTTCAGCTATTGATGCCGAGCTTTTAGGACCAACTTCAAACGTATGCCAGGAAGTTTTGACGGAAGATTCATCGAAAATTCTCTTTAACCACGTTATATCTCCTAATTTTATTATGTTATTAAATGGGTTAGACTATTTTAATCATTACAGATCGGATAAACAGGCTGAAACCGATTAACATACATTACTCTGGTTGGTGGAGTTTTTGTCTAGGCACGAATATTGGAAGAAATTTGTATGCTGATATCATAACTTATCCTAAGCCCTTCGAGGCGTTAAGAAAGTGAAATTCAATATCCCAAGCATTTTAATACACGAAGGTGAAACACAAGTTTAATATTTTCGTTGAAGATCACGGTTCCTGATCAAGTAGTTGATGTTCCCGTTGGATACTCATCAATAAAATTATAATGCATTTCCACATTTATTGATTTAAACCTGTTCAATTCACGTTTAGACGTTTTCCACATAGGTTCAGACCTTTTCCATAATGATTTGGGCCTTTTTTATTTACGTTTATATAACTTTCCAAAAAATTTAGACTTTTTTCAGTTAGCTTCTTCCTGGAAAAGGTCTAAATATGTGTGGAAAAGGCCTAAACCCAAGTGGAAAATGTTTAAATCGATTCGGAAATGATTTATATTGCCAGATTTGTGAACCATTCAACAGCAACGTAATATAATTAATTTCTACTATTTTAGATTCAATACCCCTGCAAAACACTGGTCGAAACATGATGCACTTGACATAAATATGGCGAAAAAATGAGTCAGGAAGGATACATGGGGGAGTATGCAACATACTAAAAGACACAACGAATCTCGTTTGAGTTGTGGCCGATAAATCTGCGAGACTGAGCGTCGATAGCCGCTCTCTGCCAATCCCTTCAAAGCACACGCGTGACAATATAAAATTAACAAGTTGCATCTGGTCTCCTGGCAGTAAATCTCTTTTCGGGGCAAGAGGGTCCCGGAAGAGTTATGCCGGATGAGGGAAAAACGGAGGTTTTAGCCCTTCAATAATAAAATGGCGTGGTTTTCCCTTGAAAACCTCTGCATCAATATTTCCTTTGAATCGCGCCCTTGTGGTCTCCTCCAGTACAACATAAATAATGACTGACAGTGAGAGTGGAATGAAGGGGTGAGGGGGTGAAGATGTTTCCCCTTTGCTATTAAAAGGACAACAAGGGCGTTCAGAAAAATGCATCATATTTGTAATAAAACTTATTTATTGATGAAGGTAGCAACATTCATAAGAAAATAGACAATTATGTTAGCTCTTGATTCATTGATCCAACCGATTAATAGATCAGCTGAAAAATTGTCAGATATTTGGAATAAGCATAATAACAAAACACCAACAAATATAATAAATAATAAAACCGTTATTCGGGCAAGCAACATAACGTAAACTACGAAAATACGCAATTAAACATCTGTTAGGAAGAAGGAATACTAGTAGGTTAGTAACTATTTATACTTTTATGGTGGGTTGCCTTATGCGTTATGTACGTGGGTAGATTGTGAGGGTAGCTGTTTGATAGGCTTCTTTTTTTGTAGGAGTTTATTAGCTTAGTATTTTCGCCTTCAAGGTCTCATCAGAGCTTTTGGATATGTGTATATTAGGATTGCATTGTTGGCGTTTTTATTTTTACTTTTTTTTATTTTAGTAAGGAGGTCCTCTTTCTTCATCATGCACCTGGCAACCAGTTGTTTTTGGTTGCCTTGCTACAGTCAATTTTAGTTTTAAATTGAGAAAAATGCAAAATTTCGTGGGTGGAGCACATTTTCCTGGTAGACTACTTTTAATTTTTCACTTTTTCACCAACAACTGACAAGAAAGTCGAGTACCGAGGGAAGGTGCCCCATGTAAAGACTTCATCACCAGGCCGTCGAAACAGTCGATTTTGATTTGATGATGTCCTATCAAATTTCAACGTGCTAGAATGAAAAGGAGAGAATTGATCTTAATCAGCTGATCAGGATGGAGTTCGTCATTCCATTCGTCTTGATACAATATAATTCATTAAAATAATATAATATGAACAGTGCAGATACAAAATTTAAGGTGGGCGCAATATATATAATTTATTCAGCTCAGATTGCGGGTCCATGATTGCCTATCAGTAGGCTCGGCCTGTGTTGGTAAGTTTTTGCTGAGTTGGTAATGTCCCAGGGATGTTCCCTATGAAATTTCACACTCCTGGAGAGATAATTCATAAATATATCAGCTGATCAGGAATTAACCATGTCATAAATAACTTAATTAGTAGATACCTTCCTGCTTCATCTTGCCGTCCAATACCTAGTACATAATACGCATAACGGGGAAAGAGAAATACTCATCTCAATCTCGTTGAAGTTTTTCCGTCATAATTTAAAACATAATAATTGTGTGCACGCCAAATCGATTACGTTATTTATGAAATATTGAGTTAGGGGAGGCGGAATTTGACAGCGTGATGTTTTGAAGTAGATTGTGAGGTGTCCAACAGTGTGAAAGATTTACTTGAGATTAAAACTAATGGAGTTAAGCTGTCCGTCCAGTGGACGCAATTTCGCGCGAAGAGGCGAAAAGGCGAAAAGAGGCGAATTCGCACGAACAGTTCACCTCCCTTCAAACACACTGTCAACATCCATTTCGCTTGTTGGCGTGTAGAAAAACAAACTGGTTTGATTCTCGTCACATTCGCCCCTTTTTGCACCACTTCGCGTCTTGCGGTGGACGGGCTCTCAGTTAAAACAGTGTGTTTGAAAGGGAGGCGAACCGTTCGCGCGAATTCGCCTCTTTTCGCCTCTCCGCGCGAAATCGCGTCCACTGGACGAACAGCCTTAGACTTCCCTGGCGACGGAACAAGAGAACGTGAATACGAGTATCTGGGGTCTTTGGTTTGTTTGTACTTTTTATGGGAAATAAAACGTGACACACATATTGGTTAACCCCCCCCCCCCCCCCCCCCCCCTTGTAGAAGACTTTCTTTCTTTTAAATTAAAATAAATGAAATAAGCATCTTTAAGTATTAACGGATTGATAAATATATAGGTATATTAAAATTAAAAGTTTAGCGTTTAGTAAAATAACTACACAAAGCCACTTTTTACTTTTAACATCACTATTTCTATAATATTTTCAAGATTTTTTATCCGTGATAATTTTGTAAGTTTAATTGATTGTACAGTTTTAAAAAATTTGACATTGTTGAATTAATTTCTCCTAAGTTTACCCGCGTTCGTTTTTTTTTTTTTTTTTTTTTTTTTTTTTTTTTTTTTTTTTTTTCAGTTTTGGTTTAATAACATTTTCACCATCAAGCACTATAGCTCAGTGTATGGTCAATATGTATATCAGTGCATAATTATTTCTAATAGTGAGAACGGTTTTAAGGAAAGCTGGTTTATGATATTTCATTACAAAAAATTAATAAATATAATAAAAATCCGTGACATATTTTATTGGTCTTGATCAATATTTCAAGAATTTTGGATCCTGAATATTTTTGACAATTTTGATGAATGAAATTGACATGATTCTATCAGAAGAAGAGTACGTTAAGGGAATCCTGATAACAGTAAAAGGGCATTATTGACATGATTACAGTACTCTTTAAAGAAGCAAAAGGTGTAAATGAATGTGTAGTATTTATTGATGATAATAAAATGCTAATCACTTTATTCAGATTTGGAGTGTAAAATGCATCATGATACAAAAGTAATAGACTGGGACATACGTCCATATGACTGACAGTCTGACATACTGATGGACAGGTCTGACCACGGCTTGTAAACCTGAACGATTTAGAAATCGTTTGAGAAAATGTGACCATGCTATACAATGTAATAAATTTTAATGGAATTCGCATTGATAAATGTTAATTTAATCAGTTGAACCGGAACAAGCGACAACATGATTGGATGAAGAGATTCTTGTCAATTCATGAAACTAACATGGAATCCTTCTCGCACATTTTATTCAATTCGCTGATCACAGTGAATATTCCATCATGCTCATAGCAGCTAACAACAGCTCTCCGTTTCGTGGGTGATGATGCTTTAAATTAGGAATAAAAGATGCGGTAACGAACAAGGCATCCATCGTATCTAAATAATATCAATGCGTATAATGATTGTCGATACATTTAATTCCTTAAGCTTTTCAACAATGTTAGATAATAACTGATAATGCTAGAGTTGTTATCGATAGTAGGCTATTACAGTTTCATACGATGATTGTGAGTCATTCTACAAAAATTTTATTTAAATTACCTTCCCAGATGGTTACGGTTAACCAATATACTGCCATGATAATCTTAGGTCCAAAAGATCAATATTGTTTAGGAGTGGACTTCATTGTTTTTTACATTTCCGTTGCAAATAACGTCCGTCCAGTTACTCATTATAACTTCATTTTTTAACAACATTTTATCTTAGGCCTCTGAATGCAACCATTAGAATACACAAACTCAATTTTCAGAATCGACTACAATCTATTGCCTGAATAATTTATAAGCCTAAGTTTTTTTTTTTATGTCAAGCGATTTTTTCGGTGTTATATGTTTTGGGAAAAACAACTTAATTCTAGGATGTCTTATTTTTTTCTGAAACAACATATCAAGTAAAACCAGGAGAGAGATTGTGTTACTGTGAAACCAAACCGCACTTGAAGCTCATCCCCCAGCTCGTCCCAATAATATGAATTACGTGGCAAGTTGGGTTGTTGTTACTCTAACAAAGTAACGCATTTAGCAGACTGAAGTTGTTGTTGTATTTGGTATCAATACGAAAACATGAGATATTTTCGACAAAATATGCTGGATTTGTAAAAATTGCAATAGTAGTTCCACATACTTACATGCATTACGTGCATTACTTCCACATTGAGAAGAACGCATCAAAAGTAATGGAAATGCTTTAAAATCCCATTTTCGAAAAATTTGGACCACAATTTTTTTTAAATATGTTTAAGCCGCACCTCAACCAGAAGGGTCATTAGGGCTTTATTTCAATATTACTGCAGTAAATAGTTTACCTACCCTTAGAATGAAAAATTTCGATAACAGTGTGAAATTAATAACATTATTATAATCTATAATTGAATAATCAGTGAAAGCCAATGACCGTTCCAATATCTTTCATATAATAGGTATTGGAATGGTCATTGGCTTTCATTTAGGTAAAACGTTAGGCTCAAATTGAATAAGTTCAGAGATTGAGTTTCCGTATAGTGTCAGAACAAAACCTAGTAAATTCAATTATGATCTGTTCGACAGGAGAAACAAAATAATATATGACCTGAACGTTCAGACCATTGAATATGAGTGATTTCATCTTATCCCTAACAGTGGGAAAAATACATACTTCCCCTCTTATGTGGAGAGGAGGGGGCGTTAACAGACTGGCAGGTTTGGATCTGGGATCATACTGACTCACCACGAGTTTTCAACTAATCGCATATTTACAAAATGAACATTTCATTATGGAGATATCGTTTCTATCAGCTTCGTTCGTAATGGCAAAACCTTGGTCAGGAAGTTCAGTTCTTATAGTTTTTCTTTCGTCATCAAAGGAATTCATTTGTTGCTTTTCGTGTTGCTGAAATATGCGCCAGAACATGACACCAACTCTGAACTCATTGATGACCCCAACTGATTCATTGAAGCGAATTGTGGAGTTGCAAACATATAATATAACACGGGAAAGAGTTGATCGTGTTCGAACAGGTAAGTGCTGTAAAATCTTCAAAAGTCGATGACGTTTGTTAGTTGTGTTCTTCACATGCCATTCACCCCTGAGACATTGGCACAAGTGTGTTATGACTATTGCGGGCATTGTGCTCGTTCATACCTACAGTATTCTCCTTTCGGATCCAATAATTCACAACGCCAATAAGTCAAAAGTCAATATTCCCATTGTCTTGTCTCTCCACGCCAGTGCCTATTCACCAACAACAATGAGGCCCTGGGTCCCATACCTGCCTCGACCGGGTCATCACAATTATCCGGAAACGATCGTTTTGTGGGACGCCTTCAATTTTCTTTTCTCGTTCCGTGCGTTTCTTTAACGATCGATTTTTAACGGTGCGTCCGAATAGCGACGCGCCGTTAAGCGTATCAACGACCGAATAATTAAGAAATCGACAGCGGGTTAAGCCAATTTTTTCCGTCAGTACAGAGCCGCATTGGATGATTCAAACTGTTTAACTAGCCGTAAACCGACTCCTCCCCCCACCCCACTCACTTAACCTAATTAAAAAAAAAATTATTCCAATAATAAAATAAAAGTCCCAGCTATGTATGTTCCAGCATGATTGTATGAGCGAATTTTGTAAATGATCTATATTAATAAAATCTGTATGTCTGTATCTGTATTAATAAAAAAGTATGTCTATCTGTACATTGATTAGAATCATGAGATTTTGCGTTTCTTTTCCGTTTCATGCTGTTTGTAGACGATTGGTACCATTTTCTCAAATTTTTTCTGTCTGCCCGTTTGTTTCTCCGCTTTTCACGGTTACAAGGGTCACTGGACAACTGATATGAGTAGAGGGTCTGTATCAGCCTAACTTAAATTAAAGGTTATTTGCAGTTTTTGAAATTAGATCCAGAGGGGGTGTTTTAGAAGAGGGAGAGGGGGTGAAATGGGGTATCTTGGACACCATTGCACGAACTGGGGATCTGATTGGTGAAATATGTTTGGATTATTATGACTTAAATCACAGGCTACTTAAAAAATTTCAAATCTGACCCAAAGGGGGTGTATTCTTAGAGTAGGGAGATGGGGGGACGAAATGAGGTATCTTGGACATCACTGAATAAACTGAGGACCTGATTGATTAAATATGTTTAGAATACTCTAACTTGAATCACAAACCACTTGAAAGTTTCAAATCTGAGCATGGGTATTTTGAGGGATGGGTGGGGGTGGAATAGGGTTATATTGAACATCACTGAATATACTGAGGACCTGATTGATAAAATATGTTTGGCTACCAATAAAAAAACCACAGACTACTTAGGAATTTTCAATTCCGACCCATAGGGTAATGAGTACTCGTAGAATCTACGTAAAAGGACTTTCCAATACGGAGATAAATTGCAGAGTTTTTTCTTGGCAGTACACTATTGCATTACTACATAGGTATGTACATACAATCACACAGAGACAAACTACAGGTAATTATCATTAATAATGAGGTAAATATTGGTCAAGTTATAAATATTGCTGGAGAGCAGCAGGTTGGGTAGATATCTGTTGATGAACTAAAGATGTCATAGCAATCACGAGCCAGCGAGAACCAGAGAGGAGATTCAACTCAAAAGCTCCGTGCCCGGTGCCAGACCATAATTAAGTTTTAAGGAGTCTGCCCTTTGTGGGCAAGAAGAGGCCCCACTAGAATAGGCAGAAGGTAAAGAGCGCTCGGTTACATTAATCACGGAACCATCATAGCCACAGCCAGAGTGGCGAACACAAGGCGAGAAAGAGCGCGGAGCCTCAATGATGAATAACGCTTCCCTTATATTCCGCCTAAGTGAATTAAAACAGGCCCCGTCCCACTTAATCTCTCTATTTAGGTTCATGATAAATGACAATAATGACGATAAGATTACCGAATAAAGGTAATAACACGGTTCCTAATGGAGTGAAACCACTCGTGATGACACTGTTGGTTTTCGGCTGACTGTAGTCTAAGTCTCGGTTTGTGGTTTTCACTTTCGGTTGAGCATCCACGAGTAAATTGGTGTAAGTAGGGTTCTGAGATAGGTACTCCGTTAAACTTAAAATAGAGGATACTGGGGTTGCCCCGGCCAAGTAACTTTGAGAGTCTGCATCCAAGTCCCATATAGACAGACACTAGGGTGAAACCACCAATTTTAGACACTTATCCAGATGTTGACACCACGATTTCAAATCCAAAACAAATGAATAAATGAAGAAAATAATACACCGTAGATTATCAAAATCAGCGTCATTCAACAGTTAAGAAAGTAAAGTAAAGTAAAGTTTGACCGATTTTGCTAGTTGTGAGGAAGGTAATAAATCGTCTGACTGATGTGATATTGATGACAGTTGTAACCCAATGTCACGACCCTGCAGTTTAGTGAGGTGAGTTAACAAATTTGGATGTTTTGGATCAAGTATATGAGTAAAAATTACGATTTAAATTCTGATGATCTGTGGATAATATGAGGAAGAAGGTGGAAGCCGTTTCCTTTATTATTTTATTATATTTACACCATATATATATATATATATATATATATATATATATATATATATATATATATATATATATATATATATATATATATATATAATAAAAAATAATGAAAAAAAATGAAATAATAAAAAATAAAAGAATAGTGAAACCTACAAGAACTAAAAATGGAAAGCTGTAAATTAAAAAAAAGTAGAAATAATATAAAAGAAAAAATAATTATAAACGTTGAGAAGGTGTGGAACGAGGATTTGGAAGTGAATGGCATATTCTTCGACCAAACTTCACATCAAGAGGTGCCATTGTGCAGGAACATATGGCATTGGTTCCAACAGCTATGGGTTTGGAAGATTCTGTGGAAAACGGTTCATCAGAAGAAGATTCAATACAAGACGGAACAACGAGAAATCAACATGATCGATAGGAATCGAATATAGAACTGCGAAGAAGTGGAAAGATCCCCAGCACAAAAACACAAAATAAAGAAAGAAAGGGAAATGAAATGTTTGGTTGTCACCCCCAGTATTTATTGTGGGGTTTGAATTGTTTATACCATTCTTTAGTTTACAATAAATTCACTTTTAGTGTGATACCTATCCTTGAAGATCAGAGTTATTTTTTCTAATCTGTATTTACAGTTAGATTGAAATCACTTCAGTTTCTGGTAGTTTCCGCTGAGTAGATAGTGAGGGAAGGACTACAGTTTTTATTTGGCGAAAAATTTAGTGATGCATGTAAAACGTTTTTATGATGTTTCACACGTCAACAATAAAGAAGAGGGGAGTCTGACTATACCAAATCGTATTTTTAAAATTCGAATAAGATGGTTTGAAGCGGAGAATTCTTGTTTTGAATAGGGAGGCCAGTGCTAAAGTACACCCCAAAAATTACCTAAGTACATAAATAAATACAAAAAATAATGAGGACTTTATTGATTATTTTTATGTGTTTCAACAAACAGCATACTTAATTTTGAAAATCCGACCAACAATCACGCGCCACCGAGCATTTAGGGTAACACAAAACGGAAGGGGATGGAATGGGGATAAGATGCCTACAATACGTCTAACACGCAAACAACAAAAAACTTTGAAAAAAGGTGAGCCAAGAAGAACCTGATGGGTGCCTTGGGAGGATGAGATAATGAAAAGGAAGCAAAGGGTTGGGGAACCTGGACAATACTTTCAATGCGAAGAGTGGCCCCCCTGCGGAGAACCGGAGCAATTTCCTCAATGGAGACGCAGAGAGGTGAACTCAGGGCCCACTCAGGACACATGTGATCCTGCTGCAGGATGCTGTCTCCTAGATAGACTCTCCAGTGTCATCATGAGTGGTTGCGCTCCATTAAGGACCGTTTTTTACCGCAACATTACGCTCTGTGATGTCGTTGCCACCATTGTCATTTGTGATAGAATGAAAAGAAATTGAGTTTAAATCAACTCACGGTGGGTAAACACTACTTTTAATGTTTTACAATAAAATCTTATTATCTAATTAATTTTTTGTTTAATTTGATTTAATAATTTAAGCCGCACCCAACCAGAAGGGTCATTAGCGGTTTTAAAGAAGCCGTCTAAGGATATACTGCAAGTGGCACATCCTAAGAGGAGTCATGGTGCCCACAGAAAAAAAAAAGGTGGGCAGAACAGCTTCATCACATATTGTAACATTTTAATTTCCAAAAGTTTTATATGTTGATTTTTCATGATTTACTTGAAAATATTTTAATTATTTTCTGTAATGAAAAACCACGACCTTTTAGTCTGGCTCATACATAAACAATTCATCATTAATTATATTTATAGAGTAACAAACAATGTATTGATTAGGAACAGATAGGGTAGTAGGAGAGGTAAATTACTACTTACAAGATACTACCCCAAACGTCCAGTTGAAGTTTTAACTTGAACCCCAGATTTTTTTCATTTCCTATCTTTCCAACAGAATACCTCTTGCATGATTTTACCATTAACTACGCTACGAATGTAGATTGATTGACGAGATAGATCATTATCAAGGCATGATCATATCCAAAGTATGAAAATACACTAAAAAACAGAACGTAACATGAATGATGACGGAACAATTACAAGGGACAAGTTTGGAACAGAATAATAAATTATAATTACCAGCCATGATCGTGCCATTATCCATCACCGTCTTCATAAGTGACATCAGTTGATTCTCTCGAATACAACTTCCTTATTTGGTTACGTGGTGCCCCGTGTCACTACTCAGTTACACTCCATAGTCCGGACTTGGAAAATCAAAGAAAAAAATCGAGATAGTAAAGAAAGAAAAAATCGTATAAATAAAATACGAGCTTGCACAAGAGGCATTTCCTAGTGGCAGCGGCTTCGAGCAATGCGGCTTGTCAAGTATGGCGACATTTTATAACCAATCATGTC
Source organism: Adelphocoris suturalis (assembly GCA_030762985.1). Classification (NCBI taxonomy): domain Eukaryota; kingdom Metazoa; phylum Arthropoda; class Insecta; order Hemiptera; family Miridae; genus Adelphocoris; species Adelphocoris suturalis. Next base: position 105,843,800 of record CM061041.1, on the reverse strand, counting down.
GTTCAAAGTCGCGAGAGAACCTCAAGGATTTCTAGTCCTCCAAAGATATTTCACTTGGTTTATCATTATAGCTTGCCAGCCAATCAAAGTGGCGTTGCTCAACAGCTGTTGGGCTCCCCATATCAGCGCGCTGATAGAACTAATAAGGAGAAGACGTAAAGTGACTAAGGGCTCGGCAATCTATACGGCTGTGGTACCTTTCACATAATGAGCGGATGCTCCCAACCCATTTCATCTCTGGTACAAGAGCGAACTAAAAGGTTCAACTTGATAACAGTTTTTACTGTTGTTTGCAGCCTACGTTGATGCGTTAGAGATCATCCTCTACTCGACATATGAAAAACACCTTTTTTTACGACTGTTTACTATGATGTCGGTAATTGCTTTCCCTATAATTATTTTTCCAGTAAATTGAAAAATGTCAATAATAATGTGAAATTACTAGTATAAGTTATTCCTAATTTATTGCTATATGAACGGGTGATAAAACCGAACAATAGAAACATGTTTGTTCTCTAGTTTCGTATACCTGTCACGAATGTTTCATAGTCTAATGAAAGGTTGTAAAACTGTTCTACAACTAATTTGAAGCTAAACTGAGGAATCAGGCCTTACATTGCGTGCATTTCAAGATTGTATTCAATTTACTTGTGTGCAGTTCGTTTTAGTATATTTTCCTATAACGACAAATCGTGACCAGGACCTCCTCGGGAGAAAGATAATTTTTCCTTATAAAAAAATTCACTATTTTCGACGTCCCAATGATGATGCATTTACATCGAAAGCGCTCGCCCTCAATACTCGACTTGCTAGTGACAACGGACTCTTCCACAAGGTAAGTAAATGATAATTTTACCATTAATACCATCGAAAATAACCCCTAAGATATCATCAAAACGTTAATGATAAACCAAAAGTAAAATAAAATGACTATACGTAAAAATAATGACTATACGTGAAAATACGTAAAAATAATGAAATATAAATAAAGACAGGAAAAATGACGTTTTTGGTTTCTTATTTTCAGTAAAGAACTTTTGATATCAACCGAGAGAGGGAAAATATAGTTCTGGTTGGTAAGCGTACGTCCCAAGATGCTGAGATTTAAAAAATTGATTTCAAAAGCTTACTGGAATAATATTTGTAGAACTCAGCTTAAAATTGCATCGCAGTCGGTGTCTACATCAGATTTCGGAATAACCTCTAAACCCGATCGAAGTCTCTTGATCCTTATCAAACCCAGAATGCCCAATTTAACGTTGAAATTTTAAATAATGTTTATGTCAAAAAGCTTCAATTAAAAGAGTAGTTTTTTGTTTGATTTGATAAATTTAATGAACCAAGTGATACCTACGAGACCATTTTACGATCAAGTTCGTGTCGTGTTGGTAGGGGTCTAGTGTAGAATGGCGAAAAATCTTCAACACGATTGTGAATCGCGTTGAGTTTCTGACGCAGGGATATGCAGAATATCAGCTGATAGTCGGTGAAGTTGTTGATCGTTCAGACTACCTATGCTGGCGTACTTCAGGAACATCCCATACCGAAAACGTTTTGGTTGTTTTGTAATTACAATGAACTAGGAAGAAAACTGAGTGACGCATCAAGTCACTCATAAAATTTATCTTAAGAGGAACACAATGAACGTGTAACGATTTGCAGCTTTTATAACTTTCAAGTAATAATCCTTTAGAAGCTGATTTTTCCTCAATCGCTGTACAGAAATAAAACCCAAACTCGAATTTCAATCCAGGTATGTCATGGATGAAGGTATGTTCTCTTTTTAACAAATACAGTAACGGACTAACAGACGGACGATCAGTCAATTAGCCACAAATACGTCAATTACTTTCATTTTTGGGTAAAGAGAAACACTAAACACACTCTTCTTCAATGAGTAGGTATTTTTCCACGATTCTTTTAAAGTTCTTCTTCTAAAAAAGTACTACTCGTCATTGGACAAAGCGGTTGGTTTAAAAACTCTTAAAATGGGATATGGTTTAATTAAAAAATCATCACTTCCAACCCCTGCAATTACCCTTGTTTGAAACTTTTTTGATTCGGAAAAGGAGATCACCACAGATGCAAAATTGTATGCGTAAGTGTAAACAAAAAGGTATAACTGGTTCATTAAACTCGAATGTTTTCGACTGTCCTTACTCAGTTGATTCTACTTGAACTATGCATATAATTGAGTATTTAACAATAGCAAAATATTTCGTAGGTATATTTCCTCAACATTTTCTGTGGATTTCCCACCTTGCTTATCTCTGACAAACTACAATCGAAAGATTTATATTGAAACGTTCAAAAGAATTATAGTTATAATAGTTTAACAATGCCGCTAATGACCCTTCTGGATAAGGTGCGGCTTAAACTCTAATAAAAAATAAAATAAAAATTGTTGAACTGGACATCAATATTGTTTATCATATCGTTATCATTTGCATACCTTTTTGAAAAGTCCGTCGTCACACGCAAGTCAAGTACCGGGGGCAAGCGCTTTTGATGTGGTTGTGAGGAGGGGAAAGGAAAAGGTCTTGGAAGTAAGTGAATCAGTCTGTTGGTGAGTTATCACTATTGCTTTGGATTTAACTACTATCTTATCTTATGTTTGTAATATCGACTATGATTATCAACATATTTATAATTTGATTGGAATACAACTTTTTTTTCACTCACAAGACCTTTTACTTCTTCTCTATCCATTCATTCTACCACTCACCTTCATCTTTCCTCCCTTGCCCCTTCACTGACCCCCTCTAAATAAAGTGACAGACCGACTGACTGACGCTCTGTCCGTCTCTGGCTCTCTTTCGACGGCCTGATAATTATGATGATGTCTTCACACTGAAAAGCGGTCGCCTCCAGTACTCGACTTGCTAGTGACAATGGACACCTCCGTAAGGTACCTACGTAAATGAAAATTCTACTATTAATACCAGCGGAAATAACCTTTCAGGTTTACCATATCGATTCACGAAGATCATGATGAAAAATTGGGGTTAGGTGAAAATCAATTCACTTTGGATCATTCGAGGCAGGTGGGTTACCAACTAGGTAGTATAAACCTATGACTGGTCCCTATCCTCAATGAAACGTCTCGAAATCGCTCTTAATCTGAGGACATCGTCGCTACCTGTTCTTTCGTAATAACTAGATATCCCCTCACTTATAAGGTATAATGTTTTGTTAGGAAATACCTAGTAAGGGACAGGAGCGCTCAAGATGATAACAGTGGATCGGCAGGCGGGGACCGAGTGGGCGATCCAGGCCCGGTAGCCTTTTCCATTAGTGAGTTTAACCCTATAAATAATAAAAACCGAAAAAAAAAAATATCGGAGGCAAGCCCACTCATTACAGTTTGAAAAACAATCAGGGGCTTAAAGAGGCTGAGCTATTATTTAGTGGTGGTTTGGTTGCTACCGTGGAAGAAGCCGTTCAGTTAATTCTTGAGGGCCCGAAGGTTGGGGTCCACTTCGATTATATTCACCGGTGTCCGTTGATTGCCTCGCTCGCTTCTTCTCGTTTCTCTCCTCTGGCTAACAATTAGTCCGGGAGCCGCAATAACTAATCATTACTGCCCCTCCCCTCTCCCTCCCCTCCGTCCACCGAAAAAAAAGAATAGTGTTATACTATTAATATGTCAAAGTGTCCAGAGTCGGACGGACCGGAAATTGAGAACATTTCTGTGCGTAGCGGTTATTTAGTGCAAGGGGTCCTGAAATCTCATTTCGGATCTTTCGGTTTTGCTTCCGTTGCTTTTATGGTTTTATTTTTTTAGCGAGGATTCGGGCTTTCTTCCATTCACGATTTTGAGACAGTGAATCACACGGAAGGTGGATCAGAGACCGGAGGCTATATTCAAGTTTTAAGCACCGCCCACCCATATACGTTATGGTCCTGTTAACTGGTCCAATAATTCGACGATTTTAAATTATTTTTTATTATTCATGCAACTGAGTTAGGTAATACTTTCTTCACCTGCAATGTTCGCAAACTGATGAAGATTTGACCCAATTACCAATAATAATAAAACTTCTGAAAATATTCGACTTTTTCTGGTATGTTGTGTACTATGTTGAATCTTTGTAATTGACCGAAAAACAAAACAATTGGGAGCTCTATTCCATATTTCATCATCTTCAGTTACATACGAAAAACCTGCAGTTGACACCCAAGAAAGGTGCACACTAGAAGTCAAGGAATCCTGTAGAGACTATACGGTGAATGAGGGGGGGGGTAATGGTGTAACGGTTTCAGGGATGACCGGTAACAGAAAGTCAGATAAAAAAGAACCCCTGATCCAGAAGATCATTGGTAGGTATTTTATACATGTTAAAAATTGCCATTTTGAATCCAGTTGATTTCACAATGAACCTAATCATTAGAAAAAGCAAGACGTCTTGGAACAAGACACAGGCCAGCTTTTATGGTGATATTGCTAGCTTATTGATATCTAGAAACTAAAATTCAGATTAAGTAGTACAGCCCTCACGTCAATGACGTAATTCACTGGGGGTATTTAGGTTTGCTTACGGGTATTCATGTGAAGCTTTGGGAGGTGATGAGAAATTGTTCGAGTAACAACAGTGACGCCGCGCCTAGATAAAGAAATCAACGGATAGTCATTTATTTTCGGGTAATAAAGCTGACATAGGTGTCTGACTACAATGTTTTCGTTTTCTAGGTGTTCCAAGGAAGCTCCATTTAGTATTTCGTCGTCTTGAGTTAAGTACCTACGCGAGAAATTAGCTTCTGAAGTCATGCAGCCTACACACAGGAAACGTTCTCAGATACCTATATGAATCTGCACTGGGAGTCAAGGAATTCTATTGGTTCAATACGGAGAATGGGTAATGGTATAACAATTTCAGAGTTATTTGGTATCAGACAGATAGATTTTTGGTATTTTATGGATGATAAAAATGTGGGGTTTGAATCAAGATAATTTGACAGTTAACCGGTGGTTTAAACAAGCCTGGAGGTTTTAGAAACAGACATAGGCTCGTGTGACCCGTCATATTGCGCAAGAAGGATTGGTTAATTGTCCGACTCAAAATAATCAGAAAACCGAAGCAGATATGTAGTAAAGCCCTCACGTCTATAACGTAATTAAGGTGTGACTGGTGATATTTAGGTTTGTGTGCGGGTACTCGGGCGGAGCATAGGGAGGTGATTGGAGGGCCGGATTGCCCGAGTATCGAGGGTCACGCCGCGGCTAGTGCCCCCGCTAATGAAGGCTCTACGTCAGGTGTAATGACTCTGTTCTCAGTCATAGATCAGCCACAATTAACTCGCTACCATTCCCAGTTAGCACACGACCCGAGCTACCGACTCCCAACTGATAAGTCCCTTGATTGCTCTGGAGAGCTCCTCGGGGGCTTTTTTCGCTTCGCCTCGACTCCGTGTTAACTTGGGCCCTCGACTCCGAGCGCGACTAAGGTGACCCTTTGAAGATCCCCTGGTCCTGATCTGAGGCCGCTAATGTGACGTGTCCCCCAACCTATGCACGCGAACTGATCGCCAAAGCTCGTCGCAATTCGACGAAAGCCCCTTCACAAGATAATTGTTTTCATTAGTTCAAACTTAAACTGTGTACCAAATAACTGAACACCATTGCACATCCTGGAATAACCATTGAGACCATACAAGTACCCTAAAAATTATGAGTACCTATGTGGACATTCAATACTGACGTGAATGTTTGGAGCATACATGAAACTGTGAAGGCATTCCATACAACACTCCAACATTGATCCAACACTACCAAACAAAATCTGCCCTACTTTAATGAAAAACTTTTGTATTTTCAATCTGCAGCGATACTAACTATAATTCGGCAGCACTTGCTGTAATGCACCAAGTTATGTCAGTCAACTCTGGAGGCAATGCAAAATAACCGCTTGAATCATTGTAATATAGGATCGTATCGTGGGATTTGTTACGAAAATACATTATCAGACACTTCGAAAGCCATTGACAAGCTACTACATATTTTTGTATCTGCAATTCATCTTTGCACCTCTCTTCGGAGTTGCTTATAATAAGTATGGGACGAATGAACTGTGTTCCACCTTAAAATTAGACATGGAAAACGGTAGGGAGTGTGACAGCTCTATGTACCTTGATGGTGCACCTTATATGCAGCTATCACTGATACACATCCGTGTATGTCTGAGTCTAATCACAGTGAAGACTCTCCGTAACTGCAACCTTAAGTATTCGGGAACAGCGATTTCGGCACCACGATTTATCGTAGGGTAGGAGCACTCTCCCGGTTGAGACGGGAACCGTCACAGAGTCGAGAGGAAATTTGGGCACTCCCACTCTGAAGAGTGTCAGTCGCTAATAATAACTGGGAAAAGTATCCAACACCATCCTTTAACCTTTCTTTACTCCAATCATCCTTTTTTCTCTCTTTTCTTTCCTCTGAAGCTCTTTTTATTTCAGTTCTTCAGCGCCCGCCTTTCAGTCTATCAAATCCACTTCTCTCGTTCTTCGACTCAAACCTCAACGCGTCGGGCTCTTCCGTTATTGTTTTTAAAGAGTACTAATATTGACTAAGAACGTTTTTAACCCTTGAAATTACCGTGCAAACGCGTCGGTGTTGATTGACGCGTCGGTGGCGTCCTGCGCATTCACCGCTCGCACTGCTGAGAAAAAAATAAGAAATAAAACGGAAATTATAGGGGCAGCGGAGACGGCTGTGAAAGTGAGAACGCGCAGCGAGGCATCATCGCTCATCCTCCTCAACTATGTTTATCCTGAAACCGTCTTACCAAGGCCTTCGGAAATTATCCCGCGGCAACTCTTCCACTACGGAAAGGGCCCCGAAATTATAGTTCGTAGAAAACAAGTTGCATTGTCTCGGAGCTTTGAAGAGGTGGTCAGGGAGCTGTGCCAGGGACCGTCCAAACAACCGCCTTCAAACGACGGACCCCTCAGGGGCGCATGCCGCCAATTTCCTCGTAAGCAATCCCTCACCGGCAAACCTAATTTGTGACTGATATTTTTCCCCAATGACTTATTACTCTTCTCGCGCTTGCGGTTATTGCTTCTCGAGCGGCCGACTGATTGGTGTTTCCTTCATATGTGTAGCGCTTTCAGACACTCCAATTAAGAAATATTGCTGGAATATGCTCGAAGAATCGCAGTTATTGAGTTCACTAATAATACAATGCTTTCTAACGCCCGAACTCCAGGCAATTCCGACGCATGGTAAATGATGGCGTTTTCTTGTTCCTCGCCACAGGAGAGGAGGCTAAAATGGAATCTTATAATACCTACAATGGTACTTTTACTATAAGAATGAAACTCCGTTTATTTGTCGTCTCTATGCACAGCCAACCGTCTTTGATGCTGCCGCAATTGCCTCAGCCCGTTTCTGTAGGATGATGATGATGACGCATGGTTTGGGTATAATTAGTAACAACTGAAAAAGTATAAAACGACGAGGAAAATTTTATAATACACTGCGATTCTAAATGTACAGCTACATTTATTGAAACTTTGATGTGTGACGATTTGATCAGAGATTTGAGGCAGTAGAACAAATATTTCCCTGGCTAAGAATGTCCCCAGCTGTCCTCTGGGTTTTAGTGATTTTAAGTAGTTTTCTAATACTATTTCAAACTATCCATACATTTCCTGATTTAATTAGTAATTTTAGTTGTTCTACCTGACACTGCTGACTTCTAATGCATAGTACTACTAAGCGTCACTTAAGTCAATAGAATTTAAGACTGTTCAAGATTATATGAGTAAAACTGTGTAATTAAGTAGGTAATAAAATGTTCAATTTATAACATTTTTTAAAACTTAATTTTCTTAATGTCTTTTCTTCAGAACCTCCACTGACAGTGTACAAAATTAATACAGGAAGGAAAACAGTAACTTATCTAACTTCAGCTAAAATGGCACATTAATCAAAACTTGATGGTACCTAATTACCTGTATAAAAAAATGAGTAATAATAGGATAAAAACAGTGGTATACCTATTGAACTGGTGTACCTATATGAATTATCAATCGTCAGTCTCTGACCACAATTAAGACAGTCCCTGCCGTGGCCATCAGTCCCCGCCACAGGCAGTGTTATTTTTTTGATTATGTAATAAATATGAGAGTTTAGGCTTGGCTGAAAATCTCAATTCACTGTAGATACAGTCATGGAGTAGCTTAAATTGAACTGGGTAAATATTAAAATCTTTTGAAATGTGGAAAAATCTACCTCCGATCCGACGGTCTCGTGAGAATGGCCCAAAATACGATAGTGTTTGGAACATTTTTCCACTACTCTTCGGTGCGGCTATTATCAAGAGAGGAATAAATGTTTCATTAAATTCACGATTACGCATACGAAAAGTATTTTACTGTTCCAACGGAGATATATACCAAGCTGTAACCCGCATAATCCCTGCCAAGTTCTTCGAAATTTACTGAAATTTAGTATAATTTTGAAGAGAAAAAGGATTTGGCCACAGACTTACTAACAGGCCTACTAACTTTGGCCTACTTACAAACAGAAGAAGAGACATATACGGTACCGAAATCCCATTGGATGGACAAGGGCTGTGAAACGCTGAAAGGAAGTGGAAATATTGGTTTTTTGGAAGACGAAACATTTTTCTTGCTGTAATAAACAATTATGTTCTCAACCACTAGGAAGCAAATCAAACAGTATTGATTCAGACCTTTCCTTCTAAAACATGCCATCCCATCAATGGTCTTGTTTCCAATTTATGATGTTCACCACAACTGTCCAATTCGATTAGTTTGAATGTTTATGAAGATTTCGGGAGTCTAGTAAATCAAACATTTTTTTTTAAACGAAATTAATAAAGTATTACGTCTAGCTTCTACGCTTGTACAAGTGAAGCCCCAAAATCGATCCCTCAATAATAGGTCGTTAAATTCTTCTAAATTTCTATTTCTTTTAAGGGTAGTTACGCATTTTTCTCGTAACGGCTTCCAATTCAATGTTGAATTTTATTAGTTTACATTTCAAGTATAGGTATATACCAACGTAAATTTTAATAAATGCTGATTTCCGTAATTGCCGGACATTTTTCGGATATCAAGACTCATGTTGACTGGTTGCTAAAATTACCAATAAGACCGCTTCAACAATCCAAGACTTTTAAAGGCAGCCATGAACCACCTACGACTGGCGTTTACTAGTGCCAATCTGTTTTAATACCTCAAAATTATAGTGAATCAGCCCCAGGTCGACTCAAGAAACTTGGTTTCGCTTGTTGTGAAAGTGCCAGCATAGCGAAGCCCACGAATTGTAACTAATTTCCAAGTAAATAGCAAAATCCACAGTAACAAACCGAAGGTAAATGATAGGCAAATAACTGATGGGTAAATTATTTTCATTATCAGAATGTTTATGCATAGTTTGGTGGCTTGGATGCTCAATACCTTTGGAATGGAGAAAAATAACCTAAATCAAACCTTTTGATAAAATATAGAATAGTTAGATTGTTGTAAATGACCTATAATATAGTTTGTTGGTCTCAATGCTCGTAAGCTCGCTTCTCAAAAATAAAAAAAATAGAATATCCTGAATGAATCGTTCTAGTAAAATATAGATTAGCTGAATAAATAGATCATAATCTATGATTGGGATAAAGAAAAATTGTGCTGGCGCTTTGGAACTGCCATATTTGATGATGTTTAAGAGAAGGTAGCGCTTTACCATAGTTTTTCACACGATTCGGTCCTTTAAAAATTCAGTGCCAAGTACGTGCAAAAATCAGCTAATTTCTATAAACAATGTTTTCCGATCCTGTAACCATTTTTCGCGTTAGTTCTTGGTGATAAAGATTACGAATTCAGAACGAATTTCGTTCGAGGTATTAAGATCAAGAATCCGCTTCCCTCAGTTACTCTTGAGGGGCTTGGCCCATAGGTATGTTTATTCCTCTATCGTGAAATGAACAATAACAAAAGAAAAGGAATGAAATACTTGGTGGGGATTGGTTTATCCCTCTGTTCCCGTATCACTGTCCTGAAGCCAGTTTCGTGCCGAAAAACAAGTCGAGAGACCAAATAAAAGGACGCGATAGATGGCCGAACGAAAAAACCACCATCTTTAAGGGGAATAAAAACGCTAGAAGCCGGCCAACGATATAAACCTGACTGCCAAAATATCCTAAAAAAAAGAACCAAAAAAAGTCGGAAATAAAAAAGAAAACTTCTTGGACAAGCAGAGAGGCGATGGGACTGAGACGGTCACTGCAAGTCTGAGCTTGGATGGTAAGGAGTCAGATGGATGGAAGAGAAGGAAAAAGGGAGAGAAGGGTTTTTGTGTTTTGTTGTCCATTGTTAGTTGAGTTCGTGAAGAGACTCCGTCGTGCGGGAGATGCTATTGAGTGATACCTACTTCTGCCCCCTCCAGCCCCGGTGGCTCCTTCTAATTAAAATATCTTTGCCCACGAAGGAGCTTCTGTCACTGGACCGAGATAGTAAACTAATATTATTGTTAGTTGGGTAAGAAATTACCGCAGAAGAGAGGACTCTCGAGACAGCTGATGTGGACTAGACGACGTATGAATGCACTTTTTGGGTTCACGCTGTAGCGAGAAAGATCAACGAGGTTGCTAGTTTTTCGTGTACCTGCGTTCTCTCCGTTTAGAATACAAGAGTTACAGATTAGCACACTCGAAAGGTGGAAAGCTCAAAAACATAGTTCTCAATAAGTTGGTGGTGACATTTTATTTATCTTATTAACAGCCTAATTGTTCACAGGATTGTCAATGTAGTACATAAAACTTGATGTCTATCGTTTGGCGTCGACTAATCGTGGAAACTGGTGGTATAATGAAGTGCTGGGTTCACTGCTGTATGGACATAATATGCGCCACTGCTTGTAGAAAGAAATCGCCGTTGCTTATAGGGAGTATACAAATCACAAATCTATGCTCATAATTCTGATCTATTTGTCCTACTACCTAATCTTTATTTTTCTAAAATAATAGATTTCGGATGTTTTTCGTTTTCCACTATCGAATGTCGCGAAGTGTTCGTGCAAGAAGTTAAAAAAGTTTCCCTCTAAAATAGGAATTTCTCGTTTCTTTTTGAATTTCACAGCTTTCTGATCAATTTGGGTTTCTGGTCTATGTGTGCCTGTTCCTTGTCGAGCCCAAGACTTTTCTAAGTTTCAATCCGATTTTGATGAGATTTTCAGGAATTGTGCGAGTTTCTAATAACGCCGATTTATCTCACGATTTTAGTGCGGATTGGGAGGGTAGTTGGGTATGAGTGTTACGGGGGTTCCCTATGAATTGTATCATAATTGGTTGAGTAATATCTATTCCACATGCGCAAAACTACTGTTTATTGTCACTTGATAAACTCCGACACTAATGGACCGATTTTGTTGAAATTTCTAGGAAATGCGTGGGTTAGCTCATTGATGGCAACTACAAATTGCGTTGCCGTAGAATAAATAGTGGCATGTGCGCCTGCCTAAAGCTTTATGTCAAAATAACTTCAATATGGCCGTGTGCAATTAGTTTTTTCAAGTACTAAATTCTATACGTCCATGTTACAATAAGTTAGGAAGCTATACTACTACCCACCAACCTTGCCAGACTTTTTGTTTCGAGATGCGAGCTTGGGAGTGTCCAAACCACCTAACTAACACATCATTCTGATCTTTTTGCTCTGATACTTGTTTTGCCTTCATCATTTTTCAACGTCTTAACATCATAGCCACCGGCGATTTTTATAGTGTTTCTGTCATACTTTGGTTCCAACCATCGGCACTATTGGCTAGGATTAACTAGTGCCTTAAAGAAATATTTGATTATTGCACCCCTTTTCAGGTTCCATATAAATGGTACCTAGGAACTTTGTAGGTAAGGTTTTGTGGCAGTTAAATCAACAATAAAACATGTTTCATGGAAGAAAAAAAGATAAATTTAAACTAATGAAAAATAAAATAAAATGTAAAAAAAAAGTTGAGATCCTAGATTTGATTCCGGTGCTTCTAAATCAATTCCCATTGAGAACCATCCAAAATTTTTTTAAAAATAATATCTTGCAACAGGCAGGTCGATTTTACATCTATTACGGAATATAATATACATAATATATATTTTATTATTTATATTCTCCACTATATTCCAAAATGTACATCTTAGAATCATAGAAAAGTTAGTTTTGGGCCTAAAGGCAAAGAATTCGTTTTTACCTCTTTATTACAATTTCAAATTTCAGCTTCAAAGGTTCAGCATACCGGAAGAATTGGCTCCGGATCTCACTCAGCTGATCTGGGGGGCTCAAGATTTAATGAACCGTTTCTGAACGTCTCAAGAGTTCTCCATTTCAAATTTCAGCATCATAGGTTGAATAAGAAAGAAAATTAGTTCCTGGCCTGACTTAGCAACTTTAAGGGGCTTATGACCTTATGATTCGTTTCTAGATGCTCTAGTCGTTTATGGTGGGCTTCAGAATTTATGATTCATTTCTAGTCGTCCTAAGGGGGCTTCCATTAATATAAGCTTCAGAGTTCACTCAGCTGATCAGGGGGCTTCAGACTATGTTTCGTTCCTAGATGGCCCAAGGGGCCTCCATTTAAATTTTAGGCTTCTTAGGTTGATTAGCAGAGAAGTTAGCCTCGTAGAACATAATAGAATGTAACGCTAGCGTTATTTTTAAGTGTCGTTGTTAAATGTGCCGTTGTTTGATGAAGAAATACGACAAGAAGGTCTCCGTTAAAACGTATTCTAGGTTAAAAACAGCTTTCAAATAATTTATTTTAATCAATACAATAGCAATAGCCTATGAGTCGTTATTGTGTGTTGTTATTGTACAAATTATAGGTTTTACAAATTTGCTAAAAATCAGAACACGTTATATTTCAATTTAATTAGGCGTCATTTCGGTATATCCTTATTGGAATAAAATCTGCGATCCCTCGGTGGAAATAAACGCGCAACCACCAACTAAACTAGGGATTCTCTGCATTCGACGTGTTGACTTTAGTTCAAACGCTAATAACCGGTTAGTAGGCCTACACGTTGGAAGGTTCGCCGGCACTCAAGCAATATTTTGAAGCCATCATTTCCACAGCGGAGCCTTGTTATTCAAATATCTTTTCGTGATTGGATGGATCTGGGACCCCTCTCTGCCATCCTCTCCTATCCAGCACGTGTTTTCGAATCCTCTGATTGAAGGTAGTGCCCCGGCCGTTATTAACAATTTCATCAGCCCTCAGCAATTACAGTAGCACGAGTCACGTTCAGCCCGTTTTCTCTTTTTGTCGGGTTGCGCGGTAGCTCCTTCCCTTAACGCCTTCGAATAGCTTCTTAGTTTTTATTTTTTATTTATTTTTATTTTTTAGTCCAACTTAGCAGCAGGTTTTTCTCAATTTTGGGAATTTCAAATAATTGTTCACAAATCATGGTAAGAACTGGATGTAACGTGTATATTACACGGATTTTTTTTCTCAAAACGTCGATAGTTATTGATAGCGGGGTGAGTAATAGAGGCACCCTTCTTGCTTTCCGAGGAAGCCTGAACTTATGTTCGATAGAGATCCTAAGCTCAGGATTGAATTCAGAAACTTATTCACTAATGTACTTGAACATAGTACCTACTGTATTACCTGGGTTGTACCTGCCACCTCACATAGCACAAAATGAGATTGAAACGATCAACTTTTCTATTTACCTAATCAGAGTTTAGTTCACCCAGACAGGATTGAGGGACCGACACAACAAGTAACCTCATAATTTAATAGAAAACCCGTTTATCGCAGATTTATTTATTATTCCTTTCCTCATTTATTTACTATTTCAATTGTCGTAGGCTGTATTTGTGGGTAATATTACAACTCTGATGAATGACAGCCAATTCCTTCCATTAAGTTTTTAAATGTTGCTACACTGTGTTTTCTAAACCCAGGCATGAGTTTTAAAGATTCAAATGTGTGGCTCCCACACATATTTCTCCTGAAGAGGAATTATACCATTACTGTATGGGATAAATTCTGTGATTTTTTCCTAATTTTCGTAAAAATGAAGCTACCTATTGCAATGACTATACAAATTTTAAATAAAAATTTTTGAAAAATTCTTTGAAGGAATCCGTTTTGAGGCATTATGGAACGATTTCTGGAGTTTGAGCTTCTTCTTATGTCATGTTTAATACTCGTATGTGTCTTCCCAGACGATAAGTCTTCTTAGGAATGAGATAAACATTCCGTTCTCTCACCAAAGAACCAAGCTTTCCAAATAAAAGAATGATTTTAATGGCTAGACTTTTTCAGAACATAAGGTTAGTCAAAATTAAAAAAAAAAAAAAATAATAATAATAGTAAAAAATAATAATAATAATAAACTGACAAAAGAGAAAAATCACTTGAAATTCCTGCAAATGACAAAAAACGTCAAAGGTCGACAAATTTATAATTTTTAGCAGAGTTTTAGACAAAACAAAATTATCAATGATTAACTAGGGCATACAGTAAAATCTCACACAATTCTGCTGTAAACCGTACTCAAATTTCATTAATACCTATTTGCCGAAAAATATCTAACAACTGCAAAACAAAAAAATCTAAAAATCCTTTTTTTTTTAATCGTAGAATATTATTTAGTAACAGTTCTTTTCTTGCCATAAAATTGGCTTTTAACAATTTCTTTTCCCTCAAATTTTTTAAATTTCCATACAACTTAACATATTATAAAACGAAAGGTAATTTGAGAAAATTTGCTCATACGATTGTGCTGCATGACTGGCACTTATTTATATATCTTCATTCTTAACTTTGGACTCACGTTCATTATGCGACTTCCTAATTTTTTAATACGAGCTATTTATAAGTGGGTTATTACAAATAGGTATGGTAATATATTGTCGAGATAGAAATACGAATTCCTAAAAATGTAACATACTAATGAATAACTCAAGTGTTCAATTCAGGAAAGACTGGTTTACATTTGATACAACAGTGTCATAGATTTTTTTTAGTAGCCTATTTTTTTTTTTTTTTTTTAATGTATTTAGCAAACCGGATTTATTATAGGGACTGTGTTAACCTATTTTAAAATAATTACTTGGGTACGAACAGAATGGGTAACCCCCTGAATTCTTTGGAAAAAATTAAAAAAAATATAAACAAAATAAAATAAAATGAAAAAGACGGCAAGGGAGAAGTTTGAGTTTGAGAAAGCATTCACTAGTGATCTCTACGCTAGCGAACTTCTCAATAAGTTTTATAATGAGTTTTTGAAATGTTTATTGGATTAAAGTGACGTCATTAAAAGCAAGCCGTGTCGCTTGGTTAAACGCAGTGCCAATCATTAGTGAACGAAAATAGTAATAATTTATGACAAAAGAATACTGATTATGTTGGAAATAGTGAACTAAACGGGTTCTTCCGACTTGGAAGGTATTTTATGGTTTAACGAAGTGAAACGAGTAAAGTGGATATTCCTCATGTGATTTATGGTGGATTTAGATCAAGATTTTATAGGGAGGCTTGGATTGTCACGTAACACTATTGATACGCACGATGTATTAACGGTTATGGATAGGTGCGTTATGGTGGAGGAGTTGCAATTCATAATTCAAAACATCAATGCATCGCGTGGGAGGGGTTGGCATTTTTTATGCACGGTAAAATCGTTTTTAATCCAAAAATACTTCCCTCGACCGCCAGCGCTCGTAAATAACTTGAGGAATTCACATGAAAAATGTTTGAGGGGTAGCAGGGAATCTCCCCTGCTATTACTTACCCCCTTGAACTACTTGTGAGACGTGATGTGAGGGTTTGGCTCTACCTCGCTCCACTCAGGTTGTTTCTTGAGGGATGTGTTCTAAAACTGCATTTATGGAAGTATTTGAAGAAATTAAGATTTAGAAGACTCGGAGGCAGTGTCGCCAATATAGTAAAAAAAAAAGTGGTTGAGTCAGCTCAGTTGCTAATTTTATTCCTACTTAATTTAAGATGCTGAAATTTGGAACAGTGCTTTTGTGAGTGTGGTACATTATAACTATTACAAATCAGTTGAGTGTGCCCTGTAGCTTATCTTGTTCCTATTCAGCTGAAGAGTAATACTTTTTTAAATTTTTTCATAACAAAACTATGTTAAAAGCAACAATAAAACAAGCCTGATCCTCGTCTTTGAGGTCGATGTTTATGCTATCATTTGCATGCACCAACATGTGCGACACCCATAATTGTTTCACATTAGCTTGAGATGCTGAAGTTTTGAACGGGATTGGAACGGGATCCCTGCATTTGGTAGAGCATAATTACAACATGAAATATCACTCTAATCAGCAGAGTGAGCTCCGTAGCTAGGTGATTTTGTTCCATGTTTCACAAAAATCCTGAGTATTGGAACCGTTCTTCTATGGGAGTAGTAGAGTATAATTACAATTTAAGGAATAACTATAGCCAACAGTGCGAGTTTTGTACCCAATTTTGTTTCAATCCAACTTGATAAGACGCTAAAATTCGGAACGATAAACTGAGTCAATTTCTTATGAAGGCCGAACGATTCCTAAATTTGTTTAAAATTATGTTATGGTTTTTTTTATAGTTTCTTGTCGGCGCGTTATCCAGTAATATCGTAAGCCCTATTTTACGCGTAGCATTCTGTCATTTCTGGGGCTTAAATAGGAAAATGCCTAGAAAAACCTGTTCACATTTTCATCAATTTTTAAATGTTTACCTAATGCAGAAACACTGGTGTCAGTTTTATTGAAAATGGTTAAAACATGTGAGAGCAGCATTAGTTTTGTGAACGCCAAATTTATCCATATTTTGATCTTAAGTAGGTTAGATCTTAGGTAGGTAGGATTTTAGTCAAAGCTCCAAGGGTCTATTCAGTCGAACGGCAAAATACGTTTGTGTCGACTAATTTTTGATGTGGAAATTCCAGTAAATATTTCATTGAGATCGGGGCCGGTCTCACATGTACACCCCTTGTAAGAAAAGTACTAAGAGAGTAGTAAGACAGTACTAAGAACAGTAAGAGTAGCACTAGTACAATAAGAACCAAGGAGACGAGTATTTCAACAAGTACTTCTGTAAGTCGGATCTTACGGGAAAATGGAGTGACTTTAAGAGGGAGGTATATTACCAAATAGTCACTATACCTTGGTAAGTCGTGACCACTGAAGGTGGGCACGACCTGGCCACGATATAGCTGATTGAGGGGCGGACTATTGAATGTATTCGCTAAGTTGCTTACGCAGGACATATATGTGGTACCGGGTGTGGATGAGTTGAATTGCTAAGGGTGATGAGCTATCATCGACCCACTGTTACTACTGTGCCGAAAGAAAAAAACACTTTGCATACAAGGGTGTTGCTATTCCTAATCGAGCTAGAAGTGTTAGTTTCTGTTAGAGAGGCTGACTATTGGATTGGGAACAAATATTCACCAATATTAGAGGAATAGGCTTCGTGCCTATTAAATAATAGAACGATTTCAAGCTCAAAGAATGTACTAGGGTGCTTCTGAGCAAAGATTCAAAATAGCAACGTGCGTGACTAAATAGCCAGTGCCTAAAACCAACAATATTCAATATAAATTACTCTCTCGTAGAGAGCTTGTTAGCTCTTGACGGGTGTGACTGTATCATAAAATTTTCAACTTTAACAATGGCGTGACTAATGCCGCAAGAATGATCATTATTTTTAAATTGATTTCCTACTAGTTTTGCCTGCAATCCGTCATCTTCAGGGACACACTACTAAATGAAAAGGAAAGTCCAGGGTAGCTTTGATAAAGAAGTTCATAATGATAGCTCTGTACTAGGGGCCAGACATTAGCTTTACTTGAGTTGAAGCAGGTTAATCGCTCATCCATTGTTAAGTAGGTAGTTGGTGACTGCCAATATTAGTTGATAAAACGGTAGGGTACACTTTACCATAGTCAAAGTGTAAAATAACATTGCATAACGGATTTAAGTGAAAATGAAGCATAAAATATAACGAGACGTTTCAGACCCGACGCAAGCAACTCCCACTCCGTCCTGTTCCTCGCCAAAAAGCAACCCCTCAGCGTTGCCAACCTTCTTTAATATCCGTAACTGTCGGGAGTTACTGTCAAATGTACTGGATCGTATTTTAAAGCTATTTTGTCTCTTTTTGATTCAAGTTCAGATTATTTGGACAAATAGATAAGAATGATTTGTATGGTTTGGTGGTCTGGATGCTCGCAAGCTCAAAAAAAGAAAAAAACCATCATCATCATGGAAGCAAATAAACTTGCGGAATACATCGAAAATTTCCTTGAACATTCGACGCTCGTATCGGCTGATATACCAAATGCCAATGGAATTTTCTCTTCACGTGACCGGGTTCTGCGTAGATGGAGTTACAGAAATAACAATTCATTGTGCAATAATTTGCAGAGGTTTTTGTTGTTGCCATTTTTAGTTTTGCTAGCACATTTTTCCAAATGTTACCAATATATTTGGCTAAGTGTTATTCCGAATACAGACTGATATGGGTAAATTATTTACCCAAGTTCCCATAAATTGCGGAACACTAACACTCCACATTGGCATATCTTGTCGCCGTAGTTTACCTCTTTGGTGCAAACGTGTGTTTCATCGTGTGCTTGCTTCTTGAAACGTTAAATTCGTTCGTGCCCAACTACTCAACAAAAGGTAAAACCGCGGTCAATCTCTGGAGTTGCGTTGTCAAAAAACCGCTGCTGGCATCTCAATGGGTCCTCCTAACTTGTCAACTGTCCCTTTATCCTATGTCACAATCCAAAATTTCAAGTTGAACATGGCGCTAAATCAGAGAAGATCCCTGTTATAGGAGTCAGGATCGTCGAAAGCCGAAAAACTACCGCCGTCCGGCGTTTGGGGTTTGAAGAGGGCGTTGACACCCATTTGGCCCCGCAATAAAACTTCCGTGTCAAAACACGGGTCGTTTCCGACAAGGAGCTTTCACTTTTCGGCAGTTCACAACGAAAGAGTGAGTGTTTCTAATTTTTGTGTACCTGCTGCACTTTACTCGGCTCTTCCGACAAAACGACATAATTGTGAGGGTGTGCAAGCGAGCTGTTGAAACAAAAAGTGACAGCATCATTCATCACAAGAACAAACAAATTGTTCCGTCACGCCAAAATTTTGTTCGGTCCTTCCATTCTATTTTCCTTGATCTCGTAAGCAACTTAAAGTAGTTGAGTTTGTCAAACTAGTTTTCAAAGGCGTAGTTCCGTACGTGTCCCCACTTTCAAACCAATGTAAATCTATCATTAACCTATCAAAAAATAAATTTGACGACTGTTTCGGAAACCTCGGAATCTTTTCTTCTCTTCCCCATGGATTCATGATAAATAACTATCTCCTTAGCGTACGTAAGAAATAAGGAATAGAAAAAAGTTGGGAGACTTCCGGAACTATTTGACTAGCCAAAAAGTTCCGTATGTGTCCCCACGCTATTTGTGAGTCAGTAAGTTGAGCAATGAACCCTAAAACCCTTTTGTTGTTGCTCTCTGACTAAACCAAGTTGATGTTTATATTGTGTAGGATGATATAGACTCTTGAAATAGCAAGCATCTACATAATACCTACCAACAGACTAGGGATCCCAGAATGAGAGTCGGGCTCATCAGAACTGGGCACCAGCGGCAACTATAACCACCTTAACTGCCTACTTTCCAAATCATAGCTAGGCAGGGTCTGCTCCAAAATTTTTACTAAGGGATTGACTACTTGATGTTATGTGTTTTTGAGATGCGAGCTTGTGAGCATACAGACCACCAACTATACACATCATTCTGAACTATATACATGTCCAACTAATCTGAATTTTTACTAAGGGATTCCTTCTAACCACTAAGATGGATCCTTCTAATGTATATTTCACGCTAGATGGATTTGAATATAGCGTGGGGACACATACGGAACTTTTTGACTTGGCAAATATTCCATATTTCTCATGATGCACGATAAGGAAATTCGAGCTTTTGAGGATTCCGAAAAAGTCGTCAAATTAATTTTTTGATAGGATAATGATAGATTTACATTGGTTTGAAAGTGGAGGCTCATACGGAACTACACTCGTTTTTAATTACAAGAGAAAGTAATGAACAATTTTCAGTCATGAAGCGTGGTCGTAAGAGCATATTTTCAACCAAAAACGGAAGTTAAAGAAGAACTTTGTATAATTTCACGAAATGTTTCGACCCAAATGATTTAGTTTATTTATGTATATAACAGAACAAAAATCTGTTAGAACCATTTAAAAAAAATCTGTTATAAGTTAAATATCTGCATTTAACTGCATAAGCGTAGACCCCTTCCAACGAGACGTTAGTTAAATTAAATTAGTCCTTCTGTATTTAACAGGAGCCTGAAAATTGATGAGGTAAAATATTTCATCTACATACGCTTCACAAGTCCATCTATTTATAGGTGACTAGTTATACTAAACTCGTTTCCGTGAAGTATAATTCCATTGGAATTGTATCAGCTGACAAGTTGTCGCAGTTTACGGGGCAATTGTTTTTTTTTTTTTTTTTTTTTTGTGCGTTTCATCAGTTTTAATTTTTTCCAATGCCGATATATTTTTCCCTATCAAGGCCTTTTGGGAGGGCAAGCAAGTGAACTCACTGATTCGGGAGGTTCCATTCGATTCTTTAGATATACCTACCTACTTATATCCTTATTACAAAAAAAAAAAAAAAAATTTTCTCAGATCTCGATTTTTTAATATTTCAGTCCTTAAATTCTACCCTTTTGAGTTGACCAAAAGCTGATGCCAAAGGTACTATACTGGCACACCCTAGGTCGATGTATAATTTTCAGCCCAATTTTATGAGTACTTAATAAACCAACGAATTTTGAGGGAGGGGGTAGTTCATTGTTGAAAATAATGAAGCGACATTTATGGACAGAGTACAGTTAACATCAGGTCACCATGACTGGAATATTCCTAATATATATATATTTTTTTTTAAATCGTGATGTTTTAAAAGAAGAAAATTATCAATCACATGTCGAAACTATAAGGAACCGTTACCTAACATGAAGATCGTCAACAATATACCGGGGTCTATGAGGGGTTAATTTATATACTGACAAAGGTTAACATAAATATAGATTCTGGCAATTCATACGATAGGATGGTTATATCTGCTAAGCATATTAAGTTGAATTCTTAGGCGTTCCGCGCGATCTGATGCCTAACAGTAAATTGATACGTACATAATTATGTAAAACTATTTGCTGATCAAAGAGAAAATGAATCTTACTTTTCTTTGAAAACCCAATAATTATGTTCCTCGGTGGAGTCTCAGTATCCAAAAGTTGAAAGTTAGATAAGCGCGGTAAATTCGATTACATTGCCGGAGAAATATGAGTATCAGCACTTTTTCTCGTTCCCTGGCGAATTCTTTGTTCAGCGTCAATATTAGCATACCGGTAGGAAATGATACGCGCAGAAAATGCGCTCGGGAAAAAGACTAAACAGGTTTTCTCGTCTCATCTTCACCCGAAATTGAAGCCACAGTTTGAATTACAACTTTCAAAATGAGAGAATAAAAAACTGCTGTATAGAGAAAACATATTTCATTCTAACCCTCAAGAGGAATTTTATGGGTTTCTAAAAAGACTAATTCGGGGCTCTCTTATTGAGTTCTATTGAAATGCCCTCGGGGTTGTTGCGGGAGGGTGAGTTGCTGGGGTGTATATCGTGGAAGATTGTTTGGTTGGATGGGATAAAGAAAGGAGTCGCTATTACTTTAAATTAGAGTGGGTGTAGTTGAGGAGGTCTCTCCCTCGATGGATATTAAAGAGCGTAATCTTCACGAGCGGAAATATGGTGCAAGTGTTCTTCCCTTCCTGGGTACAGTCAAGGGAAACCAACGCTCGCCAACCTGCTCAAACCCTGGTCCTGGGTGGTTACTACGATAGCTGGGCAACCAAAAAAATTTAGCATGACAATATGAAAGAATCTTTAATTTTTATTTATTTTTTTGTTCTTTTTAATGAACACTGTTAAACACAGTACTCTGCAGGCACAAAATTGTTTTATTCTTTGAAATAACCATTAAATTGTGGGTCCACAAATTATATACGATAACTGCTCGAGCTCTAGCCCATAGCTCCACCCAGCTGAATAACTATTGGCGTATGCTCGTAGGCTGCGAATTGAGTACGGAAGGAGCTGCAGAGCATCCATTCAGGTCAACCAACTCTTGCCTTCCACTTCAACACGCGTAACTTTCCTCTACCTTTTGACCAACCTTGCTACAGTGCGTGGTGTTATCGCTTCGATTTCACCTATCCATAGAGCGCACAGTGATACATGAGTGAAGTACCTCTCCCTCTCTCTCTCTCTCTCAAAAAAAAAAAAAAACTTAGATTGGTGTTAAAGTAGACAAAGTTTACACAACATCTTAGGGAAGTTTTCCACAAAGTAAACGTTACACAAAACAATACTACTGGATAAAAACCGTTGAGGGCATCATTTCCAAAAATAGCGTTTTTTTTTAAAGCATGGAATATGCTTTAGTCATCACCTAACTGGCCAAAAGTGTCACGCTTTTATGTCACAAAAAACTATCACACAAATTTTCTTGAGTTTCACGTACTACCAAGCCGTTGGTCTGGAAATGGAACTTCCGTAGTGTTCATCACACAGAAATCGTTCGCCATTCGTTATTGGGAAGCTCTCATTTTTAGTAAGATATTTATGTCGTAGTTTTATATTTATTTTCAATATATTGATCCAATAATGCGATGTTATAAATGGTCAGTAGAGAATATTATTATGACTATTTTAAGCCTTATTTTTTTGTCATTTGGGTGAGGTGGTAATCTTGGTTATATTTTCTTATGATTTGACCTACGACCAAGCCGTTGGTAGGGAGATGGAACTTCCGCAGTTTTCATCGTCGAAAAATCGTTCACCCTTTGATATTGCCGTAATTACATTTGCACTTCAATTACCTAGGATGTCTTTGGCTATAAGCTTCTTTGTTTTCGTCCAACAGTCTTCTGGACATTGAAAATTTATCCCTTCTGGTTTCAATTGCAGCATCAGGGATTAAAATCCTATCGTTTGGAGTCTGGGACCCTTTTTTCAAAGATGTGTGACAACCAGCTCATCACGTCTTCCTGAGAATTGAGGTTTGGAATGACTGACCTCGCGGAATTAACCAAGGTTAGATGTCCTTGGTATTGCACACAAGTACACAGATAAAAAAAAAAAAAAGAAATTTAAGAACACAAAGGTGTCCTATCCTCGGATGTCCTTGGTATTGCACACAGGTACACAGCTAAAAAAAGTAGAAATTGAAGAACACAAAGGTGTCCTATGTGTCCTATCTTCGGTATTGAGGAAGCAAATCTTTTCGCTCGAATGTCAAAACATTTTAGCAAAAAAATATTACTCTAATTAAAAAAAAAAAAAAAAAAATCACTCATTCGATCATGCTGCATGACTGAAACTCCGTTATCAACCGTGAATCGCTATTAAAGTGAGCGTGAAAGATGAAAGGTGTGTCTGTGAGCTTATAAAACAGACTTCAATATTGAGATCAATTCACGTCAATGATAAGCAAAGTAACGATAATCACTTTTCTTTTCTATAAATTATTGTTGCAAATAATAGATCTTCTTACTCAGTCAAGCTCGTTAAATCCACGTGCCGCTGTTCGCGAACCCTCTAGCTCATAACTGAATATAATCTACCTACCTACATTTTATTCATAACTGCTCCCACTCATCAGATAGCACTCGATATCTAACATGACCCCACGTCGGTGAACGAATTGCTTAGGAACAACCTTGACAACACATAACTTAACCAACATTGTCTTCATTTTAAGCCCGATAAACAAGACACCAATGCCACTGGAGATTCTTCTAGTTGAGGCGCGGCTCGAATCAATGAATAAGAAAAAAGATTGAGGGAAAAAAGAGGCGAATATTTATCCGTACATTCGTCAGTGTGGTGGTCGTCCGATGGCCTCAAAAGTTGGCAGAAACCCAAAGATGGAAAATCACATCAATAAAAATGTGTTCATGTAACAATCCAAATTACATTATAAATTAATAGTTGTCAAATGAGCAGCACAAATATGATAAAACGCTCGTTGAAGTCAGCAACAAGGCGGAATGATGTCAGTTTCTTCGTCTTAGGTACCGGAAAAGCAATTTCTGAGATCAAAAATGTATTTCTCTCTCTCTCTCTCTCTCCTCTCTCTCTCTCTCTCTCTATCTCTCTCTCTCTATCTCTCTCTCTCTCTCTCTCTATCTATCTATCTCTCTCTCTCTCTCTCTCTCTCTCTCTCTCTCTCTCTCTCTCTCTCTCTCTCTCTCTCTCTCTCTCTCTCTCTCTCTCTCTCTCTCTCTCTCTCTCTCTCTCTCTCTCTCTCTCTCTCTCTCTCACTCTCTCTCTCTCTCTGAATCTCTCTCTCTCTCTCTCTCTCTCTCTCTCTCTCTCTATCTATCTATCTCTCTCTGAAATGGACACGCATCATCTAAATAGATAACTTTTGAAAGATTTTATTGAAGACCAGCATATTTCCCAAATTTATTTCAGATTCCAACCCTTTTTGTCGATGGTAGGTTTATTGGTACATATACTTTTAACAAATACCTTCTTTTTTTCACCTTCTTTCACGGTGGTTTTGCTTCAATATCATAACATAATAGATACCTGAACAAATAGCCTGTCACAAGAAAAATTTTACAGATGGAATTAATAATAACAAACCAAGAAACACTAAGTACCTACTCTTATTTCAAGAGTAGGTTAGATCTTAATTGTTTAATATTTCTACCCTTCAATCGATAGTCAATGAGATAGGTAGATCAGTGAGTTAATTAGTTTTCAATACTTCCAGAACAAACCAGTACTTTCCGTTCGCACGAAGAGCCGATTAAATGAGAAAACTGAATTACCTTCGAGCAAGATCTGCCAAATTCTACCTATTCCAGCGTCTGAATTTGCATTGCGATTCACTGTCAGGCTCTAGATCTTTTACATTCCATACTTTAAACCATGTTATACATCACTTAAATATGAGTACAACTTTGAGCCAAGTTCTCTCATTGGTTCACCACAATTTTCAAAGCAAAGTCAATGTATTATTGAATTGTGTGATTTTATCCAATTTAGGAACATGTCATTTTTCACTCCTATTATTTTTAGACGCGTGGGTTTTTTCTCCTGCAAGGAGAAGGGGGGGGGATTGTGTATTTTGATTCTATAGCCAGACACACACAAGGATATTATGTACTAGCCGCTCCGGCTCGCTACGCTCGCCTCCACGTCCAGCCGGGGGGCAAGCCCCCCGGACCCCCCATTAAATTGCTCGCTTCGCTCGCAAAGTGTGGCATGTAGGGAATATTGCTCGCTTCGCTCGCAAAGTGTGGCATGTAGGGAATGTTGCTCGCTTCGCTCGCAAAGTGTGGCATGTAGGGAATGTTGCTCGCTTCGCTCGCAAAGTGTGGCATGTAGGGAATGTTGCTCGCTTCGCTCGCAAAGTGTGGCATGTAGGGAATGTTGCTGGCTTCGCTCGCAAAGTGTGGCATGTAGGGAATGTTGCTCGCTTCGCTCGCAAAGTGTGGCATGTAGGGAATATTGCTCGCTTCGCTCGCAAAGTGTGGCATGTAGGGAATGTTGCTCGCTTCGCTCGCAAAGTGTGGCATGTAGGGAATGTTGCTCGCTTCGCTCGCAAAGTGTGGCATGTAGGGAATGTTGCTGGCTTCGCTCGCAAAGTGTGGCATGTAGGGAATGTTGCTCGCTTCGCTCGCAAAGTGTGGCATGTAGGGAATGTTGCTCGCTTCGCTCGCAAAGTGTGGCTGTATACATGCGATGTATTACAATTGCAACGTGTAGGGGATGTTGCTCGCTTCGCTCGCAAACGGTAGATCTCTAAGGGTAGTTTTAACTTCTGTAGGGGATGTTGCTCGCTCCGCTCGCTTGAGGAAGTTATACTGCCCACCCAACTTGGCAGACGTTTTTTTCTGTTGGAAATTCTTACAAACAAATTAAATCTTATAAAACTACGTGGAACCACGAAAAGTTTATTAGGGGATGTTGCTCGCTTCGCTCGCAAGGTATACCTGTATATGTGTAGGACAAAGTCCGTATTTATTCTGTTGAAATGGCTCTCGCTTCGCTCGCAAGGTAGGTACCTATGTATACCTGCTCGCCTCGCAAGGTATTGCGTAGAAGTGCAAATGGGAACCCCCCTGTGAGGGTCCCTTCTGGTAAGCAACGTTGTGAACGGGGTCGATTAAAAATGTTATATTAAACGGTTCCCCTCGCAATTCCCCTCCCAATTTGACCTACTTTCCGTCACTTTTTTCGATATCCGATTTCGGATTCAGATTCGGGGACCCAAAGCTGTATTTCGCCCGCGAAAACCGTTCCGAAAAACGTACCTTTATGGGGTATATTTTAATCGGAAAAAACCAAGTTTTTCGGCGGACTTTTCGAGAAAACGGGTCCGTACTCTCGCATTTTTTTTACGCATTTCCCGATACTTTTTTCGCGATCCGATCGCGCCGTCGTCTTCCTCGTAGGAAAACCTACGAAACCCGTATTTTTCCGGAATTGTCAACGGCCGTTTAGAGGGGTAGGGGAAGCGGGGAAGTGGAAAAAGCGCACATTAATTCTTACTTCGACCCCCCTCCCGCCCTACGGCCCATGGTTCGGGTGGGATTAGAAAATTTTAAATTCGCTTATACACCCTATCGGAAAATCCCAAGAAGATCCCCCCACTCGTACACTCCCCCCACTCAGCCGTTTAGCCGTGCATAGACACGACAAACAGACAGACAGACGGAGTTTCATTCTTATTAATAGTATAGATATAGATATTATTGAAATTACCAATTACAATTGTTTTTCCAAACAAAAATTTGCTGAAACCAGACGACCGGTTAAAATCATTACCAGTTATTCCAATAATAATTCTATGTTCGTCGAGAGTATGACACAGCCGTTGCATGTTTGAAATAGTTACTTCCAAGAAATAGCTTAAGGAGGAAAAAAAACACTAAGACATCGTCAACGTTTAAAAAAAGTGAGTCAGTTCCGTCTCCAGCAATGAGACATGCAGATGGTTCTAAACGCTAATAAATTTAATGGGGCAATTAAAGGTTATTATCCTTGACGACTACAGAAAACAACAAACGATAGTGAACTCGTGTTTACTGTTGCAGCCCCTAATATAAGGCCGGCTTCAATTACTTCGGAGTTCAATCCTAGGGGTTGGTAAAAAACCCAATATTTCAAAGAACGCAAGGCGGGAGGGAGGAACTAGTTAAAAAAATTAATCCGTTCGATTAGTAAGGGGTTGTCTCATAAGGGGTAAGACGTATTTCAGGGTTCAGTCACAGATTAAAGCCACCGTGTGGGGGTAGGAACTCAACTTCTAGGGTGGAAAGGCAACGAAAAAAACCTTTCCCTACCCCCTCAGAGCTCATGAGCCTTCGATTGGGTTAGCCGGCAATTTTTATAAATCACATTTACGATTCAAGCTTCCCTAGGCGGTTCTGTGGAGGGTTGGCGGGTAAGGAAAGTTAAATTCTTTAAGATACTGTTCCATTTAGTTTTATGCGCGGCTGGGGACCTTAGGGAGTTCCCTGAACACACGCTATTGCGTGAAATACTTTAGATTAAACCCAGGCCCTTTTTTCCCTTCCCTTCAGGAGAGGCCACCCTTCGAGTCTTCTTACGTAGCGAGTTTTTTTTTTTCTCGTACTTTTACTTCAGGACGGGAGTTACTCCCATTTATTCAAGAAAGGCAAATAAGGAGCCAAGTTGGGTCGTTGAACAGTGGTCGAGGTTTCGAGGCAATTCACCAGGGGAACTTGACGCTTCATGACGTCGGTGATTGAGCAGACTTACTAAAACAAACTCGGAAAAATTCTTTCCGAGCTTTCATGCTGGAATTTGTGGAGTCACATTATTACATGGATATGCCTTAGCTCTTGGGGTCATTCCAAATTTATTCTCGACACAAAAAATGTCACGCTTTTCTATAATAGGTCACGTACAACCAATCGTACAGAGAATATAACTTTCTGACTTCCCATCCCATGAAAAACTTTCTTCTCTCTCTGCAAAGCTGAGAAGTTTATTACATATGACTCACGTTTAAATGGGCGAATTTCCCTCTCCTTCTTTGTGAGAAACCTGAGGTACACGCTTGTTACGAATACAAACTCATTTGTTGTGAATCATCTATAAAACCACAAAAATGGTGAAGTGACGGGATGCACGGTTACAACAATATTGTGTGTATTGCTGTCCAAAGAGCGCTGTTGAGGAATATCCATTTGTTTGACAATGTTGCCTTCACTGTTCTTCAATGAAAGTACATTTCATTCTGAAAATTTTGACATCATCCATTCTTTTCTACGATGAGTGGTTTGATTTGTACGATTTTCAAAGAATCGAAACACTTTAATATCATGCTAGGGAGGGGGTCCCATCTAGGCCACACCAAAAACTTTGAAAAATCATGGAAAGAAAAATACATATTGGAGAATACTGCAGCTGGTGTTTGTTTTCTTAAAATTATGCATATATTTGAAAATATAATAAAAGCGAATTTGTGTAAATTGTGGTATTTTGGTTTGAAGTTAGAGCACTTTGAGTATAAAGAAATTGTTAACTACCAAATTTGTGGA
Source organism: Adelphocoris suturalis (assembly GCA_030762985.1). Taxonomy (NCBI): domain Eukaryota; kingdom Metazoa; phylum Arthropoda; class Insecta; order Hemiptera; family Miridae; genus Adelphocoris; species Adelphocoris suturalis. Next base: position 105,815,156 of record CM061041.1, on the reverse strand, counting down.
AAAAAAAAAAAACGCGTTCTGAATAATATTCTTCAATTCAAAAAAGATTTTGGGATTTTAAGTTTTTTTGTTTTCAGTTTAACCATCACAGAACCGCTGATCAGCATCTGACACATACGTACGAGGCGTGTATTGGTGTTAATATCTCCCCATAGTACCATGGTAGCTCACGGATTTAATGGAGATTTTTGAAAAGCCATATAAAATGTACATAGTAACAAGTTAGCTATTTTGATAATTTTTATAGAAATTTTGCAATTCAAAGGTCTGTGTCTTTTAATATTAACATTTTTGACAACAAATATTTATGCATATACAGGGTGATTCCCTCGCAGATGCAAAATAAAATTCGGGTGAAACTACATCAAAAACGGAGTAAAATGCCGCCAACTGCACATTTTTATCTCAATCCGTTCTCGAGATATGATTTTTTAAAGGTTTTTTCAGGAAAACCGTGTTTTTTTTTTTTCCTTTTAAGCTCTAATTTCTCCACTTTACTTCATTTAATTTTACCTTTTGACCACATTATCGGAATCCGCATTACATTTACTATAAGAATAGTGTACTTGGGTTCTTAAAAAGTACCATCCAAATGCCCTCACATCTGCTCAAACATTGACGATTTTGAAAAAATAATATTTCTGAAAATCTTTAAAACTTTACTACTCTTCCAAAACGAATCCTGGAAACTGGCAAATCTGATGAAAACTGCTTCGTCTAATACTCTTTCCAACGGTTTACTTTTATTTTGTTAGTTAGTGGAAAAAATTATGTTTTAATACAAAAAAATGTGGGTTTTTCAATGAAATTGTTGGTTTTTTTCGAAAAATGACCCTCCATGAACCTACGAGTATGTGGTCGGTTTCTGTGTATTTTTTCACGCTGTATCGAATGGTAACATTTTTAGATCTCTCTAACTCCGTTATAACCGAGTTTTACACCTTAAATCGCAAATGTTTAGTTTGTTTGTTATTATTAAATGTATGTATGTTATGGGGTTAAACTAGTTAATTAAAGTGTAAAACTCGATTATAACGTAGTTGGGAGATCTGCAAGAGTTTCCATTCGATCCAGCGAGAAAAAATACATAGAAACCGACCCCATACTCGTTGGTTCATGGAGGGTCATCTTTCGAGAAAACCAACAATTTCATTGAAAAACCCACGTTTTTTAACATTAAAACATTATTTTCTCCCCTAAATAACAAAATAAAAGTAAAACTGATAATACCGTTGGAAAGCATATTAGATGAAGCAGTTTTCATGAGATTTGCCAATTACCAGAATTCTTTTTAAAAGAGTAGTATATTTTTAAAGATTTTCAGAAATATTGTTTTTTCCAAATTGGTCAACGTTTGAGCTGATGTGAGGGTCTTCGGATGGTACTTTTTAAGAACCCAAGTACACTATTCTTATAGGAAATTTAATGCTGATACCGAAAATGAGGTTGAAAGTTAAAATTAAATGAGGCAAAGTGGTGAAATCCGAGTTTAAAGTGAAAAAACACGGCATTCCTGAAAAATCCTTTAAAAAGTCTTATCTCGAGTACGGATTGAAATAAAAATATGCGGTTGGCGGCATTTTACTCCATTTTTGATGTAGTTTCACCCAAATTTTTTTTTGCATGCACGAGGGAATCACCCTGTATAATAAGAAAATTGGATCGTAATCACAGTAGAGTACTTTCCTATCAAAGAACGTTGATACTATGTATTTTAGATTGTATGAAAATAATAAAAAGTTTTGAGAAGAAAATCGAGAGAACCACACCTCAGGTAGCAGCATTGAATGGCATTTCTTAATATTATTGATTTTCATGTTGCACTAAATTTCCATGCATAAACTCTGAATATAATAATAATAATACATAGAAATTTCAACTCAAAATAGCAATTCAACTCAAAATACAAAGATTTAAAAGTGAAATAAAAGATCAATAAATTGGGATTGACTTCAACGATTTACTATTCCTAAGAAAGGTGGCTGGGTCTAGCAGATCAAGATAAACTACTAGCGGGAAATAGGTCTGGCCTGTCACCAACTTCACGTTCCTCTTCCAAATTTAGGAAATGAGTAGGAATGCGCCTGCAAAGGGGTAGGTGGGTCTCTCACACCCGGTTCTCGATCTCAGTGTTGAAATGGCTCATGATGAGTTTTCGGGCCCAAAGTAAGAGAAAATAATTCCAAAGCCCTTTCATATCATGCTATAGTAGGAACATAAGCTACATCATCCAGAACAGTCGGCAGCCCGCCCTCCTCGACACCTGGTTACCGTCTCTGAATGAGGGCTCAAACTCACGTCATCAGCGGTAGATTCATCGATTCGTGAACGTAAAGGCGACTTTGGTTTGATTTTTGTACCGTCATGGACGGTTTGAGCCGGTGGGGTACCCCGTCTCATTGACTGGACCGAGGCAGCGCGATTGACAGGTGATAAGGTTCCCTTCGGAAAGGTTCGGTAATTTATTTTAGTAGCCATTAGACCCCTGTGGCACGCAACAAGAGAAACACTTTGCCTTCCACCTTCAGGGTTTTTGATTCCGTGCCTAACGGAGGTTTTATTTTATTTTGTTAAAATCCTGGACCCCTTCTATTACATCGTTTTCGATTCAGCCACAAATAATGATCCGTCCTCTAATAGGTGCCTTTCCTTAAAAGGACACTACAGAACCCCCGTTTGAATTTATTACAAACCTAACAAACTGCTACAAACTCCTGTGATATATATAAGACTGAAGAGTTTATGACTGACAATTTGAAATTGGTAATTAAATTTAGTTTCACAAAAAGTCTGTAGACTTGACCATAATATGGGGAAACAGATCAGTCTCTCGGTTCAGAGTAGATTCAGCAGTTCAGAATGATTCATTAGAGCGATATGTCGTTGAAGAGTATGAAGACGTTCTGTCATTGAAGGGGATATACTCATGAAGAGACTGTGAGTAAATAAATAAAGAACACCCATTAAATGACAAAACTGTCATTAATAAATTTTTAATGCAGTTTCGGTTTGACTATAGTAATTTGTCAAGAAATTAAATAACAGTTTCTAGTACAATTTTCAGAAGAATATAGTTGTTATACTGTAGTAGCGATCACTAGTGAAAAGCGTTACTGATGAATATTGACTATTAAGTTGAACCTGTCTCACTGGAAATCGAGTAAATAAATAAATATATACGTGGCAGAGGTCATGTGCACAATTACCCGTGCGAGCCTTTCTAACTCCCATTGACTCAAAAATACGTCGCACGCTCACCTAATGTCATGCATATGCATTACTAACCCCAGCGTATGATAACCGGCCGACTTTGATATAATTTCATCCAACCGAACAACAGCGTACTATACGATCAAAAAAGGGAGATCGTTTCAAATATTCCGAAATTAAACGCAAGCGGCGGAGGGCGACTCAAAATAAAATGTGCAGTTTTCACCTCGCAATACGTTTTGTGCCGTGATTTAAATTTATTTTTTCGGTTCAGTTGAGGTTGAATGAAAATATTCAAATTAACGGGAGGAAAATTCATTTTTGCGCTGCATAATTTTTGCCATTTTTGAGAGCATCTGCAGTAGAAACCGAATTGGGCTTATTTTGTGGGGTTGGGGAAGTTGATGTGAACAATGGGGTGTCCCGCCCCTTTACACGGAACATCAATTTATGCGCGCATTTTCGCTCGAGCATTTCACTCAAGCACGGTGCGAGAGATTTTTGGAGTGTCATGTCACATCAAATTCAGTTTTGAAATGGGGGACCGGGACGTGACGCTTTGCAGGAAATGAGAAATATCCGTATATATGACATTTTGCATCAAAATCCCGGCGTATGATAATTTGCAAGGGGCATTTTACCGAACGGGTGATATTGATAAGCCATATGTGGATGGGTGCATTGACCTTTCAATTGCTACTTTTACTTACGCATATGTATACTTATATATATATATATATATATATATATATATATATATATATATCGATTGTTTTTGATGGAACAAGAATAGCCCTTCAAGTTTAGTTACACTCTCTCTGCCAGAACGACTAGATGAGGTTTTAAACCGTTATAATGGGCTCATGACTTGAGATCACATACAATATTTTTCCATGTTCGTAGCTTTGTGCCGCGGATTAGTGAGGCGAATATTCTCATTCCGTTGATACGAATTTCCTGGTGAGCCTTATCATCCGTTGCATCATACGTAGCCACGCATAATTAAAGTGGGCGCAAAACGAAAGTTCAAGTTCGTTGGCGAGCATGATCGGATTACATCTTCGGGTTGAAATTTTCAAAAACGTAGTCAAAAATGTCAAAATAGCCTGTTTTTTGCGATTTGTTGTGCGAAATAATTTTTTCAGCATACTAACATCTGGTCTATCCGGAATCAGCGTAAAATTTCCTATTAGAATATGTATCATGTTTTCAAAAATTTCAAAGTTGAAAAATCAGTCAAAAATCGAAATAATGTCGTTCGCTAGTTGTAAAAACCGGTAATATTTGCATGAAACATTGTCCAAATTCAGATTGAACTACTCTTATGGAAGTATCCCTGTATAACCAATCCTAGAACCATGCTGTTTAAAACGTAGGTAGTAGGTGCTTTAAAAAAAAAAGAAAAATGTAATCACAACTGATGAGTTTACTCTGTGCATGTGTTAATAATTTGATTCCATGCTTGTCTATCAAAATCATAAACCAAAATTTCTCAACACGATCAATAGCGACTGAAATGTCGAAGATTTCTTCAAAAATTCGCTCATGGGGTCATGCTGCATGACTGGACTTTTTTACATCATTAGACACACACTTCCGTGATATACGATAAAACTTATTTATTACAGTATGCACCAGTCTGATCTTCAATATAGCATATTTGCGTGGGATAGGGGGGGGGGGGGGGGGGGGAGGTATGTACTCCTCACATATTGAAAATAATATCATCACCACCTATTTACCATAATACTCCAGAAATAATATTTTCACAGCGTAATCCAACATATACCACTAGATATGAAGTCACAGGGAATGTAATTGCACCAAGAAGGCTGTCGACACACAATCCAAAATTTATTATGTAGGTAAATTATTCAACAGAGCGCTAGATAGTTCTAGATGAAAGGACCTCAAAGATACCCTTGACGAATGTGCAAAAAGCAAATTTTATCGTTGCTTGTGGAAAATGGGGCAGTGGAATGCGAAACTATACTAAGAAGCATTTATTTACAATAATATAAAACAATATTTCCAGTACAGAACACCAGTCTACTTACTAGCAGATAGGTATATTTTACACCAATATCGTTATATTATTTAGGCCGTGTGTGTAGACTATGTAGACGCATATGCGATGTTATGTCAAACGAATCTTTTTAATGTTTAAAATTATGGGCAAATCGCTTAGAGCTTATTCAACACCAGGGGCCAGGGGGAGAGTTGCTCATTTTCTGACTTTGTACTATCAACATATGTATACATTCTATCTTTATTAAATAAATTCTACCCATCTATCTTGTTTCAACCGCAAAAATGGAAAGACAGTGAAGAAAGGTAATTCATCAGTAGAAAATATGGAACATTCGATCGTGATGTTTCTTTTTTATTTCCCTCCTGCTCCTTAAGATTATAGAGTTTTAAATGCTCCTACAGCTATCATAAATAAAACGTACTCCTAGAAAATCAGTACATTAATAGTAACTACAGAATAAATAAAAACAACTGTTAGGGTCCTTTGAATTGATAAACATAAAGAACTATCGTAATCTAACAACCAATGGGTGGTAATATGGCCAGTGTGTACCCTTCAACACTTCCTTCCGGATTAACCTAGAGCGATCTGCTTCTAGTTTTGGAAACTTGAAAATAAGGTTGTCCCAAGTCTACTCCATTTCCATGTAGCAGCTACTTGAGGAATCCTGGGGAAGGAATGATTCCGAACCGATCAAAATAGGCCCTTTTTACCCGTAACCAGTTAACACCTGCGCCATATTTAAGGAAAAATTCAGGCTGGCTCTCAATCGGTAGGAAAACATTTTCTGGTTAAGGAGCCAGTAGTGCTTGAGGCTCATACCCCTTCCCACTGCTCCAACTTCATACTTGGAATACCAGCACTTACATGCGAAATGGGTATCCTGAAGAAATAATGCTCCAAATCAGCATTCTTAGCTGCCCTCTTGAACTGAAAATCCACTTTTTCATTTCCTGTCTCCCCATTGTGAGCTTTAATCCACGTCAATAAGAAGGTCTCTTCTGCCTCCTCAGTCTGGAAATGATCTCTCTGAGCTTCTCGGCTACAAAGGTATTAATTCTAACCTCAAATACTATGTCTATCGACACCTGACGGTCTGGAAGAATAACCATCCGCTGATCCATTTGTTCTGAATTCCCAATTCGTTCAACAATTGTATGTCTCACCAGAATAAACAATCTTAGTTGCTCCAACTCCCTCATTCATTCTACTGACACGCATATTAATACGAAAAAGTAAATGTATGACCATTTAGACAGTTTCGGCTATTTTTGGATAGAGAAAACTGTGAAGCATGTTTTTTCATAATACAGTACAACTTCTGTACCTCGATAGAACAGAGGAGGAGAGAACTAAGTGTTCCTCAATAGTGGTATGACCTTTGGGTATCGTCAAGGCTGACTCGCGCTTGAGGTTTGCTAAGATCCCAGCGTCAAAGCGGTCAGACAATTTACCATACGAATCTGTCGACCATATTCAAATGAAGGATAAACATTCAAGTATCACACATTCCATTTGAGTTAAGTAGGCGACTGATAGATACCTAAGCTATATTATAATCCGAAATATAGGATGGTCTACCTATAATTAATATTCTTGTATGCTGTAAGTTATACTGACTCTTCACAACTTCAGATATCAAGTGCTAAAAATATTAAAGTAAAATTTTGTCGCATTTAGTACTATTTGGTACTTACAAGTGTCTAAATCCCTCGTATGTACTATCCATAACATTGTCTAAAGAATTACATAAAATAATGATCAAACTCTATGACCTTCAGAGGGTATGACATAGCATTACTCACGAGTGGGGTATGACACACCTCAACTAGGCAGAGAGAGAAAAAAAGCTCTAAAATAATCAAAGTTAAGATCCATGTTTATTTTTGGACGTAAAGATACGCACAAATTGGCTAATTGTTCTCGATAATATACTATCTATCGATAATAAATATAAATATTATCTATGTAGTATGGAAATAGATATTATTATCGGAATTATGAAACCTAAGGAAAATTTGTTGTGTTCCTTGAAGAAGAGACAGTATTTTATTACCTGCATATAATTCCTTCATTAGATGTTTAGTAAGGAAACTTACCTGTTGCTTCATTTCATACATGAGCACAGTGACACAGTAGGTATGTACGATGAAATTATGATGCAAGAGCATATTCGAGCAAATAATATCTGGTGGTTGAAAATCATCTCGGCATTCCCAGTTCCTTAACGACTGAAGATGACGAGAAAACGTAACTGGAATGTATTTCAAAGGCCTAAAAGTAGCCGGGTAATTAAAAGTTAAGTACAAGACGGCGTGATCCGACTGCAGAATCCTCGCTATGGATGTTTTTTCCCCACTACGGACGACAGCATCCTGTTGCACGGAGAAGAGATGGTGACGGTGGTGGTGGTGGTGGAGGAAGATAAAGAAGGAAGAGGGGGGCAGAGGCCACAAAGTTGTCGTCGCCAATGACCACTCCAAGACAATCCCACCTGTTCCTACTGTGTGGCGCCACAGCTCGTCTGCTACCGGCTTTCAATAGCGGGAGTTCCACCCCCTCCCCTCACCTATTCTCACAATTCAGACAATAACCCTTTACGGTTACCAGTTAACACAAGAAACCAATACCACGCCAATAGACTAACCCTTTGTTTGATTTCAATTCTCCACCCCTCTCCTCCCCAGAGTTTGTAGATTTTTTCTTTTAAAAAGGGAAGCTCTTTCGACGTAACATTTTGAAAAGAGCCACTGAACACTAGCTACTGAATAGCTCCCTTATCTATTCACGGCTTAAGGTGGACAATAGGCACCTACCGAATCCTCATTGTGGTGAATACGAGCTAAAACTTTTCAAATCTAAAAGAATAAGTGAGTTAGGTAACTCATGCATTCATTTGAACAATATATATAACTGTTTAATCTATATTATATAATAATATTAAATAATTGACCCAGTAGTGCTTAGCGTAACATACGTATATGTTATAGTAAGAGGGCTTGATGGTCGAAAGGCTGTGGAATAAACAAAAGTGAGCTTTAGTCGTTTTGTCGTTCTGTGATGTTCGTAGAAGAGTTTATTATCAGTTCCAACTGTGCCTCCAAAACGAGTGCTCTTTTATACTTTTTGATTTTCCTCAACGTCTTTCTCATGGCGGCCAGTGAATATGGAGTATTTTGACCAAGAGTAAGTATTACGCTCATGCTACTTTTACTTCTATTGAAATTATGTTTACTAAATTTTCTTAGTGTGGGCACGTCAACGATACCAGGGCCAGAAGCATGACAAATCTACCTCACCTCCTGATATAATCCATTTTCGTCTGTGACATCAACCACCTGGAATAGAAAATGGCTGCCCCACAATCAAGGCAAAGGTTTGAATTTACATATTTTTCTCCTATACCTAATCCTGAACTATTTAGAGTATAGAAAACTATCAGTAAGGCAGCATGATAAAATGCAATTTTTTTCGTAATTTGCGGTATTTTATTTATGTTATACTAGCTTTTTAGTTTCAGAGCTCATTCCGTTTTTTTCAGTGATATAACATTTGTAATTATACTCTACTTGACTCAGAGAGACCCCATTCAAAAGTTCACCATCGATTCAAATTGGAACACAGTTAGCTCAGGGCTCACCATTTTAGCTCCAAATTTAGGCACCATAAGTTGAAAATGAACAAAATTATCAACAGAGCTCACTCAACTGAACCCTTAGGTAGTCCCTTAGCTGATCGGCTCACGTCTGCACCTTGTAAGTTTGATCTACGTGTCCCAAGAGCGCTTCATTTCTCATTTCATACCTTAGGTCGATTAGAAAAGAAATTGGCCTAAAAAGCCCTTCAGCTGATTAGTGCTCCTCGATAACCCGAAGAAATCAAATAATATAATAGAATTATTTATTTAATATCAACCCTAAAAGAGATCTATTATATAGGTATTCGTGTAGTTAGCCATTTCTTCGTACTGAATATTGGTGTGAGGGTGGGCTTTCGACCCTTCATCTGATATTTTGGTTGCGGGTTCAAAACCTTTTGAAACCGTTTTTTTCCACACACTTATGTTACATTTATATGAGATTTTAAAATTTTTCCTACTCTTTGTTATTGACGTAAAACTAGAGATTCTTCAATAAGATTGGCTTTGTCTATAATTATTTGTCTGTAATTAATTGAATGCTTCTCACCATAAGATCGTAAAACATAATAGATCTCTGAATATTGGTGTGAGGGTGGAAGGATCACGGCTTCTTCCTTTTTATGTATTTATTGACTTCACAACAAGATTCGCCCTTCAAAAGGCCTCATCAGGGGCTACAATATAACAAATGGTTTTATAAATAATGGTAGATACAGAGGTACTATGAGCTATTTGTTATCTATAAGGTACAGGCACTTACTATAGGGGGACAGATCCATACGAGGTGTATTTTGTCATGGTGTTGCAGAAGTTATAATTTCAGTCTCAGAAGTCATAATTTCGTCCAATGGCTTGAAAGGGTCTAGAAATTATGATCATATAGTTTAGATTTAGTTATATGCTAGGTTTGATAAGTTATGAACATAATGCTAGTGTATGAATGGAAATTATTAAAAATAAAGATAGATTAATGAACAATAGAACTGAAATTAATTACCTAGGTGAACAATTCTTCCCCCTCCTAGCATAGTACAGGACATGTTAGAACCTAAATAGGTATAGACCAAGAACACATTATATTTATCAACATTAATAGTAAATCTAATAAATAATTGTACACATATAGCCATAAATACAACCAAAGATAATGTATCTCTTGTAAGGGGCGTGGCTACCCCCTACCTATCAGCATAATAATATAGAGTACATACCTAGATCCTTGCATGGAACACGGTTCGCTATGGAAAGTAGTTCCACGGAGCACATGGCTCCATGTGATAAAAACCACAAGTAGTATCAGTTGATAGTGAAAGTTTTAATCGTCCCCACAGAAAAAGCATTTCATCTCGTATATCTTATACTCTATTCCGTACATTTAGTTAATTATATCGTGTAGAAAGTACCTACATATGAATGATCGCTACTGGCCATGCTGGATTACTACCTTATATACCCCCCAATTCGGTAAGCCCCATTCATACACTAGCAAAATGTTCATAACTTATCATACCTAGCATATAACTAAATCTGAACTATATGATCATAATTTCTAGACCCTTTCAAGCCATTGGACGAAATTATAACTTCTGAGACTGAAATTATAACTTCTGCAACACCATGACAAAATACACCTCGTATGGATCTGTCCCCCTATAGTAAGTGCCTGTACCTTATAGATAACAAATAGCTCATAGTACCTCTGTATCTACCATTATTTATAAAACCATTTGTTATATTGTAGCACCTGATGAGGCCTATTGAAGGGCGAGAAACTAGTTGTGAAGTCAATAAATACATAATAAAAAGGAAGGAGCCGTGATCCTTCCACCCACACACCAATATTCAGAGATAGAGATCTATTATGTTTTACGATCTTGTGGTGAGAAACATTCAATTAATTACAGGCAAATAATTATAGACAAAGCCAATCTTTTTGAATACTCTCTAGTTTTACGTCAATAAGAAAGAGTAGGAAAAATTGTAAAATCTCTATTATTTATAAGATCTCATATAAATGTAACATAAGTGTGTGGGAAAAAGCGGTTTCAAAAGGTTTTGAACCCGCAACCAAAATATCAGATGAAGGGTCAAAAGATCGTAAAGGGTTTCCGTCCCGAAATTTTTAACGGGAATTTGGGGTGAAATTACTTTTTTAATAATACTCTTTACTAAGACTGCATACTGAAGATATTTATAATTTAAAATGAATCGCAGATATTCCTTCATTCAAATTGATGCTTATACAATCAGCAGTTTAACAAATCAACGAGCACTTCAAGGAAACATACATAAGTGCCACATACGTCCAGAGCTGCAATAAGTATAACGACTGACAAGAAAATCGGGATAGGAGAGGATTGATGGCAATTAGTCGAATCCACATTTCCACTCCTGCCTTCAATCGTGAAAGAGTTTGAAATTTCAACACACGAATGCTGTTTTCTCCTCAAATAAATAAAAAATCTCATCAACTTGGCAGAGCTCTTTCAGCAGCACCATTCCATAAAATAAAATCGGAGTTATCCATTGGTATATGAGTCATCCACAGTTTTGATGAGCAACGACGGCAGAGAAACAGAAAAAGAAATCTTGAAGAAGTAAACGTTGGTTCATTGTTTCATCAGAGGCCCAAAGTTCATTAATAAAATAAAGCATAAATAATTTATCAGATTCAAATACTCATCCCGTTAACTAATTAGTTATGGTCAATGGAAATTTATTGTTCTGAACATCACTGTGCAAGCTGATTCAACTTCATTACCTATGCTTTATATTACCGATGATTTAGTTTCGTTATGCAAAACGTTCTAATAACCCAAATAGTATATAAATCTTTCATTCTTCTCACACACTTACCACTATATAAATTTACCTAAGTATAAAATTGGCGAAAAAAGCATGGTAAACCCCAAAACGAATTTCTGTGGTGGTAAACCTAAAAAATTGTTTTTCTAATTTTGAAGCCATTCTTCTAGTTAAAAAACGTTTGCAAAAATTCATTCTTCAATGTCGATTTTCGATGTTTTATTTCGTTACTAAACGATGTTCATCATCGGACCATGGTTACCTATCTCACATTTGGTAAGATTAGGCAGGTTTATTCTTTTAAGCAGTTAATGGTGATTGACGTCCATGTATCTTCCAACTTAGTATGAGAAAATCGGCCACTTAGCAAGATCGTCAGACAACAATTTCATAGGATAACGATTTCATGCCTGTTAAGTAATTCTTCAATTTGAGCAATTAGTGACACAGATAATTGAGGAGCTGACATGGAAAAGCAGTTAAGTCCAAAAATCAAATTTCATAGGAACTCCCTCTGAACTCTTATCAGATTTTTTTGGACATAATCTCTTCTCCATGCAAAGGTCACACATTTATTCAGGGTGCGATCTAGCAAGGACGGGAGGACCTAAGGCCGTTGGCGTGACTGTTTACTTGCACTTCGACGAAAAAAAACGTTCTTTAGATTTTTGGACTTAACTGCTTTTCCATGTCAGCTCCTCAATTTTTTAACTATTAATTATATGGACCGAAGTACACCTTCTCTATAATACTCTGCTATAAAAAACAAATTCTTGCATTTAACTGTAAGTTAATTCTTGTAATTAACTGCAATTGAATCGAATTTCAGCTCATTTTATTGAAATTAAATTACCTTTTTCAGTAGATTGTTGAGCAAAATTTGGTTGATGTTTCAGTTCTTAAGAGATCCATTTTTTAAGCAGTATTCTGAAAAAAGGAACAATTTTTAGTAGTTATTGCCATTTTTATTTATTTATTTTTCTTTCACGTTTCTAAGATCTGACCATTTTATTGCGGTCTAAAAGGGCTAAGGGCTATTCAACTTTTTTTTTTTTTTTGCAAAAAAACCTACACAAAAACGGATTATTTATTTCAATTCTGAGGAGAGCTATCGTCTGAATGGCACACACGAAAATATCTATGTAGGTATATATACACGAAAAAACGCTAACTCCGGGAATCTCTTCATAATACCTTATAACGAATTTCGATTGAGAAATTTCGGAAGAATTTCAAATTCTAATTTTATGTAGCTTCTATGTTGAATCACCCACCAAAAAAGTATTGTTTATCATGACGGTAAAAAGATTTCTGATTTATGATGATGATTTAGTGAGGAAATTGGTAATGATTTTTAGCTTTTATTAGTGGTTTATTTTACTTCATTTATTAATTTTTTCAAGTACAATAAATGTACATTACAATAAAATGGATAACTTCTATAAAACCTATACTTACTTGTAGAATGGTAGGGAACTTACAGAACGAGGAAAACTACCTTGTAAATAAGAGTTACAGTGAAGCAGGTTAGAAATAAAAGTGTAGGCCTGAAATAATATAATTTTATTTATAAGTAATAAAATCATTTTACCGGTACCAGTATAACGCTAGCGCATGGTGTTAATAACATAATCTTAACGATGTATGCATCCATAGAGACTGGAAATACCTACTTCTCAGCAGCGTGCACTTCAACAAAGCTCGAACGAATCTGAAACAATAAATAGACAATCCATTGTCAGCAAGTTGGAAAATGAGGGAATTTTTAAAATAATTTTGTATGAATAGAGAAAAATTTGAATGTTGTGACCACCATTATATACATCACCCACCGAGATTCATGAACCATATACATTTTGAAATTCCAATAATCTTTCAAATTATAACTATTTATCATAATTTATTGTTCAAAAGTTCTTATAGAAAAGATACTTCTTTGTAACCATGCAGACTCAGCAAATGTGTTATGTAGTACCAAATAGAGCTAATTTGATTAGCCGATTCTTAATTGTGAGGAAGCAGTACGGGAGATTTTTAATTAGTGTTGAATTATCTTTTTAATAGGCAACAACAATTATACGAGTACATGATGTATTTCAATGACAATGTAAGTTTCATCGTAAAATAATAATTAAATATTGTCAAATACGGTAATTAATTATCCCTACATGACTATTGTGGGTTTATATGAACCACAACAGTTCTCAGTACAGTCACTCGTCCGCGCTCCACTCTTCCCCTCTTGACACACCCTCACAGCAGCTTCACGTATTTTCCTCCAAAGCGTACTGGAGCCTCCAGATGAATGACAGAAACCACACGGTCGTGGTGAATGAACATTTATCAGGAAATAACGGGTCAGTATGTCCTAAATTACACAGGCAGCAGGTATGAAATAAGAGTCATGGAGACCCACAGTACACAGACGACAAGTTGTATAATTTTACTCCTAGGTTTTTGGAGTAATTTAATACCTATAATATAAGTATATACCTATTATATTATTGAAACTTATATTTTACATGTCTCTGAATTACATATCATGACCTGGTTCGAGTGATAAAGTGTACCACCAATCTTATGTTATATTTGTATTAGCAGTCTACGAGTACAAGAGGAATTATTAGGTAGGTATACAAAAGGAGATCTGGTACAAGTCAATGAGATTTTTTTCACTTTCATATCATGCAGTAATTTTGGTTGTTTGTGATTAAAAAAAAAAAAAAAAAAAAAAAGCTACTTCGTTAGTACAGCTACTTCGTTAGTTTTATACAAATATGATGTAATATTTCAGTCAAAACTCCTTTATTTGTTGTGGTGATACTAACTGTAATCGATCAGAATAGAAACAAGCTGAAGAGCTTGACGACGAGTTACCAGAACATGTGAAAATAAAGGGCTACAGATTAAAGATCTATGTATCTATTGATGGATATGGATAAGATTTAAGGAATAATTTTGCAACTTATGTTTTTATTTCTTGTAACTTGTCCCATTGTTTGAAAGATGAACCAGAAAAAAATTTTTTGTGACCCACAGGAAAGAATTTTTTGTAGATCTTGGTAGCATAAATGGAGAGCTTCATTTCCCACTCACTTCGTGAACTATTAGCTACCTAATTTTAATCTTTTAGCAAATGGAATGTGGACTTTAAATAGGTTTAAAGGAGAAAGTGCAACATCAATAGATTCGGCCCTCAGACTGCACTCGAATAACTTTATATATTCTTGTCGGGTTCCCCTGCAGCTAGTACCTGTTGACGTCAGAACTGAATTGTCTCTAACTAATATCAGTAAGTATGCACTTCTGGTTTATTGATTTAAAAGAGAGACATTGGATTTTAGTTACCCTCGTTGGAAGTCAAGTAAAATTTCCTAAGCCAAACTGGTCTAGAACAATGTTGTTACAAAGGTATCTTTTACGCAAGAGCCCCGTTGGTTCAAATATCTTGATCTGAGGAACGCTTCCAAATTAATAGTACTAGGTAATTATGGAGATGATAAATCCAGTAATAGTGTACCAAAATGGAATTACAGCATGTTGTATAAATACGTTGAGTAGATTATTCCAGTTAATTTGCTATTTAGTTTTGGAACCAGTTTCCCATTGTCAATCAGGATAGTTGTGTGGACATAGATCGCCTAGCTCATCCAAATGCATTAGGATTTTTTCCATCATGGTAGTTATTCTATTTGAAAATAAAAATGACCCCAAAGAAACCATCAACTAAGAACAGGTAACAAGAAAAATCTGCACCTCTTTCTTTAAAAATATAGAACCCATAGACGGTACTGTTGAACAAAAACGTGAAAAATAACTGCTACAACAAAGAAAGCGAACAATATGAAGGAGCGAGTTGTTTTCATAAGTCGTCAACCCTTTCTTGTCCCCATAGAGACATCGGGATATCTGCGATAGGTATCTGTAAGTTCCATCCTATTCATCCATTGTATTGGAGGCCGGACCCATCTGACCAAGCCCCCTGTCTTCTTGACTCTATGACCCGGGAGAAGACGATTTGTCTAGGGGCCGTACGGGGGCCCCTGATCCCTTATCTTACTGGATATTAATGACTATTTTCAAGAGGTCGACTCCGAACGGAGATGTAATTGATTAAACACCCTCAGGCCAAATTATTTGCCTTCAGGTAGAAAACCGGTTTTGATTATTTACACGAAGCCTTTCGTTCGTGTCCTTCTAAGAAATATATACAATGAAGCAGAAGAATATTTCCTGAATGAAAACTAACTAACAGGTAGAACCTATTACTACTTATGTGCGAGATATTCTATATAAATCATCTCCTAGCTGCTTCTAATTTCCAGGAGGATGCTATTAAACAAAAACTTTAAACCCAACAGATTATCGTGCTCATAGAAACAGTTAGGTAATATGATCATTTAAGAGTTAATTGAAACCAACATTTGTTAAAAATCACGTCAAAGAAGCAGAACACCAAGCGTTGTTTCAATGTATTAAAAGAGTCCTCTTGAATCTCTGTGCGTTCATCAGTTGCTCTCTCTAGGTAAGAACTTCGGAGGGAAAAATAACGTCAACATGACAGCGAACGAAAACGGTTGGGAACAGTGAAAACAGCATTATAATCTACAACTACCGTATTGGCTGATCTAATACTTACTATAATTTTGCCAACTGTAAATGGACTAGAGAAGCGTGGAAAGGATTTTCAGTCTTAGTGTCCTTCTTTAGCCTTTTCTTTTATACAGCCGGCTCTAACATGCTACATTTTTATATAGTACCTAGATAAGGGTTGAGAATCAGTGAACATTCATGTCTGAGCCGAATTCTCGGAAAAACTTGTTCACACTAAATGCATAACTCCCCGTTATACTTGTGGGTTGTCGTGCAAGTTTAACAATTTGGCGATCCAGAAGTCCCCTTCACAAATCATGCTCGAATGAATGAAGACCGATCCCATGGAAACGAATGAAGCGGAGTAGTACAACAAAAAACAAATCCGGGTCCTAAAATTCACGCCAATCACGAGAAGCGTCAGACGAGGCTCTGATGCATACAAAGACCCCGCTGATGATGCGACCCGCCTCGCCCTAATGAAGCGCCTTGACTTCTTCACTGATGGCAGAAGCCCCTCCTTCCTCTCTCCTCTTCTTCTCAACTCTACCACCCACCGAACTGACGCTAGAATCAGAGTTCTAAGTAATTAAGTACTCTAGTGCTTAAGTACTTATTTCAATTACTATTGCTAGAACTCAAATTTTCCACTTCAGAGGCATGCTAATGAAACGCGCAGAATGAAATTATTGATTCAACAGCTTCAAGTACTTGAAAGTACTTGCAAAGTACAAGTACAATCACTTTACCTGTTTTGACTTCAAGCCGCACAAGTACAAATACAAGTACTTGTAATTACAGGGACAAGTACAAGTACACATAATTGTATCCCTCGAGGTCAAGTTTCAATTACAATTACTTGTACTTGTTACTTGTAATAGTAATTCAAGTACAGCAAGTACATTACAATTTTTCGTTTAAAATCAATAATACTCCACTTCGGAACGTCTTTCTGTTTCCGAATGAAATCTATTGGAGACTTACCTTTTCTTAAAATTAAAGTTCAAGTCACGAAAAAGCTCCCTAAAAGCTCCCTTCCAATTATAAGTACAATTACTAGTACTTGTACTTGTTGATTTCCCAAGTACGAGTTACGATTACAAAGTACTTGTAATGGTAGTTACCACTGCAATTTTAAGTACAAGTAATTTTGAGGACATGTACTTGCAATTACTTTTCAATTACCTAATTGTACTCGTACCTTGTACTTGCAAGTCAACATTTTGAATTTTAAGATTTTTTTTGTAGTTTTTAATAAATTTTTCAGCAACTATTATTGACGAACGTTTTTCAGCAAAAAATGTCTTCAATATTCTAATTAATTGTAGTTCATTTTGTATTGTGTGATATTCTGTTGAAAATTATAAACTAACGATTTTTGAACATTTTTGGTGATTTTCTACTAAGCAAATTTTTTGAAATTCGACCAATTTAATGTGCTCGAAAAGTGATGTCCAACAAACTCAGCCTTTCATTTGAAAAGCTTCGTTTTCTGACGAAAGAATCGGATTTTTATCTCAATCATAAGGAGTGCCATTCCGCTGTAAATGTGCAAAAATTTTGAAATACTGAGCTTTTTTAATATATTTGATTGCCACATGTATAATAAATTATTTTGCGTATTTTTTCGTGCTGATGATATTTATTGTGGAAATGAGTTAGAAAAGTTCAATTCTGGTTGGTTTTTCGGTGTTTTTCCAAGTTGGTGTTGCAAATATCAATAAATGAACACAATATGGAGGGGTCAGAGGACACCCTGTATATTCCTATGAAAAAGTGCTATCTTCAGAAGGCCTCAAAACTGATTTCAATGTAGAAATGTTTCAATAATTTTAATTTAGAAATTTCCAAGCCATTGCAATAGTTTTATTTTCTGCGAAAAGTCGCTAAAAAGTGATGGAATTCACATTTTTCAGTAAAAGTAGAAAGAGGTTTGTATCAGTATCTATTTTTGCCGCCAGGCGCCTTTATATATATCCCCAGGTATGACCGAAGCTTACGCCAGCCGCCAGCGCCAGCGCTAGAATCGATATGTGCAAGGTCTTTACTAGCTGAGCCCGCTCTCTTCGCTCGCTCGTCCAACACCTACTATGTAGATCACCTTCATAATAATATTTATCATTGATAGGGTAATTATCTACTGGAAAACAGAAACTGTAATTACACTCTACCCTACCAGCATTACAGTGGTTCCCCGAGTTGAAATTATTACCTATCACACCTAGAGAGATTCCGTTCAAAAGTTCAGCATCTTGAGTTAAATATGAACACAACTCATACACACGGCTCTTAATACGGCGCTCACTCAGCATCAGAGCGGACTCTCGAGTTATAATTATAGACTATCATATTTGGCGAGACCCCGCTTAAAAGGTCTGCTACTGAGCTTACTCAGGTGATTGCAGTTGTTCACCATGCTATACTGTACTGTACCACAACCAGACAGGTCCAAATTTCAGTACCTCAAATGGAATATGAACGAAATTACCTTTAGAGCTAACTCAGTTAATTATAGTAGTTCTCCAAGTTGTAATTATACTCTATTTCATCCGAAAAGAGGACAACATCATGAGTGCAGCATCTTGAGTTGAATGGGTACACAATTAGGTAGGTACAAAACCCACGTTGCTATTACAGAGTGGTCCCTCATGCAAAAATTATACTCTACCACACCCAGAAAGTCCCAGTTCAAAAATTCAACATCTTCGTTTGAATGAATCCAAATTAGGTACAGAGTTCACTCTGCTGATTCTGTTGGCTCCTCAAGCTGCAACCACCATACCGAGAGGAGCCCTTCTCTAAATTTCAGTATCCCAAGTTGAATAAGAACAAAATCAAATAGGTACCCATAAAGGTACTGACGATTGCTGTTCCCCTCGCTTCTCTTGCACGTCCTAAATGTATGTTGAACATCGAGTATACTGAAATACACATTTTGTTTGAAACAAATATTTCAATAGACAGGTACTAGCAGGAAAATATACTTGCAGAATGATTATCTAATTAAATCCAATGCAACCACAGCAGTAGGTACGCAGTTGCATCCAACGACAGTTATGTAGACGCTAAGTATGCTTGCTTCTGGATTTGTATATTTCCTGAATATTAACCTTCTTACTCCAATAAAATCTCGCATTTTTGTCTTGTTGTACTTGTGGCGTAAATATCATTTTAGGCAGGAAAACACTTCGAAATCGGTTTAGCTATTTTTGAGTCCGCACTAGACACACACGAACTAAATCACTCTTGACGAAGTTATGGAAACCCATTTCAAAACTAAAATTAGTGAAAAAACGTCTATTTCCACAAAAAATAAAGAGTTCTAATGTTGAATAGATTTCGAGGATTAGGCCATCATCAGTAACAACCAATAACAGTTACTGATTGTTACTAATGATGGCCTGACCGTCGAAATCAATTTAACATTGTAACTCTCCTTTTTTCGAGGAAATAGAAAACGTGTTTTAACTAACTTCCTTTCTGGACACACACATACAGACATTTATGATTCATTTTTCCTCACTATCTAAGATAGGAAAACTTTGTGTTCGTGACTCAAATCGAAAAAATTTTAGTCCTTCAAAATCAAAATTTCCAAATGTTTTTTTGCGTTTCATAGCTTGCTGATCAGTTTTGGTTCCGTGTCTGTCTGCCTGTCTGATGTCTGTCTGTGGAAAATCCTTGTCACCCCCAAATCTGTAATAAGTTTCAATCTAATTTCGATGAAATTTTCAGGGATTGTGTGGGTTTTTCCCTAGATGGTCCCCTATAATTTTAATACCGTCGAATCAACAGTAGCCCGTGCGCATGCGTTAACGTGAATTTCTCATATCTCCGATTTCTCATCTTCTGTTGGTTTGATTTCGTTCAACCTCGGTAGATAATTGGGTGACCATATGTTCAAGAAATATGCCCTATAAATTATATTAAGATAGGTGGAGCAATAACCATAGCGCATGCGCGAAACTAATATCGATTGACACTAACAAAACTCCTAGTTTAATGGAACGATTTTGATGACATTTCCAAGGATTATGCGGTCTAGCTGTTAGATGCCCCCCTATAAATTTCATTGCCGTTGGAATAATAGAATTCTGTGCACAATCTCAAACATTACTTTCTTATAACGTCGACTCATAAATCATTTCGACTCGTACTTTGTTCTTTAACTAATTCTATACGTCCACGTTACAATATGTGAGGAAGCTATACTGCCCATCCAACTTGGCACACGTTTTTTATATACCTGTAGATCTTACTCTCACCAGCGATGCAATCACTAGTAATGAACTTTGGATTTCATTTCAGAAAAAAAACTCCAGTCCCTTCCTATTTAGCGTTGTTTTTACTGCAAGTAAATGTTGAATTGTTTACTAGAGATGGAACAGCACTGAAAAACCACAAACGCAGTTTCATATTTGAAGAGGTCGTGAAAAATTCTCTCAACCATTATCGTTACCATTGCGTTTCAAATTCCGTACTAAATCAAAACGATTTTACTTCAAATGAAACTTTTACAGCCAAAACTCCCATCAATCATTCTGCTGTCTGTCATAGTCATGTCCATCGTTTCTTTATTTGGACAATTCAAATTATAATAAGACTTTACAAAAAAGGCCTTACATTTTTTTTTTTTTTTTTTTTTCCAATCTCCAACAACGTTTCTCCCAAGTCCAGTACATCCATGCAATATAAAGACTAACTATAAAACGTTGATATGATACTGAAAACAATTACTGAGGACGTGATTTTGCTCCCGAATGTGTGAAGCTAAACTTGGGTAATTTTATTGATGAGTAATAAAAGTCATTTTTATCACTTCTACGCATCCAGATTTCAGCCTTTCGTTCAGCTGTAACCAGAGGGCGAAATTGATTTCGTCCTCCGGGATTCATCTAGAAAAAATGTTCGTAAAAAGTTTCTTCAGAAAGATGAACCCGTTTAACTAATAATGGGCTAATCGTTATTTTTTTACGATTCTCGTATACGTCAACGATATTTTTCCACGGGGCCGCACCGGTAGGCGCCGCCGAAGCGCCCGCGCCCCCGTGATTTACGGCGCCCTACGCCGGAGAGTCCGGTCAAGCCCTTTTTCGCCCGACTAATTAAACGCTCCTTTTCCAATAAGTTATTTATGAGGAGGCCATCCTTCGGATTAACACGTCCGTTCCTGTGGGCCCCGATAGTAAATCTCGGGCACGGGGGTCTTTTCGCGGGGATTGACTTAACTGGTTGAAAACTTAACGGCGGACGGCCCTTGAAAACTTAACTGCGGGCGGGAGTTGGAACTTCGTGGCTCCCACGGATCTGCCCATTCATCCGGATCGTTAGGAACATGGCCACGTCGTGTGGGAAGGGAAAGGTGCATGTTCATAGTGTTGGTTCGATAGGCGATAGTTCAGTGCTACGTATATTACGAGGTCATTCAAGTTCATACATGTCTCTCATACCACGATATCGGAACCAATCACCTACCAGAAAACATAGACCACAGAAACTTAATAGTCCTAAGTTTTACACAACGGTTAATTTCATCTGTGTCAAACATGTATCAACGCAGAAGATAGCGAATAAATATATCATAATAAGTCACCCATATCTGTTCTGCTTTGATAAATTCACCAACCACATCAGTAACCCATATTGCAACTTAGGTGCACCAAATTAGACAGCAACTCGTACTTGTAACAATATTCGAAGCATGGACGAAACATTTGTTGATAAAAAGGTTGTCAACATCCTCCTGTTTTACCTATCATAATTATTAAACATTGCAATACGTTGTTTCATATGGTGGTCTAATGAGCAAATTTACAATGCTTTATATTATTGTTATCATCAGTTTGAAAGTATTCCATTATTTATATTTACCGCAAAGCCGCCTGCAAATGCAGGGGTGAACGGATTTATGAAATGATTTGTTCGGAAATCTGAACACATTGTGTAGACAGAAATGGGTAACTGTTAGGTAATTTTATTTACCAGTATTTGGATTTTTTAAAATTTCTGGTTATTATTTCTTCTACTTTTCGTGGAGCTGAGTAAAATTTTACTAAAAGTAGCTGGTGTTTTATCATTTTGTGATTAAATTGGTGCAGTAGAATATTTTCAACTTAAAACTGACATCCATGAAGAAAATTTTGAGAGGATTTATTTTAAAATTGTTGAATCCATGGCCATTTTTTTCATCCCATATCAAAATTCGCAACAAACAAAAAGAAAAACATCTGGCGGGGATAACTAATTAAATGACGATTGATCGGTTTTCGACCGGAGAGGAAAAATGATTGAATTATTTGAGGATTGTATGTATTTTTGTATGTTGTATCATAAAAAATAACTACCCCTAACATTTAGGGGGATGAAACCGGATAAGCACAAAAAAATTCAAAAAAAAAATTAAAAAAATTTAGGGGTGGAATGAAAAATAGATGTTGGCCGAAAATAAGCACAAAAAATTTAAAAGAAATCCCATATCAAAATTCGCATGGAAAAAAAAAAAGAAAATTATATATCTGAATATATTAAAATATGAGATTTGAAATGAAATCCCGTTTCTGGAAGCCTGAAAACGGATTTTTTTGCAAATTCCACGAAACTAATTTTGCTGAACGAGTGCACTGTATGTTCCATAAAATTTGCTTGGAACAAGCCCATCTATATACTAACAGAATCAACCACATCCTCTAATCTTGGGTGACGAATCCTTCTGAATTCTCTATTGAACACAATTTATGGTTGATCACCAATACACAAAACGGAATGTCCTTCAACTTAGTAAATAGTAATTAAAGCACTATTATTTCATCTACGTTTTTGATAGTAATTTACTGTTAATATTTCAGTACTACAATGTGCATGTATGTCCGCCCACCCGCTCATTCCCATTGTATGGGATTGTTGTTGTCTGTCCCCATTGTATTTCCTATTCACACTCTCCCTCCTTCTCATTCCATTTAGTAAAATATGTAAACAGGACTAATAGGTAGGAAATACTTTTTAAATTTATTCTTTACCTGTAATCTTATACTGCTGCTTTGTGTTTATCCAATTTTTTCTTAGACAAGTACAAAAAGTTTTGTAGATACTTGTAAATTGTGAACTTTCGTGTACATCTGTAAATCGAGTGAGGTATTCATAATTCCCTATTTCTGACTGCCCTAAACACGAACTCACCGAAAAAGGAGAAAGCCAACAATCTCACACTATCTTGATTCCGGGGATAAATTGCGTTAGACTCATACAAATATAAGTATAAAAAAAAATGTTTTTCTTGGTCGCCGGGTAGAGGCAATAATTTCTTCCGCGCTGCCTGTTTCCTAAATTGAGAGTCAATTTTGGAATTTGGGGCATTCCTCCAAATATTCGTCATCCATGGTAGTTTAGAGGTCGCATAAGGGGCATGTTCAGCTGCATCCGCAAAAAATCACGGCCAGTCTTAAGGCGAAAGATCGCCACAAATTTCTTCCGTGGGGTTCTAGGCGGTTTGTGCTTCCAGCAGGGATTCCCATTTTTTCCCCCTTGCTACGGCTTTGCTGAATTGTTTTGCTTTTCCCTACCTATCTGTTTTATAGCAGCGATACCTTGTGTAAAGGTAATGGGTTTAGTAGCACGGGTAAGTTCTTTTGCTCGCTTGGCGAGCACATCAGCCCTTTCATTGTCAGGGATTCCGCAGTGGCTGCTGGCTGGGCATCCATTGGTAAGCAACCAGACTTCCGGCTTCAATCAGACTGCTCACAGCATCCCGCGTTGACCGTTCAAGGTTGTCAGAAGATAGGTCGGTTGAAACCAGAGTCTGGATAAATTACTTTGAATTTATACAGAGCACGTCCCATCAATGCAGCAACATTTTTTGCAGCTGCTTGCCCAGCCTTTATTTCTGCATCAAAATTTGTTTCACGGGCTGACAGGGGAACACACAAGGGAACTGTTGTTAAGTGCGCCTTGGATAGCCGTTAGATGAACTAAACGACCACAAAGTACACCAAAGTCTGCCCAGGCATACCCATGAACAGTCCTTCTCAGGGCTAACAACGGAATGGCGTTGAGTGTATCCTACTGGAATATCAAAACATTAGATTAAAAGTAATAAATTTTAAGTAGTAAATTTTCGGGTTTCTGAGCGAGTATATCTATGTTTTTGCTTTCTAAATAAATGAAGTTTAACCGTACAGCAATAACTTCATTTTCCTCAAAATTCGTTGGTGACGAACCCATCCAGCTATTCTATTCGAACTTACCACAACCTGTAATTTTTAATTATACATCATCTGATTATTCTTTTTCTCACTATTGAGCCAGTATTTTCTATGCTTTGTCTCTGAATGAACGCTTGGAAGGGGCTCAGTTTGGTTCATGCAAATCGGCGCAGTCTTTGTTCCCCAATAATCGGCAGATACCTTCTTCGTTGCGAATTACCGCTGGGCATCAGCTGAACTCTTCGAACACGGGAAACCCTAAATAAGGTTACGATGCCGTTGAAGAGGGGACCTTGGGACCAGCGGGGTTCACGATAACCTGCCCGTCAGGCTTGTGATTTATCCAAAGGGGTCTCCGACTGAAGGGGCTCGGCGGCACGAAAAATGACGCAAACGTCGACCCAACCGCAAGGGCGCGCTCGTAGAAATGGTTCGGAACTAACTATACCTGAGGTAGTTTGGGGCCCTAATGA
This sequence comes from Adelphocoris suturalis, assembly GCA_030762985.1. Taxonomy (NCBI): domain Eukaryota; kingdom Metazoa; phylum Arthropoda; class Insecta; order Hemiptera; family Miridae; genus Adelphocoris; species Adelphocoris suturalis. The sequence continues at coordinate 105,790,205 of CM061041.1, read as the reverse complement.
AGGTCGAAAACTCCCGATCGTTTTATCGGCGAAACTGATCTGAGATCAATCAGAGATTAGAACATTTGTGAAATATGGTTTCCACCCACAACCCCGTAACCTCAAATCTCACCTCTCAGTTTTGACGGATTAACCATGGAAAAGACTGTGGTAACTACATAACCGATGTTCTCAAAAGTATCATTTGCTAAGAACTAACTGTTAGTATAATAAATTAATACCATTAGGAAGGTATGATAATAATAAATGTATGATGAAGAATGTGTATGGTATGATAAAGAATAAACATTAAATATGTATTCAATGTCGTGCATGCTGGAGATGCTACCGTCCTAGGAATGAGTAAGGCCCTAGTGCATACATACAATGCTATCAAGATTCTTCAAAGGGCATGTTTCCTGATTCATTTATAGGTTTTTATACAAATAGCTCAGTCAGCCTTATTACTGGATTGTTGGACAAATCATAAGGTATCCTCCTAAATATGAATGAAGTGTAATACTTCTAAAGATAATAAGCTCAACTAAATGGAAATTGTTTAATGACTACAAATCACCATGCACCAAAGTCAGAAGCAAGTCACTGATGTTGGCCAGAACGTGCTAACAAAATAAAAAGCTATACGGTCGCAAAGTTTTATTTGTTTTTGTTTGTCTGGTAGGAAGAGACAAGTTGAAATAAGTTTTCTGAAACAAATATATCGTATCAATGTAAGAACCCTCCTATTCCCAATATTTCTCTACACACGTGTACGAAATGAATATTTATGACTTGCGCACTGAAAAGATAACGCATCTAGAGAGTAGGTAATTTCGGTTTACGTAAATTATCAACTGAATTAAGCAGTCACTGTTGGAACAATCTCAAATGACTATGAATCAGGTTTATATACAGGAACTGAAGGGTGACTTTGTTTGGGCAGTTCAGATTGGGGCGATGACTTGTAGCTTCAGCCATAGCCCAGTCCTTCAAATGGACGAATGTAATCCTGTTCTCGTTGTGACCGAACACGCAGTGAGTCCAGCTTAGTATCAGAAAGTAGGTAAGTACCTAGTAAGTGCTGTCGTGGTGAAACAAATACGATTAGATGTGACAGGGACGTATTCCATTCCCCACAGTTACTCCGAGTCATGTGATGAATATTAGGTGTCACTTCATGCGCACATTGGCTTCTCGTTAAATCAGAACCACCCTAAGTTCAAGATCAAAGCTAAGCTCTATTTTCAGGTTGCAGCACATTGGCATCCGTGACCTAGCGCAACTCACATATGTTTTACAAAGTAAAAGTAAAGTTGACACACAGTTTTACAGTTTCCAGGATTTTCAGACACACACACAATTGCACACACACACTACTCTTATAGGAAATTCAACGTTGATTACGAAAATGAGTTAAAAAGTTTAAATTAAATGAGGCGAAGTGGAGAAATTTGAGTTTAAAAAGAAAAAACACGGTATTCCTGAAAAAACCTTTAAAAAATCATATCTCCAGTACGGATTGAGATAAAAATATGCGGTTGGCGGCATTTGACTACATTTTTGATGCAGACTAACGAAAAAAAATTTTCGTCACTTATCCGATTCCACCCTGTATATATATATATATATATATATTTTTTTTTTTTTTTTTAATGTAGGCACACATAAATGTACACGTATAAGTGTTTTAAAATCTAAATTCAAAAAAGGTTGTGGTGCTTTCCTATGACATGGTGGTCTGCTAGAATTTCATTTGTGGCTTGATATCTCCGCCTTCCGCTCCCAGGCTTCTAAATTTTCTTCCAGTACAACGCAGCCTGAGATTTATGTCCCTCATTGTAGCCAGTTGTGGTTTTTACATGCCCATAACAATATTTGGCCAATGGATTTTCCCACTTTTCACTTAACATGAACGCAAGTCGTTTGACGAATAATTATTCCATTTCTCGGCTATTACAACCCTTTTGTCCTCGGTGACTGCCGTATTTTTTTTCTATTGATTTTTACGTACAACCTTGCTAGGGAAGTGTAACTCCCTTAAGTAGATCTTGTCGGAGGAAAATCGTTCGCCACATTTTGGAATGCTCCCATTTTATCACAACATCTCATGATCCTTAAGCCGCTGTAGCGTCAAGGGAAGCTGATTTATAACGCTACGATATAATCGAATGTTACTAAGTAACCATAATGAACTGATAATGCAAAAAGAAGCCGCTCTATGGCACGTATCTACTAATGTGTAGTAGGTACTTGTAAGCAGTAGGTACTTGATGGTACCTCCTGATCAGCTGATTGGCTCCTAATGCTGATTTCTATGGCATTTAATCTCTTAATATGTCCTCGAAACAGGGCATATATGAGACAGGTAGAATTGAATTTCAACGTTCGGAACCATCCTAATCTGCTGAGGTGTCTAATTTCACTACTATTCGTCCTATGAAGCTGAAACTTTGAAATGCATCTATTAAACATCAACTGTTGAAGTTTAATAAGGAAGAAAAGACTGTGATGAAGATATTTTTGCAATTCAAACCACCATTGGTGGTAAACGGACTCTCCTTGTATTTTTCTATGTATATCACACCAGGTAGGTACATCCAATCGTGAAATTATACACTTCTTTGTATTGAACCTGGTGGAATACGGTCAAAAAGTAGCAGTTTTTGAAGTGTTAATAGACCTAGGAGACTGAAAATTGGTTTGGTGCCTTTGCAGGCCAGCTGTGTATGATTGACAAAGCAAAGAATCGCTCAGATCAGCTGAGTGAGTTCGGGAGCTCATTTCTCCCCCAATAGACCTAGAAGGCTGAAAATTGGTGTTGAGCCTCATTACGACGTGAGGAAACAAGATGCATGATTTTTATTTATTGGTAGTGAGAGAAAATCAACAATTTTTAGAATAGTTAATTTTAAACATGAAACCAAAAAATGAAGTGAGAACAATCCCATTGCTTATGTCATTTGAACTTGACCAGTGATATGCGAAAAATTATGACATCATCTACGTGTATACCCACTTTCAACGACTTGGATAAGGTCTGAGCCCAGACAATCAGGAACCTCCAAGGCTGGAACGTCGAGCGAAGATGAATGTTTTTAATGACTTTTTCGTTTTTCTTATGGAGTGATTTTGTTTTGTCGGTTGAATAAACAAATCACGAAGTTTCGTTATTTTTGACTAAATGCATTTGATGAACAACTAAGTGTTGTTGGAATATAGAAACGGCGAACGTATCTGCGGTAGGTTTTAAGATTGATGTAAAAGTACCTACGGTAATTTGGAAGATATTGCCAAAGGTAATGGGTGATAATAATGAGTTGGCAACCCTGATTGGTGATTTGAAAGAAACAAGGTAAGGAGTTTAGCCAAACTTATCGTTCCTGTCTCTCAGATGGATGATTGTCTAGTTCATGTTCACAATGTGACCAAATAAAATAGGAAATTTCAACCAAGTTACAGAAACAGGGTAACTAACTGATATGCTAATATGTGCTTCTAATATTTAAAAAAATACCTTTGGATGTGTATATCTTATGCCTTGGAGTTGCTTCGAGTCGGTGATAACGATTCGGCAGTGACTCTTCACGCCCCCAGTACCATAGGTACTTAAATATAAATAAATTTAATAAATTAGTACCATTGTTGGGCTCACATGATCCAAGGTCATCTCTATGATCAGGTGGCGGCACACCTGCATCCAAGACCTAACACCATAACATGGTCACCCATCTACGTGGAGGGTTTGTGAGTAATTTGGAATTTGAAACAAACGACCCAATTCCATTTTGAAAATAATACCTCATGTAGCGTAATACCTCGCACCAACTGTTTTCTATCGTATTTTTGCTGACTAGGTAATTGAACGTGAGTGGAAAAACAACAAGCAACCCCTGCTGCACATGGAGATGCGTGTTATATGGCAGGTTTCATCACCTTGCACCAAACACACCGCATCGGCTCACTAACGGAGATTTCCCGTTTTTCGCATACGGCCAGGTGAAAAACCGAAGCATTCTTTTTCAGCCGGCTGCGTTGAATTAATTATTAATGCGACAGTCTCAGAGAAAAAAGGAAAAAAGGTAGAGTAGGATCAGAGGGGAATGTGTGGGAAAGAGGAAGGGGTAGATTAATTATCCAGCGCCTCCTAGATCGTCCCATGGTCAGTTATGCGGCTTTGTCTGGGATGGGAGAGCCCGAGGGACCGCAGCCAATGTTAAATAGGATGCGTAGAAAGTGCGAGCCGATTCCGCGATTTCTCATTGGCGCTGCACTGACCGTTCTGCGACGCTCCGTTAGAGCGCGAAAATTTTGAAATTGTTCTTATTTTCAATTTTTAACAAAGGTCTTTTTATTTAATTGAACAAAATGATTATGCCTGGAAGATTGAATAGGTAATGATAATTATACGTGTATTTATACACTTGTGCTACGTTTAGTTACTGGAAGTGTATTTTGACCATCAAGACAATTGCACACTGCATCATAAGTGTCAGGGATGGGACTCTTTAGGTGCTACTATTTGCTGTGTTATATGGCTTCTGGTTTCCTCTGTACAAGAAGCTTTCTAAGAGCATCACACCTTGTCGTAAATTTCGTTATAAAAGCTTTGCCATTCTCTAATCCAAGATCATTGTAAAGATCAAAATTTTGAATTATTTACAATAATGATTCACAATACCTCTTCTGTCCTGGAATGTTGGCATGATATCCGTGAGATTTTCGTCTGTAAAGCTTCTACACCTACGACTGTAAGCTGTAGGTCCGAAACATCAATATTTCTTTGTGGATCAGCAATTTATGGAGAACCCAGAATTGTGAGTACCGATCAATCAGCTTATACAGGTTTCAGAATTTGATAAGCAGCTTTGATATTGTTTTCTTCAACGGCACATTCAAATCCAACTTTATCGGAATCTCATTCTTTTTTTTCCCAGACATTGAGCTGAAGTAGCATGCGGAGATAATGAATGTCAACTAGGGGTTAATTAATGGCTTGTAGGTGAATTTAACATGAGTGCTCGTAGTTTCATTAATTCAAGTCATAATTGTTTAGCGTCAGAAATTTCTAAATTTAAAAGAACAAACATGGTTAAATTAATACTTTAGGAATATGAAGAAACATGCATGTCGATAAAAAACGAAGAATTAATTTATGGTGATAAATTATAGACCAGTCCAACACAGCAGAGAATCGTGGTTGATTGTTATCTTCAAACAAACAACGTATCGAAGGGATTAGAAAATCAGACGTCAACTTGGCAAAGAACGAGATCTTGCGGTTTTAGAGTTATTATATTTGTTAAATTGATTTAAAATTTGAGTTCTTTGAGTGAAGAAGAAGAAGAAGAAAAGCTGCAAATTACTACAATAGGTTTATTATTTCTGTATTGATAACCTTTCAACGCAGGTCATTTGTCCATAGAAAATTATACCTATCAAACTGAGCATAATATGGTGCATCATCGAAATGTATCTGGACGATGCCACCTACCAAAAGACAATAAATTATTGAACGTGGTAAGTAAATAAATAAAGAAAAAAATAAATAGAAAAAGAAACCTTGAAAGTGAATGTGAAAATTTTAAAAATAATTTTGACGCCGATAGGTCCGCCTACCAAGCTGTCACTGGACTTCCCAGTCTTGAATGAAAGGATAGCATCATCTGATGTACATAGGTACATATGCCCAGGCTCGATATATTTCCTTATTCCCATTATTTAAGAAACGTATATAAAGCAACCCAGATGGTACCATTCGCTTTATCGAACTAATTTGTGCATAAATCAAACAAAGAATACTCTTTTATTTCAAAAGTTGTCTGGATATAGAAATTTTAATATTTCAACCCTTAAATACTACCTTTCAGTTAATTGAGTGATGTCGATCTTACTGGTAAAGCCCCAGCTAATGTAAGATTTTTGAGGGAAATTTCATAAATTTGGTTCAGGTGTTTCAGAGAAAATCTTTGGAAGGAGTGAATGAGTAATCACTGAATGAGAAGAGAAATCACCTGAAACCAATATTTTTGAATCCCCTCAAAACTATTTTTATTTCGTTTCGTAAACATCGGAGTTCCAAAACCTGAAGGTTTCAGTCTAAAAAGTCAGTTTCACGTGTTGTAGAACCATCAGATTTTGGGGAAATTCCGATATCGCGAGAGCGGTTTATATAAATCCTTAAACAATTTTAGTCGAGTCATTTTGCACTGCAAAAAATTGGTAAAACATATAATTTACTAAGAATTAACTATGTATGTATAGTATACGTGTATTACGTATGTACATACATGTATAATATAAATTTTTCTTGGAAATATATACATTATACGTATGTTTATTTCTACAAAAAAATGTCTGTGAATGTTTTTTAGCGAATTTTATTGGAAAACTGCATCATGTTTCTTGCATTTGATTCCATATAGATCGAGCTCGGTCCCGTTACGGTCTGCGACTGTCTTTTATGAGTAGTATATTACCCATAGAACAATCCCCAAAAGTTTCGCGTCCTCGTGCGTCCTCCTATTTTTCCTGGAGATTTTAATGTAAGCGAATTTAATTTAGAAAATCGTTTCCACTCACAGTTAGAGGGTGGATAATTTTAAAATCGGTAGCTTTATTTCAGCTTTTGTAGCAAACTAAGAACTTATCATCAAACTCAGTATTACGCAGAGCATTCTGAGCAACAGAAAAAGTTTCGGAACACGTATAACGAAATTGGGAAGGGGTAATCGTCGTTTGTTATCGGAAAAATCATTACGAAGCTTTGGTCTGCGAATATATTTCGGTTGTTCTACCCATGTATAATTAGATCATTTTAATAAAAAGGCCTCTCTGCCCTTAATTCATTTTTTATTTTTCTCCAACGTTCCTCCCCAGGAACTGAAACCTATGTGTAATGACGTAGGTATCTGCAGGGAAATGTTCACCCGCAATACCTGTCTATTTTATTGATATCGTCACCCAAATAGAAAACTGAAGGGAATTTTCATACAGTACAATAAAAACAAAAATCTTTCAAAGTCGTAAAAAAGATTTTTGAGGATTTTCGAGAAAAAAAATCGCTTATCACGTTAATTCCACTGTCGATAAATTTCGTACAAGACAGTAACAAGCTGCTCCGAACAAAAATGGTATAATATTTGCCCGTCTCACAGCTTTGGTTCGAGTTTTTCTTTCCAAAAGACCCAAAAAGCCGCAATATCGGATTTATTTTACTCCTTACCTCCCCTCCACAGGATACGTCAAACATTCGTTACTTTCTCTAGCACGAGGGAACCGTTTCAAAACTAGACGACACGTACAGAGGGGACGCAAAATAATGCGTCGAGTGACAGATGAAAGATAGATTCACTTTTTCAAACGAACATCTCTTTCTCGAAACTCTAATCCCGAGTTTATAAGTTTTTCAGGGTTCACCCTTATAAAAACGAGCTTACGCTTTGTGTGACGCAGGCGATTACCAATCATTTCCAGTGAAATGGGATGAAGATTCATCAGGTTCTACCAGTTTTACAGATAAATACAACTTTAATCAGATTTTTATACACATTACAAAGTTAAATTGACATGCAAAAAAGTTTTTTAAATCATTCTTTAATCATGCATCAGACACGACCTAACAGCATGGAAACGTTCTGGTATTGAGGAACGTACCGTGAGAGGTATAATGAAACGGCATCAGGAAACGAAATTTTTTTACGAAAAATTTTCAAGTGTTTCCCCCCTACAACCAATTGTTGCAAAGGAGTTGTAACTAGTTCAATTTCCACCCCGCTAAAATCGCTATTCAATTCTTGGGAACCTATAAATTTATGACAACGTTTATAAAAAAGGCCTTCTGCCCTTAAATTGGTTTTTTAATTAAACTCCAACGATTCTCTCCAGGAACTGGGGCTTCCTCAGCGTGATTATTAATCAAAATGTAAAATATCTACTTACTTATAGCTTTCTTTTTGTTGTTTTTAATAATCAAATTTGAAGTAATGAGTTTTTTGAAAATCAAATTTAAAATTAAAAATACATTTTAAATTAGATTTTCAAAAAACTCATAAGAAGAAGAATCAACAACGAGAATAAAAATCAACAACGAAATTGAACATAATAAAATTTACGCACAAAATTATGCAGAAAATAGCACTCAAATTTCATTAATATTAGCTGAAAAAACTATGAAATAACAGGACCCAAGGAAAAAAACAACTTTGACCCACGTATTGTACAGAGTACAATAACGGGTGTAATCAACTTTTTGGTTGCAATTATTGGACACCTCACCAAAACTAATTAATTATGATGATAGTGAATCGAAACCACAATTACACGAAATTGGAGGGCAAATGTTGTATTATTCAGGGAAACCATGGAGAAAAAGTAAAAACACTGAAAAGTGGTTAAATTGTTCTAAATGAAAAATCTTGTTTGCTTGTCGTTTTGATAGTGACAAAGTGCCGACGTGCTCCACTCGACTTTCAAATGGGCACTGAATCAGAAATAATGATGCTTGAACGTTCTAGGCTACCTCAGCTCATTCTAAGATGGTTTTCAACTACAAAAACACCCTGCAACCTTATTATTCAAGAAAAACTAGCGGACTGACCAATGACGGGGGTGTGTTGAATAACTGGAGCCTTTACCCTAATTCGTTTGAAAAACTTGAGGACTTCAAAGCGGACCTACCGTAAACCAAAAGTCGAAAACAAAAATTCACAAAAAGAAGTTTATCATTTGCTCTGTTCCAGCGCCACTGTCATATTACAACCGCAAACCGGTTCTTAAGTTTGCAATAAAGATATCACCTCTATGGATTTTCAAGAATGCCAACCTTCCGGAGTAAGAAGCCATGAAATTCCACTCCGGGAGGGTCGTCCGATGAAATACGCTCTGTTCTTTATTTTTGTTTTCGGAAACGGACAAAAATGCGGAGATGGAGCACCCGATTTTTGGAACGGCTTCCTCCCGAAATCGAAAGGGTTTTATTCCCCCTCTCGGATCTACCCGCGTTCCTTTGATCCCTCAGGTAGGAATTTAACAGTTTTTCTTTCTGTTTGTGCACGCTTCACCCTTCGCAGAGCGATTGTTTCCCCCTCGCGCGCGGTCCACGGGTACCGCGCACAGGTGTCGCACCCCGTTGCACCTTCTGCGGGCCTTTTTGTTATACCTGTAAACCCAATCATGCGCTGCTGGGTTGATTTGCATATCGGCTGTGCTCGGATACCTTCCCTAGACCGTTATGCATTAAGATAGTTCTACCGGGCGAAACGGTTTTTTATTTTCATTCTCTGGTGGTAGATAATATTTTATTTTTTCCGTCCCCTCATCCCTCCGTTCGCGATGCGTTTTCAATCGGAAATCCCACCGTTCCGAGCGACGTCGTTGCATATCATTGAGTGACAATAGAACGTAGGGCCTTAGAAACTCCGTTAGTTAGAATGAGGCTTTCTAACTGAAATTTTCCTGAATGCAACCCTTCTCAATGATTAATGATTACACCCTGTTACCATCATAGTATTTTCCTGCGTAAGCAAATACGTGGGCACATGTTGCTTGTTTCTTTAAAAAAAGGAAAAATCAATTCCCATTTCAAAGGTACGCATATTTCATTGCACTCTTTATTATGCTATAACACAAGAGAAATTTATGCATGTAGGGGTGGTAATCCAAATTCTGAAATAGGAGGGATTCTAAATAAGAACAAGTAGGAAACTGGAATAAAATGACCTGCCAGATAAACACAAAACCACTAAAACTTATTTCGTACGATTATCACTTCTAAGATTATTTATACTCTACCAATAGTAAAAACCCGAACCGCATAGCAGCCTAGACAAGTTAAAGACATTCTGGATCAGCTGTGAGTTATACTTTCAAATTCAATTTTACCCATTATTTTTATGGATCGTATCAAATCCAGAACCTTTTCAATCTATATATCGATGCAAAAATAAATTTCATTCACGCAAAAACCAGTTTTGAAAACTATGAAAACCTACTTCCTTGTGTATGATTTATGCTTTGAAACACAGAAATAGTACATAGTAGGTTAAAGGTTTGATAGAGAGCGCGGCTTCACATCTGCATGGAGATATATTTCGACACGTTTCCAACTTCATGCGTTGTACCATGACAAATTGATGATTTTGTTTATATCAGTGTTCCCTGAGTTGTTCGATGGTGGAGTAACTTGTGTTTTGAAACTGTCTAAAAGCGGCCAGATACATTCCAGATCGGATTGAGACATGTGAAATATTAATGAATACATGGAATACTCGTAAAATGACGATTATTTGTTTGAACACGTCAGAATCGACAGTCACCGTTAGATGTGCCATTAGGGTTAGTATAAATAAGGTTAGTATTAATATAGGTTAAGTATAAATATTAGGATTAGTCATTTAAGTTAAGTCTTCGTGTTATGCTGAAACTGATGTTGCTAGGAGTCTCGCTGCTCCGAGGGTTGCTATTCTGAACCTTTAGCAACTTCATATTAAATATGGAACATTTCTGATTGATCAACTATACTCCATTTTATGTTCAGGTGACGTCTCACCAATGTACAAAATTTCAAGTTACACCAAGCAGGTAGTTAGATTCCACTTTACATTTCTCAGTTCATCAGCTAAGAAAGTGTAAAATGACATAACATTGTACAGGATTTCTTATTAAAAAATATACACGTAGAGCTAATAAAGTTGATCGATCGTGGATAAATTACTTATAGTTCTCAACCAATTAACCGTTGGACAAAAATCGGCTCGTCTTTCAAATTCGTACGATTGGCTGAGTCCGAGTAATAGCTAATTTATTATCGAACTACTCGGTTCATACCCTGTCGAGCTAGTAAGTCGGTACCTACGGGTACTCACGTACGAATTGATAGCTGGGGAGGGGGGGAGATGAATTATCACCTCGGTACGTACAGCTGGGGGAGGCGTTCATCTCAAACGTCTCTTGACCTTGATTTAATGTCGGCCACTCGGCATTAGTTCTGTCATTTATAATAAAGTGTCAACGGAGGAGGAGGGGAGTGAGATATCCCCGTTGATAAGAGCCGTGAAATCGGCCGCGTCCGGTGTCCACGATGAATTGCAAGGGCAATTGTAATATACGGGATAACGGAGAGGACCCGGGGCACGCCCGAACTGTTAGCACCGGCACCGTTCGTCGGTCGGTAGTTGGACGGTTGCATAGCGACTCGAACTAGACGGGAAATCTGGAAAATATTTTAACCATTTTCAAACGTTCAAACAAGTCTTAAACAAATCATAACTTACTGATGTTTTCCTCTATTATGATGAAATAATATTACGAGAATTTTGTGAGTTAGGCCCCAAAATTATCCCTTAAAAAATATCCGTTTACAGGAATATTTGAAATACGATATAATTTTGGTTGGTTTGAAAATAGTAAAACAATGTTATCGACAAAAAAAGTTAAACCACAATCGAAAGAGAAAATTCGTCCATCCGCGGGATGCCGCACAAAAGCATTGCTCCGAAACTACTTAACCGAATTTTATGAAATTAGTCTCAAAATGAGAGTTCTTGATGAAGAAGTAAGTCTAGAGGATTGTAATACAACTTAACAGTTCCTAATGCACCCTGCAGGGTGCACCTCTTTTTTGGCCCCTGAAATTCAAACAGGTCGCCCACTAACTGATCCTAGTGGTCCTAGAGGGTTTTGAAGATGTGACAAAGTGACTTGATCAAAAGGAAGTTGATAAGATCCACCTGTTATCTTGATAAGCCAGTTCAAAGTGGCCAACCTCCGCAATTTTTGCGTCTGTGTGACCTGCCTTCTCATTTTCGTTCACCATGCCTAAAAAACGGTAATTAACCAATAATTCATTCCAGATTTTGTTTTTCTAGTTGTTTCTGAGAAACCCTAACAAAAAATATCAGAGAACTGAGCAAAATTGGCCTCCGAATCATAAATACAACTTTGGTGCACCCTGTAGGGTGCATTAGGGTTGAGAACAACTTTGGGTTTTGGTGGTAAGTAGGTTCATGTTTGTTGTGCTTGTGTCAGTAACTATCTATGTCTGTATTATCTGACTATGACTCGTCGTGTCTGACAGTTCATCCGTCCTTTTTTTTTCTTTCAATTCGGGACAACCGAATAGAAGGCTCTCCCCTTACCTCAATAACCGAAATGAGGAATAAGGCAAGAGGATCCTCCAACCTCCAGACTACCAGAGACCTCTGCATTGTGAGATGGAATGACAACAATATTGTAACCATGGCATCCAACTGTCATGGGATAAGTCCTACTAGTAAGGTTGATAGGATTGGGACTGTTGACAAGGTGAAGAAGAGGATTTCCGTTGATTGCCCGAATGTTGTTATGATGTACAATCGATATATTGGAGGATTCGACCGGTTTGATGAGAATGTTGAATCTCTTAGATGCTCTCTGCGGGAACGGAAATGGTGGTACCCTCTCTTCCTGTTTGGACTTGATGCTGCTTGTCAGAATGCATGGCAGCTAAAGAAGAGGACGTCTAAAGAAAATGAGACAAACGGTCAATTCAGAAGGGCCATCGTTTAGTCCAAATGCCCGACGCACGGGAATCCAGCCAAAAAGGTGCGATCCATTTCAAACATCCCCAAAATGAAGGCCAGACATCTCCCAAGTCAACCCAAACCTTTTCACGAACCATTTCCTTGTAATCAGCGGCGGTGCAGAAGATGCCACAAGAATACAAGACAAATGTGCCGAGCATGTGGAGTTGCTGGCATTAGTTCCATGAGGACATAAAAGCGCACGTTGCACCTTCATCTCGTGAATAGCTTTAAAATTGCTAAAAAGAAGCTTCAAAAATTCTTTTCAACACTGATTTTTACCTATACAATACTGCCTACACTATTCTGAAGGGTTAATGAAATAAAAATTATAAGTTCACCAAATATCTTATTTCTTGTTGTTCCTATGCCGAATGCACCCTACAGGGTGCAGTACCACTGCTAGTACTTGGAGCGTGGTATAAATGGTATGCTTTTTTCCCCCATTCAATTAGATGTCCAATAATTAGAATTCATCGGAAAATGTCAAATGTTTGTGGTAGTTTTCATTTAGGAACTGGCGGGTTCTATTCGGAACTGGCCCTGGTTGAAGTGACTGTTTCGATAATAATTCTAAGGTGAAGACTAAAAAGGAAACTAAAGGATAAACTATAATAATAAAATAAATAAACAAATGAATAACGTTTGGAACGAGATTGCAGAGTGAACGAGAAATCTTATTATAACCAAATGACTTTAGCAAAACCATGAGAAGTGGAAACCATTCGCAGACTATAAGCTCTGACAGGAGTTACGACCAATCCAAAGTAAAAGGTGCACAAGGATTTTCACCCGTGCGCTAATAGAGACGTCAGCGGTGAATTCACGTTGTCATATGGACAGGTGCAGAAGCTTGAGAAAGCGAAAATCTGCTTCCCAGCCGAGGCGATGCCCGCTGGTTTCCAATCTTCGGTAGTTCAACCCCTCACTGCTTCAGTGACATCAATCAAAACATCCATCATGCTGCCAACATCACCTCCGTCCGAGAAATGCGCGGCGTCAGCTATAAAATCATCGCGGCCTTTAGATACGCCAATTCAGAGTCACACGTGAACTTGGGCCGTCTCTCGTAAAGTTCCGTCAGAGCATTGACCTTGCTTGAAAATCCACTGATTTTGATAGGGCTATGTCTTAGCTAAAATGGGCATTCCAAACCTTAGTCATATCACAGAAAAAAATGTGTGGTTTATTTTAAATTTATTTTATTTTATTTTTTTTTTTTAAGTTCTCGTAGAACTCAATCATCCGGAAATTTGGTAGTAACACGAATAAGATGAGCTTAAGCTCGATCGTTGGTGTTTTCAGATTGATTTTTAATCAACCATCCAAATTCATCATAAATATAGCTATTATAAGAAATGCAATCATTCTCCTTCCAATCATTATAGACCATGAGTAAGATTATCTCAACCTACTGATATGCTACCGCTATCGTGAAAATATCATGTTCTTGTGAAGATCCCCATAAGCAGAAAGATTCAAGAAAATTAATCATTCAAATCCCCTCGGAAAAATGCAAACGATTTGATGATTTGTTCAACTAGTTTTATAATGGGGTTGATACACATTCAAAAATCATTTTATTAATCAATGTGGATCAGAATACCAACATCAGCAAAAAATTTCGATAGAATTGAGAAACCCTTGGGAAGGGATATGCGGAAAGTACGTATAATACATCTATCGAGCTTCTAAATTTGGAAGAACGTACTTTATTTGGTTTAAGGCTATTTTCACTGTAAAGTATTGCCAAAAAGTTCAGTGATATACCTACGTACCTTATTATTTATGTAGACCACGCTTTAGAATTTTAAACAATTTTATTGCCATATTAACGAGGAATTCCATCATCATAATGAAGTTTTTGATGTGTTAATCAATGAATCGGTTCCGCTAGAATAGAATCCAGATGTTTCACATTCACGAATCTTGAAAAATCAAGAGTCGTTACTCGTTTTATGAAACAAATGAGATTTGCAAAGGAGGTCAAGCTTGCAACATTGCGCTGTAGAGTTCAGAGTGAAGAGCTTGAGTCTTTCAGACCGGCATTGCCCAACCGTCGTTAACCGTAGGTTTGTGTGGGCGTAGCTCAAGCACCAGTCGATTATGAGAGAAGATCTATTTTCCCCTATGGAACTGTAGATGTGAAATGAATTATCATGAACTGGATATGAAGAGGCGTTGAGAATTATTATTATTTCTGTGCGGCTATCTTAGAACTGCTAAAAGTAAATTAGTAAGTAGTAAAAGTAAACTTTTCATAATCATTCGTAATCTGTAGCAAGACTTGATGGTGTGGTTCATATGAGCAAATAGATACGGGTGATAGAAAGATAGGATGCGGATAAGATCAGAGAGGACATCGAAGGCATACGTTAGTTGAACACAAATCGTAGGTCCAACGCGGGTCATAGTAACTGGCTAATCCGTATTTCAGGCGATGATTGTTTCCTACAGAGCGTTAGACTACACATAGAGAAACGAGAAGCAGAAATTTTTCATGCACAATGCCTACTGATCTGTTTATGATTTTATCTTCTGCTTATGATTTGCCGATTATAAACCTTCATATAAATTTGCTTTATATGGTGGTATAAAGATGCTTTATTTGTCATGCTTGTTTGTTCATATTCATCATTTTTCTCTTCTCACTAACACCTATACACGTTTTCATATCAATAAGCCGTCTGCTATTGAAAAGGCGGCCTAACAAATAGTAATTTAACAAAACAAATAGCTATAAGCGAATGCACATCGAGACATAATAAAGAACAGGTCCTTCTTGCGATCGAGAAATGTTAAAAACAAATATGTCCGGAAATTGTGACGTCACATGTGCCCTTTGCTTACCATCAAACAGTAAAGATGCGTCACCAAGGACAAATGTGACGTCACAAGTTTCGGACATATAGGTAAGTAAACCTACAGCATCTTTATAGTTTGATGGGAAGCAAACAGGGGGATATTGTGACAGGAATTTATTTAATACTTCCATTTCAAAATCAAATCCAGTTCTCTTGAAAATGTTAGTTTTGAAATTATAATAGACTAAGTAGACACTAATATGTAGAATCTGAAAAAGCAAGAAAACGAAAGTACAAAGTAATTCGGGATGTACCTAAGTATGCTATTCTACATACGAATGGGGTACCACGTCGACGAAATTTACGAATTTTGGTTCATTCTGGAACTTTCTTTAGAATTTTATTAAATTATGAAGTTTATAAGGCTAAGTTAAGTTTGTTGCAAGGATGTACAGCGAACACAAGGACAGGCAAAGCAGTTGACAGTACATGGGATCAGATATACCCAGCCATCTCACAACTCGAGCTTCCATTTGTTTATCGTAAAATGTTTCTGTTTTCAAAGGTGTACAGAAGGATTACTCAAACATATCTGCCGTACACTCTCATGGAAAATATCAAATTGTATCAGTGAATGATGGCTGTGGTTTAATCTATTAGAGTATTTCGTAATTGATAAAACTCACTTATCCTCCACATTTTGGAATCCCTCAGGGATCGGTAATATCAGCGTTGATCTTTGTGCTGTACTTATCACGGATTTCGGTCAATTTCATCAATTGTAAATATCAGCTGTATGCAGATGACTTGCAGTTGTATCTGCAAACTGAATATAACGATCTTGAAGATGGCATAGGTAGGATGAATGGTGATATAGACAGGATGGTGAATTGGTGTAGTGAACACGGGCTACAAGTGAACCCGTCAAAATGTAAAGTGATGATTTTGGGAAATAGAAGATTGTTAGGAAAGGTAGATAAAAATGCTATTTCCCGCATCATGGTTGACTCTGTGCCATTGTCATTTGATGAATCTGTGAAAAATTTAGGAATTGAGATTGATGAAGAACTTAGATGGGAAATGCAAACTAAGAGTGTCTGCAACAGAATTTATAAAGGTTTGTACCAGTTCAGACGATTGGCCTATCACTTACCAGAAAGTGTAAAAGCAAAATTAGTTCAATCATTATTATTTCCGGTTTTAGATTATGCAGCTATTGCTTATTGCAATTTGTCAGGTGAGATGGTCCAAAAACTACAATATGCGCAGAACGCCTGCTTGAGATTTGTGTATAACATCCCACTATATGATCATGTGACTCCGTTTTATATTAAGTCGGGATGGCTCAAGATCAACGAATGGAGAAATTATAGAATAGCTGTACTTTTATTCAAGATATTGAAGAATGGAAATCCGAACTGTATTAGGGCGAAATTTGAGTTTTTGACCGATTCTAAGGTTCATGGTTTTACCACCAGAAACGAAGCAAACATGTTGTTGATTCCTAAACATACCACGGAGGCGTTAGCAAAGTCCTTTGTTGTGAAAGCTTCTAGAATATATAATGAGAATTTTCAACTTTTCGATACCCAAAAATCTGTCCTAGCATTTAAGAAGGAATATAAAGAGAGAATGCTAAAATTGTATCATGCTTGAAGATTGTTTTTCATTTTTGTTGTACTTAGGTTGCAAGACGTGTTATTTAAATGTCGGTCCTCTAAGGGGCCAGGGGTACAAGTCAAGGTTTTAGCTGAAACATAGCCAAAGTCGTTCATTTATGAATATTGGTTTTCACCTGCTGTTCGCGTTTGGCGTGTGTATAAGCCTCGTCACTTTGATTGAGGAAACTAAAATTTGAACGTCAAAGAGAGAAAATGAGTTGAAAAAAGGCAGCGTATACTCATGGAACTAAAAGATTAGTTATAGTTCCTTATTGAAACTGCTAATTCTTTATACATTCTTGAAAGGGGAAGGAATGTGTTGACATTTGATGATACGGTCAGTATTGTTCATATTCACCTGTTTTCGAATTAGTTCAGCAGATTTTTTTTTTTAATTCTTTGAGTGTTTTTTGCAACAGTCGTTTTCCTCGCTCAACTGAGTTCTTCATATATTCAATGACATCGGTTTATCCTATCGTTTGTTGAAATTGCAGGAAAAGGAAGAGTCACGAATTTCAGTAAATCCGATGAAAGTATTTTAATGCACTTCTTAAAATATATTACGGTATGATAATAACGAAAATACGGATGATGTGAACAAAGCAGCAAAGTCTAAGAAAAGGGAACTAATAGCTGTACAATCTAACAGTTCCTCTTCGATCCATTTTCCAAATGATTTGGGACTTCCTGAAAGATGAGTGGTTGCCTAGAAATCACCTCCACCGATTCTAAAATACATTCATCATCAGAAATATATTTTGGTCTATACTAATTTTCCTCAATAATTTAACTCGCAAGACGAATTATCCACTAAAAACCCATAAAAATGTATTAAAACGGCCCCCGATGACTGTTGAACTTTGAGCATAGTTTAGCTCTTATCACAAACTATGAGCGCTGTAAGACTGGCATAAACTACATTCTCCGAATAACAGCAGTTTTAACGTTTATCGAGGTTTGAACTAGTTTTGTACCCCTAGCTCTAACTTACGCAAGTACTGAACTAAATGAAGTTCACATTGTTTTAGTGATTTGTTGGAGGTTAATTTGCTACACCAAGTTAACCATTCGTACATGCATTACGGGATTGGCCTGCATTAACCCCTTAAAGTGTCTCGTCGATATGAATCCTCTCAAGTACCGGTGCCCGTTTTTTATTTAATTTCCTACACCAAATCATTCAGAATTTTACACTTTGTGTAGTTTATATTGTACTATTTACCAGGATCTTTGAATTAGATAACTCTTTATGCGCTCGTTTATAATAATCAATTTATGTGAGTCATTTGTGGCAGCTATATAATTTACTCAAATGAATTATTTTGAATGGACTTTAGAGGTAAACACTCCTTGTAGGTTTCAAAATATTGTAAATGTTTTGACTACCAATTAATTCATTAGCCTTCGTAACCATTTGGTTTTATTGCCACTCAACAAGTTTGCTCACGGACAACATAATTTGTTTTTTTGAACCCTGTTTTGATAACCGCTCGGTCGGGGGTTCCCGAATTTGGAAGTGAACAATCCGCCTGTCCCCATACTATATTACCAGGGCGAAGGTCTTAAATCAGAAATAGCCTCGGGAGAAATTAAAAATAATGAATTGAACGATACAGGGCTATTAATTATAACGCGTCCAAGTATAGTTTTAAACGCCCAAGTTATAAAAGTGGTTTTATCAAAAAGGGGCGATTGTAAAATCATTTTAGTAGTTAGAGGTCGTTATTTCGGGTAATGGTGGTTTTCTTGCAGTAGGCTGATGGACATAGTGATTAACAGATTCCATTGGGATTTTTAATTCACTTTCTAAATGTTTCGGTTCAGATTTGGATGGGCTAGAGCGATTCCAATGAAGGCTTCCGCAAACTTATAACCAAGTTTCCAGTTCAATTTCGTCTATTGTATAAATACCTACGATTCTTCCATTTTGAAAACTTTCTTTTGTAAATAGGTATGAACTCTAAATTAGAATGAAAACATTAGCAAATTGAATAAACTAGTCTTAGCCTAACGAAATCTTTCAAGTGATCAGGATTCCACAGGACTGATGTAACTGCGTGAGCTCCAAATTTCGCTGTCGTTTATTCTAAGGCCCACTTTCACCAAGAAAATATAAACAAGTTTAAACTTGAAGAGATAGAGAATTTAATTTTTTTTAATAGAACAATAAAATCACCGGTCCATACTTTAATTTATTTCGTTGATATTTTCTTGAAACAAATTTAACAATAAATATATGTTCGATTGGTTAAAAAAATAAATAAATAAAACGAGCTCTAGATTGGATAGCCTTTTCACATCGACATCCAGACACCGTTTAGCAGCCCAACACAAAAATAATCATGGTAGCATCATCGTTTATATTAATAATGTTGGCAGCACATTACAAGAGGATGTTGCCCTTATAAGATGTTGACCAGTGAAATTGATTAGAAATTTTACAAAATTACTTTATTTCGTGCACAAACGTTTACTAGGTGTACCTTTGAGGTTCTTCCTCTTCCACAGCTTTCATCTGATTTAGGTGAAAATTTCAGGAGATGTGCGGGCTAGGGTGTAGACGGTCCCCTATCAGTTTCATCGTTCCTGACTCATTGCTTCATTCTGCGAATGCGCTAACGTCAATTCTACCAACCATCATTTTCTCACGCTCTAGTCGTTCAATCTAGCTCGAATTCCGATGATAGTTGAGGAATGACGAATCGAACATTCCCTATCAGTTTCAACATAATTGTATCAATAAAAGCTTCTGCGCATGCGCATATGTAAAATTCTAGTGAAAAGCCTATTTTCCACAGTTTTCATCCGATTTGAAAGAATTTTTCAGGGAATGTGAAGGCTAGAGTGTAGACGGTGATCGATCAGTTTCATCTTTCTTGACTGAATACTTCACTATGTGCATGCGCAAACGTATATTCTACCAAGCATCATTTTCTCACGACCTGGGCGTCCGATCTTGCTCAACTTTGGATGGCAGTTGGAAGAAGACGATTTGATTACCCCATATAAATTTCAACATGATTGTATCAATTATAGCTACTGCTCATGCGCCAATGTGATATCCTTGTAACGATCAATTTCCAGTTTTCATCCGATTCTGATGAAATTGTCAGTGAATGCGTGGTTTAGGTTGTGGATGGCCCCGTACATATTTCATTGACCCCAACTCATCAGTTCATTTGGCGCATGCGCAACGTTAATTACATCGAGTATAGTAATTATTTCGTTTCCTAATCAACCAATTATGACGTTTCACGCTACATTAAAAGTTCTCAATGATCTATACATTCATGATAGGTCAACGAGGATGCTATGTACCAGACCCAACTTGGTAGAATTTTTTTTCCTTTTCCATAACCTCTAATTATATTTTTTTTATTTATTGATTTTTCAAAATCATCCTTCAGAATAAATCCGCCAAAATTTCAAGACAATGTGTTGAAAAAAAAAAAAAAAAAAAAAAAAAAAAAAAAAAAAAAAAAAAAAAAAAAAAGTGGTACACTGAGAAGGACCAGTGAAAAAGGAACATGAAGTTGATACAATTGGGCGTTTTCATCAGTAAAAAAGAAAAAAAGTGGAACTTTCCTTAACTATTCTTAGGTAATTTCTTGGTGAAATTGGCCCTAAAAGAGCCCCCCCCCCTCCACCTATCCTCTATCCACTATCCAATCTATCCTTAGTTGTTAAAATGAGTAGACAATATAAGATTTCTCACCATATGACATAATGTCACCAAGTGCAACCAAGATGGATATTTGAGTGCAATCCAAACTATTATCAGAATAAACCTGTTTCTTCTGGGGGAACGACAATGGACATACGACCCCAACTGCCCACCCTTGCAGGCCCATTTCCCGCGTTCTCCCTTCTGTTCCTTCCCCTCGGAAAGACGGATGACCTCTGGTCACTTATTGGCTCCATCCGAACTTGTTGCCTTCCACAAGCACTAAACCTAAGTGATAAACACCCTAAAGCCCGACCCCTCCGCTTTATTGCCAAATAATTGCGACAACTGAGGCCGTTTTCTTTTCCTCCGACCCGATCCGTTGTTACAACACCTTTCGATCATTTAGTACCCTTTGGTTCTTTCGGTTTCGGTTTTCTACAGTGAGAAAACAATAAAAATGTACTTCTGCATTATGTTACAGACGGATACCAAGGGCAAAAGTCCTTATGGGGGGTCAAAAAATGATGAATTAAAATTTTGGTCAGTTGATAAGATTGTTATGGCAGCTGCTGCTAATACAGTTGAGGATAGAGATCGTAATAATAACACTAATGCAAAATTCCTACTGGCAATACACTAATTAAATTCGTTCAGCTTGGTATTGAAGGATATTCCGCTAGTAGTGATAGTAAAATTATCAATTACGTACCTTTCGGAGAAATTTGTCTTCACTGGCCAGTCGAGTACCGGGGGCGAGCGCTCTTTCATGCAAATACGTCGTCATCAGGTCGTTCGACACATTCCCCACTGTACTGTTTTGACGGCCTGATGATGATGCCTTTGCATCGAAAGCTCTCGCCCTCTGTACTCGATTTGCTTGTGTAGACGGGCTCCTCCGAAGGGTACGTAAATTATAATATTCGTTCAGCTTGTATACCTACTGGTCAAATACTGAAGATTTTGTTGTTGATATTTCATAAACGTTATTGTCATAATAATTAATTATAGATTAGCTCCAGGATGTCATAATATAGAGGGTGTCCCCTTATGTAACATGTAGGCTACTGTCCACTGATAGCCCCCACTAGTATGTAATTTCAATTACAATAATTCATGTAACAATAGTTGTTAACATTTATTATTACACTAATGATTGACTGACATTATCGAATATTTTGATAATTTAACGTGTAGATTGAAACAGTTCATATTATAATAATAATTTGTGATACAGCCATGTTTCCAGAGCAGGTTTCTAGCGTTTTAGACGTCGTTCTGGTCTTGATGGAGGAGGGTTGTCCGGGATATTAGCAATGCGTTCATTTTTATGGGTCACTATCTTCTCTTGTAGTTTCTGGTAGGTGTTTGGTTTCGGGAATCGTAAGTCTCTCTGGAGAAGAGAGTTTCTTATGTACCAGGGTGCTATTTAGTAGGAAATACAATGGGTGGAAACGATGCCTTAATCGCCATACTGTATCAGTGATGAGGGAATTCCAAGTCAGTTTCGTATCGAGCTGCATTCCTGGGTACCTTTCAAACTGTTTGTGCGATATAGTACCTATATCATTCAGCTGAAAAGAAGGGGGTATTATTTTCATTTTGTAGGTAAATCGCATAAGGATAGATTTTCGGGGGTTTAATTTTGTCCTCTAGAGACTGCATCACCACTCGATTTTCACCATGAAATTCTGCTTCTCTGCCAGAGAATGTTGGTCAACTTCAGAGAACAATACCTATTGCCTGGTCATTGGCAAAGTGTATGAGAATGAAGAATCAGGAAGATCATATATGTAGAATATAAAAATAATTGGTCCAAACCCACTTCCTTGCGGGATCCCCGTTTGTATATCCTTCACTGGAGGCACTGAATTGTCTCTGACTGACAACCACCTGTTGTGCAGGTAGGAATATATCAGTCTGTTCGTCGAATCCCACAACACTGGTTTGGACATGATCAGCAAATTTGGAATCCAAATACGATCAAGCGCTTTTTTGCCGACAAGGAACACTGCAAGGCATACTTCCTCGTTTTCATAAGAATCAAGGATACTTTCCTCAACTCTGGGAAGTTGTTGCACATAAAAGAGATGAGCGTGAAAGAACATGAGAGCCAATGATTGTTGAAATAAAATTAGAGTTACCTTTTAGGATTATCTCTTAAAATGTAAAGAATAAATTGCTAAATATACAGATACTCTATAATGTGGAATATTTGCGGCTACTGGCGGATATAATATCCATCCGATTCCCACCTATTTTTCAACAAATATTCTGAAAACAGCTCAACTTAATAGATTCATGCTGAATGCCTTAACAAACGAATAACTGATCTGCGATACCATTTTGCCCAGATTCTTCCCGTTTGAAAATCTGCCCGTTCTTCCGTCTGTAAATGGTTGCAATTTTTGTTATCATGCAAACTACTCCCTAATACCATAATAGTTTCGTTGTAAAAACTAACAGCATGTAAAACATTGAATTGTTTTTCAACGTCGATAGCTGTCGACATCAGTTTGATTATCACGAAACTTCATTATTTGCTATTCGATTATATGATCACAGGCAAACTAAGTGTATAGCTCGATTAGATTCATAGATTAGCTCGATCATGGATTGCTATTATTTGGATCGATCACGTAATTCAAAGAACCAAAGATCCATAGGATTGTTTGATAGATCCCCGTAAAACTGTGCACGAGGTTCGATTAATTCAAGAAATGTTTTACCTGAATCAACTGAAATGTGTGTACAATAGGTACTAAGCGACGTTTAAGTTACGCAGGTTTATTTCAGAAGCAGATGATTGTTTCGGAATATAGAAGTCAACCTATCTGCAGCACAAAACTCATCCATTTTTTCATAGCTTCAAAGATAAAACTTGTGTTTTTAACTAAACAAAGTATAGCCTTGTCTTGAGCATGACATGAACAGTTTTTTTCCCCAGGATCTTTCCAGATCGTATTGGAGTGACTTTATAGAGGATTGTCGTTGTAACCAACAACTCCTGCAGACCTGTTACGCAAGGACCTCTCGGTGTAAAAGCGTGACAGTTCCGCGTAAGGCGAAGCTTGCAAAACTTGGATATGAACGTCCTTCGCTTTGATATCGCGCTTCCTCGATGTCCCTCCGCTGATGGAAAGAAAAACTTCTTCGTTGGAGTCCGCAGCGAACCACTGGAGAAAAATAGGATCCTGGAAATATCAAGGTTGTGATCGCCCTATATGGAAGAACCGTTTAGTGTCCGCACAGACCCAGAACTATAAGAGCACTCGTCAAAATCAACTATTTTTGATCTACCAAAGGTTTTTAACTAACTGTATGAATGTACTGCAAATCAAAAACACGTTTGTACTGTGATGTTTATTTTAGTAAACAACCCGAATTATGAAGTTTCCAGCAAGTATTTAGGCGGGGCGGCTCACACCTAGGTGAGCAGTTATATTATGTAACTTATATTCAAGTGTGTCATTGAATAAAGAATAAGTAATAAGCTTTGCGCATAACAAAAAATAACCGGAATCATAATTAATTTTCTCACTAACAGAACCGATGTAACAGAGAAATTTAAATGTAAATTGATTAACATGGTAATTTTACTATGAATTGTTTGTGCGTTGAAGCGGCCCATGGTACAAACAAACTCGTTGCACAAGGTACATACAGTTTCCTTAATTAGGTAAATCGGCCTGGAAATATATTTATTGAATGACTGATGATAAACAGCTTGATTATCCGTTGAATATAACATTTCTCTACGTTTTAAAAAATATGTTGATAAAATATTGAGAATACTTCGGTCCTGAGAGCCTTACATAGCTGCTCCTCAACACATCATCTGGATACTCGGAAAACGGTTAACAGCACTAACATAATTGGCTGGAAGTTATTTCCCACATAATAACTTTATAATGGCCGTTGAATCAAGGGCTCAAGAAGGATCTATCTTTACAAGCAAGTCAGAGAGCAACAAGGTTTCTACAGGTTCTTCAAGCTTGTGCTGTGCAAGGTGCTACTCTACCTACAAGAGCAGTAATTTATTCCAGCACGAAACAGGATCAGGTGAGAAAGAATTGTAATATTGCAGTAAGACATTGAATCAGATTAGTCAGGAATACAGCTGAGCCATTAGGTATTATGAATAGAAGAAAAATAATCAAACCAAAGTCAGCATAACAATCTTATCTGCAGTGTCAAGAAGTAGGCTTTTGGATTAGCTCTGGAAAATATTTTACCCGTGGATCTAGCGCGTGTTTTATGTACTGTCTCAAAAATAACAGCACAAACTTCAGGGGTTGATTTTAGAGCTCCTTTCTGATCGGGAGCTTTTCTTAGAGATTTTTTTAAAAGCTTAGTTGTCGAGTAATAATGTTCTAGTGTTTTTCGTGCCTACGACCTTATGATATTAAAACAGCCTAACTCCACTTGGAATCACAGTTAAATTAAAAATAAAGACATCGCTGGAAAAAGCGGTAACTTTTTGTCTGCCTAATGTCAAATCAGTCTTTTACAAGCCGACATATTACGGAGGTAATGCATGCATTACAGGGACGCTCCAATGAATGGATTTTACGTAATTCCGGTGAGAGTTAAAATGAGAGAGAAAACCTAAATATCGTGACTTCTCGGACACCCTCTCTCCCACCATTAACTCCCTCCACCGACAGAAAATTCCTATCATAAGTTTAAATTAAAATTAAACTTTAAACTATAAATCCTATTCCACCTGTTTCACAGGGGTTCCGTTCCGAATTTCACTTTATACGTTGGATATCATAGAAATTAGCGTTAAGAGCTCACTCAGCTGATTGGGTTGGTTCGGGAAGTTGAAATCCTATCCTACTTGATTCACAGAGGCTCCGTTCCGAATTTCATCTTTATAGGATAAATAGCACAACAATTGGATTTTTGAATCATGAAATCAGCTCACGCTACAGATCATCTATGACGATTCTTGGAACCACTTCAT
This sequence comes from Adelphocoris suturalis, assembly GCA_030762985.1. Classification (NCBI taxonomy): domain Eukaryota; kingdom Metazoa; phylum Arthropoda; class Insecta; order Hemiptera; family Miridae; genus Adelphocoris; species Adelphocoris suturalis. Next base: position 105,764,571 of record CM061041.1, on the reverse strand, counting down.
TTTGATTGATTAGCTGATCATTTTGTGACCCATCCCGTCGAATTAATTTCAGCCGTCCTCGATCTAGTGTTTTACAAGGATACACTTACATAAACGGACACAGTGAATACGATACCGCATTTTTTCCTTTGAAGAAAATGCGCTGAAAATGTATAAGAGGAACTTTCAATTAGAAATGTACTCTAGAATCGACCTCTAAAGTTAGTACCATTAGGCTTGGGAGACCCTGTATACGTCGAGTACATTCGAATATTTCATAGCGGGTAAATCTCGTTAGTTGTGAATTCGTTCCATAATAAAAATAATTGCTGCTTAGCTTTGGCATGCGAAGGTTTAAAAATGAAAGATTAACAACAATATACAAGAAACATACCGAAAATGATCCATGACCAATGTTGTGGGCAAAATAAGTAAGTTAGTAAATTAAGTAAACAACCATTCCAAGTTAGGGCTTTTCGTCCGACTGCCTCGGGCGTCGGGGTTGTCATCAGCTGGCCTCCAAATGGAGGATCGGAATTTGTTCTGATAATTTTGCTTAAAGCTACTCATTGCCTCGTCCCCATGAGTGGAATGGGGTTAACCGTATAGAAGCGTGAAAACTACTTGGATTGGCGATCGTTACCTGGGAGGTCACCCATCCAAGTACTCATCCCGCTCGACGTTGCATAATGTGGACAGAATATATTCAGATATTGGAACTGAGTAGATTGAGTTGGAACGGAGGATTCTGTTATTTAGTTCTTTTCCGACTATCCGTCCATTTCCTCTACATCTATTGGCGTTAAAAGACGAGAGGTCACGGCGGCAGCTTGGGAACAGTTTCAATACTCAGTCTTCCGAACGGTACCGACTTTGGTGACTCTTGTAAGAGAAAACGCCCTTAAAAGGCTTCGGGAACGCCAACCGCGGTCGACTACAAATGAGCCTTCAATCCCATTGACTCCTCGGCGCGGAGGATCTCCAGCCTTTTTGATGATCCTGGGAAGAAAATTTCCCTTTGAACGGAGGCCTAAGTCGGATTCCGACGGAGCGATTCGATTGCGACAGAGAATTTACTCACGATTACCCAGTATCTACAGAGGGAGGCGTTGGAGAAGGTATTAGTAAGTAGTGACGTCATAATAATTGCGACTGCAATATAAAGTTTATGGAATGAGAAGTTGAGTTTTTGGGGTTATTTATTTGATCACCAGGTATTTTTACTAGATTTTTTTCCGTCTGTAAATTTTTCAAAAACTGGGAAGCGAAAATGTATGTATTTCAATGGAAAATTTAGAGTTGAAGACGCGCTCATTCAAGCAAACACAAAATGTTCCTAAGCGGAAAATGAAGGTGGAAATATTTATTCTAGAGAGATAAAAGTTCTATATCTCAAAAATAAAGACGATGTTTCCGATAACTATGGTCTTCTCAATTGCTCCCGTATATACTCAACAGGAAAAGTAAGAATACGGAGAGAGAGAGATTGATTGATTGATTGATTTTTTATTTATTTATCTGTACAAAAATAGGACCCATTGGTCCTCTCTTCCTTTTTGACAGAAAATATCATGTACAACAATTTAAAAAAATTAATGTCAGACTCTTATCAAATTAATGTCTTACTGTTAGGGTAGTGTTTATTACATACATCTTACTAGATTTATGTATTCATATTTCATTATATAAATAGAGAGCAACGAGGACGACACTCTTTACTGCTCCACACTTATAAACTACTATTGTGTAATAAGAAGAAGAAGAAGAAAAAAAAAATTAAGAATAAATAAATAAAATAACCTTTTATACCATTGAAATATATTAATAAAAACCAATAGAGTGTAATTTTTACAATTAATCCACTTTTATATAATTTGATAATAACTTCTCTTTTAAACGTTTTTTGAAATTTATTATAGTAACTGATTCATCAAATAATTCAGTATTATTATTAAAAAAACGGACACATTGTACATGGAAAGACCTACCATACGTCTCTGTCCTATGTACAGGGATTTGAAACGTTCTGGAAGCTTGCCTTGTATGAATAGTATGTACTTGATCCATTAATTTAAATTTATCCCACAAATACTTCGGCTCTTTTGCTTTAAGCAGCTTAAACAGTAGCGTACCCAAACGAAATATGCGCCATTCTTTTATCTTTAACCATCCATTAAGGTTATAGTAAGGTGTTACATGGTCATGTGAGGGGAATTTGTAAATGAACCTCATGCAAGCATTTTGAGCTAGCTGTAACTTGTAGTACATTTCTCCTGACATATCACTATAAGCTATAGCACTATAATCCATTATGGGGAATAACAATGATTGTACCAGTTTCCTTCTTACGTCCTGTGGCATATGATATGCTAGTCGTCTCAGCTGGTATAGACCTCTGTATATCTTATTACAAACGGCCGTGACTTGTTCTTGACTAGGATCACTCATATTATCATAGAGATCGATGACTTCCTTACTGGCATCTATATCTGACGGCCTACAAAAATGATTGTTCAAAGAATTCACGTCAATTCCATTCAAGTTAGATTTAGATGCTTTGCTAATAATCCCATGATTTCTAATGATATTCCATAATGTTATAGGTCTTGGAATTCCGTTGAGAAGAGACCTAAAATGTCTATTGCGAGCATTTCTCAACATCTGTTTTGATTTATTCCTAAGTTTTCGATAATTAATTTCATTCTCATCGGTTTTTTGTTTCACTCGATTTTTAGCTGCTTTATCCCTTTCTACAAAAAGTTCCCTAATCTGATCGTTAATCCAAGGAGCAGGAGGTCGCTTTACTTTAATTCTTCTAAACGGCATATGTCTATCTACCAAAGGCTTAACCTGGTCTGTGAACATTTTAACCTTCTCATCCACATTCTGACCATCATATATCAACTTCCAATTTATTGTTTTAAACGTCTTCTATTAATTTATCTTTGTTAACGTTTCTCTTATCCCTAATCAAAATCTGTCTTGCATGGCATCTATCAAGTTTCACCCTTATACAGCAATATATTAATTCATGTCTTGAAATACCTGGAACCATAATTTGACCAAAGTTTTTTACTAAATCAACGTTATTTACCAATATGTGATCTATTTGCGTGTCTGCTGGCGGGAAGATTGAGTGATGTGTCGCTTGCAATTTCAAAAAAGATAGGTTATAGGTTTCCAAACAATTCAAAAAATAGTTTATGTCGGAGGACTCAGTCAACAGATCTATATTCCAGTCACCCAATAGGCAGACACCAATATAACTATGAGCGATCGCGGACAAATCTCGGAAAACCGTATCCATCGACCCAGCTTTTGGAGGTCTGTATACAACACCTACAAGCAATTTAGAGTGAGAAGCGCCGATTTCAACCAAAATATATTCAGGTGTATGTGTGTATTCTGCTTTAGAAGTGACTACGATCTTCGGTGACAACAGATTATTAACAAACATTGCAACGCCACCCCTCCCTTTATTAATCCTATCGACTCTAAATAATGTATAACCCTCCAACACGAAGGCATCCGAGCTTATTGGAGGCTTCAAAAATGTTTCAGACATACATATCACGTCGACACCACTACCTACAAACACCTCCACAAATTCATCCCAATGCTCAAGCAGAGATTCAACATTAACATGTGCTAGTCTCACAAAATTCTTACTATTTATATCTTGAAAACAATTTCTTAAAATTATAGAAACCATCAGGTAAAATTAATCAGAAGTACTTATACAATAAAATAAATGAACTTTCACTTTTAAATTTCATTAAGATCAAAAATTAATTCAATGATAGATAATTCAAGATACCAGTTGCACTATACCCTTGATAGCTGTAACAGTGCTTGTGAGGATGCAATTGATTCTGCTTTGGAGTTTTCATCTTTCTTCAAGAAGACCTTCCCATTTTTAAACCAGACGAATTTATAATTATGTTGACGCTTGAAGTCCCTACATGATTTCAATAACTTCCTGTTGCGGTACGTGAGGCTGTTATTCACGTAGATGTTCACTGGATCACCAAGAAGAAACCCGAACGACCTCGTTGTCAAATTCCTTTTTTCACGAACCGCGCGGTAGAAATTTATTTTATCCAACTTTCGAACAAACTTAACCACTAAAACACCTGTGAATCTTTCATTCGGTTTTATACGGTAACAATCATCAATCATCCGTTCGTCGATTGGATAATTAACGACGTCTCCGATGTTTTTCATTATGTCAATAATGTTTTCATCCTTATCATAGGGATAACCGCATATCTCAATCGTGCTATCTAGACTTCTCTGCTCGACATTGTTGACAACTTCCAACAATTCCGTGAATTCCTTATCGACGCCCTTCTGACGGTCTTTAATCTCTTCCACAACAACAGTTAGCGATTTCAACGAACTATCAATATCCTCAAGCCGTCGACTATTTTCATCTAGGTGATCGGAATACTTGCCAAACTGGACTTTAAACTCATTAATTTCTTCCGCCTGTTTATCAATTGCAGCTCTAAGATTCGCGAGAGAGAGAGAGAGAGAGAGAGAGAGAGAGAGAGAGAGAGAGAGAGAGAGAGAGAGAGAGAGAGAGAGAGAGAGAGAGAGAGAGAGAGAGAGAGAGAGAGAGAGAGAGAGAGAGAGAGAGAGAGAGAGAGAGAGAGAGAGAGAGAGAGAGAGAGAGAGTAAGAGAGAGAAAGAAAGACAGAGAGAGAGAGAGAGAGAGAGAGAGAGAGAAATTGTTTGACTGTTTTATTATTTACCTATGCAATTTGGGGTCATAAGGTCATAATACAGATTATTTAACTTAAAGTACATTCAAAATATGGTCAGTCATCACAAAATTATTCTATGAGTCATTGTTTCAAGATCGGAAGGAAAAGAACATAATTGTTTACTTACATACCTCAAAATAAATTATACATTACTCATGAAGTTTCTCATTTGGGACTGGTCACAATGATTGACTCCCCCCCCCCCCCCCTTATTTTCTTACATTAGCAAATCTAGCACGTGGGAATAAATATTCTGCATGCTCTCAGTGTATGACTACATGCGTCACAATAGATGTAAACGTACATGTAAGTACATATTTGAAAATAATAATTCGCCACATAATTTCTACCGAATTCATTACACATTATCAATAATGAATAATATTATTATATGAATATTAACAAAAACAAATATTATTGTATAATAATATTATTTACAATATCAACATCAACAATTACCTATTATCAGGCATCATCAAAATACAATCGGGTAGAGCTTATTTTATAAACAAATCAAAGTTATATTACTACAAAATGAAATTACGATAAAAAAAAAAAGAAATTTAATTTAGAAATTATTGTTATTTATTTTCCTAAGAGTCATCAACATTTATGCTAAAAAAAGTGAATTCTAGCTAAATCTCTTCCATCAAAATGTTCATTTCTGATGGCCAAGTTATTCAACCCAACACCACCCTCCTCACTAGCCTACTACGTTCCAGTTCTAATTTCAGGCAATCCAAGATTACGAGATCCCTCGTTTGCCCATATATTATGGGAAATAAATATTTTGAAACGTTAGCCTAAAAGCTTACTATATTTGACTGATTCTCTAGATCCCCAGCAAGGTATTATTGTCTCGGTCAAGAACTTTCCCCACACAGTATAAGTAACGTGATAATAATATATCTTCCAAAAAACGATCACAATCGACCAAGACCACCTGGAACGCCGATCCGTCGCGGGCAGGAACCGCGTCAAATTCATAATTTGAAACTCGAAACGGGGCGGCCTCTGGTCGATATTGATTGATACTCGGGGTAGACAAGGGACAGACCTGTAGCTCATCCGGGATAGCGGCTACCGGACTCCTGATCCATCAATTCCAACCGGACCAGCCCCGAATGCCTTTGAACGGTGAACAAGAACTGAAAGAGAGGAGAGTTCAGCCGATAAGAACGAGTAGCGTAGAACGGCTCTTTCTCATTTTTTTCGGAACGAGAAACCCCCCGAGGTTGTCCCCTGGCAGCCTCGAACCAGCCGCCTGAAGATCCAATTAAACAGATTTTTATCCGACTTAAATACGGGAGGGAGACCGACCTGATCGTTTCGCGTTCCCCTTAAATCTTTATTTTGTCTCATTTAGTTTTCGTTATCCAATTTATATCCACAGGATGAGAAATTGGGAGTGTCAAACACAAATTAAATCCCGGGAAAATAAAAGTAAAGCGTTAAGATTTACAAGAAATAATATCTAGCACGTTATAAGTCACACCTCATTTACTGTTGAAATCCAGGTATAGCAGTAGCAAATATGGGAAAAAAAGAAATGCATGAAAATCTTAGTAGAGCTGTCTAAAATTATTCAAAATTACCGATAAACATTTTTTAATAAAAAAAATGATGGCATGATGAGCGATGAGGTAAACAATTTTGACTCATCTTTTGTCGATAAATACAATGAAAGTATTTAAATAATTAAAATTATTTATTAATTAATGTGTTAGTTAATTTTACAATTAATATACCATTTAGTGAGTTTCGAGGATTCTGTATCTTCTAATAATTATTTAATGAAATTAAAAAGACAGTTGTAACTGTGCGGCACGGAGCTAAACAAGATATGTGATCGTGCAATGAAAAAGGGAGCTTAACTTACCAAGGCTTTTTTATTTCAGAAGAACAAAAAAACAAAGATTGGGTCAAAGATGAATTTTTTTTGTAATATTTTTCTGTTTCCCGAAAATTTCTTTCTTTCCCCAATAGTAATCAAAATTTGAATTTTCTACATTTTTCAGTTAGCGATTTTCGGGCCCACTTTTTTCAAACTTTGGAAAATTATAAATTTTTATTGGAAAATGATTAAAAAAAAAAAAAAAAAAAAAAAAAAAAAAAAAAAAAAAAAAAAAAAGATTATGTTCAGCTCAGTGTTGGCAAAGTAAAATTTGACCTCTGGCACGTTAAGTTCCCTTTTCACTTCCACGGTCATATATGTTACCTAATAATAGGTCCAACCACGCACAACGGCCAACAACTGAGTCAGAGGGGCGAAATTGACAGGGACAACTGACGTTTTTCGGCAAAAAAAAAAAAAAAGAAGCAATTTAGATGAAAAGTGTAGCCTCTGTGGATCCCAAGAGACTTTGTGAGACATACCTATAAATAAATATACACAAGTATATGTACGAGGTAACAAACAAAAATATATACAATTTTCAATTCAAACAATTCAAAATAATACTTTCCCACACACACATCAGCTCACATAGTTCATGCATCCAAATGCATACACTCGTACTTCCTTGTGGATTTTGCTTAAGGGAGTTTTTATTGGTATGGAGTCATTTGTTCTCACAATTGAGCGTTGTCATAATAACTCCAACTTGAAATTACATGGAAGATCCTCACTAGATAATGATGTTCTAAAACCTAAAATGTGACATTGGTAAAACTATATGGAGGTAATGAAAAGACATGGTGAGACCCGTGATAATCGCAAAAACTTGTCAGAATGCGAGAGGAAGGTGTGTTCTGACACCTGTACGGTAATTTGATACGTTGTAAGATTTGGCAAAGGATGCTACGGATGGGGGTCCTTCTATAAATGTAGTGCTTTGAAGGAAGACGATTCTCACTACTGAAAGACGATTTAAAATATGGAACTTGAAAAATATCAGTACTAGTGAGATCTAATGAAATTACAAGCAGAGTTGTAACAAATAAGGATGTCGTAGCGACATGATACCTATAGTTGGAAACTTGAGAATTGGTGGCAGTGAAGGGAGGTGCTGCGGAGAAAGGTCGATTTATGTAGAAAACTAGCCGCTCCGGCTTGCTTCGCTCGCCTCCACGTCTAGCTGGGGGCAAGCCCCCCACTCGCTTCGCTCGCAAGGTGTGGCTGTGTACATGAGATGGTATTTTACCCCCCTCCCATTCAGGTGCATTACAATTGAAACATGTAGGGGATGTTCCTCGCTTCGCTCGGAAACGGTAGATCCCTAAGGTTACGTTTAACTTATGTTGGGGATGTTGCTCGCTTCGCTCGCTCGGTATGGCTGTATATGTGTAGGAAAACACTCGTTGAAATTGGATGTATGTAAGGAATGTTGCTCGCTTCACTCGCTCGGTATGGCTGTATATGTGTAGGAAAAACCCCTGCATAGCATGGACAGACAAACAAACAGAAAGAGTTTCATTCTTATAAATAACCTCCACGTCCAGCCGGTGATGGGGTGGGGGGCTAGGATGAGTGAGAATAAAGTGACCTCTCAACTGTCGGCGAAGATTAAGGTGACATTTCGTCCGAGGTCGTTGAGAAATTATTACTCACTAGCCGCTCCGGCTCGCTACGCTCGCCTCCACGTCCAGCCGGGGGGCAAGCCCCCCGGACCCCCCATTCAATTGCTCGCTTCGCTCGCAAAGTGTGGCATGTAGGGAATATTGCTCGCTTCGCTCGCAAAGTGTGGCATGTAGGGAATGTTGCTCGCTTCGCTCGCAAACGATAGATCCCTAAGGGTAGGTTTAACTTCTGTAAAGGATGCTGCTCGCTTCGCTCGCTTGAGGAAGTTATACTGCCCACCCAACTTGGCAGACGTTTTTTTCTGTTGGAAATTCTTACAAACAAATGAAATCTTATGAAACTACATGGAACCACAAAAAGTTTATTCGGGGATGTTGCTCGCTTCGCTCGCAAGGCATTGCTGTATATTTGTAGGAAAAAATCCGAATTTATTCTGTTGACATGGCTCTCGCTTCGCTCGCAAGGTATACCTGTATACCCTTCAAGACGTAAGTGCGTGTACCTGCTCGCAACCCGTTCCCGTGAGGTGCAAGCCCCGCCTCATCGAACCCCTGACTTCGTAGAGCCTTCTCGCGAACACGGCAAAATTAATTTCTGATGTTAAACGCTTCTTCTCGCTTCCGCTCGCGATTTGACCGACTTAACGTCACTTTTTTCGATATCCGATTTCGGATTCAGATTCGGCGGACCCAAAGCTGTATTTCGCCAGCGAAAACCGTTCCGAAAAACGTACCTTTATGGGGTATATTTCAATCGGAAAAAACCAAGTTTTTCGGCGGACTTTTCGAGAAAACGGGTCCGTACTCTCGCATTTTTTTAACGCATTTCCCGATACTTTTTTCGCGATCCGATCGCGCCGTCGTCTTCCTCGTAGGAAAACCTACGAAACCCGTATTTTTCCGGAATTGTCAACGGCCGTTTAGAGGGGTAGGGGAAGCGGGGAAGTCCAAAAAGCGCACATTAATTATTACTTCGACCCCCCTCCCGCCCTACGGCCCATGGTTCGGGTGGGATTAGAAAATTTTAAATTCGCTTATACACCCTATCGGAAAATCCCAAAAAGATCCCCCCACTCGTAGACTCCCCCCACTCAGCCGTTTGGCCGTGCATAGACACGACAGACAGACAGACAAACAGACAGACAGACGGAGTTTCATTCTTATAAATAACTAGCCGCTCCGGCTCGCTACGCTCGCCTCCACGTCCAGCCGGGGGGCAAGCCCCCCGGACCCCCCGTTATATTGCTCGCTTCGCTCGCAAACTGTGGCATGTAGGGAATGTTGCTCGCTTCGCTCGGAAATTGTGGCATGTAAGAAATGTTGCTCGCTTCGCTCGCAGAGTTTGGCATGTAGGGAATATTGCTCGCTTCGCTCGCAAAGTATGGCATGTTGGGAATATTGCTCGCTTCGCTCGCAAAGTATGGCATGTAGGGTATATTGCTCGCTTCGCTCGCAAAGTGTGGCATGTAGGGAATGTTGCTCGCTTCACTCGCAAGGCATTGCTGTATATGTGTAGGACAAACCCGTATTTATTCTGTTGAAATGGCGCTCGAAAGGGAAAATTCCATCCTTATACGCGCGCGTGCGTTGGCCTGCTCGCAAGGTATTGCGTAGAAGTCGATTACAAATGAAACATATAGGGGATGTTGCTCACTTCGCTCGCAAACGGTAGATCTCTAAGGGTAGGTTTAACTTATGTAGGGAATGCTGCTCGCTTCGCTCGCTTGAGGAAGTTATACTGCCCACCCAACTTGGCAGACGTTTTTTTCTGTTGGAAATTCTTACAAACAAAATAAATCTTATGAAACTACGTGGAACCACAAAAAAGTTTATTTGGGGATGTTGCTCGCTTCGCTCGCAAACTCTGGCATGTAGGAAATGTTGCTCGCTTCGCTCGCAAATTGTGGCATGTAGGAAATGTTGCTCGCTTCACTCGCAAGGTATGGCATGTAGGGAATGATGCTCGCTTCGCTCGCAAACGGTAGATCCCTAAGGGTAGGTTTAACTTCTGTAGGGGATGCTGCTCGCTTTGCTCGATTGAGGAAGTTATACTGCCCACCCAACTTGGCAGACGTTTTATTCTGTTGGAAATTCTTACAAACAAATTAAATCTTATAAAACTACGTGGAACCACGAAAAGTTTATTAGGGAATGTTGCTCGCTTCGCTCGCAAGATATTGCTGCATATGTGTAGGGGAAAACCCGTATTTATTCCGTTGAAATGAGTCATCCAGTCCCTTCAAGACCTTAGTGCGTCGTAAGCCTGGCTCGAACCATTGTGCAACGGCGGCCCGGGTCGATTAATTTCTCATTTTAAACGTTTCGCCCCCTTCCCCTCGCATTTTGACCGAGTTCTCGTCACTTTTTTCGATATCCGATTTCGGATTCAGATTCGGCGGACCCAAAGCTGTATTTCGCCCGCGAAAACCGTTCCGAAAAACGTACCTTTACGGGTAGATCTCTAAGGGTAGTTTTAACTTCTGTAGGGGATGTTGCTCGCTCCACTCGCTTGAGGAAGTTATACTGCCCACCCAACTTGGCAGACGTTTTTTTCTGTTGGAAATTCTTACAAACAAATTAAATCTTATAAAACTACGTGGAACCACGAAAATTTTATTAGGGGATGTTGCTCGCTTCGCTCGCAAGGTATACCTGTATATCCTTGAGGAAGTTATACTGCCCACCCAACTTGGCAGACGTTTTTTTCAGTTGGGAATTCTTACAAACAAATTAAATCTTATAAAACTACGTGGAACCACGAAAAGTTTATTAGGGGATGTTGCTCGCTTCGCTCGCAAGGTATACCTGTATATGTGTAGGACAAAGTCCGTATTTATTCTGTTGAAATGGCTCTCGCTTCGCTCGCAAGGTAGGTAGGTACCTATGTATACCTGCTCGCCTCGCAAGGTATTGCGTAGAAGTGCAAATGGGAACCCCCCTGTGAGGGTCCCTTCTGGTAAGCAACGTTGTGAAACGGGCGGCCCGGGTCGATTAAAAATGTCATATTAAACGGTTCCCCTCGCTTCCGCTGGCAATTCGACCGAGTTCTCGTCACTTTTTTCGATATCCGATTTCGGATTCAGATTCGGCGGACCCAAAGCTGTATTTCGCCCGCGAAAACCGTTCCGAAAAACGTACCTTTATGGGGTATATTTTAATTTTAAAAAACCAAGTTTTTCGTCGGAATTTTCGAGAAAACGGGTCCGTACTCTCGCATTTTTTGACGCATTTCCCGATACTTTTTCCGCAATCCGATCGCGCCGTCGTCTTCCTCGTTCAAAAACCTACGAAACCGGTATTTTTCCGGAATTTTCGACGGCCGTTTAGAGGGGTAGGGGAAGCGGGGAAGTCCAAAAAGCGCACATTAATTCTTACTTCGACCCCCCTCCCGCCCTACGGCCCATGGTTCGGGTGGGATTAGACAATTTTAAATTCGCTCGCTCCCCCTTTCGGAAAATCCCAAGAAGATCCCCCCACTCGTAGACTCCCCCCACTCAGCCGTTTGGCCGTGCATAGACACGACAAACAAACAGACAAACGGAGTTTCATTCTTATTAATAGTATAGATAGAGATAAATTAGTACCGAAAATTGAAAAAAACTAATTCAGTAACCAAAATGTTTAGTCCGATGAAAACCTATGAGAAAAGTGCGTTTATATAAACGATTAGGGAGGGGGGAGGGGGAGTCGGGAGCTTGTAGCAGTTCAGTGACAGTAAGTAAAGACGACACGCATGTGAGACCAGATGGAAACTGAGGGCCTGGCTTAATAATTGGGAAATTTCGCTTCTTAAGCTGACACTCATGAAAAGTGACCAAGAAGAGGTCACTACCCTGCTTGTTCTCGCTATAGGTAAAAAGGAAGGGGAATTTCGGGTCACATTCTCATATCTCTCGAAGTATAGACAAGATAGGAGACGAAGGGGGTTCCGATTCAGTTTCAGCCCTGCACCCTGATTCTGTTTGAAGCATTGTATGAAGTATTCGGTTGGTGGAGAGGGGGGGGGGTGGTTGCCACGGAGGAAGGTCCTTTTATAAATGTAGCGATTAGAAGGAAGCCTTCTTCTTCGGACCGAAGGCCCCTCGAGGAGTTTCAGTTTGGGCGTGACCGGAGTTGTCACTTCTACTACCTACCGGTTTTCCGAGAGCTCTGAAGCTACCACAGTTACAGCCGAGGAACCGGTAAACAGTCCCCCCCCCTCCCCACCACACCTTGTCACCTCTCCTTTCCCTACCATCGTTCTTCTTCCGACCATCACCCACAGAGTCCACCGTCTCAAATACAATCTTTTTCTCTTCTTTTGAATTCATCAGTCTTTTTCGAGCCTTCCAACATTTTCGCTTTGATCGTGTGATAGCTCCAGGCTATCCATTATCATGCAGTCGGCAGAAATTGGACACTTTGATTGGTTGATGACGGGCAATGCCTGCTCGCCGACTTCCTTCCTAGGCGAAAACTTTTTTCATTTTTAATTAATGGTAGTTGAGTTACCTGGTGATCTTTCTCTAGTTTCGTAATACTCGAGACGAAAAACATAGAGACGCATCAGAAGTTACAATGTTACTGATGAATTGTATGAATCTTATACGCTTGTATAATTTAATAATATATTACTTCCGAAATCTGTTACCTAGAGGAATTCCTTCGAATTTCCCAGTCCCACACGATGACAGGAGATTGTAGTAAGAGTGATTGTACTAGAAACTAGAAATGGGCTCCCATTTTTTAAGGACCCTCAGAAACGGGTGTATCCATGCACTAATGGAAGTAAACCCATGGTTCAATGGACCAGCCAACGACAAAAAGGGGTTGAGAAAGTACAGCCCACGAAAACTAGATCTGGTTGACATCAGAAACTTCTCCGATAAGCGAGCATCTATGCAGTGAACTTGGGGAAAGAACAAGGGCTCTTACCACTTGCAATCTACCACCTCTTGGGACTTCTAAATAAAAATACACTGCCAAGGTCATGACACAGAAGCTCCCTCTCCTTCACAGTATGTCACCATTACATTTTCAGAAATCACCGGTTCACCATGATGACGACGTTAGATTACGGGGCAACCAAAAACCAGAAAACCTGACAAAAATCTGTTCAACACTACGGACTTATGTCTGTTGCAAGAACATCGGTAACCATCTAGAGCTAAATCCATGTATTGCTGATACAATCATGATGAAACTGATGGGGGACCATCAAGGCTTAAATCCACTCTATTCCTGAAAATTTCATTGAAATCCGGTCAAAATTGTGGAAGTTACGGTTGTTGCAAGAAAATATAGAAAGACAAACGCTCACGCATGCGCAGAGCGTACCGCTGATTCAATCATCATAAATGTCGTCAGAGGCCTCAAGAAACGTTCCCCATATCATCATTGAAAATCTGACCAAAATCTTTCCAACATTGACGGGCTTACGAGTGTATCAAGAAAATCACGTTTGGGCATGCCCAGAAGGTACCGCTGATTCAATTGTGATGAGACTAATAGGGGACCATATATGGCTAAACTTACACTATTTCTGAAAATGTCTTCAAAATCTAATCCAATTTGGGGATACAATGGCTGTTGCAAAGAAATGTGGACAGACAGACGGACGGACGGACAGACAGACACGAAACCAAATTTGTTCAAGAGGCTATGAAACGAAAAATGCGAGTTGAAATTTTGATTTTGGAGCACAAAAATTTGTTTCATTTCGAAAGTGAAAACAAAGCTTCCGCTGCCTTGCAGATTCGGAAGCAATAAACATCCTACATGGTAATATAACAGCCTGTGACAATGAGGATTGAGGAAGTACAGGCCAGAAATTCCTGTAAGAAACATTTCTAACATGTTGTAACTTTTGTAATGAGGTTGGAGGGGACGAGGACAACACGCCATTTCCAAAATTTCATCAGAACCTCATTAACAGGCCAACTTTGTTTTGGGGAGGAGACATTAGGTAGGTAGTACTGGTCATAAAATGCATATGCTGAAATATAAGAATCGACCATCAAATGGCTCTTTGATGAAAATACGATGGGTAATGTTTGCGTTCGTTTGCGAGAAGTTCGAGTGAATGCAACACTAATGATAATAACCATCTGACATATTCGTAGTTAATATTGACTTGATGTGCCGATTACCTAGCATCAATCAATCTTTATTCAACAATAATTGAATGAGAGAATCTTGATAATGGAACGAGTATTATTTTGCAGATATCGTCGACAGTTGGTAAGTTATGATAGAAAAACCATAATAAATAATGTAGATGATTTTTAAAAAATGATCAATTGATCACATGAAGAGTCATTCGTCGGGAATCACACTGACACAACCGTCAGAATAGCAAATCACTCTTCTTTATGAACAATCACCATTGATGAAACGATTTCCTGTAATGGAAGGGAAAAACGAAGATGTTGTAAAACTGCGCGGAACAGCTAATCTCGGGGTTCCTTGCGGCACACTGACTGCTATACTTGGAACTTGACTTCGGAACCTTGAACGCCCCGAGGTCCCAAGTGACAACCGGCGCCAACCCGAACGCCAATAAATTCTTCGATCAAGGCGAAGCGCCTTAAAACGTGAAACTGAAGAAGACAAAGATAGAAAGACGATGGTGAGGCAGGGAAAATTGAAGAGAGATGAAGAGACGACAAAACACCTCAAAAGAATATTCCACGAAGCAACTACATTTCATTAGAACCGAACAACTTTTTGTCATGGAAGAATGACGAAACAAATTCTTAATGGCCAATTAAAGGATTACTCCAATGATGCGAGAGAAATTTCCGAACACATTCAATTAAATTAAGGAGTGGTTTGTAGACAAAATAAAATACTATTCTATTCATACGGAAAAATACGTTTGGACATAAAGATTTGAATTTTTTAAAGAAGTTTCATAAACTATTCGTGGATGTAGAAAGATCATACCACCTCGTCACAATCAAATCTCCCTACTAATCTGGCCTAGATAGACAGGCAATCTTCGAATCGCATGTAATGTATATTGGAATGATAATTGTAGTTATCGAATCACGATTCCAGTTTAGGTCATCAAGACAAAAATTCAGATTTGTTGCGGTTTGTTAACCTGAACAGCTGAAGCTGAAAAAGACACCTGCGTTTTCCTTGCAAAATGAGAACACTGCGCGGGATGCACCAGAAATGAAATAATTTTGATGGTACAATAGCCAAAACAAAAATAAATGAATGTATGTATTAAAAATAAATAAATAAATTTAAAAAAACGTGGAACAAGCTTTTAGGTACCTACCTCTGGTATTGATAGTCTGGTTTATCTACTCGCTGATTCTCGGGATGCAGGTATTTGAAAGTTTCGGGTTCATTTTCGAATCATTCAAGAACCATGTCGCTTATGTGCCGTTCAGTTATGTTTTAATGACACCTGAATAAATATGGTAATAAGAATGATCCTGGGATATCGTTTTGAGAATTACGCAATATTTCATAAATATAGAGTCAAACGTGGTGGTGACTAGCCAGTTTACTGGCGTCCGCAGAAACTTCATTTTCGTGACATTTTTTGGCAGTTAGGTCTAGATAAAAGCTTTCACGCTAAAAACATTTGTAGCATTCAGCATTGTCGTTTTATAGTGATAATCATAAAAAAGCAGACATATTCAAAGAGATTAAAAATATTTGCTACGATGCAAGCTGATGATTTCTCAACAGATGTGAAGAGCCAACGGACCACACATGTTAGGGACATAAAAACAAAATAACGAAATGCAATGTAAAAATCGAAATGGGAATTCCTGGGGTATTCCGTTACTTTTCAATAGAAGAGGAGGTGTTGGAAACGGCTGAAAGTGAATTATGTTGAGGTTTCACACCTATGATTTGAAGGGATTCACCAAAGAGGCCTTCGGACAGAGAGATCCGTGTGTCTGTGAGACTCTTCTACCTACGCAAGCCTTAAGAGGAATTCCAGAGAGCGAAGGGTGAGGGGAGGGGGAGAACGAGTTTGAGACTTGTTAGGAAGGCTTTGGGCTCTGCCAGCACGCGTATGATGACAAAAAACAACGTTTCTCACATGGTAGCATAGACCCCCCCGTGCCCCGCCCGGACAACGACGACCCATTCCCGTTTTCTCTCCAATACCTGATTTAAAGACGGGGAAAATATAAAAATTAAATAATGCTCCGAGAAAAAGAAAAAACAACATTGAGTGTGCACTGGGCATGCGAACGAGACACCAATATGCACGTATGGGATTTGCTATGCTAGTAAAATGTTTTTGTTTGAATTTGGTGTGGTGCAGAGCTTTAAAAAAAAAGTAAATCCATTCAGAAGTACGAATTCGAATTACTTTTGAAAAAAATGTAATTGAGCACACCATCCGTAGTTGAATATAATATAATGGTATCATCTCGCTAATTAATACCATTTTACAATAATTACAGTTAAGTAACTGCTAACGATATGTATATGTATATATAAGTAATATGACTAGTAAAATAGTATATGACTTGAAAATGGAATAAGTAATTGCCATTTCAATTACCCTCAACAGGAATCGGAATGGGTATTAGGTAAGTGGAGTGATAGTAAAATGGTAGTAGAGCTATTCCCGGTACCGGCATTGAAATGTATGGTGGAATTACACCCAACCATTTCTATTAAGTATTACTACCTCCAACTCCTCAGTTACGTCCGTACTTCTTTATACCCTTTGAAACCCTTAGTCTGTCAGGAAACTGGGCCTGAAGATGGTGTACAAAGAAGTGAAAAACGAAGGATGTCACTGAAGAGCTTGGCGTAGTAACCGGAATGCTTGTAATGAGTGTAATTCCATTTTCATCGACCATTCTAATTCCTGTAATGGGAATGATTGTAATCCTATTTCAATCTTTCCAATGCCTGTAACGGGTAGGTATGGTTGTAATTCCATTTTTCATTCCATATCCTGTAATGGGAATGATTGTGATGGGTGTAATTCCATTTCCATTACCTCTCACGATTCCTGACACAGGTAATTGAAATTGCAATTACTTTTTCTCAATCTCAAGACGTAGGAATAGAAAAACCAATTACCATTACTTGTAATTGGAAAAAAGAATTGACAAAACGATTGCCATTTCAGGCATGGTAGTGGTGAGTAATTGCAATTACTTTTGGAGTAATTGTGAGCAAAAAAACCAATGAATTTTCTTGGTTTTATTGCGATAATAATTGATTTATATCATTCATTTCTTAAAAACGCCAGTATTGTAAGTTAAACTTAAATCGAATTATACCAATAATTTAATACATCTTCAAATCAAATGTTTTTGACACAAGATATTTTAGTATTTTTAAATGTTAGTAGATTCGATCCTTGGGAATGGATACCAATCCGGCTTTTCTACGATGAGTAATTTTTTTAAAGTTTCGTGAGGTGCCGGCCGGCCGGCATGAGAGCTAGACGTGACCGGTGGACGCAGCAACACAAAATCAGTTAGAATTGGGAAGTCAGAGATCCACTTAAATTACAAATAAAAGTCGGTGACGCAATGAGACATTTTCACGTCGCTCCGCGGGCGTACACCTCCATGGAAAAACTACCTATCATTATATATCACGATCAGCTGATCCGGATGAAGCCTATAATTTATGTAATTCGTTTTTTGATGTCTCAGAGAGGCTCCCTATCAAATTTCAACTTCCTAGGGCGAACAGGAGAGAATTTAAATGAATCAGCTGATCAGGTTGAAACCCGTAATTTCCTCCCTCACTTGATGTCTAAGAGAGGCTCTCTATCATAATTGAACTTCCCAGATGAACCAGGAGGGAATTTAGCTCAATCAGCTGATCAGGACGAAGCCCATAATTTAATTCGTTGTTTGATCCCTCAAAGAGGCTCCCTCTCAAATTTCAACTTCGTAGGGGGAACAGTAATACCTGTTGTACAACGCAACACTTTAGCAACAAAACTTAAGAAGCTGTAACTGTAAACATCATTCCTCAGTACGAACCGTTCATTGGTTGCGTTACGGGTTTTCGTTACTCGCCACGATTTTCGAATTTATCTACCAAAGTAAAGACATGAAAATGTCAATAGCTGTCAAACTTCTTAACATTGAATTGTTTTCCGAATTCCCCACCATCATTTCGTCACAACCTTCGTCATTCCAACATCAACGATAACACAAAGTAGCAATACTAACTTAAACAATAATCGGTACTTGAACTAATTGCGAATGATCCATGCAATAAAATGGAACAACAAGAAATAATATTAAGATATAAATAACTAATAACCCCTAATATATCCTTTGGTCAAAAGTTTTTCTTAATCAAAGTGACAGAATCAGCGATTTGCTCATTCGCGCTCCGCTTGTACTATACAATTAATTTTTTCAAGGTTTATGGAGATCGTTTTCAAGGTAGCCTTATTTACATGAACTCATATTTACAACTACGTTCCGTCTCGTATTTTCCTCAATACCTGATTCATAGACGGGAAAACTATAGTTATTTTTAAATTAAATAGCCGTTAGAGGGAAATAATGAATAAATTTGAGTATGCACAGGTAATATGCACAAAGGATTGATATTCTAAGTTTGAATGCCTAGATCTTGGGTGTTTGGTGGATCTACAATACCTGGCTTAAAGATACAGTAGAGCCCCGAATATCCGCAAGCGGATTACCTCAACCTTGGCTTTGTTTTTTCTTTACCGTTCTTTATTTTAGTGATTTAAATGTAGAGAAAATGTTTCTGCTATAGTGTTCATATTTTCAAAGATTTACATATCAAGTCTTTTGTACAATTAAACCGAGTGGTTTATGTAAAAATCTTCTTTTTTTTTGCGTTTTCATCTCATTTCAGTCTTTGTTTGGGTTATCCGCAATTTTCGCTATCCGTGCCACCCAACTCCACGGATAATCGGGGCCCTACTGTGTTCCGTTTATTGCACTTGAATAAACATGATGCCTTCGGAGTTTTAACCATCGGAACAAATGTTAGCGGAGTGAGGCTACACTCCGGCAAATCATTTTCTGATAACCAAAATTTAAAGCTATATAGACAGTACAATTAAACCTTTATCAAGATATTGATTCGTTGAAAGCTACGTGGAGCTTTGGATCGATCTATATGACACGAATGATGCCAAAATATTAATTTCGATGCATATTAATCGTTTTTTAGCTGTTGTGGAGGAACGTGTGGTCTTATTTAGTACTGTCGCATTATTTCATGATCCCTTTCCTACACATTCTATCTTAATTAGTGAAATAAAGTCGCGAATGATAATGATTTCAAGACCTTAGAAATAAGGAAAGTACATTCGATATACATGATAATAAAATCAAAACCTGATGTCAATTTTCCCCATTATTCCCCACATAAAACGTGAAGCTAATTTCCCCATTATTTGCTCTAATACCTGTGTAATGTAACGTAAGGAGGCTAACCAGCTTGTTTGAAAAAGAAAAATCATGGACGTGAACATAGTTTTGAAGAGCTCTATTCCTTCTAGAGAAACTTTTGTGTTTGGAGTGAACCTTGGAAAACTTGACAGAGGACGTTTTTATATCCTTTTTGAAGAAGAAACCAAATACGTCGAAACAGGTTGAAACTTTTCTGTGGCTTTTTTTATTCCTACCAAAGAGATCTTTCAGAGTTGTAGGGTAACTTTGCACCGAAAGGGGTCCTGGGGAGACCGAAAGATGCTGTTTGGGGGATAAAAGAAAAAAAATCTTTGATGCCGAAAGACAGCCAGACGAAGGGGCACCCCAGGTCAAATTCCCATTTTAGGGGATAGCCCCCTCCCCTTCCCAGCATCTTCTACCCTCCACTTCCCCACCGCTTCACCCCAGTCTTCTTGCGCCTTGAGACTCGATGCTCGGGCTTTGGAAGGTGCACCTGTCCCACCTTATCGGGCCTCATTCATCGATTATAATATCAACGAGGTATTATCAAGTAGGACCTTCCCAACTGATTTCCTAGTAGCCCTTTATCCGATGCCGTGAGATTTTGTTACTGGGGCACATACTTGTGTCGGGGAGGTGGGGTTTCCCATGTAAATTAACTTTAAATGTCTGCAATCAAGTCCCTGATGGACATAAATTATTGCTTCATAAACGGATCACTTCTAGAACTATCCAATTCCACTTACCATATATCTATATAGGATGAATGTTAACGTAAGATGAATTGAACGTTTCTCTCCGAGACTACTGGACCAAAGTTTATGAAATTCGGCTAAATATCATACATTAGCTATGTCTGTGTCTAAAAGTACAGCATTACATTTTATCAACCCCAAAGAGTGACATTTGAGGGTTGAAATATTGATAAGTCGAGAACTTTTGAAATTAAAGTGTATAAATTGGTTTGAATTGTGACCACTATTTTACCCAATTCAATTGTGAATGTCGTATTTTATTATCGGTGCTGAGTAAGCCATACAAGAGATATTGAGTGATGATGAAGACTATAATGAGATACAAATGAGGTCAGGGAAGACAGATGACAGCATTTTGCTACGAGGATTCTACAGTGAGGATGAATACGTCATATTAGAAAACAATTATAACCAAGGAGCTGATTTCAAAGTTTTAGTAGATGATGATGTTCCACTACCTGATTTTGGTTCTCATGAGGTAAATCGAAATTTTATTCTTGGTAAAGATGAAGAAACCATCTCGACAGATACTGCAATATTGCCCAATAGATGTAGAGCTCCAGAAAATTCGCGGAAAGTGAGCTGTACTTTTTCGTGATGTGCCTGACTGATCGAGAAACTAGTGATTCACGCAAACGAAAAGAATGGAGAAATGGCAAGAAATTATCCAACTCCGCAGTCATTCATAGTGACCACAAACGAGAAAGAAATGAAAACATTATTCATGTTTGCCTAAAAATATAATATGATTTGAGGACTAGCAATGTGATTGTTCCCAGATACTCTCAATGTTAGATTTTTAGATAAAAAATGTGCCTCCATAACGAAGTGACTCGACTTTATTTTACTCAATTTTGACATTTTATGTCTTTGCTATGGAACATAAACTAAAAAAACGTCACGGAAAATTGCCCACGAAAATATTTTGATGATTTCCGCTTACAACCGAGTCGTTGCTAGGGAAATGGTACTTCGTCGTTTTTCATCCCACAAAATTCGTTGACCATTCGTTCGAAAGCTCTCGATTTATCCAACCATATTATGTTAACTACTACGAAGTGCGTGGCCAACAAGCTGAGTTATGAGCATGGTTATATGAATAATTGTTTACACACAGGTGATCATTCTCAATAATTGATATTGTGAACATGATTGGCATCGCTTGTTAATTTCTGATGATTTCATTGAGCTGGTGTTTCGATGATTTGATTCGTATCAACAGGTGATACGAATATTGCGAGAACGGTTTGATTTGTGAAGCGGTGGTTAAATCATTTTAATAGGTAATTTCTATGCTTTACACTCTAGGAAGCTCTAAGTTCGTATGAAGCCTCTTTAGGATATTTACTTGACGATGCCCAGGGTCCGGATCAGATGAGTTGCTCTTAAAGCTAATTTCTATGTTTTACAATCTAGGAAGCTGTAATTTCGTATGTAGTCTCTTTAGGACATTTACGTGGTGATGCCCAGGGTCCGGATCATCTGAGTGGCTCTTAGAGCTTGCATACGAGTCTGCAACACATACTTGTCTGCAACTAAAGACATAAAATATCCCAATTTGTTGCGGGCTCGTATGCAAGCGTTTACTTTATTATTATTTGCTTATTTTCGAAGTTCCAATAGTTATATTTTCTAAGTGAGGATGCCAATCCATTGCCCTCATTAGGGAACTTCCGTCGGTACCCAACCGCAGGGAGGGAGGGGTAGTTATGTTTCCATTCACAAAAAAATTTATCATGTGGTGATGAGGGAAATGAAACTAGTCAAAAAAGCTGGGATAATAGAGTATAATGGAATAATAGAGTTCAGATAAATCTGTGAACGAACTACTCAGCATTCCACTAAATAAAGGAGAATCGACGCTTTCCAAGCGTTATGGTTCGTGTGTGAAGGTAGGACGCGAGTTTATTCGATAATTACCCGATTTCGTGTATTTTACGCAGATAAGTTGAAACCTCTGACGGGTGAGCTCGGGCGTGCGAGCGCGTAAAGCCGATAGTACGGCGGTTTTTAGAGGTTAACTCCTTCGTTAGGGAATTAATTAGCCACCGACCTTCAGCACCCTGTGAGGCGCATCGTCCCCGCTACTTTTTATCCATTTTTCTCAACATCACCTGTTTCCTTCTCAGCGTTAAGAGAGGGTTAATTTTAATGAAAATAAAAATAACTCCGTAGGAGTCGGTGGGTACTCAGGGCGGAAGGGGCAGGTGGCGACGTCTTGGGTTTGGGTTTCGACCTCGACGAGCGAGCATCCTCAGGAATCTCCCTCTTGCAGCCCAGTATTCCAAGAACCGAGCGCAATAATGTGGACTTTTGCCGCGATCAGATAAAACCTTTTTCGTTCACCGAGGAAACATTTTTTGATAATGACAGGGTCCAGGGGGAAGTCGCAGAGTGAGATGTCAAAATTCCTGCGTCGCCCGTCTGATTTGTTTGTTTCCTTTGCGAATTCTCTTGACCGCAAATTAGAAGATCAAGCGAATTCCTCCTTCCGTATGATTAAAATTGCTCAATATCAATGATGGGGGGGGGCCGTATACGATTATGAGCTACGTACGAAATAATGGCCTATATCATCGCTGTACCCCTTGTGCGGAATGTTGTTATTCGATGATGATATTCCGATTAGAGACGGAGGGCAACGTGACTCTCCTTAAAATCGTGACACCGTGTTCAATGCTGCTAATGACCCTTCATGTTGAGGTGCGGCATGAATCCTTAAATAAATGAAAAATATTAAATTAAGTAAAACAAACCTTTGTGTTTATTTTAAGATTTCAAGATAACATCCGATAACTGCCAACTATTGACTATTTTCAAACCCAAGGGATTCAAACCCAGTAATGAATGCGTATGCCAAGTGTAAAGTCTCCACTCTATTTCTTGTTTTATTATTTTCAATGATGAACTTTTGTAATCGACCAAGAAAGAAAAAATACCCAAACCCCCTCTTCGAGAAATTTGTTAATTTTATTTCAAGATGCGTGGAATGGAAAATTGAATAAAATTCAAAGTACCTACACTTCAGGCAGGTACATCAATACATGGATATTTTTTGTGCTTTAAATGATTTTCATCTACAAATAGAAACAAAGAAAGTTCAGAGAAACGTCATTTTTATTGTACATTTCACCCTCTCCAGGAACAGCGCATTCATTCTCTTTCACTGTTTTTGGTTTATTATTTCCAATAATAAGCCTATGTGATCGTGTAGCAAACAATTTTTATAACCCCCCCTCAAACTTTGTCACTTTACGTTTCAAGGTGCATAGAATCCAAATTTGAAATGTCCGTCCGCCGTCCGCCGTTCGCCGTCCGCCGTCCGCCGTTCGCCGTCCGGGCCATAAAAGGCCTAAGAATTGACTTAAAAAACCCGTTCTTTCGCACATAGACTCCATTTGGGGTCTAGTTGGTCCTAACGTTTAACCATCCCGATCGCTTTACTCGCATAGATGCTATGGGCCAAAAACGGGCAAAAAAGTGTCTTTTTCGACGCGCGCACGCCTGGCACGCTTGGCAGGGGGTCACGGTGGGTGGTGAGGGTGGTGAGCGGGGGGTGGAGTGAGAGGAGGCGCCGGCGCCGCGGCACCTTGTGGTGGGTACGGCGTTCCTTCGAGGCATGAATATATGTTTTTTCAAGGTCATATTTGTGTGTTAATACCAAAGCTTTTCCTACGCATATTTAATAACATATCCTCTCGACTTTTCGTACGTACTTAGATAATGATATTATTAAGGCAATAACTATTTGAATAGATAGGAGCTCAAATCGAGAAATATAAACATGCGTATATAATTATAGAAGTATAGGTTGTGGCAACTCGAAATAGGACACGCCGAGGAGTCTGGACGGGCCTTATGACGTACGCTAGCCAACTAAAACTACGATCATACTCAGTTGAAAAAATAATAAACCTTCGTTAAATAATTTGCAGCGTTTTTTACTGTATGCTGGAATGGGACACTTCTTGAAGTCTGAAGATTGAATCGTCTTGATTAAACACTTGGCGCTTAGACTATAGCCCAAATAGGCATCACGTATTTTGTGGCTTATCAACTTTTGTATGAGGTACGTCTTTAGGAAGAGGTTGGGGGTCTCTGCTACACGCTGATACATTGTGAGGAGTATAATGACCCAATGAGAGTCAAAAGGACATAGTTTGTATAAGTAATGAAGCATGTACCTTGTGGTTCTCAGGAGGGCTATGGAAAGAGAATCTAGCTCATTGAAATTGGAGTCATTTGTAACAAATTCACTGATTTACAACTAGTGATGATGAACGACTTTGTGGAATGATGGAAAATCAGGAAGTTATATTCTCTCTAGAAACATCAGGTATTGAAAAGCGTGACTTTTTTTTTTGTCAAACGAAAATTTGGAACAACCCCTAGAGCTGATACATATCCGTGTCAAAAAAAAAAAAAAAAAAAAAAAAAAAAAAGAAATGAATAAATAAGTGAAAAATAAAAAGAGAGTGAGAGAGCAGGTGGGTTTTCTGTTGGGAAACCCTGTATATTCATCGCATTGTTCTTGACTATTCACTATAAATTATGACTGTTTGAGTTTCCAATGATTTGAGCCTAAATTATTGATAAATGCGCAAGATTTTGACTATATATTTCCCTGCTTATGAAAATTCTCCCCCCGAGAATTATATATTTCGTCTTCGAAAATTGATCCCTTCAGAATAAGAAGAAGGTTTGCCAACAAAGCTCAACGGTCTATGCAATATTTGATAAGTCCATCTGATTTAGTGGAACAGTGAAGCGAAAACAGTGCAGTAGACAAAATTCGAGCATTTCTACAAACACTTCAAGACGTGCACGAAAAAACGTTGTTAATCACTGAAAAAGTCGAAAACCCGAAAACCCGCTTCAATGCCGTTCAATTTCGTGCAATAGCCAATGAATTTACAGTACAACTTGCGGTTTCGCTCGGCTGCAAAGTTTCACCTTATCCGGAAAGTTGACGCGTTCGTTTTCTCACTAATAGGCGGAGCTGACGTGCAAGACTATTCCGCTAATGAGATAGTTTTGCTTCGATCCCTCCTCGTAATCTCATTGACAGGGGCGCGCCAGGGCGTAGGGACCTTAATAACAATTAATTAGTCGTACATTAGATTCTTTCACATTTATTTACCTCTGAAAGTAGTAATTAATTGATTTTAGTGAATCAATAATATCATTAGACTTGCTACTGTCGAGGGAGCTCAATTTCCGACTCATCGCTCATTATCGTTTCAAAAGATCCATTTCTAACTTTGCTGGACAGAACAACTATTTTTTCGTCAGCTGAGTTTTTTCAAATTATCTGATACGATATTGAAATTTCAGACTCTCGAAAAGCGCTCCTCACCAAATGCAGACATCTATAGGCGTAACACATTTTTTGCAACTTGCATCGATTGATAATATCATTCAAAGTACGAACATAATTTACGATTATAAATGTCAAAAGTATGATACATATCAAAATTTAATCATTGACATGATCGTTGACAAAGAAAAGAAAATGCATGTTTTTTCACCAAGTATTGCATAGCCATGGAGACACCTATACTTATGCAGCCAATACTGAAACAAAAATGCAAGTTATGCGAATAACTTCTTTTCTTCCCAGTGGAAGGTAGCTAAGCAGCCAATGGACAGTCCGGCCTTGCATCTATTATAGAAGATCCTTAGATAACATTTGCAAAGGTTGCTAGCACATTTTCGTTGAACGCAATCGATGGGGTGATAGTAAATTCATCTTGAATTTTTCTGGGGCTAATAAGGGGGAAAAAATGTGCATAATGCATAGTTTATGTATTCTATAGTTTTCGTGGAATTCATTATTTTCATCATCATCATCACTACCATTAATGTCCTTTTCCAAATCTGAACCTTACGCTAAGCTTGTGTATAATGATTGTTAGTCTAACATTGTTGGTATGTGAAGTTGGTAGAACAATAATTCCTCTACCGAAAACATCTTGTGTACGGGCCCATGTCTCTGGGAGGCATTTCCATTTCATGTTTCGATCACCACACTCGATGTTTGTAGTGGCTCATCTCACCTTCGAGCAGTGCCAAACGGTGGCGTTTTCCTTTTTGCGACCGTGAATCGTTCAGAGCACTCTAACGGCCTCCTCAAATGCATTCTCTACTAAGTAG
This sequence comes from Adelphocoris suturalis, assembly GCA_030762985.1. Lineage (NCBI taxonomy): Eukaryota > Metazoa > Arthropoda > Insecta > Hemiptera > Miridae > Adelphocoris > Adelphocoris suturalis. The sequence goes on along the minus strand of CM061041.1, from coordinate 105,738,030 downwards.
CGAAGTACTGCGATTGTTCAGTATGTTGTTAGGTCTATCGTGGTCCAGTGGTTAGCTTTGCATGTTAATGGGATGAAGGTCCCGGGTTCGATTCTAGTGCTGTATGGAATTTTTTCGCTACGTACTTCAATATCAAAAAATATTTTTGAACGTTATTCTGACATGTACGTCCAACTAATCTGAATTGTTACCAAGGGATTGACTACTTGATGTTATATATTTGTGAGATGCGGGCTTGCGAGCATTCATACCACCAAACTATACACAGCATCCTGATTTAACTTGGAATACGATATTTTGTGAGGCATGGAAGGCAAATAACAGGCAATTTACCTTTTTATTTTAGTACTAATCACCAAATATTTGCTTATCTGACTTCATCAATAAAATGAGGTTATAATTTTCTTAACAATTGAGTTCCTTGGATCGGATAGATTAATTGGAACAGTAATCCGCATGAAAATCAGTTTTCGGTAATTCCCCCTCATGAAACCTGCTGGAGAGAAACGCTGTGCAGTACAAGAAAAAAATTTTCATAAACCACCTATCTATCGTACAACAGTATGTTAAATTGCATTGAAATTGGAGCAATTTCAGTGGAAAGAAATTGTTAAAAAACAATTTTATGGCAAAAAACTTATACTAAATAAAATTCCACTGATTCAAAAGGGATCTTCGATTTTTAATTTTTTTTGCTGTTTTTGTAGACATTTTAGCGAATTTTAATGATATTTAAGTACGTTTTTCATCAGCAAAAATTTTTATTGTCCTAGTTAATCGTTGAAAATTTAGTTTTGACTACAATTCTGCAAAAACATTTAACAATTTTTGGCCGATTTTAGCCATTTTTAGTGATTTTTTGGGTACATTTTTCGAAATTTGGCCAATTTAATGTGCTCAAAAATTGTTGTCCAACGAACTCATCCTTTCTTTTGAAATGCTTGATTTTTTGGCGAAAGAACGAAGTTTTTATCTCAATTCTATCGAGAGTTATCGTCTGGAATGACACATACATATATATATACATACAAAAAAGCGTTAAAATCCAGGAATCATTTCAGAATGCCTCAAAACAGATTTTGATGAAGAAAATTTTTGGAGCCATTGCAATAGCTTTATTTTCTAAGAAAATTCGCTAAAAAACCGCCCCCCGAATCCACTAATCTGGGTTTCCCAACCTTTTTGCATTACTTTCCATTGAGTCGTTCGGTGTTAGGGGGGTAAAACTAACCTAGTTCAGGTTTTCACGAACACCTTTTACGAGAACGCCCACCAGTATTGACTTGGAAATGACGAAAACGATGATGTGGAGAAGATGTGTTAGTAAGGCGTGTTGAGAGGTTGATAAGGGTGTAATTAAAGAATGGGGGACATACCTGTAATTGTTGAGCAGAAGAGCCCGCCCGTGCGTGAGCGCGCCTTTGGAAAGCCGGGGAATACTGGGAGAACCAGCCGAAAAGGCCTCAGGAGGTCAATCTCGAGGCGGAGGTCAATCTCTGGGAGGTCAATCCCTCGACGAAGGAGTCCCGGAGACCCGGAGGACCTCGAGCCCTCCACCTGCGACGGTCCGGTTGTCGGTCAGCGGAGGACCCCGGGAAGTCGCCAGCCGGTGCCTTCATCCACTTTCTAACTCCCGTCGCCTGGAAAGGGAATGAAGAAATCTACCGTTAGAAATCCTTGTAAAATTCGAGTTCCGTTTCAAACACAGCGACAATGTGCAAGGTGCATCTTCGACTGTGAAATTAGTGACGCGCCTCGATGGGGGTTTTTCTTTTATGGCTCGAAAGAGGCAAAAGTGTCACATGAACAGTCTAAAATAGCGTTCCTATTGTTTTTAGTCACGAACGGAAATAAATATTACGAAGCCCACGACATCCCACAAATTTTGTTCGACGAAAAACTACTTTTTGTTTGCACTCAAGTAGAAATATGACCCTTCGGAAGATTAAAGTCAAGAAACCACTCATTTTTCTGTTCAGGTATATGAGTCGATAAACATTTTGAATAAAAAAGGCTCAGTCATGCACCACCTGAAGTACTACCTACTTCACTTTTTTCAAAATGTGTATTTGCTTCTATTTTTATTGCTCGTCAAATCTGAGCACAGTTTTACGTACTTTTGTTTCGTATGCCTTAACTTATGGTAAATGTGACTATTTTCAGAATAATATTGAGCCATGAAAATACATTCTCAGAAACATAATAACCAACCAAATTATCCATAAGTTCATACTATTATAGGTATTTGCTCTCAAAGCTTCTTTCCCGAGCAAATGGGTACTTTTCCGTTATCCCCCCCCCCCTCCCCTCCCCTCCCAGTCAATTTGTCTTAAACAATCCCGCCCTATGTTTCTAGGCATTACTTCTTACTTAGATTATGTAATGTTATGTTACGTATTTTTCTGATGCGAGCTTGCGAGCTTCCAGACTGCCAAAGTATACACAACATTCTGACCTATGTACTTGTCCAACTAATCTTTATTTTTACTAAGGGGATGACTACTTGATGTTATGTAATTTTGAGATGCGAGCTTGCTAGCATCTAGACCACCAACCTATAGCATTCTGATCTACTTGTGCGAATTAATGTGGAGGCAATCAAACCACAACCACGCCAATTTGTTTCAACAAATCTTCACCTACATCGGCAACTTCTGAAAACACGGTAATTCTTTTTTTTCCCCTTTTTTTTAATAATATAGTTTCTTCCAACAGCTTGAAATTGTCACCAATTCTACGTAAATATGTGATCTAAGTAAGAAGAAATGTCTTGAAACATTGGGCAGGCGTGTTGAAGACAAATTGACTGGGGGGGGGGGGATGGAAAATCATTTAAGAGTTTCGCTGAATGCTTGAGGAATTTTGGAACTTGGAAACGTCAGCTCCTTGTACAGAAACAAAGTAATTTGAGAGTTCACGTATAAAAACGTATAATTGCTCCAATTCTTTCAGCCTCAAGGCACACTAATGCCATTTCTAATGTCATTTTTTTTTTTTTTTTTTTTTTTTTTTTGCACACTAGTGTCATTTTGTAGTATTCAAGTTTTGCTTGAAGAAGCTCGGTTGGTTCAATTAGCTTTTGCTAGACTTATGAAGTGATATTTGTTAGTTATGAAACGTATTTCCATCATCACATAGATCCTATCAGTAAAACACTAGGCTCACTGGTGGTGTACAACTATGGTAAATAATGATAGTGGAATAATTACAAATTCGGATCCAGTGCAGAAATAAATTCAGTGATACTATTTTAGCGTAAAGTCATTGTGTGAAATTATATAATTTGTAAGTTCGAGTGGCAGAGTTGGCACACTTCATCATCTTCTCACCCATTATAAGTTCATCTTAGAATTTGGCTCCCAACTAACCAACTACCCATGTCCTCAACATTTGCACTGTAAACATCTAAAGCTGAAGACCCTTTACTTCCATCAGCCCACAATCAAGGTTGACTGTGATCATGCCCTGTGTCACCTACTGGCAATCACATGCCCCAGTCAGAATTAAGTGGAATGGCTGCTCTATAATGAAGAGATGTGTGTAGCAACACTGTTTTTAATGTCAACAGTTTCACTTTTCATTTATAGCCCCCCCCCCCCACCTCACTCACTCTCTCTCTCACTCTCTCTCTCTCTCTCTCCCTCTGTCTCTCTCTCTCCCAGTAATTTTGAGTCTACTACAATTCCAGGTTGTCCAACGAGGCTCCAAATCGGTGGCATTCAGTATTATATTATTGGATGATGGCCAAAGCGTGTAGATGATGTTGATTCACTCATTTCATTCGTCACCTATTTCACTACCCTTGCACTTCACGGATCCATCAGGATATGCATCGATCATCACTAAATGTTTACTCCCCAATGAAGATCCATACTAAGGAATCACTGGTCTTATTCCTTTTTGATAGTTCTAACCATATCGGAGAATCCAGATAAAACCAGCAATGGCGGTTTCAACTTCACTTCTTCACGAAGCCCATATTTAATGAGCTTGTACCAGAATCGTCAGAACAATTTGATATCAAGGGCGGTTATCAATGCTAAGTCAAATCTCCGACTGATTATTATCTGACTACAATTATTTCATTTTATTTCCGTATTTATTTTTATTAGGACAACTACAAAGCTTTTCCATTGGCATTCAGGACGTTGGGAAGATAAAAAGTACATTAGTATTTACCACTTTTCTTGTAACTTAACAGATCGACAGCACAGTTGGAAGAGGCACTTATTCATTCCTACTAAAATTGTTCAAATTTCAATACAATTTAACATATTATAACACAACAGGTGATTTAAGAAAGTTCGCTCATACAACCATGCTGCATGACTGTTTTTCGTAAAGTCTTGGACTTGAACTGTCCAAATAGAGAAACTTTATGAAAAACTCTTCAGCCCAACTCGCCGGTGATCTTCTCAAATCGACTCCGCCCTACGCAGAGAAACCGCCGAAGAAGTAACGGCTTCAAAGTAATGAGCCTCAGCGATGGCCTCAGATTAATAATCATGCCCGGGCCGGCTTGAATGGACCCGCTCACGCCGTCCTCCTCTCGCCCAGTCAATGGATAGCATCACCATCAATGGATGGACCCATCAATGGATTATCCACGCGCCCGATGGCTCCTTATCAAAACCCTACAACACGATCGGAAACGCTCTCTTCGCTCGGCTTTCCGTTCTCCCACAAAACCTTACGGGGGAAGAGTCACGAAACATATAGGCGATCATTAATTTAATTGGCTACCGAGGGTGCTTGTCAAGAGGTTACTTAAAAACCCGAAAGCGCGTTTGTCTCCCATTTATATCCCAGTTTTCGTTCATTTTTTTTCGTTTCATTCTGAAGGGAGGTCATTCGCATGCACCGAAGAATCAAGTTGATGACTCGTTCATCGGGACCCTTGAAACTCAGGCCTCATTTGACTTGACGAGCGGCAGTTTTGGGCGTAGAGCCGGTAGCGGAGACCTATAATAGACTCACCAATCTCACCCTGCTAATGATTTTGCGGACGTGAGGATTATAATTCATTCACTGACGGACGATTGAATACATGAATTGGATCCCAAACAAGTATATATGTTACCGACAAAGTATGAAATCCAGGCATTGTATACAATGACTAGTCGTTATATACAATGCCTGCACTTTTTAGGCAATTTATGAAATTCCTCCATTTTTAACTCTCTTTAGACACAATGGCTAGGCAATGTACACAATGCCTAGGCAGTCTATATAATTCATTGATTTAAGCAAAGTATAAATACTCATCATTCTGACCTATATGTCCAACAAATCTGAATTTTTACTAAGGGATTGACTACTTGATGTTATGTAATTTTGATATGCGAGCTTGCGAGCATCCAGACCACCAAACTATACACATCATTCTGACCTATATCTCCAACAAAGGTGCCCAGACCAGGTAAGGATTGATCAGAAGGACACTTTGCCGAGTGCACGATCAGGCATTCTATACAATGCCTAGGTGAAGTATAAAATGATTGTACACAATGCCTGATTTGAAACTTTGCCGGTAACATATATATATTTCACGGAAGTCGTTACAAATTAACCTAATTTCTACTGTGAGAATAATTTCTGAACAATGAAAGCTCCTTTTATTCATCGAAAAACCGAAAGGCAAAGGTTAAGCAAGCGCCCAAACTTAGCTTCCAGTTTTATCTGACTTAAATTGACCAATTGTATTCGCTAAGTCTTTTTATAAATACGAGGTAAACGCTGGAATGGAATTAATTATTGCCCTAATATATTGAATGAGCGATAAAATCGAATGTAGTATTCCCACAGCTATGTATATCAAAATATTTCCGCTGACATTAAAATTCAGAAAACCGAATTTTAAAAAATTAATTACCAACAGTTATAGATTGCATATTTGAAAATATTTATTGATTTAAACCCATGAATTCGTACACACTTTTTATATATAAACTTTTTTTGCGGAAATCCAATGGAATAATTAATCTTGGATGGAAGGAGAGGGGATATTAATGAATCGAATGACTCGAAATCAGTAATTCTCCGGTTCAATCAATCTGGTATTTCAGCCTACTGGATTTCTGCTCATTGAACCTCAAGTTAGTTTTAAGTGCTTCTAATTCACTATTTATAAGTAATAATAACCAGTTTCCACCAATGGTAGGGTTCAAATCCTGTGATAAAATCTGTTTAATGTGTTACCTCTCGTGTGACGTAATTTAGCTATATCATTTAGGAATCCGATTAAAAGCCCTTTATACTTTTCACTGGAGAAAATGGATGTAACTGTTTCTGATTACGGTAAGTTATCTGATTTCGTGAAAACCCATTTACACCAAATTCGAGTAGTCGAACACCCATCACACTGCATCCTCTTGAAAAGCTCTTTATGAACGGGCACAACCAAATTTGGAAAACTCCGCCGCAGCACAATAATTCCAACTTTCAGTGTCTGCTCAAGTTTCCGTCCTTTTTCTGCTAAGTATTGATAATAACTTCATTTTACTCTTATCATTTACGATTGTAACAGATCTCAATTCATTATTAATTGTGGAGAAATACATATACTTAAAATATTTTCTAAAATTAATTATACCTACTACCCATCGAATATAGAATTTTACAAACGACTTTGGTTTCGTGTGCGTTTAACTTAGGACACCACTCATTGCCGAATTAGTGTAATTCCCAATTAATACAAATTTGCATACATGAATAATAACTAATGGTGTTTAAAATATCAAAAACTCGTACGGCCACCGTGAGAAATAATTTTTAAGAAGAACAATGTAGAGTATTACTTTTCGAAAGAATTGAATCTATGTTTGTCTTGCTAGTAACCTGAGCGCTATAAACCAATCTCCATTTTCATTATTAACATCAATAAAAAATGACCTAAATGTAACTTGATAATGTTTAGATTTTGAAAAAAAAAAATCAATTAAACCATTATAATTTTTTCTCCTCTCGTTTCCTTGCTGCACATGATTGCACACTTCATATCGAAACCAGGGGACGTGGAGCCAAATGGGATTCCGTACACATTGGGTACCGGGATGAAGGAATGAAGAAGTGATAAAGAATTATGGCCACTTGTAGGAGATCACAATCAGGACGGGCGCGGGGGGAAACGGCGGTAGAAAATATCGGAATGCGACTCCACAACTATCGCGTCTCTCCGATAGCCATTATGAGAAAAAGCCTCTGACGTCAATCTCTCCCCTTGAGTATTTTTCTGTCTTGTAGGTAGCTGCGGATTTTTTCTTCTTCAATCGACTTTTTAATTGTCCCTGCGATGTTACGGACATAATTGCAACGAGCTTTTAACCCCTTTTCACTGGGGTCAGCCTATTAGGACAGCGAATGAAGCACGCTCGCACATATCACCTACCTACCTAATGGTTAGTAGATTTGAAATAATGTTTGTGCTAACTTTTACTATTAAAGCTAAGCTCCATAGGTGCTGAACGAAGGACATTGTAAATTTAAAAAAAGAAAAATTAGCAGTTACTTAATAGCTAGTTGCTTTTTACACGATATTAAATAATCTGGAGCTTGAAATGGAATACCTAGTAAGGGAATTTAAGTACACCAAAGTCCTATATTTGAAACATAAAAGAAATGTGCTTATTAGAGCTCTGATGATTAGGATGGCGAATTCAATGACGAGGATGGAGTGTGTCCATGTGGTGAAAATGGTCAATGTGTTGAAAATGGTGAGGTCTTGCCCAGTTGATGGAGAAGTAGTAAGTACTTTCGAGGCATTTTTGACTTTTGTGGTAGTTTTGGGATGGGGATGGCTTCCTCTACCCGTCGCACAATGGTTAATTTGCTTGATCAAGGTGGGAAAAATACAAGTCGAAACATCAAAATTTTTTATATTACATATTGATCACAACATAGTAGAAAAAAGGAAACGTGAGTATTTTGCACTTGATTACAAAGAAGGACAAAGGTCTTGTTAGAATCGTTTTTTTTTTTTTTTTTTTCTTGACGATCATCGTTACCTACCACTCATCCACATTGGCTGATGCTTAGATGAAGGTGAAAACTTCGCAATGGATATTATGATAGATATATTTTCTTAGACGTTATTCTCAAATTAAAACGTTGAATTGACAAGCGGAGTGGGCAGAGGTACAGAAGAACCCAAAATCTCATTCCAGGAAGTCGAGGAGAAGGCGTCCTGAGAGTAAGAGCAGACGTACATGAGTGCAGTGTAAGAAATGGCTTCAGGCTGCGTACAAACACCGCAAATCAACAGTATCCGAGATCTCCCTTCTCAAAATGCTCCTCATTGGATCAGCCACATAAACTCAAGGAGAGTTTTTATGGGCGATTGAGCTTTTACGGGTAAATTGGGGGTAAGGCCGAAGGACAAGTGTGCGTGGCCGCCGTCCGTATTTACATTTACATATCTTGATTGAACGGATCGGGATTTATTTCGCCCCAAGTCGTGTTACCTATTAATACCGGGAGCTGCTCTAATGATTTACTTCTCCTCCGGTTTTGATTTATTTTTTGATGTATGCGCCGACGGAAGGCCGAGAGGTGGTGGGTTCGGAAAGGGATTTTCTCCGTCTAGACGGTCACGCCCCCCTTTGCCGCAAACCGGTCATTTCACTTGGACGGAAGTGAGGAGATTTTTCTATTTTGACTGAATGCTAAGTGATCGGATGGCTAATACTTTTGGGGCTATGACCTTTTCTATCTTTGTTATTTTCAGGTTTTCCAAATACTCACAAACAAAGAAAAGAGCAAAGAATCGAGGACAAAACGTGGATCAAAAAATGGAAAATGTGCAATCATGGTAGTATCAACCATGCTAAAGTAAGAAAGCGGTTTCCAAATATTAGGTACATCTTCCTAAGAACGCTGCCTCAGTCCTATTCAATTACCTAGTCCGGGTCAAACCCATTTACCCTACTGTTTTTGATTGGTGACAAATCCTTTACCCTGTGTTCCGTTTATGTTATTGGGTGATAGGTGAATCGATGTCGATGCTCTTACCATGGTATATTTTTGAATAGTAACAACGACACTAATTTAAATATCTTTTTTGTCTTATTTATTTATTTATTATTATTATTGCCTCAAAGTCTGCAGGGCAGAGGAATCTTTGTTTTCACTTTCGAAATGAAACAAATTTTTGTGCTCCAAACTCAAAATTTCCGCTCGCATTTTGCGTTTCAAGGCCTCTTGAACTTGAATTAGCAATGGTCCCCTATCAGTTTCATGATGATTGAATCACGTTGTGTGCATGCGCGAGCATTTGTCTTTCTATATTTTCTTGCCACAACTATAACTTCCACGATTTTGATCGGGTTTCAATGCAGTGTTCAGGAATAGTGTGAATTTAGCCTTAGATGGTCCCCTATCAGTTTCATCATGATTGAATCCGCGGTACCCTCGGCGCATGGTTGAACGTAATTTTCTTGTGACATACTGTGAAGGCAACGAAGAAGCTTCTGTGCCATGTCCTTGGCAGTGTATTTTTATTGTTGTACAAGTCCTATAGCTGCACCAATTGAAACAACTTATAAAGAAAATTCTTTCGATTAATTACGACGATTTCTTAAATATGCACTAAGATACTTCACTCAGTCGATTTTATTAAGATATTGGCACTAATTGATGATTGCCGTGCCCGACTTGTGTGGAATTTTAGTTTCTTCCTATAAACAAAATAAGAATCCGACCGCGCAGCAGTTGGGAGAGAACTATCTTGGAAATGGGGGCCCCCCAGTAGGAGATAGCAAATATATATATATATATATATATATATATATATATATATATACAGGGTGGGGCATTATTTACCTAGCTAATTTTGCTTCCTCTCTACCGAAGGTAGCAAAGCTTTGTGAGCCGAAAAAATTGTTGTCCTCCTAAATCAAAAATCGAAATTTCCTCTTGTTTTTTGCGTTTAAGAGCTCGCTGATCAATTTCGGTTCCGTGTCTGCATGTCTGTATTTCTGATGTCTGTCTGTCTGTCTGTGGTAAATCCTTGTCACGCCCAAAACTATACCAAGTTTCTGTCTGATTCTGATGAAATTTTCAGGTTGTGCGGGTTGGCTTCTACACGGTCCCCTATAATTTTAAAATGCCGTCGAATCAAAAGTAGCATGTGCGCATGCCCAAACGTGAATTTCTCATAAAGTCTATTTCTCATCATCTGTTGGTCCGATTTCGTTCAAAATCGGTAGGTAATTGGGTATATGTCTTAGGAAAAGGTCCTATAAATTATATCGCAATTGGATAAGTAATAACTATAACGCATGCACAAAACTAAAATTGATCGACCCAGTCAATTTATTTCAACTGTTGCTGAAACTAATAATATTCGTTTCTAGTAGTTGGTAAATAAATTAGTTGTTAGTCACTAGTGGTAGGGGTTAGTCAAGTTTTCACTTTTTGATTTTTATAAATTTTCCTGTTTGTTTTCAGTGAATTGCATAAATTTTCCCCATTACAGCAACATCTTTGCTTCTTATCCTAAAAATTTCAAGGCTAAACGAAGCTTGTGGAATTTACCAGCTCAATTTTAGTTAAACAAGATTTCCTTCCCAATCCATGAAACCCCTGTCATGGGGACGGACAGTCACCTTCATACTTGGGGACACACACGTGGGATTCCAATTTGAACTGAACACACTGAATTTAGGACCAAAACGTTTAATAAACTTTTTTAAATTCAAAAGTCAAAGTAAAAATGAAAATAATTATTTCAAACCACACATGAACGAAATACAAATCAGAACAGCGTGTAAATGTAAGACTTGGAAAATTGATGTAGAACGAGTCAAAAAAAGTACTTCAATTTTCATAAACTTCAGTCATTTTCATGAACATAAAAACTAAAAAAGTACTTCACGGCACCGTTCAACTAATTAAGTTTTTTAAACTTCAATTTTTCTTACAGTAGTTGAGTGAGTATCGAATCAAGACCAAGTAACTTCAGGTAATGGTATCTTGTGACACGATTCTATTGATATCTTCAACTTACTGTCACTAAACCACGAACAAATCAGTCATGTAAATTCGGAAGGGGGTAAATCATATACTACGAGGTACGTGAGAACTACATAAGTATAGTAAATTATGTCGATCCCCACCGATGTCTCGACATTATTGTGTTCGAATCGGCAGTTTCCAGGTATGCAGGCTTGACATTGACAGGCAAACTGATATCGTTATCATTTGTCCGCAAGACAGCCACCGAATAATTTCCGACAGGTATGAACATCTGAACATCCTGGCCGACGAGATGTCACAGTTGTGACCCAATTACCCGTCGCACCGAATGTCATCGTGCATCATTTCCATTTCCATTGATAGCCTCCCCGAGATTTGGAACGGGGTGAGCAACTCTTTTTCTGGGCAGTGGATCTCAAAGGGGTCGCCAGGGGTGTTCTGTCGAAGGGGGGACTTGGCCCGGTCGTTCCCACCTGCATTCAGACACCTGTGTATACTCCCAACTTCCATTAGAAAAAAAAAACGAGTCGGATGCCTTCCAGGTTGGGTCCAGGATCGAAACTTCAACACCAACCTCTCTCAAACCTCTGATACCCAACTTTCAAGTTTCTACAGCTAGGCTTGTCCTTTCAGTCAGCCAGATTTCAAATACTAAGATGGCACAGAACAACAAAATTACTCTATAAAATTACAATGCTAAGAATCTCGAATGGCACGATACTCAAAACATCAATCGCCCTAGCAAAATACCAATTTGTTTAACATGAAATTTAAATTAAGTTCAAAATTCTACAACTGCTCCCTCCAATGGACTTCTTACTCGTCGAGTTTCCACCGATAATTTTCAAAAATCTCGAAAACAGAGTCCTTAGCAAAGGGGCGAAATTTCGATTTTCAATATTCCTAAATCTTTAGGGCAGTTATTATTATTATTATTTTAACAGATTTTGATTTAGGCTAGGTACACTATGTCTTTCCCCTTATTGATTGCTAACTTGTTCTGACCCAAATTGAAAAACGTCTACCAAATTGGGTGTGGGATATGGCTTTCTCATACCCATACTATGAATATATCTATACATAGATAATTGAAAAGAGTTTATCTTAAAAGGCTCCACATCTTGTTTCTCTGGAAGGAGGAATTATCGAATCAGGAATTTAACGTTCACGCATGCGTAATACTTTACTAATGGTACGATTATGATGACAATCATATGGAGGAAATCAAATCGTTATTTCCCAAAATACCCTTCGAATTCAAGCGATATAGACGAATGGGAACTAAGAAAAAAGACGCTAGATGGATTTTAAGTTTGCTCATGCGCAGTCACAACTACTTAATAATTTTTGAGTGATGAGGTTATAAGACATAATTCTCAGCTTAACCTGCACATTCCCAGAAAATTTCTTCAGGATCAGATGAGAACTGTAAAACTGGGAAATTTATGTGGGATGATCAAATCACCTTTCCCAATTATCCTCCGAGATCAGACGATTAGAACGTGAGGAAATGAGTTTTAACTGATTTCACGTTTGCGTAAGGGCAGAATAAACTATTTATTTGTGAGCAATGGAACTAAAAGAGAGCCATCCACACCTATAAACTAATCCAAAGATTCTCTTGATTCCATAAAAATCGGATTAAAACTGTTGTGGTAATGCTTGTTACAAGTATTCAATATTCGCCAATGCGCAGCAGAGGTTCTAATGTTACGACCACGGTGAAATTGATAAGGGTTAATAAAATCGTTTTTTCCTAACCATCCTCGAAATTTGAGCGGGTTCAGAAGATATAACAAGCAAAAATGATGCCTTAATGGATTACGTATACTCATGTGCAGTGAACTATTGATTAGTATGCAATGAAACTTAAATTCGAATAAAAACTATGGAAATTTAGCTCGTTACAAAGATTTGCGGACACACGGACAGGGAGACAAATACAGACTGCTAGATATACACGGTACCGAAGTTGTTCTGAATGGATATAACGTAAAATGCTTGAGGAAAATTTGATTTTGGAGACATTTTTTCATGTTTTTTCTCGTCTCCCGAAAATGGAAACATGATGCTTCCATTACGTATAGACGCATAAGTTATATTAGGGAATCTTCTACAGCTCAGAAACGTACCAGAAATCAGAATACGGAACCGGAGATACCCCATATCATCGCAGTCCAGTAAGAGACACCGTACATTCTTCTTTAGATACGTATTTAGAAAGCGTTAATATAACCGTTATATTAACTGTACTTAATAGTTATTTGGATCGTGAGAATTGCACATTAAGACAACGATGGTGTTATTAAACCTTTATATTATTCTAACATGAGCTATCGATTCCCTCTAAAAACACATGATCTTACAACCTCGCTCAATGGAAAATATCTGTAATTATCATATCTTCCATAATTCTTCTCGCTACCGCGAATTCGCGCTCGTCGATTAAACCAGGAAACAAAGCAAATCCTATTAGGTTCTCTCGGGTACATTTTCTTGGTGTTTGTCTTCTTGGTGTATTTACTAGGACTATTTTCTCACTGTTTTCCTCACCGAGTAATTGCCAAGAAGTGAACAAAACAAAGAAACCTGACTTATTAGTTCTCATGAGCGCTCAGTTATCATTTCGGTATATCATTTTTAATAAAATATGAACTTTCTTAATCAACCAGGAAAATATAAATAACAATATGTTGATTCACGATTGAATATGTGTAGGTATAATAATAAAAACATCTGACATATTGGATGGGTAGTACAGCTTCCTCACTTAATATAACATGGATGATGGATGCATAGAATTGCAGTTGAAGAACGACCTGCAAGCTCAACTAGAGGACCATCTAGGAGCTAACACGCACAACCCCTGACAATTTCGTTAGTTTCGGGCTAAAACGTTGTGGGCGTGAAAATGATCATTTACCAGTGACAAGATGGAAAAAACTCGTGGAAAAGTTTATTTTGGAGAGCCAACATATTGTCGACTTCTTGCATGAACACAAATTTTCCCCAACTCCGGGAGTGAGGAATAAAAACGAGAACGTAGCTTTATCCCAAACTAGGTACTGCACCGAATTTCATGAAACGGTTCGGGGTATTAAGAAAAATCATGTTTCTATTTGCATGTAAAATCCAAAAATTCAATAAATTTCATGCGACATACATTGTGTCATGGATATGCCTAATGTCATCGTAGGTGACGTATGTACTTTCTAGGGTGAACAAGATAGGATTATTGACCTCACTCAACTGATTCGGTTGGGGTCCGTCATTCAGTTCGAATCTTGTTCTCAGAGAAACTCCCTGTCAAATTTAAATTTCCAAGGGTGAATCGGAAAGAATTTGGCTCACTCAGCTGATCAGGATGGATTGCAGTAACCATGTCGTGAATAACGTCAATAACTTATGTGGTAGGTAGTTTCTTTCTATCTGTTTCATAGTTCCGTCGAATAGGTAAAGGTAATACCTAGTCCGAGGAAAGAGAAATGCTCCTCTTAATTACGTTGACGTATTTTCGCAGCATAATTTAAAACAACAAATTTGATTATTAACAAATAATCAACTTAACAAATCGATTACGTTTTCATGGAAAACGGAGTAGGAAGAGGGGGAATTTGACAGTGCGATGTTATGAGATAAATGTGGGCTTTCTAAGAAGTGGTGAACGATTTTCTTCAGCGGAAAATTAACCGAGTTACTCTTCCCTCGCAATGGAACGGATGTACGTAAGGTTAGCATGCAGTAATGAATAGAATGACGGAAAATTCGGCTGACCCCCGCGGTAAGTCATATCCAAAATTAAATTAAATTTTTCAAAAGTGTTTAATTTCTACAGGATCATAAAAACAATTAACAAAAAATATTAGGCCAGTACGATAACTACATGTATTGTTATGTCATTTCACAGACGGTAACCTCCTTGTTCGTAACAGCTTGTATTTTCGCATTTGACAGCAAATAACAGTAAAAAAAAATTTAGTACATATTTCTCCTTCTTTTCATAAACAGCAGCAATATAGCAAGACAAACGGTAGGAAAATAAATACAAGCATTAATAAATACAAGTCGTATACAGACGGCCACTTGGGTCAAATGTAGAAAGGGGGGAAATCTTTTTATTGACACTATCAGTGATCACTTGGTATAATCGAGTCGTCAGTTGCCACTGGACCTGGAATTTTAGTGTGGTAATTTTTACGGAATAATATTCCTTGGTTAAATCGCGTGATATAGGTGGCAGTGCGTATGGTGGGTTCCAGACACGGTTTATCTTGGGAAACGGAACCAATAGTAACTGGCTTCGACTTCTGTAGAGCCTTGGAGGCTTCGTAAGCTCTACGAAATTGAATGACTATTTCAAGACTTTTTAAGGCATCGTCGGATCTATATCAGTCCTGTGCAACGCACGGGTATTCTGCTAATACCCTAATAAAATCAATAATCTTTCCTCACCTCATGAATCACATTTTAATAATAATACCGGAATCTTAATAGCGCTGTAAATGGATTTAAGATAGCCAGGTCAATGTATGTATCTAACTACGAACTAAATCACTCCTGACGAGGTTGTGGAAACCCCTTTCGGAATAGAAGTTAATGAAAACCGTTGTCTATTAACAAAGTTTATCCTAACTAGGTAGAATGTTCTTGTGATTATGAGTATTGTGGTCAAACTGGGGATAGAATAGACGAGCATAAGAAGGATTTCGGGGAAAGTAAAGGTAACTCTACATTTGCATCTACATCTTAAGATATCTACAACCATTGTTACAATATTATGATTTGACAAAGAGACAGTTTGTAGAATGTCTTCCTTTTCGTCATTCAAACCTTCTAATTTACGAATTTGTGTGATTGAACTTATAATACTATAGTGTTCGACGCATATTGATCCGCAGCATGCAAACATCTACAGTACACAAAACGGCATTCTACTTGCTCCTGTCGAAGGATGAAGAGAATTATTAAATAAAATCACCGGGTTTTCTCCACCTACCTCTGACGTGCTAAGCGATGCACCTGAACACGTCGGAATTCAGGTCGCCAGGCCTCAACTAAGTCACTCCCCTGCCACCAAATGAACATTATCATGTTAATACCATGTAAATACACTAAGGGGACCCCCTGAGCCCGCTAATTTGAATCTGAGTCGGGAGCAAGTGCAGTCGCGTGTCTCCACCAATTTAAAGTGCGGGGCCAAGTCGTTAGCCCATCACGCCAGTGAATGTTAATGCAGGCGGAAGGAAGGAAGAAAGTTTACGGATTTTTCAACCTCTTCCGTTCAGATTTAGGCAAATCAGTGTCTCTAGAACTATATCGCGATTAGAATTATCGTATCAGTGAACATAGGAGGAAGGTAAACAAATTTTTCAACCTTTTCCTTTCGAATTAGTCAAATTGTAGTGTCTCTATAGGATTATACCGATAATGGCATTATTATGTCAAAAAACATGGGAAGAAAGTAAACGGATTTCTCAACGTTTTCCATTCAGATTTAGTGAAATATGTGTCTCTAAGATTAGGTTGATATTAACATTACCTGTTAGTAAACAGTTCGAGTTCAGGAAAAATGCAACGATTCTTGGTTAATGAGAAATATGGGGATCCTTATTATCCCAATCGACCGAAGATACTGACATTTCCAACGGTGACACTGAAGAGCAGATAGAATAGAATTACCAAGTGAGAAACCGCCCTGATCAGCTTAGTGAGCTGTAAGGCTAAACCACCCTGATAAGATGAGTGAGCTTTAATGCTAGTTTCTTTCATAATCGTCGAACAATTCTATAATTTGGAATGTAGCTTTAGTACACGTAGAATACAACTGCAGCGTGCTGAACATGAGTAGAGTTACAACACCAGGAACCTCCCTGATCAATTGAGTGAGACGTGAATCTTATTTCTTCCAATGATACTGATATTGGAAACCTAATCTTTCTAGGATTTATCCGTTTCATCGCCTCATTTTGTACATCGGGTGCTTATGCGCTAATGGAAATAACATATCATATACTACTCTCGTTCCCATGCCCCGAATTCACTCAAAATGGGAAGGTAGTTATAACTGAAGAATGTTCTCAAAACTTGTTACTAAAAAGGGATGACATTTGGCGAATCCTTGAAAGGCATGGTCTCCCTAAACTCATTTTAGTCACATACCGTGCAGATCACACTTCAGAGTAGTTCTTTTGTCAGTTCTTAATCAAAATGTTCATGAGACGCGTTGATATAACTGGTCAGTGTTTGTAATAACATCTTCAGTAATTTAGATTGGGATTTCACGACGTTGTCATTAAAATGTCCGAACTAAGTTACTTCAGCGTAATTCTTTTGTCAGTGCTTGTCAGTTTGTCAAGACATATTGTGATATGTCCATACCATGGTACTACAGAATAGTTCTTAAGTCAGCTTATCACCGGACTCTTCACGTGACATGCTGCTGCCTGTTGTCCGTGTACGTGACAATGTCGCCCGTAATGGAGGTTGGAATTTCTTGGCATCGCCATGCAAGATGTCCGAATCAAGTGACCGGTTAGCTCACGGAGTGGACTCCATCAACTCGATAACCGAACGGATCTAACGATTTCATCTGAAAGGGCCGTCCAACGAAGAGTGCTCGCCTCGCCTTCGATTATCGGCCTTCGAAAAACTTGAAAATAAAAACCCACCCGACTTTTCGAACTGGTTCAGAAAAATGCTCCGGCACTTTCGTTATTTTTCGAGATAAAACTAGAAACGGGAAGGGAACTAAGTGGATCTATAAAACCCGGTGGATGTACTCGCCTTTCCAATATATATAGGCATATATTTACGTATATGGAGCTTCTATTATCTCTTATGGGTACTCGGCTCTTTCATCGCAAGTTCAACCGGATTGCAGCTGCGGGCTCCGGGGCTTTTTGATTTCAATTAGCACAGATGGCGATTCACATATACTTATGTAAAACCAACAAAACAATTTAATTATAGCAACAAATAATTTTAAGCTATCGAATAAAAACTGATAAAGAAAATTTGTAATTCACATGACCCCTGAATAGCATGAAATAGCAAGTTAGTAATATCATGTTCCCTATTATAAATTTTTCAATAGTAATAGATAATGCTAATAATAAATCTCATTTGTTTCACAGTTTTGCATCTCCTTGATAATAACGAAATCGTCCACCGAATTCTTCAATTTTTACGCTCCGATTTATGTTGAAGTCCTTATAAACATAGCTAGCAAAACTTAGCAACATTTGATAAGGCAATGGTACTCGTAACGCACAAGATGGCATTAATTTGTGGTTGAGGATTGAATTCTGCAGTTGATTGAAGAAGATTAAGGATTGTGAACCTTGGAAAATTCATCATCGCATCGTTTTCAAAAATTCATACTATTCAATCAATTACAACTATGGATTATTCGAGTTTACATCTATAAGTTTTCCTACAAATTTTATCACATACAAATAAACGTAACAAAGGCACATGTCATCGTTGCGACATTCATTACGCTTGCAAATTTCGTCCTTCTTTGATGTTAATTGCTTTGTGTTTATTTGAACATACGTGCATTTGTAGTTATTTAAGTACATTTAATGGTTTGTTATAACAATGTTATAACAGCTCGATTTTCCCCTTCAAATTAAAAAGTCATTATAAGGGCCACCATTAGCCATGGGGTCATTTTTAGATCTAAGGGGGTGGGAGTTCAGTTTTCACCTAGATTGTATAATTTATTATTTTAAGTCATCACATATAATTATTATACAATAGTAATAATTAATAATATTGACAATTTAAAAAAATTGTATTCTTACTCTAAATCTTCGACACCTGATTTTCTGTTTCTTACTAATATAATTTAATTAACATGTTTCAATCCGCTAACGATTAGATGAAATTTTCCTATTAAAAAAAGGACCTTGTATTAAAACCAATGAGTTTGGGCTCGGTATTTGCATCTTTTTTTTTTTTTTTTTTTTTCACCCTGAATCGAATGGTAACACTTGTAGATCTTAACAAACTGACGAATTTTGTCAGTTGAGCAGTCGATTTTATGTTGAAACCAATAAATAAAAGTCGTTTATTATGTTTCCTCACTTCGTAATGTTGTTCAATGGGTACCAAATTTCAGCTTCCTCCGTCTATTAGGAGAGAAATGAGCTCCCAACCCCAAGCTCACTCAGCTGATCTGGGTGGTTACTCACTTTGTCAATCGTACACAACAAGCCTATAGTGGCCAAATTTCATCTTTCTGCATATATTATTATAGAAATAAGCTCCCGAACTCAATCAGCTGATCTGTGTGGTGCAGGCATTTACAGAGGCTCCATACCAAATGTCAGCCTCCTATGTCTGAGGTATGTTCGAAGTTAAAAAAAAAATCGATCGGATTATCACGTCATGACGGTTCACGCTGAATTTTTGAGTCCACAACCTAGAGGTAAACTTGATAATGTTATGATTATCCACCAATGTATTAGAAACTCGTATTAGGAAATTGGGTGTATTTAGATAATTGATTTAATTGGTAATTGACATAAAACTTGAATTTTAGATCTCAGGATTCGATTTCCCACCTCATATTCAGCAACGAATCAGCGATAATATAAAACTTTAGTTTTGAAAGGGCCCGATGCAAATAAACTGGTAAAGTAATGAGCGCTATGGAGTGACTCCCATGATGGCGTCCCGCCAGAAGGATATTGCTATTGACGAAACGTCCGGCACCCGTGATAAGTTAGTCGAACGGGCTGTGAATCCTTCATCGGCTCACGTGCACGAGTGTGAGGATTCCTCAGCTATCTGCCCCCTTCCTACTGCGGCTAGCCCGCCTTGGCTAGGACCCTCGCGTTTTCTCCTGGGGCCCCAATCATCGGGCCTCAGGTCACACACCACCACACCTGCATGTTTATCCCCTTACTCATCGCAATTATCCTAATCTGGTAAAGACCCTTTTTCCTAACGCCATCGGAACAACTTGGTTCGCGCGAGATGACGAAAAACCGTTTGGTGCGAAGCGTTAAACAAAACAACGAGCGTTAAACGAATTAATACATTCTTTCCTCACCACTCGTGTACAAATAGTTATTTACGGCGATATTGAATACAATAATCTTTTCGATACCTATGGTGGTCCTCAAGGAGCTTTTTTCGGCTCCCTCATCGAGGTCTTTGAAGGCACATTGAAATAATTATCAAGAACCATATCATTCAATATTAGTGAAACTGAATCTCAGTCTCAGATAATGTGATTAAATATGTGTCACAAGACATTCTCGTGTTCAGATCTGACATACTTGTGCTCAGATCTGATTAAAATACTGCTGTAGTCAATTTCAGGTCAGCTGAATATTGACTACTGGTCTTGGAAGGCTTAGCGAAATAGTCATGAAACAACAATATTGTTTAATAGGTAGGTACTAGTCAAACTGAACCTCATTCACATTAACTACCCCGCTAAGTCTTCCAAGACCAGTAGTCAGTATTCAGCTGCCCTGAAACTGACTACAGCAGTATTTTAATTAGATCTGAGCACAAGTATGTCTTGTGATAGTTATATCGTCAGATGACCTGAGACTGCAAATCAGTGTGACCAATATTGGGCCAAGGGGACATCAACGTGTTAAAAGCGTTAACGGTCAAAAACCTGTTGGGAATAAAATTTTCCAGCAAACTAATACAGCCGCTTTACGGTCAATTCGTGATTCCGAGGACATTATGAGCTTATAACTTATGACATAAGGAACTGGGAATTACGAGCGCGTCATGCATCTATCATAAAGTAGAAAGCTAAGTGGTACTCATACTATTATCGTTGCTTGTAAAAACGTCAGGTTTTCGCAATAATAAAAACATTCAATTGAAACCCGTGAGATGCCCTTTACATGTACAAAAATTTCTAAATGTGATTGAGGGGCAGTTTTATAGCGCATCAAAAAAGGTCAATGGAGGAAACAGCTGTGTTCTCCAAACGAAGGGAGTGTCCTTAGCAATTAGATACATCTATCTATCGATCTATCAGTGTGATTAGCAATTTGTGTATCTTACCCAGACACTACTAAATATTTATCTAGTTCTTCTATTTCTCATAAAAACTCTGTGAGTTTTGAAGTAATGCAAAAATGTACTCCAAGTTAATTCGATGAAATTCATCTAGATTCAATGAAATCATTCATTATTGGCCATTGTGTTTCAGTTACCTTTTTTACATTTGTATGAAAAAAAAAATATATAAATTTTTATATACCTACCTTCATTAAAAAATAATTGTGACCTATCACCCACAATCCTAACTTTCTCCAGAATTGAGCTTTAAAAAAAAATAATAATAATAATTATGACCTATGACCCACAATTCTAACTTTCTCCAGAATTTAGCTTTTGGTTAAAAAAATAAATAAAAATTAAATATGAAATTCATTACCAAGGACTGCCGTTGGGTAGATACCTTGACTCACGTGCCATTGTACTTATGATATAGATGCAGTGCAATATCTAATTTATTGTTATCACAACTGTAGTGTAACATTTGTTACAAATGTTTTCGTTAATAATTTTAAAAAAAATCATGATTACAAAAACTTTTTTTTTTTTACCAGTTGAGCAGGTCCGAATTTGGAGTTGACTTGAACTATGATGCCTTGCCAACTCTCTAATTCTGTGATTTTGAACAGGGGTAAGCTGCAGTGCCTGGATTTTGTTCTTAATGGGCCGCTCAGACAACACGTAAACTTCTAAGGACTCCATATCGACAATAGACTATCATCGAGTGCATATGTCCAGCAATCGGTTCCTAAGTTGGCCTCTTTCATCTACATGTTATACGCCGTCTGAAATTCTCAGTTTCGCCCGAAGTACTGCGAATGGTATATTTCGCCTGTTTTGGAAGCCAAGCCTCCTACTGTCTGGGGAAATTCTTGCCACACATCTAGCTACAAAATAAGGCCATCCGGATTACGAGGATGTTGTACTGGGATGAATCTTGTACCTAGAAGGCATTTTAAGAGTCTTGGAGTTCTTAATTAGGTAGCTTTCATTATGGAATGTCATTCGTACTCCAAGGCACACCTAGAATCTCTTGAGTTTGGATCAGATATTCATGTATTCGATACAAGACGACGTTTGGACTCTTCCATGCGGACGAATTAATTAATACATTTCGGTATTTAACTGCCTTCCAGCGTAGACACGTTGCTTATCCAAACGTTTTAGGTCAATAATGAAACGCGTCCTCATAGATTGCAACATTTTTTGATGAAATGAACGTGAATTTGTTAATACATATAAGTAGATGTAGTTTTTAGCCTTTCTACATCTTTTTATTATGTTTACATATTTTACATTCGGACTTTTGTGTTACCTTGTGTAGGCCTTTACAAATAAAACAATGATTGATTGACTGAGTACACTTACCAGATGAGTCGAATGAGACCATTTGGAACATTTTACAACCGTTTGTGCTTCCCTAGAGCTATAAGTGTCAAAACAAAACGCGACATTCAGATACTCAAGTCATCGGAACAAACAGTGCATCTTCGGCTAATTTGGATCGATTGGATTTCGCTATTCTTACCTCGTAGAAAATGAAGCTATAGCAATCTCTCCGAAAAAATGAGTAAATAAATTAAGGAAATCCGATTTGAGGAATTCTGAAACGATTTCTGCAGAGCTTAACGCTTTTTCAAATGGATATATATATATATATATATATATATATATATATATATATAAGGGACATCATTGTAGACGACGATAATTATCCTCATGTATGCTTCTGTTCATGTCTGAACATAACAATTAATGATTAGGAATGGTATTGTCTCAATTCTGTATATTTATCATCTAAAACTTAAAAAAAAACCTTTGTGTAATATATTGCGTAGGTTTCAAAAATGATAATATTCACTGTCAAATGAAAATGTCACAAGTTATCTCCTTTATGACTATGTTAACTTGTTACGCTAATCAGATTATGTAAATCAGAGATTCCTTAAAGTGAAATCAATAACATCGACACGCAATAAAAATAGAAAAAGCAGCGTTCAATTGAATAAAACCCTTTAGGGAAGATTGGGTACAATTTGCTTGTCTTCACTTGTCGCTTGAAGCCACCACCGTCACGGCAGTACGTACGAGTTGTCATCAACTCCCGTTCCCCTAATTACAATATTTATACAAACATTTATGCACCCAGAAATAGCTATGCAATTACTGAGTTACTTAACATTTTAATGGGAGGGAGAGGGGGCTGGGGGAATGATTAAAACAAACATTGAGCTCCCGCGTTGGAAACGAAACATTGGGATTATTAACTGAATAAACCTATAACCGAAGGAGACTCGGGCTTATTGAATAAGGATTTATGCAATGTGTTTTTTGAAGATTCCTCCCGTTCGCATAATATTAAGAAAGAAGAGTCAATGGAAGTCGTAGAGTATTATTTTCAGCGCGGCTCCTGCCTAACGCTTACAAATGTATGCACTCTAGGGACGTAATGATTGCGCATAGTAAAATAATGACTTTCTCCAAGTTAATCGAAACAAACAGTCTAACAGGTTGAATGGGGACCTTCAAGAATTTTAGAGTTAAGACTCGTAAAAAAGTGATTCGCAATAAGAATACTATTTCAGGTTCTTACTCTTCAGATGCAGTTAAACATTATAGCCGTGCTTACACATATAGTTTTCGATTGTAAACTTTGTGAAGGTTCCTGCCTCAACCAATAGGGTGCGTCTACTACCCCGTATACTGTCGTGGAGTTGTACGCACTCTTCTTTGCTTAAGCTCCCAGGAACCGGGGATATGCCTACATCTATAAACAAAGGCCTCATTGCCTCCTATTATACAATATTTCTGTAACTCGACGCATAACAACAAATATACCGATATAAGCCGAATATGCCAATATTTCCTCTAACGTGATTGATATCAAATTAGGTGGTAGATGTGGGTCTTGTTCTTTCAAACCAAGCTTATATGGTAGCCTGGAAATGAGCACGATTGCTGGAATTTATTCCTCGGGAATGGGGCTTCGAACTAACAAGTCCGCCGCTAGGAGCGCTAGGGAGAGAAGAACCTTAGGCACTTAGTGGTTGACTTGACTTTCCCCTTGTTGATACCTTATTTCGCCCGTTTTATCTCGATCACCGCACAATCATCTTCATCAATACTGGTTAAAAAATGAGGATTCTATTACTAATAAAACGTCTACCAAGTTGGGTGTGGCACACAGCTTCCTCGTATCCGTAAAATGAATGCATAGATCAATAAAATTTTTAAAATTACTTAATTAAAAAAAAAAAAAATTAAATTGAATCTTAAAAAGAATACGTAGGAGAATCCAGGGGACCATATAAAGATACAGCAGCTGAATATTTCAGAAGGGGCTCAAATTCAGAAGTAGCTGACCACAGGAAGCAGTTTCCAACCCATAATATCTCTTCAGAATCTGCAACTTTAGTGAAGTGGAACCACGCTATTACCAGCGAACGGTTGAAGAAGGACTCCATATTCAAATGATTGACTCGGACAAAAAACTGAGCCGAAGAAAAGGAAAAATGTTGAACCCAATTACCAACACGTTTTATAATAACTACCCTCCAACATACATGAAAATTATCCCCGAGCTAACGTACAACACTTTAAAAACCAAGTTCCAAGATTTTAAATGTATTTCATTAACTCAGATATACCATTCAAATCAATAATTCAGTATACCATTTGAAAATTTTAATTTAACACTTTCTTCCTAAAATAGATTTTATCCCAACACTCTAGATAAGATAATGGACCGACTGTGTGGTTCGTATCGGTTAAGCGTGGCGCTGTGACGCACCATTGGCCCGTTCGAATCTGTGTACCTTCGTTTCTACAGAATGTTACCAAATTTAGGGTAGTTAGGCCTACGTGCACACGTTCCTGCACACAGTTACAAATTCCATGACATTCATGATATGCGAGCCCTGCGCCCGTTCCTGCGCATATTTACAAATTTCAGGGAAGAGAGGGTTTACGTAAACGCGTTCCAGCACACAGATGCTAACTCCAAAATGTGTTCACATTGCAACTCCTTTAAGGCGAGGCAGCCGCTAGTTTGAAACTCGGATTACAACCAAATGTCATTTTTGAATGGTATCAAGGCGAAGCAACCACCAGTTCAATACAAAACGCCATCAAACTGGACCTAAGCCGCAGAGGGCCCAAGGTGAGGCGACGGCGATACGAGAAATCTTCTTTGGGAGGACCGGCAATCAACCTGCTGACCCAGATCTGCTCCTAAATCCTCCACAAGTCAACCTATCAGTGTCCCCCCGGTCTCGGAGCGCACCTACCTGGAAACTTTCATCATTCGAAAGCCCAACTAATACGCCTAACTAAATAACCAGCTTATATGATTAATCGGAGCAGGTACCAACCTACTTGAGGGAACGCTTAAATCCTACGAGTAGATTTTCATATATTTCAAGATGATTGAAATTAAATAAATGATAATAGCAGTGTGACGAGTTATTAGGAGGTTTTCGTGGTTATAGGGGAGGAAATTTACATTTTTTCTTTTTTTTTTGTAAAATATCCTTAAGGATTGGAGATTCAGGAACAGAGAACATCATATTTTAAAACGCTGCAAATCAATATCAAAACGCTGCAATAATTTGTTTATTGTTTCTGTATTAGGTACCTCTACTGCACAAAGCAATGATCGGCGATAGTTAATGAACGAACAATATGGAATATTATTATCTTCATACTCATAAGCACATACCAAAATAAATTATAATCGCAATAATACAAACCACCTATAATTCAATATACCCACCTACAATTCATTAATCCATTTGTAGGTAACAAAAGCTATAATAATCCATTATTACGAACTATGGTGAATTAACGAAAATGGGACGAACCAAGAGAAAAACAATGAAAAAAATATATATATATATATATATATATATATATAGGTATATAAAAATAATAAATTCTCATATATATATATATATATATAAGACATTCTAGACGATAACACCGTTCTCTCACCAAAAAATCACATATTCCAACATAAAAGACGAGTTCGTTGCTCAGAACTTTTGAGCTCAGTAAGATGCTCAAATTTCAAAACATCTGCTGCAAAAACCACCGAAAATGGCAAAAAAAAAAAAAGGCTCAAAATCGTTAGATATTATTATCAAATTATTATTAGGATTTTTTTAGCAAAATATTATTCGTAAAAAGTTTTGTATTAACTATCTACTAGAATATTCAAAAATTAATGCGCCAAATTATGCTGGAAAAACTTAAATTTCAATAAAGTAAGATAAAAATCTACAAAAACTGTAGAAAACTATTTAAATCCAAAATTATATTTCAAGGCTGAATATTATTTAGAAAAACATGTTTTTCCATGGATTGTGTATAATAATTTCTGAGCACATGATGCGCTAAAATGTCAGATTTCAATATGCGTATAATACGAAAAATTATATTAATTTAATTCGCCAATGCCGCATGACTATAGAACTTGTCTGAAGAACAATACTTCTCATTCACACTCATATTGATGCTATTTTTCCGTGTCAAAGGTCCTCTCCCATTGAGGAGAGGGATACGTACACCGATCTGGGTGATGCCATTTGATTATTTATAATTAAATCTAAAAAAAAAAAAAACCTGTTATATCAGAGCTTTCGAAAAACTTATTTTTCCATAATTCAACCCTTTATTTTTACAAATACCTATTGGATTTTTCACCTGCATGAGATTTCTGGCCCTATTTTCATAAACCTTGCTCTGGTTCTTGAAGTCCGTTAAACGTTTGCCCAATCAGTTTACACAACATGAAGCGATCAGAAAAACCGTTCCGGAAAACGAAGTTTTCAGTTAGTTCCAAACGTACATCCTATTGTGACAGCTGTCTCCCTACAGGCCTTCTAAACGCTATTGGCTGACAAATTTTCGCCGAACGGACGATCGCTCTACATATCCGAGCAGGTAGAATCTGTTGATGGGTACGAGGGCCGTTGAAAAAAAAAAAAAATTATCTAGGGTAAACCCTCTATCCGGGATGAGCACAAAAGTGTCCGGACGGTGTCTAGGCATTGACACCGGAACAGAAGGACCTATCACGTAATGAGAAGAATCCTTCCGGCCTCCCCTCGCGGCGTCTTGCGCTCGCACAAAAACATCGGACATCCCCCTAAAAAACTTCCTTTCGGCCCCCCTTTTTTTACGCCGCAACCCCTTAACAAGAGGAGCCTATATACATACATTTGAATGGATCTATAAAAATTTTCATACGGTTGAATCGGATTCAACCCCTTCCGCGACGGTGGGAACCATACCGTCCCCTACCTGCAACCCTTCTAGGCGCTCATTATTCAAAGTAGGGTTTCTGTTATTTAAAATAGGTGTCTTCCACCCTATTTTTTTCTTTTTCTCAGGGGATATCCTATACCCCCCTCTGCCTAAAGTAGGTATCATCCGAAGGGTTCCTTTGCATAGTCACCCCTATGCAAACTCTATGCAAAGGTATCTTCCTCACTTGAGGGGAAAGGGGTGTCTTTTTTCAATGCTTATCTCTCGAACCCGTTCATAAAAAACGTTACCTATCACGTCGAGGATTTAATATCGATTATTAAGTACCTGTTACGGAAGGGTTGGACTGTGGGAATACCAGATGAGAGGGCCAACTAATTTCATTTGCTTACGTGAACCTAGGAACCGTTGAAGAAGATCACCCAACCGACAACAACTCTAACGTTCATCTTCATAGATTAACGAACTTTTTTTTTCCTTTATTCACTCTCAACGAAGAAAACGGTTACAATCATCGATAACAACCAATCGAACAAACTTCCACAAATTGCTAATTACACCTCATCACGCGAAACAACTCACCAATTTGAATCTCATTCCAAACTAGTCTTTCTTCCCCCCTTTCAGACATTTTTTTGCGGTCCTTCCACTGTTTGTTTTAATAATTAACGAGGGACATTATTTTATGCGCAATCATTAGTTTAAATGTGCATAAGTTAAGGGTGAGGCGTCGTATTCAAATAAGAGTAACAGGTTTGTAAGGCGGAAGGGTTCGGACTGTGGTTGAATGTTGATGGACATCGCGTTCTGAGGGGTCTCCATTATGATGCAATGATGTTTGTTTTCATTAGTGGTTTTTATGATTCGTTCAAAAATGCGCCCGTGCCAGAAATAATGTAAAGTTTATGCTGATTATTCCTTTAAAAGGTTGAACTAACAAGACACTTAGAATATGGCCTTTTTTGAAGCCCTAATATCAAATTACAGTTTGACACCTTCACCTAAGAGTCAAACTGTCATTATATAACTCGGGGTTGATATATTCTACAGATAATTTCAACGCTGATCCCGTTTACTGAATCAAAAAATAGTAATAACTACAAACAAAGAATTTAAAATTCCGGACCATTTGCTCGAAATAGTGTATTTGACGTACATATGACCTAAATTAAACGATGCATCAAACAGAAAAGATTTGCTAAAATTCTGAAAAGGAAAAATTTTCCGATGCAGTAATATTACAGTATTGATGATTTTTTTACGCTTCATGTAAATGCAGAAAGCTGCAAAATTCACTCTTAATGCGTGATTCATACCAGTAACCACCTTTGTGAATCACGCAATCGCCCTACTGTGGATTGAGAAGTTTTCAAATATTTTTCTCTTCCACTGTAGTCGATTGGAATACCGTTAGAATTCATATCCAAGTTCACAGCAATGTCAAAAATGAATTAACTATGCTTGTGGAATGATCAAACGGTACCAACATATTCGCTGATTCGGATTAATTACATTAAAATCTGTAACTGCAGACAAAGACACTGAAATTACGAAACATGTGTTCGAAAAAGTGTTTCCATCGTGAGAGCTTTACTTAAAACTATTGCATAAAATGTCTAAGAGAAAATGTCTACAAATTGTAAGAGGGAGAAATTTTCCAATAAAGTAATCATGCACAAATGGGGATTTCTCCACATTCATTCTGAAAGAGTTGCAAAATTTACGCTCATTGCTTAAACTCATACCATTACCCACTTGCATTCATGAACCTCGGAATCGCACCTCGGAGGATTGAGTGCTTTTCAAATATTTCTCTTTCACTCAATATGTACATATTGCTTGCTCTATATCTATTCTATACATCTATATCTAATTCTTGTATGATTCGTTACATTATTTCTTTTCATTTAACGTACAGATTGTTTTTCATTTTTCTCTTTCTTCTTAAATCTTCTACCGTGATTACTTTTGTATTTTTCATTTTTGTTTAACTGGGAATTCACCTAGATTTCATTTTAAATTTTCGCTGCCTGTACCAACTTTTGTATCGCCGAAAGACGAACGCTCTGCACCACGATGACATCAGCGGGTGCGGATTCCTCATCGCCTCCCACTGTAGACGATTGGAATACCGTTGGAATTCATCTTCAAGGTCACAACAATTAACTATCCTTGATCAAAAGGTATCAGGAGGCATCAAGGGCCGCTGATTTGGGTCACAGCGGGGGCCTGCGGAGACGGTCAAGATGGGATAAGTGTGATAGCATCCTGGTAGGGGAAGGTGTGGGAGGGGAGTGGAGATGGCAGGGGGAGGGGTGGAGGTCTCTACTATTTGTTTCTATTAGTGGGTCACAACCTCAGGACGAAGCACGCGCCGCCCCATTAATTCTGAGCTTTTACTGCCCGGGCATAAATAAACCTGGAGAACCCGCGGAGCCAAACGTCACGCGGGGTTTTAGTAGATTTTTATCTTTGGTTTCGGCCAAAAAAGTGCATGATACTCGAGGTGGAATTCGGCTGTTTGGAAACGAAGAGTCAAAAGAGATTTGGAGAAAAATAACAATAAAATAAAAGATCAAAGTAAAAAGGAAAAAAATCAGCAAATGATACACCTGTAATGTTGTGGGAAGTGAATCGATTGCAATCAATCCGTTAAATTCGGAAGTAGCTATTGAAAAGTTTTAACACAGAAATAAATTTTGTATCATCCAAAAATGTCATCAAATTCCAACAAATACCATAATAGCTCACAGGGTGAGAAATAAAATCAGCTGATGTGGAGGAACTCAGCATTTCCAGCATGAATAATTTGAAATCATAACCGCGTTCTATAACGAACATAATTTTATCCAACTGTAACTCTCATAAATATTATTTGTCCTCTTAAATATATTAACTTCACTCAACTCATTATTTTTACTATTGATATTTCAATTAATTTATTCATTTTATTTTAATTTGACTGCCTTATTATTTTGGGTGCAGCTATTTTAAACAAAAAATTTATTGAATCAAGTACGAAGGGCTATACTTATATGCCATGAACAAATTTATGACACTTACAATTGCAGTACATTTATGATTTCAGATAATTCGGAATAGCGCTTTTAAAGTAATCAGCTAGCGTATACCTATGATAAATCAGAACTGGCAAACCCAATCGGCGGGTTAAAATTTATTTATTATTATCATTTTATTGTTTTGCGTCTACGAATGGTTCACCTTGTGTAAGTACAACAGTACAGCTACAGCGGAATCTTAGTAGTATATCGACAATTAAATAGGCACCTACCAACTAAGAATTGATAATTAAGATAAAATAAAATTAGCTACCTACGCTTCCTAGATCATCAATAGGCGACAAAAGCAATAATATACTCGATTTTCTGAAGTGAGAGTTCCATTGGACATGTATCCGCGGATAAGATCGTCGTAGTTCATAAGGCAATTTTCCACCAGTTTTGATTTTTGATCCCATGTGGATGATACCTTTTCTTGTCAAAATTTTAGCCTAGAGAGAGAAAGAGAGAGAGAGTGAACGGATGGACGTACAGTGATCCGGATGGTTTCATTCAATTCTTCGGAATGATATCGATCAATTACTAAAAAAAAACCTTTACTTATTTCAAAAGATTTTGAAATATCGATTATTTAATCCTTCAACCCTTCAATTCTACCCCTTAGGGTAGATCGAAACCGATGCCTAGGTTCTAAGACCAACTAGGCCCCATATGTGATTTTTAACGCATGTGTAATAAACCTCGGTCCTAGTTGCGGGGAAAAGCTTCGGGCGACGGCGTATGGAATATTGCGGACCGCAGACGGCGTATAGCGGACCGCGCACGGTAGTAGATTGTTTAATTCATTTCATTTTACTTATTTTATTTTTTTGATTTCTGATATCTACGTACTTTGAAACTTCAACCTACACATTTTGAGGAGCGTTAATAATTTTTCTCGGTAGATTACAAAAGTTCATTATTGAGAAATATAAACCAAAAACTATATGGAAAAAATACTTAAAGTTCTAATCTTGTAGATGAATTTGCGCAAATACATCAAAATAAATAAATATAGTTAAAATATAATTGAAACTCTGCATAGTACGATATCACACTTATAATAATAGGTACCTACGCATTCAACATTACAGATTACTATATCCTTGATGATGACCTTGTCAACGGATAAAAACCGTAAACTACTCGTAATAAAGAAAAAAGCTGTTGCAGTTTATAGGCTGCCGAGAATCCGAAGCTCGCGCCTTCATTCCTCAAATGCTTTATATCGGGATTATCAAGGAAGGAAAGGTACGAGTACAAACAAGTAACTGACGCCCGATTAATTTTTTTTTTTTTTTTTTTTTTTTAATGGCCCAGGTATAAAGCGGAGGAAAAGACGCTCATTCCTGAAATATCGCGACGATTGAGGCAAAATTCCCGGCGTTTCCTCGTCCTTGAGGTCCTCTCGGGTGAGTAAGGGTGATGGCGACAATCCCGACGATAATTGCCCCCCCACCCAATGATTCGGAATAAATGTCAAGACCGTCATCAACGCCTTGTGCAGGTTTTAATCAGTTACTTGAATTATATCTTCCCAATGATTGATATAAATCATTATATACTAACTATTAAGAAATACTTATAGCGAGATGTTTTGTTTCAAGACCATCAACAGTGCGGGGAGAATTTCAGCAGATATCAGAAGTTATAATACAATCTGGAAAAAAGCCTCTCAGAAAATCTAGTGGGCGACTTTTAGTGGACATAATGATGAAGCTATTGCTGTAAGAAATTAATGGTGTTACCAATAAACGTACAAATTCTTAATATACAGATGTATTTTATTATATTCAAACCATTGTTAAAATTTGTGGCACCGCACTTATCAGAACAGAACAAAGTGGAGTAGACGAGATGAGTTTGTCATCGGTACCGCTGCGGGACAGAAAGTTAACTCTTTACTACTGCAATGCCTAGTGCCTAAATTTTTAGAATGAAAATCTTCGAAAATGTTCTAATAGAAATCTGCTTTATGCAATTCTAAACCCGATTCTATATTTCAACACGTTTTGCAGTTAGTGTATGTATACTAACTGTATATCCGTCATTGCGCGCACTAACTTTCAAAAAAATCGAGCTAGTGGGTTTATCTTTGGCGCAAAAAAGTTACTTCTACCGATTCTCTAATTGGTATTCGTCTCAGGCGAAATCAATCTGTTCTATATAAGTACTCCACATTTATTTCGAAATTCTCAAAAATCATTTAAATCGTAAATTTTTCAAACACCATCTAGGGTCTCGTTTTCAATATATTTCTACTCGCAGAATCGAATGTGATCAACCACACTTATTTAGGTCAAACTATCCTCCAGATTTGATGAGTTTTACGTTTTAAACCTATATTTTTCCCATGAACGTTAAGAATTTTTTCGCTGCAGAAGTCCCCACATGTCTAAAAAACTGGCAAGAAATAAAATCATGGAGAGTTATGAAAATTCGTTCATATGGTACGCTGCATGCCTGGAACTTTTTCATTTTTATTTTTTTATTTCATTTATTAATTATAGTATATTGTCGGTTTTGGTATGAACTTCTGCTAAATCGGGCCGGAAATGCACATGAAGAGTGAATGCGCTAAAAACAACATTCGCTGGAGAGAGTTTCGTGCAAAGCTTAAAAGCTCATGTATGGTGCTAGTTTATTGAAACTTTCAGTTACTTTCATTTTATTAAATATTTTTCCAAATATAGTAACAGCCGGAATCAGCCCATTCACATGTTTTGAAAGTAGTGGGATGCCTCACGTGCTGTTTTTTATTCGATACATACTTCAAACTTTCAAAAAACCCTATAATCTAGGGAACGCGATACAATCGTGTCATGGTGGGCGAAATCGAGCAGAACATGAAAAATAAGAGCCGCCAATCGCTTCCGTCCCGTTTATCGTGAAGATTTAAAGGTTATCAGAGCGTGATGATCTGGCCAGATCATCTTTCCAGGCGTATGTATATCAAAACATCGGATCTGCCTCGATCAGCTATGCCCACTCCGGTACGGTGACTGTGATACCGGAAATTTTTATTTTTGTCTTGTATTGCCGCCTTCTCTTCTACAATTTGAAACGAATATTTTGTGTTTGCTGTTTTTCAAATTAGGAACTTAACTCTATCTCATTTCCAATTCAAGTCACGCAGCTTCAAATAGCGTATTTTACGTTACTCCTTTAGCAATAATGCAGTGCTCGGCACTAATAATCCCTACTGATTCAAATGAATTCCATTTTTCGCTATAAATCACCATGAGCTATTTCCTGGTTGTGTCTATCTAAATGAGTACGCAAATCTTTGCATCAAAATTAATCCACAATTACAATACAAAACTATTTTAGCCTACTTTGCTGACATATCTCGAAATCACGTACCCAAGTTAGGCATCCAGTGGTTTCCTATAAAAATTACGTCTTCTTTTAGTTCTGAAATTAGTGGACACACAATTACCTATGTATGACTTTGAAAGATACTGATTAGTTGGATAACAATAATTTTAATTTAAAATAATGGTTTCGTGGTGAAGATTGACACGTGGACTGAAATCTAATCTATACATCGGCCTGGTGGGGGTGTCCTCCCATCCAGGCCAACGTGTATAAAAGGAGCCAGGAGACCACTCAAATACACACTCAACTGCTATACTTACTGAATTCTCTAATATCAACCTGTATCCTAGCTGAAGAAGATCATTGTAAGTCTATAAGCTATTAAAGAAAAATAGTAACATCTATAAGCACAAAGAACACCTTGAAGATATTCCCGCACGCTCAGCACCGCTTGATAGGTAAATATATCATGTTAAAAACCTACGAAATATAATAATAAGGATCTTGTTGAGACATAGTACCAAGGTCTTAAATTTATGAACTGGTGCTACTTGGACCAAACTATTACACCTATTGAAGCATGATTCACTTATGATATAAATTTATTTGAAATCAATTTAATTATTATACTTACTTAACAATCCTTATATTGTTTATAGTTGAAGTATTTGTTAACAAATTATTATGTTTTGCTTGCAATATGTATTTGAAACAAAATCTAAGTTAAAAAGAACAAAAAGACCTTTCGACGTAAAGTAGCTAGAATTACGAAAACTAAAAGATAAACCACTTTATTTTTTGAAGAAGCCAACTACCTCCCACCCTCACCTTATACTTCTTCAAATATTTATTTTCTAATTCCATATGAGTACCCACACCAGAAATGTTGAACTAGGAATTTTTCCATGTTTTGAATTTTTTTCAAAAGTCTTACCTTAGCACGAGATCTCATGAAGGAACGTTTTGCGGAAAATCGATTTTTTAAACGAGATTTTTAAACTAAGATTTAGTGCCAACGGCCAATTATAACTAACGGGCCCACGGAGCCATGAATGTGGAACGGGGGTCCAACTGGAACCGCGAGCCCTGTAAGGGGTTACAACTCAAGTCACCAACGACCCCTAACGCAACTCTGTTTATGGCGTCACATTGATTGTCCCAGCCTCCGCGTAATGAGCAAGTGCTTAGGCTTTCTCTAACGGCTTACAGGGGAACCATATCGCTTGAGCCTTATGTTAATATTGGCGCACTAAAAGGTCAGTACGGCCGTCAGGGAAGAAAAAAGTATACTTCACTTTATTGCAAAACGGATATGGAAATCGAAGAGGATGCAGTGTGCTAGGTAGGGATAAATTGACGTCGAAGTTTATGGGAGAGCTAATGGGCGAGGAAGGTAGAATAGGGTCTCTGAGCTTCGGAAGGTGACGAAACTAAAATAAGACAGCGTTCTATATGGATGAGTCCCAAGCTAATCCTTAATTGGCATTGTTTAAATTAGCTATACAGTCCTGGACATTCCCTGAACAGCTAAAGTCACTGTGGGAATTCGGAATCCTTGAAAATTATTAGTCGAAACTCAGATAGAGTACATGATAATTAATATCTAAATGTGCGATTTTACATCATGCTATCTCCAATCAAGATAATATACTTTTTTTTTCAAGATAATATATTTTATTAAGATAATATATATAATATAATATATATTATATTATATATCAAGATAATATATAATATAATATATTTTTATTTGCGTGGTGATACCACGCAGCACTCCTGCCGAGATGCCCAGCTCGAGTGACTCCGTGGCACTTTTCCCACACCACACCTCGAGTGACACGGTCACGGCCATGACCTTGATGTTATCGAAGAATCCTCCCTTCTAGTCCTTTTGATGAATGAAAACTGTATGAATCACCGTGCGCAGAGTGAGGTATTGAGTCAAGAACGATGAAATTGATAGGGGACCGTCAACCCCGTAGCCCGCACATTCCCTGAAAATGTCATCTAAATCGGATGAAAACTGTGGAAACAAGCTTGTTACAAGGATTTATGGACACACACTCGTCTGTGTGTGTGTGTGTGTGTGTGTGTGTGTGTGTGTGTGTGTGTGGGTGGTGTGTGTGTGTGTGTGTGTGTTTGCTTATATCCACGCACCGGTCAAGGCCGGTGGGCTCGGTATTGTCTCTCTTTCTGCCAGCATCCCATCTTTACGCCGCCAGCGCCTGCTTGCCCTTAGGGGCTCGAGCTGGGAGATCGCCCGCACGGCTGCTGACCTGGACTTTTTCCGGCAGCAGTTGTTGTGGTGCGATCGAGCAACACCAACTGCTCCAAAACCCAGCTCATCTGCTGAGTTCGCTGCTGCACTGCATGAGTCAGTAGATGGTAAAGAACTCCGACAGTGCTCTGAATCCCCCATTTCTACCCAGTGGGTGGAATGGGCTTCAGAGGGCATTGGGGCCCGCGACTATCGCCATTTTCATGCCGTCCGGGTGGCTACCCTAGCCACCTCGGTGAGGTGTTCGAGGAGTAGTCGCGGGACAGTTGACACCCTTTGCCGTGCCTGTCGGGGTAAAAATGAGAATCTATATCATGTGGTGCAGCAGTGTCCTCGTACTCACGGTGGCCGCATTTTACGTCACGATGCGGTTGCCAAGCAGATAGCAGGTGCTCTGTCATCTAGCGGTTGGGATGTCGAAAGGGAGAGACTATACCACATGCCGAGTGACCGGGACAAGAAGCCAGATATCGTTGCGATCAAGCCCGGTGGGTCTGCCATAATCCTGGATGTCCAGGTTGTCAGTGGCAGCGTGGACATGGAGCAGACCTGGCGGGCTAAGAAAAGTAAATATGACAGAAATGATCTGCGCCAAGCGATATCTGAGCTAAAAGGAGTGGCACCTAATAACATCAAGGTCATGGCCGCGACCGTGTCATGGCGCGGGGTGTGGTGCGGGAAAAGCGCCACGGAGTTACTCGAGTTGGGCATCTCGGCAGGAGTACTCCGTGGTATCACCACCCGCGTCCTGAGGGGTTCTTACTTGAACTGGTGGTCATTTTATAGGGGCACATCCTTTCATCCCATTCTTCCTCCTCGTCCTACAACTTCCCTTATCCCTAGAGCCGGCGTCGGGTAAACCTGGGCGTCCTCCCCACTTTTTTATTTTATTTGTTTATTTTTCAATTTAATGGCGTGCCCCCTCCGTCTTTGAGGGGAGATTTCTTAAAAAAAAAAAAAAAAAAAAAAAAAAAAAAATGTGTGTGTGTGTGTGTGTGTGTGTGTGTGTGTGTGTGTGTGTGTGTGTGTTTTATAGTTTCTGTATTCTGGATTTATCAAAAGTTGGGAAACTATATCCAAGTTTTCATATCAGTAGTTGACTTTTCGGTTCATCACTTGACTTTAGGTGAAACAAAGATCCTGATAAATCAAGAACCACAAACATCTTATTAAGGGATATAGATCGGTCTGAGTGGCATATTGATTTTACTAGTGTTGTTCTCACTACATTTTTTGTGTGAGCATATCAATGTTTTAGTTTTTCTTCGCATCAATTTTCGTACTATGGTATATTGAAATTTCTTTTGTTCAAATGTATGACACTAACAAACTGTTTTCAGCTACCTGCTTTTTAAATTTCGTTTCATTTTTTATCTAGTGACTAATAGTTTAGGCCGGAAGACGGATCTAGTGAAGAGTGGAAACGTGAATAATAAATAATAATATGTCCAATTAGCATCAGTTTTCTTCCTTCTGGAAGTCTTGAGTATAAAACCAAACAAATGAGCAACATGAAGTCAATTATTTTCAAGAACCTTACATACTAAAAATTCCTTATTGGTGCGACAAATAGATTAACTTCGTTGATCTGATTGATAGATGGCCAATAAGTACTACTGAAAGTTCGAAGTACATTGTTTGGATATCATTAAGAATTCCATAAACGTTTATTAGGTAGTATAGTTTTTCACGGGCGTCAGGTAGTATGAATTTAAATAGTCTAGAATGTGTCATGGAAGGTAACAGCATTTGGACCTAAGCCAATACGGCTTAGCGGTCAAAGCAGCAATACTATGGGTAATTCAGTACCAATTATATAAAGTTATTCTCCTAAACCAGTTGCGAAAGGAAGGCAGTCGGCTTGTTATGTATCAAGATTGTCGGCATATCATGCAATCCATCAATGATAAAGTTCAGGATTCTGTGATTCGCGCACTAGCAGGTTTTGCGTCAACCTAACTGAATATCTGTAATAGTTAACTTTAGGTACGTAGATAAATATGCAGTTTGAATATACTCGTACAATAACGAATAGACGGAAAATGAGTTTATTGTCAACGAGACAATTTGATTGTCAATAAGTACATTGTCAAGAACGAATCAGGTTCACTATATTTCAATATTGTAAGAAATCATATGACTATTATCCTTTTCAACATAGAAATGATTAAATAAATATTACTGTCCTTTGAACGTTGAGAGGTTTTTCGGATATGAGTTGGAAGCGATTAGAGTTTAGCGATATCAGTTAGTACCCACATTGTATGGATAGGTACAGATTACGGATATTTATAAACTTTTGCTGTTTTTGTGTCTTTTAGGATCGTAGGGAGCAAGAAAGAACGCGATGGTTGCAGCGTTCAAAGGGTTCGTGGAATTCACTGAAAGGAATGGCTTTCTCTTATAATCCACTCATAGATTATGGAATACATAATTTATTACTGATTGGTACCATGGTTCACGAGTGTATGTTCTGCAAGGCACTTAAATTTAAAGGTGAATCAGCTGGTTTGTGCTGTGCTTCGGGTAAGGTTTCTCTTCCACTGGTACCTTCACCTCCTGAGCCTCTCTATTCCTTGCTTTACGGTAACACTCCTAAAAGTAAGAAGTTCCGACAAAATTCCATTAAGTACAACACGGCATTT
This sequence comes from Adelphocoris suturalis, assembly GCA_030762985.1. Classification (NCBI taxonomy): domain Eukaryota; kingdom Metazoa; phylum Arthropoda; class Insecta; order Hemiptera; family Miridae; genus Adelphocoris; species Adelphocoris suturalis. The sequence goes on along the minus strand of CM061041.1, from coordinate 105,699,460 downwards.
CAAATGACCTATTTTGTGGCTGGTGAGGAGGTTCACTATCAGGGATTTCAGCCCTCTTTTATTGTCAAGGGGCAAGTGTATCATTCAATTGGATCACTCCTTCCATCTCCCCCCGAAAAGCACAAGTTCCTTCAAATTTATTTTATGGATGGCGAGGATTCCCAACAGACCAGACGGATGACTATTAGTGATGGTCTTGATGACACTATTGTCCAAGGTTTGCAGCAAATGTTAAATACTTCTAATTCCCTTGTTCGGAAATTTAAAGCTGCTCTGAAAGATGTGCCAGATGGCAACAATTATAGGGTGATTATAAGAGGTGACCACACTCCTGCTGGTGAGCATCCACGTTGCTTCAATGCCCCCACAGCTGAGGAAATTGCTGTTATTGTCGTAGGTGAGCCTTCAAGCAGTCGTGATATCCTGTTGAAGAAGCATGATGACAGTCTTATTCGAATTTCAGAGAGAAATCGTTTCTATGATGCTCTTCAGTACCCTTTGATTTTCTGGAATGGGCAGGAAACTTATTCTTGGACCATTCCTATGGTTAATCCTGTCGACAAGTCCCCATTACCTCTTACAGCAGGTGATCGTAAAAATGCTGTTTCTGCTACTAACTTCTACGCCTTCCATTTGATGACCAGAGAAAACGATGCTAATGTTATATTGCACTTTGGTACTCTTTTTCACAAGTTCCTGACTGACATGTATGTCAAAGTAGAAAGTGAACGGTTGGGTTTTATTTCCACTCACCAACGTGACCTCCGAGTGGAAAGTTATATTCATTTAAAAGACGCCATTTCTTCTGAAGCACATGTCAGCCCTACTGATCTAGGTAAGATGGTTATTTTGCCATCTTCATTTGTGAACAGTCCTAGATATTTGGCAGAATTTGTCAGGATGCTCTTGCTTACGCTAGAATGCACGGGACTGCTGATTTATTCATCACATTCACATGCAATCCTGAATGGCCTGAAATTAAATCAGCGTTGTTTCTAAATCAAAAGTCTTCAGAGCGTCAGGACATCATTGCAAGAGTTTTCAAACTCAAGGTCGACAAATTCGTTGATTTGCTCACGAAAGGCAAAATTTTTGGTGATGTTTTTGCTTTTGTCTATTCTATTGAATGGCAAAAACGTGGGCTGCCACATTGTCATTTACTTCTCTGGTTGGTTGATAAACTTCGCCCTCATCAAATTGATAGCATTATTAGTGCTGAAATTCCTGATCCTGAGGATGATCCTTCCTTGAGATCCATTGTTCTTAAACACATGATTCACGGTCCATGTGGTCCTCTACTGAACCCGAAATCACCCTGCATGAAGGGTAACAAGTGCACAAAGCGCTATCCACGGCCATTTTTAGAGGAAACTCGCACAGATCGTGATTCGTATCCACTATACAGGCGTCGTGACCCCATTCATGGTGGTCAAACTGAAAATTTGTTCATGAAAGTCAGCAGTAGTAATTTCACTCTTGACAACAGCTGGGTCGTTCCATACTCCCCAATGTTGAGCAAAATTTTCAATGCTCACATCAATGTTGAATGTTGCTCATCAGTTAAAGCTATTAAATATATATGCAAATATATCAATAAAGGCTCCGACCGAGCTGTTATTAACTTGCAGAATTGTAGCAAATCCGATCCCCTTAATGGGGTTTCAAGTTATGTTACTGGACGATACGTAAACAGTAATGAGGCTGCTTGGAGATTGTTCCATTTTCCTCTTCATGGCCGACATCCTTCTGTTACTCATCTTGCTGTGCACCTGGAAAATGGTGAAAGGGTTTATTATACTCCGTCCACTCTCCATGATCGTGTTGCTAATCCTCGAAACACCACTCTAACAGCTTTCTTCAAATTATGCCAGGAAGATGATTTTGCCAAAACTTTGCGATATAGTGAACTTCTACAGTACTATAGGTGGGAGGATAAAGTTTGGAAGCGCAGAAAACAAGGCTTATCTGTAAATGGTTGGCCTGACATCAAAAAGGGTGATGCTATTGGTCGAATCTATACTGTCCATGTCTCTAACTTTGAATGTTTCTGTCTGCGATTACTACTACTTCACGTAGTTGGGCCTACTTCTTTTGAATTTTTGAAAACAGTTAGAGGAACAATACATCCTTCCTTTCAAGATGCCTGCCTTGCTCTTGGCCTCTTGGCCGATGACAACCATTGGAAAGATACCATGGATGAAGCAGTTCTTTGTCGTCTTCCTAGCCAAATTCGTCAACTCTTCTCTATTTTGGTGTCATTTTGTGGTCTTTCTAATCCTGATGAGATTTTTCATACCTACAAACATGACATGTCAGAGGATATTATCCACAGAAATATTCCATTAAAAAACCGAATTCAAGATTTTCATGAATATTGTTACAATGAAGCCTTAATTAACATTGAAGATCGTATTATGGCTATGTCTGGGAAGAAACTACAAGAATTCAATCTTTGTTCCCCGAATCGCTCAGATGAGACTAACAGTCTTCTAGCAAGAGAGCAAGATTATGATCGTTCAGCTCTACTAGACCAGGTCGAGTCCCACCGTACGACCCTACGCCCTGAGCAAAACATTATCTTCAATACAGTTATTGAAAAACTCAATTCCAGTACCCCCGCTTTAATTTTTGTTCAGGCTCCTGGAGGCACTGGAAAATCTTTTCTGCTCAACCTTTTACTGGCTTGGGTTCGAAGTAACGGTGATATTGCTCTGGCTGTTGCTTCCTCAGGAATCGCTGGTACCCTTCTTAGTGGAGGGCGAACTGCACATTCTGTTTTTCATTTGCCCATAGACTTAGAGAAACAGGACACACCTATATGCAATATCAGCAAGCAGAGCGCTACAGCAGCTTTGTTTAGGAAATGCAAGCTCATTGTATGGGATGAAGCTACAATGTCCAACAAGCTAGCATTTGAAGCTGTAGACCGCTCCTTGCGGGATATCCGAAATAACGAAACTATAATGGGTGGATTAGTTGTTGTACTGGCTGGAGATTTCAGGCAAACTCTTCCTATCATTGTAAGAGGCACCCCTGCTAATGAGCTAGATGCCTGTCTGAAGTCATCTGTTCTGTGGAGTTCTATTGAAGTATTTCACTTGACTACAAACATGAGAGTTCATCTCCATGATCACAGTACGCCAGCTGATCACTTTTCTACGGATTTGTTGAAAATTGGAGATGGCAAGGTAGCTGTGGACTCCAAAGGTTTGATTGATCTCTCTAATGTAGGTCACATAGTTAAATCGGAAGAAGAGTTGATAGATTGCGTTTTCCCTGATATCGTCAATCGCTTCCAAACTGTTGACGGTACATGGTTGCGGGAAAGAGCTATTTTAGCTCCAACAAACGCTATTGTTGATGACATTAACCTTCGCATTCTCCACTCTTTGCCAGGAGATCCATTTACATATACTTCTTTCGATGCAGTGGTCAATACTGATGAATCTACTGCTTACCCCACTGAGTTTCTTAACTCATTATCTCACTCTGGTATTCCCTCCCACTCCATTACCCTTAAAATAGGTGTACCAATTTTACTAATGCGCAACTTGGATCCACCACGGTTGTGCAATGGCACCCGACTGCGCGTAACTGGCATGACTAAAAACCTCATTCAAGCTTCTATCTTGACTGGAACTCATTGTGGCGAGGATGCTTTCATTCCAAGGATACCCACTATTCCAAATGACTTTCCATTCCAATTCAAGAGAGTTCAATTCCCTATAAAACTTGGTTTTGCCATGACTATTAACAAGGCACAAGGTCAATCCCTTTCTGTTGCTGGTATTCACTTGCTGACCGATTGCTTTTCACACGGTCAGCTATATGTTGCATGCTCAAGAGTATCGAACTCACAGAACTTGCATATACTTGCTTCAGAAGGCAAATCTCCTAACATTGTTTACAAACAGGCCCTCTTATAGTATTTTTCTTTGTACTGATTTCCATGGAAGTCATGTGGGCTTCATTTACTTCATTGTTCGACATTTGAGAGGAGTCGTGCAGCATGACCTCATCAGCGAATTGTTGTATAGTTTCATGGATAACAAATTTGCGTTTTTCGTCCTTTTTTTTTTTTTTTTGCAATTTTCAGCTATTTTTAACCATATTTGTGCGCACATTAATGTATATGTTCCAGATTTCCGTGGAACAGCTACAGGCCTGCTGCTTCCATGGGCGTGTCTCTTCAGAAGGGCAAGAAGGGACACGCCGTGTTTACAGTATGTGCCTCTTTGTGTATGTTACGGAGGTCATTCTGTAACCACGGCGAGACCCCTTCAATATCCACCATACCGAGCGAGCGAGGCGAGCAACATTCCCTGCATACATCGGATTCCAACGAGTGTTTTTCTACACATCTTTTGCGAGCAGGGCTACCCACATAAGTCTTGAAGGGACTCGAAGACTCATTTCAACGGAATAAATACGGGTTTTTCCCTATACATATGCAGCAATACCGTGCGAGCGAAGTGAGCAACATCCCCGAATAAACTTTTCGTGGTTCCACGTAGTTTTATAATGGGGGGGTCCAGGGTTTTTCCTACACATTATACAGCCATACCGAGCGAGCGAAGCGAGCAACATCCCCTACACACGTTAAACTTTCCCTTAGGGACCTACCATTCCCTACATGCCAGACTTTGCGAGCGAAGCGAGCAATTTAATGGGGGGTCCGGGGGGCTTGCCCCCCGGCTGGACGTGGAAGCGAGCGTAGCGAGCTGGAGCGGCTAGTTATTAATAAGAATGAAACTCCGTTTGTCTGTCTATCTGTCTGTCGTGTCTATGCACGGCCAAACGGCTGAGTGGGGGGAGTGTACGAGTGGGGGGATCTTCTTGAGATTTTCCGAAAGGTGGAACGAGCGAATTTAAAATTGTCTAATCCCAGCCGAACCATGGGCCGTAGGGCGGGAGGGGGGTCGAAGTAAGAATTAATGTGCGCTTTTTGGACTTCCCCGCTTCCTCTACCCCTCTAAACGGCCGTTGACAATTCCGGAAAAATACCGGTTTCGGAGGATTTCCTACGAGGAAGACGACGGCGCGATCGGATCGCGAAAAAAGTATCGGGAAATGCGTTAAAAAAATGCGAGAGTACGGACCCGTTTTCTCGAAAAGTCCGCCGAAAAACTTGGTTTTTTCCGATTAAAATATACCCCATAAAGGTACGTTTTTCGGAACGGTTTTCGCGGGCGAAATACAGCTTTGGGTCCGCCGAATCTGAATCCGAAATCGGATATCGAAAAAAGTGACGTTAAGTCGGTCAAATCGCGAGCGGAAGCGAGAAGAAGCGTTTAACATCAGAAATTAATTTTGCCGTGTTCGCGAGAAGGCTCTACGAAGTCAGGGGTTCGATGAGGCGGGGCTTGCACCTGACGAAAACGGGTTGCGAGCAGGTACACGCACTTACGTCTTGAAGGGTATACAGGTATACCTTGCGAGCGAAGCGAGAGCCATGTCAACAGAATAAATTCGGATTTTTTCCTACAAATATACAGCAATACCTTGCGAGCGAAGCGAGCAACATCCCCGAATAAACTTTTTGTGGTTCCACGTAGTTTCATAAGATTTAATTTGTTTGTAAGAATTTCCAACAGAAAAAAACGTCTGCCAAGTTGGGTGGGCAGTATAACTTCCTCAAGCGAGCGAAGCGAGCAGCATCCCTTACAGAAGTTAAACCTACCCTTAGGGATCTATCGTTTGCGAGCGAAGCGAGCAACATTCCCTACATGCCACACTTTGCGAGCGAAGCGAGCAATATCCCCTACATGCCACACTTTGCGAGCGAAGCGAGCAATTGAATGGGGGGTCCGGGGGGCTTGCCCCCCGGCTGGACGTGGAGGCGAGCGTAGCGAGCCGGAGCGGCTAGTATAGGTATAAAGGCATAAACAAATAATGTTACATTGTTACATGCAGAACAGGTAGCATTGAGACAACCACTCACAATCAAAACACTGTAAAATGGAGCATTTGAACAGTACATCTGCAATAGTCAGAATTCTATATCAAAGGATTTTAGGTGTGTCAATTATTCATGGTTTTATTGGAAAGTGCAGCTGATTGCACATTTTCTTGAAGAAACAAACCTATCATGAGTGAGAAATTCAAAGGTTGTGACAACTGTCACGCTTTCGTCAAAGTCCAAATCATGATTAAAAACTGGGTGATCTCCAGGTCACGATTCATTAGCAATTGACTGGAACGCTTTCTTCCCGATTCACCAGTCACAGGTGAGACCAACCCGAAAATAAGTGAAGGCAGGTTGGCTTGTGAGGGTCGATCACCTGCAGCCGGCAACAGCTGGAAGCAACCACCTTCCTGCTTCGCCGAGCCCACACGGCTTTGGCCTTATCAACATTGGAAATGGTGGTTTTTATTGAAATCAGTTTAATTCAAATATCCTAACAACAATAGAACTTTGAATGAGGGGGATATAGTTTAGGAAATTATTTTCTATTTCTGCAGAGACCAATTCATCTGGTCCCTTAAAATGTGGAAAAACCAGACGATTTGTATGTGGGATATTTAGCACCATTCGGATTTCACAAATGCCCATGGACAGTCGATATCTATGGAGATTGTATGAACTTCACCTATATAGTGGCAAATTTTTGAGTCCCACCATATTGTTCTGCAAGATATTGGAATATCAGAGGAATAGGTTTTCTTGAGACATGGATTTGCATTTAAGTTTAATTTGATTGGAAACAAATTCGTATACCTAATCCATTGAAATCTGGAAAATCTGAAGAATCGTTTGTGGGGTATCTAGCATCTGTTGGAGTTCGCGTTTTCCGATGCACAGAAGATGCCTATGAAAATTGCATGAACATCACCGGGGGTCATATGTGGCATTATTTGAATTACATCCTACCATTTCACCGTGTGGGAATATCACACCAATGTACGTGAGACAAGTATTTTCATTTACGTATAATGGAACTGAAAGACAGAAATGAAATGCAATTCATTGAGAAAACTTGGGAATGCAGTACGTGAATCAATGGGGATTATATGGAGGTCACAGCTTTTGTTAATTTTTTCCGTGAATGCAATGAATTTCCGTATTCTCTCGTTGCGGTTTTATTCAGGCGTTCCGCGGTCACGTTTGTAGGACGTCCCTCTAAAGCTAGGCTTCGCCAAAAGAAGAAAATCTAATTTAATTGATCCACTGGGATCTTCTCAAGCAAAGGAAAAATATAAAAATCAGTTTCAAACCATGTAAAACTGGATCCGTGAAAAAAATAAAAACAGCGTGTGTCTGTGTATGTGTTAAAAATTTAGTCGACGCTGCCCAGGCCACAATTCTTTATCGATTTTCGAGATTCTTTCTTTGATAGATCCCACATTCAGTTTGGTTGTCTATCGAATCCCGGAAATGTTTAATTTCATCATGGAAGAGAGGGAATGAAGTAGATGAAGACTTTTTTTTCAGAAATTTTGTCGACACCATTAAGGCTACAATTCTCAACTGATTTTCGTGATTGTGGGTAATTACCGAATCTTGCAAGCGCACCTGACGCCAAAACTCTCGACCGATTTTCCTAATTCTTATTTTGTTCCATTTAGAAGTTCAGGAGTTTCAAATTTCATAATGGAAGAGGATGATTAGATGGTGGATTAGCGATAAGTCGTGATATTTTTATTATACTCTTCTGAGTTCCGTGACAGTTTTATTATTTGTTCGATTCAGATTTTAGTTCAGTTATGCAGCGTTGGAAATTTCATATTTACTGTCGTTGTAGGGGGTAAATAGGAGAAGGGAGAGGTGAATCCGGGAAATCGTGATATTTTCGTTTTTTCTTTATATTTTTAATCCTCACCAAAATTATATGCAATCCATTAACAGCAACACGTCCCAGTAATGCAAGTATTTTAAGTACCTACTAAACAATACGGTTGTGTGTCCAACTGCGCATTTTAAGGAATACGACCTGATACGAAAATCATTTTTACCCGATAAAAATGGTTCCACTCTTGATTTATCATCACAGAACATTTCAAACAATCGGCTTACTGAATCCTGCCATCTGTGTGACGCACATGATTATGCATCAAAACTATGTTCGATGGAGTTTTGCTTGGTTTAGCATCTGAAGCATCTCAAATTGGATTTCAATTAAAAACAATTCCAGTATTTCAAGTTTTACCTGTCCATTTTCTGTCGTTCCAATAATGAGTTTTCGTTGGCGAAATAACTGTGTCTCTACTTACACTCATCCTGCATTTGTCAATATAGGTACCGATCTGTATATCCATCCACGCCATAGGCCTCAATTTTGAAGCTATTTTCATTATCAAATTTGCTGTTTAGTATTTGATGCCGTACCGACACGATGTCGCAGCGATATTACGTCTCTAGTATTGATTTCGATGTTATTCATTCGTTGCAACGACGATATTATCGTCAGCAATCGTCAACGATGTCAGACGATGTATCATTTCAAAAATACGTGTTTATTGCAGCTTTTGATGTTTCATTTAGATGTTGAATCGAAAGATTAACCTGGTTAAAAGCACAATCTATAATCCTCAACAAAACAAGCGGTGGTTCTGTTACCTTTTGATTTTTGGCGATAACACTTGGCGCTCTTGCCCTCCACACGTTTCACGTCCTATGAGCAAACTTAGTTATCACCTATACTTTACATAGGTATGCAAAAATTATGAACAACAGATCCCTTGGATAGCGATGGAGAGTTGCTGAAAATTCAGAACCCAACGTCCCTCTATCAATAACATAGGTATACTTAAAATATTTGGTATTAAAATCTAAAGAGTAATTTCCGCTATCTGTAATAGTAAAATTATCATTTACGTACCTTTAGGAGGAATACGCCGTCACCAGCAAGTCAAGTACCAAAATTATTGATTATTAAAGAATATTAAAATATTGGGTTCCTGCAACAAGAAATGCAATAAGTAGATTCTACTTTTGCAAACTTCTTGAAGATCCTAGCCAGCAGACCCAATAGTAAGTATTTAATCAAAACATCATTTCCTAAATAATTAAAACTACTTACCTCAATAAATTGCAGCATTTTAAATATTATTCGAACGGATAAATCTCCATCAATCACCAAGTTCAATACTACAAACAACTGGACCGAGGTTAGTGGAATTTAAAGGTTTGGTATGACAGTTATCGGATAATGGGCTCGCTGATTTCCTGAGACGAATTCACCCAACCACAGTATTTAACCATCTGTCTTCAACTATATAGCATTACAAGAGAAATAAACGAGCGATTTCACGATATTGTCTTACCATTAATAAATGTATTAATATATAGAGATGGTTCCACCCAGGAACGAAATCTGTATCGCATTATATCAGGAACTGAAAACGAAAGCACCCCGGGAAACAGCCGCTAAAAACTCGTCCACCTCATTTGGTCTCAACCACACGGTAGAAGATTAGTGTTAATAACCGATTAAATATTTATTAACGCTCAGATGAGCGTCGAATGAGTATTGGTGATGGAGGGGATGGGACGCGGTAAATCGTTCAAGCGTCAAATCACCACCGGTAGCAGAAGGAGGTGGATAGTCAGTTTTTTATTTCTTATTAGAGATTCCGAAGACCCTCCGGTGTTTGTTTTAATTAACCTCGCTCAAACTAAAAACTCCCTCATCACATTTTAATGCAGTATGAATAATGAATCCCGGGTTCTGGCACTGTGTTTGGGCGGACGCTGCCTTAAGTCTAGAAGGTTAACCCACCTGTAGGCCTAGTCTACCCCACTTACTATTTCACTAAACCCTTTCAGTTTCGTTTGAAAACTAATTACCATGATACTGAATTAACTTCAGTTCGTTGGCTTCCCTTACACATATTTTATGGTGATACGAATCGAAAGGTTTACCTAAGTGTGGCCCAGCGCTCGTGCTCAGCGACATTGATAGTCGAGGTAATTTTCATAGGATTACGAGTGAGTACATAAATATGAATGCCGCATAATGTTACAGTAATCGCTCTAACCCAGCAGCGGCTACCGATGTTTAGTGTGATGGATTCATTACTGTCACATAAATGAATCGATAATAAAGTGAACCGCAGTTTCACACGTTTCTATTGTAGTGATTAATTAGACGGTTTAGTCGATTTGCTAGTCGATCTACAATTGGCAATTGTCCCATCATGTGAGAGCTTTCTAAGTAGGGCCAGCCTCCCGTGATGAAGTTAATAACTCACTTAAATTGAGCATTACCTAATATCTCAAAAGTAAAAATTACAGAATGACACACTATTGTTTTTCTACAGGAATCACATCAAATCACCCCTTACACCCCTTAGATTAATTCTGGTATTACTCTTACAACGTATGCATTACTATTTAATGATTTCAACCGTATTTCAGAAGTCATTAACCATAAGTTATTAATCATGGTGCCAAGGGGGATACTGGGAGGGGCGCAATTTTATGGTTGTTGCCCTCGGTCACCAAACGGATTGTCATCATGTCAGATGTACCTAACTGACAAATTGAATTGTGTTTTTTATACCATAATGCTTGTGTGATGGGTTAGTTAGTGAGCAGCATTCTGTGATACACACAATTATTTCGTTAATTTGTACAAATGACCATTTCATTGCCCTAATTGATTGCCACTTTAACAGAATAGCGCTTTTCATATATTCACCAAATAAGCGTAAAACCCGGATGATCATATTCATGTCGTCATCATTTCACTGTTATTACGAACTATTGAATAAAAAGTGTTGCATAGTAAAATATTCCTCAAGTTTGTATCAGGCCGAAACATATCAATAATGGAGTTTACGTCGCAATCATTATGTCTTTAACGAAACAATAGAGAATTTGTTATTCTATTGCTGCAATAAATATATTTTAGTAGGTATGCTATTTACAACAGAACTCATAAAATTGCGTGATTTTAACAAAAAGAAAAGTAGTAAGGTGAAAATTACGGTGAAGGCGCCTTAATAACAGAGTACCATTGCTCAATCAGTATAGTATGGTTTCTTAATTACATGTTGCAGAACTCTCAGTTCTTTAGAAAAACGTTCCTCAATGCAATTAACGGCTACCCAAGTTAGCGCATCTATAATTTTCATTCGATTTTATATGATAATAACAATAATAACGCTCTTCTATGCTTATCTGTCCTTCACTATGAGTGTGATTTACCAACAAATGATTCACGAATTTCAATAAAAGTAACTGCCGCTAAAATAATGCGGTCGTATAAAGTTAAAGATACAAATTAAAATTAAAAACAATTGAGTTTAATTCAAAATTGTTTACTTTCACCACCATGCCCTCACTTGAGCCTAATTTCATAAAACTCGGTCCATTAATTAGACAGATAGCAGATGAACTAGCAGATGTTTCCTGGAGTTTAAGATTCCACGAATGATGATTAATACACCTACAATTTTAATGGTGATAGTAGGAGGGAAGGGCTTAAATGTTTTATTTTTTCGATTTTAATACACAATTTTCATAGCTGGATATAAAAATGAAATAATAAGGAAAAGTCCAGGGTGTCTGAGAAAGTGGCCACTGTTCCTCCTAGGGGTCGATTTTTCAACTAATTTGCAACAAAAAGTGCCCCCTAGACTACTTTTTTAGAGGCATTATCTTCGAGTTATTTATGATTTAATATTTTTTTGTGTATTCAACCTTACGTCACAAAATCGATTATAACTCCTTTACATATTAAGTATATTCAAATTTGAGGATACTGTTGAAAAGAGCGTTGAATTTCCCTTTGAAACGTTAACCCAACGTGTGAAAATATGCGGATTTAGTGGTCAAAAATTCACACCAATGTGAGATAATTGTCGAAACTTGAAAATCTTGTATCTTTTAAATCGCAGGACGGCTTACATAGTCCCCTGAATTCTCACACACGTTAAAGGAAAAACTTGACCCACATCTCACCTTTCCAATGGTATGATCAATTTTTATTTTACTTCACGAATTAAAGGAGAAAGGTTGTTTGTATGTTGAATAACATGGTTTTTTCTATGAAATTGAGGGGTTTTGTGAAAAATGGCCCTCTAAAAAAATGAGTTTGGAGCCGGTTTCTACGTTTTTTTTTTTTTTCCACGCTGAATCGAATGGCAACACTTGCAGATCTCCCCAGTTCCGTTATAACTGAGTTTTATACTTCAACTCACGAATTTTTATTTCATATGTTATGCTCAATTTGATGTGTTTTTAGGGGTAAAACTAGGTAGTTAGAAGTCGCATTCTCAAGCCCTGGGTTGGACTCGTACAAACGTCCAAATAGTCACTAGAAGGGCTTCACTTCAGTAGATTGTAGAAAGACCCCCACCGCCGCTGAAATTCGTAGGAACGCCTTGGCAGAGAAAGTGGAAAAACGCTCCGAGAATGGGAAAACGTTCCCGTAAGCAAGTTAAATGAACACTCCCGAGATCGAGCAGCCTACCACTTCAACTCTTGGTCATACTTTCCGTGAAGCATTACATATCCCAATCTCAAAGTCAACAACGTAGGTGGAAGGTAAAAGAAATTAGCTTAATCAGCTCATTGTGTTTGGGTGTACCTCATCTCGCAGCAAATTTAATTCGAACCCCAATGCACCAAAACAACGAAAGGAAGCTTATGGGACAGGAAGCGCGCGGAGGTCTCCCGGACCCGTGAAAAATAGAAGGTCTCGACTTTCGAGGAGGAGCCCAAACCTCGGGATGAATGGACCGCACCCATACGCGCCGTTGCTATAGACTTGTCAATCCGCTGTAATTATATATTGTTCTATGTTATTAGAGGGGCAAGAAGAGAAGAGGGGGGTGGGGCTGCGTACAACAATAACTTTTTTTCCGTCTTCCTCTTGGGCGGTGAGTGTGGTCCTCCTATTTGATCGGGCGGTGCAGATATGCCCACACCGTCTCGGCCGGCCCATACGGATCTCCTCCCCCTCACAGCGATACTTCAATCCTAAGGAATAACGACCGATTTGATGTGTGGGGATTACTAGAGCTATAAGGTGGTTAATAATACAATTTAAAAGTAATTCACCCGATTGTCCTCTGAATGATTTAAGAGGTACTCAGATGTCTGCCCCTAAGTGATACAAATCGAGGGATTGGTTTTATAGTGGAAGATGTTATATTCGCATGACCCTAAATCTCCGACTTCAATCGCCAAATTAATACTCAGTGCATTTGAATACTCCCTAATATCACGTTTCAGGACCAATCCCCCCCCCCCTCCCTTCTTTATTAGAAATCCGAAAATGAGATTAAAGAATTATCCCAGACCTAACAATAATTCCCCGGACTAATGGAATCCATTTTCTTCCTTCCGAATAGAGGAATAGGCATGCTATAAATGTTCCAACAACATTTCCATGAAACCTATGGTGATGAAGACCCCCGTGTCAGGCATGTAAGGCACTTGAAATTGGTATGTTTTATTTTCCAATGTTTGCTCCTTTTCGATCACAATTCACAAGTTTGTTGGGTTGATTATACTTTTGGAATGAGGATCTTTGGAAAACTAGGGCAGCAATATTTTCATCATCATTCTAGTTCCATAGGTTGTAAAATAGTTCTGGACAACTGAATGTAGAAAATCACAAGCGGTCAGAAGCCAGGCGTTTTGACCAGCAGTGTTGAAGCCAAATAAAAAATGGTATGACGACTATAAAATTTTATAGACCCTTTCTATAAAATTCTTAGAGAAGCAGCGTTTTCGTGTGATCAATCAACTCTACCTATGTTCTTCACAGTGCTCTAGCGAGGAGAGCTTTTCATCATAACTACATTGAGATATCACGAATGGTCATTGAGCATCACCCTACTAATGCAACAAGAGCCAATTCTAACTGACAAGACCTATGGCAGCGTGAACTCATTGGTCTGAGTGGTAATGTTGCACTAGACCTGTGTCCTGATGCTCATTCCCATGACCCAATTTCTATTTGCAAAGATCAGTTTGAAGTCAATTGGGAAGGCAATAGTTATATCCTTCTTACTTACAGACACCTGCTATGCGCTTGTGATGTTGTGTTAGGGAGACAGCAGTAGTCTGTCCATACACTACTTTCTGGAAGCCATTATGGACATCCGCGCCCAGTGTAGTCCCCCTCATTGGGTGGCTATACAGATACAGACAAAGTTTAGTGACTGTTGCTTATCTGAAAGCGGCTGGGTCCTACAGAAACCTATGATATATCTAGTATGTCCCCTCAGCTCCATTAAATGAGAATACCTCCAGATCTTGATAGATCTCGGAGAAGCCAGATTGGTGGTTGAAGTCGCCTATATCTTCACAACCTCCTCACCCTCATCATTCTACTATCCGCAGCATAGCAAGAAAATAGATAGATTCCTTCACCATCCAATAGATGAATCTTGCTCAAGTTGCATAACCACTCCAAGAAGAAACGGAAAAAACCAAAGAGAGGGATACAAAAAAATTTAATTGAACTAGGATTTGGAACGGAAAACATAAATTATGCAAGTGACACATGACCACATGGGTATTTGGAAAGAATTTTAAAGGATTTTATTATGAATCATTCAGATTCTAGTACAAGTAGGAATGCAAAAGACCGAAACGGAGGACTAAAACTGTGAACCTTCAGGGGACCACCGACATTGTAAGCCACATATAAACAAAAATCACACCCAAAACAAACAGAAACCTTATCGATACTTACTAAAATATTCCTGTACTCCTTTAAACCAAAAAAAGAAAAAACTATAGGTAAAGCTATTGATAAATCATATAGCTTTTTAATCATTTTCTGCTGAATATTCGACACGCAGATTTATTTTTGTTTTTTAACAAACAGGTTTTTTTCACAACCTTACTGTGTAATCCTTCACGTATGAGGCTTTGAACCTTTTGATTTATCATCCAAATGGTCTTTACAATGTTAGGAGAAAGATTCAAAGATCTACCTTGTTAGAGCGGGCTGCTAAGTGGAAAATAAAATAGGTCCTTTGAAAGGGACTTGGGAATTGGAGGTTAACTTAATAACAGTCAAATACACATAAATCTAAAGTTTACACATCTTTCTAAAGAAATTAATCCGCTTTAACGACAAAAATATCCAGTTTTTCAAAAGCTTCTATTTCTTTCGAGCTAAGAATCTTCTTTTTGGGGAGAGAAGTTTCCCTGCAAAAAAATTTTTTGACAATATAGTTGACATTTTGGCTGCAAGTTTATAGAAATTGTTTTATATTGCAGCTAGACTTTTCTGATCCTTTGCCCTCCTTCAAGTATACGTATTGGGGGAAGAAATTGTCAAGACTTCATTAGAACTGAATACAATATTAATTGTTGGAGTAATTTTTTCCGCTATTATACGAGAAAACTTGGAATCATGGATATAATGTTCTTGGGAGTACATAAACACAGTTACTATGTTTTGGGTTTATTATTTTCGAAATCCTTTGTAACCGAGCGAGAACCCCCCCCCCCCCCCCCCCCCCCCCCCCAAATTTGTTGCTTTACGTTTCGAGATGCGTAGAATCCTAATTCCGCCCGTCCGCCGTACTTACGCCGCCCGAAACTATTCTCAAAAAGAATTCGAAATCATCTCAAAAAGAAATTTGGCTTAAAAATCATTTATAGGCCGGGGATGTGCCATCAACATCGGCATCACGTTCGATCAACACTAAGGGGTAGAACCTAAGAGCTGAAATATTCAAAAATCGAGATCTTGAATTCTTTCTATGTAACATCAATGATTTTTTGAGTTTCATTTACAAGTAACCGCCCAAAAAATCGAACGAAACTACCCCGGTCGCTATGCGTTTATTAGTTGATTTTCTTAAGAGCTAATGCATCGACAAGAAAAAATACATCAACAGGGGAATGAATCGCAATCAGTAAAACATCAATAATCGCCTTGAAAACTATGACAATTGTATCAGCTGAAAACATTCGCACGAACCTCAGCGCTCTAACCGCCAGGTGGTATAGATAGCCCATCTCTTGTGGAGTGCATGCCCTCAACGATATCCAATTATCGAAGAGCCGACAAAAATGCGACCTCTCAAGGAAGGATTAATAACATTAGAGAACAATGCACAGCCAACTTGAGCCCCAAGTACTACATCGAGTAATAGAGAAAACAGCAGTCGAACGGCCGTCATGAAGATTTGTTTAGAATAATTCGAATACCCGGACTTCAACCAATCACCCTACCCTCTACAAGACCCAAAGCTGCTGTCACAAGATTAACACCTTCTTGCCATGATGCGGAATACACCAAGCGTCCCTTATACTCGTTTTGTAGTATGACTGCACTGAACCTGCCATCGATCACAGCCATTCTTCAAAGCCCTAGGTCTTGGTCATAGTCTTCTTGTACCTAGTCGAATCATCAACTCGAAGTCCTTAGATATAGAAAATTGCTAGTTACTGTAAATTGTTGTTTTCCAACAGATGGGTATTTCAAAATCCAAGAATAGACCATTAACTTCGCCACAGGTGTGGATGAAAACAGTCAACCGCGTGCCAGTCATATAAGAAAAATATACTTCAAAATCGAAATTCAATAGTTTTCATGTATACGTTAGTCGTTCATTAAGCCTACTAATACTCATAACGAATGAATTTTTATCACCTCATCCATTGATTTAATACGGGCAGCGTTAAAATTCATGATTCTTCTCAGTAGGTCACGAGACCGATTTCATCAGCTTTTTCGAAGAAATTGCTGGAAAAGTAGCTTTATTATTACTAAAGATTTATTGATGACCCCTGTGAGATAAAATAGCTTCAATCGAGTAAATTGCAATAGTTATTTATGTTAAAATCCGCAAATAGAAATTCGAAATAATTTTCAAAGTAAAAAATGAAATAAAAAGAAGGTGGAATAGGTACGTGGAAAAAACCCCAGTTATGAGGTAGAAAATAAAGTCAGAAGCGCAAACTGAAAAGAAAATCCAGAGAATAACAGGTTCACGGGCATGTGCTCTAATAAGATTTGAGTTTACGGCCGCTATAACCATCAACCGCCTCAGATCGGGGCGCATCACTTAGCGAGATATTCGCCACTTTTATGTCTTCACTTGCCTCACGACCGGGAAACTGGATACATTTGCATTAAAAAAAGGACAACCAACCCCCTTCATGGCCGAGAGTATATTGCAACTTTTGTATCGATATCAAAATCCTGAACCGAAGCGGAATTCTGGAAATTCCATTTGTAGTTAATCCTCCGAGGATTACGCCAACGGTTGTACGTATATCATGACCCTTAGTTCTATATGCTTTCCACGTGGATTTAGTGTAGCTATAAAGGTTTAAATACAATAGAAGAAAAGTAAATCAATTAGTACACAATAAACTATTCTGGTTAGATATTCTTCCTTTCCTTGACTCTTCATATCAAACCCATATTTTTTCGGTAAATAACTTATTTAAACTTGAATTGATTTGACAATAACTTACAATCTAAAATATTTAGCACTTGAAATCCTAATATGAAATCTTATGGATTTCACCAAAATCAAAATACTTACTCATTATTAACTAGCTAATTATTCGGGCGTTGCCCCAGTCGCGGTGTATAAATAACGTGTTGTAAAGTCGACAACTTCGTGTGGACTACTAAACTTCCTACCGTAGCTATACTTGATATATATTCACGTTTTAAAATGAATATTATAAATTTGTTGAAATCAATTGTTCATTTGGATAAAATATGTATAAATAGGAAAAGAGAAAATTCCCATCTCTCTAAAAGAATTTATCGAACTCAGCAGAACAGGAAAGAGTCCATCACTCCCTCTTTATGTCTCAGGGAGTATCCCTATTGAATTTCGAATTCTTAGGGTGAACAGGAAAAAAATTAGCTCATATAGATGACCAGGCATTGTCTCTTACCGTCCCAAATAGTTATCATATCAAATTTCAACATCCTAAGGTGAACGGGATAGAATTAAGGTAACTCATCTGATCGGAAAAAGAGCCCATCATTCTATTGGTCTTTTAATGTCCCAGAGAGTTTCCCCATCAAATTTTAACTTTATAGGGTAAACGAACAGAAAATTGCTCACTGAGCTGATCAGGACGGAGCCCATCATTTCATTCGTCTCTTAATGCCTCAACCAGTCATCCTATCAAATTTCTTCTTTCTAGAGTGAACTGAAGATAATTTAGCTTACACAGATCCAGTTATCCGATTCGTCTTTTAATGTCCCTAAGAATTTTCCTATCGAATTTCAATTTCCGAGAGTAAGCACGTGAGAATATTACTCATTCAGATAATCAGAACGGAGTACACCATTTCATTTGTCTAGTAAAGTCCCACAAAGTCTTATAATCAAATTTCAACTTCCTAGGGTGAACAGAAGAGAACTCACGTCACTCAGTTGATTAGCTCACTCAGTTATTTGATTTCAATATAGCCTATGTTACAATCCAAGTTATGAACTAACTGTGTACCAAATATCTTCCAAATTCGTTCACCCGTTTATGAGTTATAAATTCTGTAACATTAAATCTGACTTTGTTTTATGTAGGTATATAGGAGATAAATATATACGGCAGTAATTTTCATCTCGTATGCTCAACTTGAAATACATTGCCACAACCAAATCCCTTCGATATTCACATACCTATAATGTAATGAAATCAACCATGTCACATCGCATATCATCTATTTGCCTCGAAAATTAAATAAGAAAACAGCAGAGCAGTGTCAACAACAGAGAGCCGAGTGGTAATTTGCTCTGACTCACAGAGTGCAATTCAAGCGATCAGGAAAGGCGTCGACGCACATCCTTTGATCAAATACATTCTGTTAAGTGTACAACGACTTATGACCATCGGTATATCTGTAATCATTTGTTGGGTTCCTGGACACCTAGGGATAACTGGTAATGAGATAGCTGATGCCAATGCAAGATTAGCCACAGAGGTCCCTCCAACGACGTTGTTGTACATCAGAGCAGATTACGCCAGTGAAATTAAGAAAACAATTTGGAAGTCATGGCATGATGATTGGCTACTAATGGAACACCAAAAGCTGTGGGAGATTAAGAAAGATGTCTCCCCATGGCTATCGTCAAGCCGAACTAAGAAAACGGTTAATGGTACTACAGTACACTCCAGGAAAGAAGAAGTGATCTTGACACGACTAAGAATAGGACATACTCGTATGACTCATGGCTACCTGATGTCGAAGGAACGGACCTCACCTCCTGTTTGCGCTACATGTGGAACCTCACTTTCAGTTCGTCACCTGCTCATTGAATGCCCAAGTTTCTGCACACTAGCACCCGAACTTCCTAGAGACCTCCAACAATTATTGGGAAATCGATCAACGCATCTACAAAAGATATTTGACATTTTGAAAAGATTGGGTGTATTTTATAAATTGTAATAATTCCTTATTGTATTAGGCGCCAATGACCATAAACAAGGTTGCATGCGCCATAATAAAGAAAAAAAAAAAAAAAAAAAAAAAAAAAAGAAAACAGCTTACCTATTTCATGCTATGTACCTACTGAAATTGAATAGCAGAAGACATACCTGAAACAGAAAATAAGCTATCATGACACTATTTATTTTTAATGTCTCTTTTAAATAATAATAATTTTTCAAAAAAGTGCAAATAGATGCGATAACCAATATAAATAAATATTAGGTATATCAAAGTAAATAGTAGGTATATCAAATAAATAGGTGCGATATTGAACTTTACCTTTTTTAGAGCGCAATCTTTGCGCTGAAGACGCTGATGAGAGTGGTTAAGATTCGTCAAAACCAAATCACCTTCCAAATTTATAGATCTTTTGTTTTTATTATTTAAAAGCTTACTGAAGAAGGCTATCATGGTTTTTCCTAGTTTCGTGAAAAACAAATTTTAATGCAAAAAACTCAATAAAATGTCTGAAATTTTGAAATTTTAATGTCAACGTACTGGTAAAACTGAAATATAATGGGAAAAAAGCCCATCATGACAAAAAACAGCGAAAAAAACGGAATAACTCCCTTGACTGCGAGTGATTTCCTCACATGTGGGTTAATTTCTTGAAATTCCTCCTGGCATTCGCAGTACACAATACTTTTGAATAAATCAAATGCCTGGATTCTTCAGAAGAGATCGAAATTTTTCTCGTGTAGGAACTTGATGGGAAGTAAAATTCTGATGAACTTCTGAGCCAGATATTTTCTTGTTTCGGCGGATTCGGCGTCACAAACCTGCTAGTGAATTCAGCATTATAGCTCTAACGATAGCCAATGGTAATCAACATGAAATTTTACTTCTCTCAGTCGCCTTGTCTTCATTGGAGCTTTAGGAATATACTTTGTGTGAAGAAAATCCGCCCAATCAAAATATATGATTTTGATAAGGCAAAAAAATTAATTTATAACACAGGACCAAACGATGAATATTGAATAGAGACGGCAACATCGAAAAAGTGGAAGAATGTAAATATGAAACAGAGCTAACCTGCTGTGATTCAAAGGTTGGATAATGAACTAACAAGGATGGGGGAAGTGGCAGCTTTAAGTTAGCCCGTTCTTCCTCTGCACTCTTCAATTTTTTTTTTTTTTTTTTTTTTTTAATTCAGTATTATTGTATTGAACAATAACTTAAGTATGGTGAAAAACTTATGCATCATTGGTATTCCTAATTAACCTGAAATAACAAAGAATAATTGTTTTGGGTAGAGTACAAGAAACGAGAGTATTATGATTGTACTGTTGCTGGGTAATTGTACCCTCGCCTCCCTTTACCTCTTCTGATATCTCACCTATCCACAATCATTCATCCGACCACCCTTTCGGATGCTTCACGCATATCAAACTCCACTTTATAACTCACACCGCCCTCAATCTTATTGTATTCGGATCGTACTAATTATTGTAACTCTCGTTCCCCGGCCATATCTTCTCAAGAACCCGAATAAGAGGAATCAAAATCCGGTGATCCAGCTTCTCTAATCGCTCACTACATCGGTCTGTTTGGCGGTCCTTTTATGTACCAGCCACCCCGCAGCACACCTGTTTCGTTCTCCCATTGTGTTCCACTCGAGAACGGAAGGACGTGGCGAGAGGTGTCAAAAAGGCGGCTGAGCGACACCTCCTCAAAGGACCATCAGCACTAAAGGCACAGAGTGGATTTCCTACGTCTCCGTCGGCTCAGTTGCTCTGATTAGAAGGGCGAACCTCCCTCTATTTTCACCTTCTCTGAAACTGAGAAACAAATTGAAATGAAGTTCAGGAGGGTTTGAACGAACGCCTCTTCGGAGTGTGAGAGGTGATGGGTCTCACAATTGCGCTCTCTCCTTGAACCTCCTCGACCGTCTTCTGTCACTTTTGTTACCGCGGGAACCACAATGATCCTTTGAAGAATCTTTTACTGATCTCCCGGCTAAAGTATTGCGCAACCAGAGTCCCCAGGTAAGACTTACTGCGACACAGACAATTTCAGGGAAGGAAATGGGAATGCTCGTAGAGTGATTGGTGGTCGCTTCAGTTTACTTTGTATCAGCAACACAACCTTGAGCCTTTCTGTGTTTTTGAATATGAA
The DNA here is from genome assembly GCA_030762985.1 of Adelphocoris suturalis. Classification (NCBI taxonomy): domain Eukaryota; kingdom Metazoa; phylum Arthropoda; class Insecta; order Hemiptera; family Miridae; genus Adelphocoris; species Adelphocoris suturalis. The sequence goes on along the minus strand of CM061041.1, from coordinate 105,677,969 downwards.
CTTCTCCTCGTTTCAAATAGATCTGTTACGTGTTTACATCAGAAAAAATAATAAATATCGGTGGCTGACTCCATTTTAGCAACTGAAGGCGGAAAAAAGTAAACAAAAATATTAATAATAATAATAATAAAAAAATAATAAAGAATACAAAAACTTGGAAAATCCTCGTGTAACCTGGGAAGCTCTACAGATTGGTTATGAATTCATTGCAGTTTATTCAGAAATGACGATTGCACACGCACCATTCATTTTCATCATGTCAAAATTGGTCGACTTCTTTTTTTTTTTTTTTTTTTTTTTTCATCCGACACTTTTTTTTTATAGGTTACTAGAGTTGTTGTACACCAACCGTTCCTATAAATACCATGTATGTCAATAAATTGATCAAATTTTTCTGAGGAAGGAATTATTATTTCGCTAAGTTAAACTATTATTTTTTCCTAGCTGTACCCTGTCACGCACATGTGGCACATTGTGGTTGCATCGCTAGTTTAATTAGCTATAGAGCTCACTCGATTTATCAGAGTGGTCCCTCAAATTTTAATTTATAATATATCATCCTGAGAGGTCCCAGTTAAAATTTCACCATCTCAAGTTGAATAGTACTAGAATAAGCTACACTTTATCCACTCCATTCCATCTTGTTCATCATAAAATTCGAAATTTCCGGGGTTTGTTGCTACTAGGAAATTCTAAATGTCGGATTAAACAAGGAAAGAATCTCGAAAATCAGTTGTGAATTGTGGCTTGGGCAGCGTTGACAAAATTTCTCTCACAATGTGTGTGTGTTTGATATGGTAAAAACAATGTCAAGTAG